>VDFB02271358.1:196885632-197042368 GCA_007258455.2 Sequoia sempervirens
TCAAATGTTATGTCAATGAAGGATTCCTTTAGAGTCTCCACCAATTTCTTGTATGGGGTTAGCTTGTCATCCTTTGTTTGATATTCATTATTGACTTGATTTATGATCAACTGTGAGTCGTCGTAGACCTTGAGAGCTATGATATTCCATTGCACTGCTATTCTGAGACCTATAGTCAAAGCCTCATATTCCACTATGTTGTTGGTGCAAGGAAATGCCAATTTGTACGACTTCGGTATGCAATCCCCTTGTGGGGTGATGAAGAAGACACCAGCTCTTGATCCATGTTTAGTATATGAACCATCGAAGTATAGTTTCCAATGGTCAGTTACATTGAGGTTAAAGATGGATTCATCTGGGAATTCTGAGACAAGAGGCTTCTCAGAATAAATGGGTGCTTCTGCTAGTTGATCTGCAATAACTTGACCTTTAATGGCTTTTCGCTCAACATACTCAATGTCGTACTCTGACAATATCATTACCCATTTTGCCATTCTACCTGTGAGCATTGCCTTGGATAAGAGATACTTGAGGGGATCAATTTTCGTGACGAGATTTATCTTGTGTGACAACATGTAATGTCTAAATTTTTGGGATGCAAACACTATGGTGAGGAAAGCTTTCTCGATGAATGAGTAGTTTAGCTCATGACCCACCATTGTTTTGCTGATATGTAGATAGCCCTCTCTGTTCTGTTTTCATTATGCTGAGCTAGGAGAGCTCCAAGGGCTACTGCTGTTGCTGACACATATAAGATCAATGGCTTTCTCGAGATAGGTGGCATTAACACTGGAGGTGTCAGTAGATATTCCTTGATTTTGTTAAATGCCTCTTCATATTTTGTATCCCATTTGTATGATACCCCCTTATGGAGTAGGTGGGAATATGGGTTTTTCTTGTCTGCCAGTTGTGCTATGAATCATCAGATGGATTGAAGTATGCCTTGGAGACCTCTCAATTGTTTTAAATTCCTTGGTGCTTCCATCTCGAGGATTACTTTTACTTTTTCCGGATCCACCTCGATACCCCTCATGGACACTATGTATCCTAGTAGTTTACCTTATTGTACGTCGAAGACGCAATTCTTGGGATTTAGTCTGACTTTGTATTCCTCCAGTCTGTCAAAGATAGCACTTAGGGTTGCTATATGATCTTATCTTTTTCTTGACTTTGGTAGAATATCATCAACATAGTCTTTGACTATTTTGTGAATCATGTCATGGCCCTTTGACAGGTTGCTCCTGCGTTCTTTAGGCCAAATGGCATCATTTTCCAGCAGTAGGTCCCCCATGGGCAAGTGAAAGTCATCTTATGCTGATCTTCTTTTGCTATCATGATCTGATTATACCCTGAAAATCCGTCCACCAGTGATAGCATCTTGTGCCCCGCTGTCATGTCAACTATCATGTCTATATTGGGAAGTGGGAAATCATCCTTGGGACATGCTTTGTTCAAATCTCTAAAATTCGTACAGATTTTGATGGCTCCATCAGGTTTTGAAACAGGTACTAAATTTGATACCCATTCTAGATAATCAATTGGTCAAATAAATCCTGTGTCTAGCAATTTTTTGAGCTCCATTTTGACCAATAAGGCTATTTGAGGATGCATTTTTTAGAGTTTTTGCTTGACAGGTTTTGCCTCTGGATATACTGCTAGATGATGAACCACAATCTCTGGATCAAGCCCTGGAATATCAGCATAACTCCATGCAAAGTTTATTTGTCTTTCCTTTAGGAATGCTGCGAGGAGTTCTTACTCTTTTGTTAATAGTGATTCTGCATAAAATGTGATATGCGGGGTCTCCTCTATTCCTAAGTTGAATAGATTGCACTTTTCGGCCAAGACTGCTGATTTCTCTTGATGAATAGATCTTAAGGGAAGATTGAATCCTTCATCCTCAGGCGCCTCAGAGAGGTTTTCACCGTTGGATACGTCCTTTCTTTTTATTATTTTCTTGTTGGAGAGTGCCACAGTGTGGTTTTCACTCAAGGACTTGGATATGATTCTTAGTTTCTCACTTTTGCGACTGAAGGATTCAATCATTTCTCCGTAATATGCTTGTGTGTCCAACTCCATTATAAATCCTACCTTGTGATCACCATCTGGAATATTATCCCTTAATCCCATGAATTCTAAGAGCGCTTCATCATTTTTGAATGTATCGAGAACTGGTGGTCCTCGTTGGTCATAGTCGATTAGTTGGGGGTAACCTAAGTGGATCTCATGATTTTGACTATTTGGTTCAAAGGATATGGTACTAATCATGCACAAGGTGGTATCTTTGAATAGCCTAGGTAGATTAGATAAGGTATCTTCGTCATCGCTACTAATATAGGGTTTAGTTATAAAATTATGTGTGTCCCTACCTGTGACTATTGGTGAGTGTACTTGTACTAGTACTGGCTAAGGAGAAACATTAGCGGCTCTAACTAGAGGACATCGGCCACATATGGTTATTCTCGAAGTGGCACATCCAAGACCAAGATTTGTTATGGGTCGCGTCTCTGGCATGATAGGTACTATGAGCCCATTGTCATTTTTTCCTAGTCTTTGATTTTGGTCATAGCCCATTGCAAGCATCATGTGTAGGCCCTTGCTTCTTTCGTCCATTGGTAAATTAGTTGCCGGTCTTTCATCTTGATAGAACATGTGAGATGAATCTTCTTCAATAACCTCATGACCAAGATCTCCCCATCTTGTGAATTTGGGATAATCCTCAGGATACGTTTGTGATGTGGAAGCTTGATTTTCTTGTGGGCATCCTCGTGATCTAGGAGATTGTGGTAACTCTCCTATTACAAAAGCATTGTTAGGGAGCTTGTAACTTCCACAACCATCCTCCTGGATGATGAGCTTGATGTCAGAGATGGTGGGGATGGCGGGGATGGCGGGTGTCTCTGTCACAAAAGTGGACGTGAGAGTGGTGGGGTTGATGTATGGTGTGGATGGGCCCTCATCATTCTTTGGTACTTGTGGGATTTTGTAGTACTTGGCTTCAAGATTTTTGCAATATGAAAACGGTTCGGGATCTCCATGAATGGTAACCTCTTGTCCATTATGTGTAAATTTCACACATTGGTGGAAGGTTGATGCTACGGCTTTCATTGCATGAATCCATGGGCATCCTAGGAGGATATTGTATGGTAGTTCAAGGTCCAAGACCTGACATGTGGTTTCCATGAGTGTTGGCCCCACTTGGGTAGGGAGCTTAATTGTGCCCTGAGACACTCTTTCTTGGTCATCATATGCTTTGATTATGATGCCCTTGCCTTTGTCAATGGAATCTTCTGCTATTTTCAACTACTTGATGAGGCTAAGAGAATAGATGTTCAAACCTGCACCTCCATCCACCAAGACCCTTTTGATTTTGCTCTTATTTACAATGGCTTCCAAGTAAGTGCGCGGTTGTGAGATGGTTGGGTGAGGAAATCCTGGTCAGAGAAAGTAAGGAGATTAGGTGTTATGATGTTTCCAACCATAGCTTGGAATTGTTCCGCATTGAGGTCTGCGGGGACAGTGGATGAGGCTAGTGCTTCCTCAAGGATCTTTTTATGGGCTAATGATATTTTTAACAACTCCATGATGGAGATGTGTGCTGGCATTCTTTTGAGTTGGTCTACAACATTGTAGCTATACAGAACGGATCTTGATGTAGGGACTCTATTTGGTTGGGATGATCCTGTAATGGTGACTTTGCCGCCTCTTGTGGTGACTCCACAATCTTTGACATGGGCGCCCTTGATAGTGATGACCATGTAGTCTTCATTTAGGGAGGCAACAACTGTTTCATATCAATGATTTACATTGCCCTTCCCTTTATCATTTCTATTCCCTTTGTTGCCATGATTTGGCATTGGATTTGTGTAGATTTTAAGATCCTGATTTCTTGTGGGTGTTTCCACGTTTATGATTTTCTTGTCGATAAGATCCTGGATGATATTTTTGAGTCCCGTGCAGTTGTTCGTGGTATGACCTTTGATTTTCTGAAATTCGCAAAGTTGGTTCTCGTTATACCATGGAGGTTTGACATCAGGTTCTTGGTAGTTTTCGAATGTAGGAGGTTTGATAAGTTTTTCGTCAATCAATTTTTTCATTATGTCCTCCAATGGTTCCCCCAAAATAGCGTATTTGTGTTTTGGATAAGTTTTGCATTGGGGTGGTCCTCTTTGGTCATTGAGGTTATTGATGGTGGGATTATTGGGTTGGTATGTTGTGTGATGAGTGTTTTGGCATTGTGGTTGGATTTGCGGTGCGGGTGTATTTTGGTGTGGACCACTAATGACCACCTTGGCATCGACGACACCATCATTAGTGATGTTCTTGTTTCTCGCCCATGTACGAGGTTTATCATTGTAATTAGATGATGGGTGGTTATTTTGTGGTTCGTGATATGACGTTGATTCGGTGGGTTGGGTCACAAGGGCTCTTTCGATGCTAAGCGCCTTGGAGATTAATTGCTCATATGTGGTGATTCCCTGAACCTTGAGATGAAATGATAGGCGGCTTTCAAGGTTGGCTATGATCATGCAGACTTGTTCTTCTGGCATGGTCCACTTGCTTTGATTGGCCTTGGATCACCATTGTTGAAGGAATGAAGCAAAAGATTCATTCTTTCCTTGTTTTAGAACGTATAATTCTTTGAGACTGACATCCATTGTAATGTTACATGTGTAATTCCTAATGAATTCATCTTTGATTTCTTGGAATGTTCTAATGCCTGTGGGTAAGCGAGAGAACCATTCTATAGCGAGACCTACCAAGCTCCTAGGGAATAGCCGCATTAGATACGTATCGTCATATGCGACTTCCATACAATGAACCTGGAATTCCCTGATGTGATCTTCAGGGTTTCCCATCCCTCGATATTTATCAAATTTGGGGATTTCGAATCCCTTAGGGAATGGTTTCATGTCTAGGCTCCTATCAAATGGATAGGGACACAAGTTACTTTGCATTTTAGTTGTTCACCGAGATTGAAGGTCGAGCACCTATTGTGAGAGCAACCTAAGTTGTGTTGTCACATCACTCTGCGGATCAAGGGGTGGGATGAAAGTGTTTTGTGTTGTGGTTTGGGTCATGGGTTGGGTGGATGGGTTGTTTGGTGTGTTGTTTGATGGTATCTGCATGTTTTGTTGAGCGAAGTAGGTTTCTACTTGCTTTTGTATGAATGATGTCTGTTGTTGATCCTGTTGTTGTTGTGCTAGGGTTTGGGCTTGTTGTTGCACTTGTTGCTGCTCCAACAATGCTTGTTGTTGTGCTTGCTACTATTCCCACAATGCTTGTTGTTGGGCTGCCAATTCTGCTGCTTCTTGTTGCTCTTGGTATTGCTTCAATGCTTGTTGATATGCCTGCAATTGCGCTGCTTGTGCAAGAAGTTGTGCCTGTGCTTGTGCTTGAGCTTGTGCTTGGGCTTGCGTTGCTTGTGCTTGTGTGGCTTGTTGCTGCAATAATAGTTGTGCTTGAGCAATCCTTTGTGCTTGCAATGCTTGTGCAGCTTGTTGTTGTTGCTATTGCAATAATTCCTGGGCTTGTTGTGCTTGTTGTGCTTGTATTGTGACTTGTGCAGCTTTGGTAGCTTGTTGCACGACTTTTTGTTTCTGGACTTGTTGGTATCCTCTTTGGAAAGTAGCTTGTAATGTTGCGTCGAATTGGTTTGATGTGGTGAACGTTGGTGGTGGTGGAGGTAGTGGTGGATTTGGAATGGTGGTAGATGATGATGTTGTGTTGATATTTTGCATGTTGGATAATGGTATTGATGTGATTGGTCCTTGTGAGACCATGCTTTGTGATGTTAAGGGTGTGTTTGATGATGTAGCCATTGCTTGTGTGTTTATCGTTTGTTGTTGTGATATCAACGATAAATTTTGAGTGTTTGGTGCAATGCTTTGATTGATGGTTGGGATGTATGTTTGATTGATACTTGGTAAGGGAGGAAGCTCTAGACCAAGGAATGGTGTGGATGATAATGGCAATGGTGGAAGAGGTGGAAATGTGAGTTGTTGTGAAAACGTCGTGGTGTCGAATATGCCCCCTTGTTTGAACATATCTCCTTCTTCTTGTGAGTTTGTAAGAAGAGGTGTTTGTGGTGTTGCATAAAAAATTGATGATGATGGATTGTGACGGAATGTGAGAGGAACATTTTTGTGCAATGGGTTTTCAGGTATGCTTTGTTCCAAAGTGGTGTTTGTGTCCAAACTTTGATTATTAATAAGGGGATGTGATTGAAGAGCATTGAGAAATGTGTTTCCCTTGTTGACATTTGGTTGGGTTGGTGCAAATTATGTTGTAATTTGTGGGATGTTTTGTGTGACGTTTTGGGATGGAGGTGTAGATGAGATGGGGATGGTGGATGAGATTGGGGGAAATGATGTGTCCACGATAGTACTTACATCAAAATCTGACGGCAACTTATCCCCTTGTTTTGCTAATTCAAGCATGTACAACAAACGGTTAAGTCTCATCATGACGTTGATGATTTGATGGTTATCTGGATTTTGAAGCATTTGTCATTTCCTGGTGAGACATTCTGAAAGTGAGGTCCTCTCCTTGATTTTCTTCTTGGGGATGTTGTGATGATGAGAGGGTCAATGGGTTGCTTGATTCTGCCAGATTCATTTCTGTGTTGGTTTGACTAAGGTCACTTGAAGCGGATGTTTCTTTGTTGGCTTCCATACTCTTCTTGTTTTGAGATCTTGTTTGGACCATAAAACAAGGATCAAGAATATGGGAGATGAATCTCTTGATTCTTTGGTTTGATCTTTATTTTATGTCCCAAAGTGTGAAGTTTTAGGATGCGTCTTGAGGATAAAAGGGGGTAATATGATAATGATGTTAGGAATGGATGATATGGATGTCTTTTGATGAATCTTGAATGAGACACTAGGCTTTTAGGACTTTGGATTTTGATTTGTTTTGAGATTTTGGTCCTTGACTTTGATTTTGATTTTGATTTGGGATATTTGAACAAAGAGACCCTAAGATGTTTGATAATGATCTAAGGGATAGCTTTGTCCAAAGGATGATGATTTAAATATGTGTGAGAAGAAGGATGCATCTACCCACACCTATTCAAACAATATGATTGTTTCACTTAAGCATATGGAGAAGGATTCATATACATACACTAAGCTAGACAAGATGATTTTGATAACTTTGACCAAGTATATGCAAAAGGATGCATCTACACATACCTAGCCAAGGTGTTTTGATAAATGTTCTCAAGGACTTTGTCTCAATGATTTTGATGATGCTTTGGATTTTGCCATAAAGCCTAGTTTCAAGATTTTCCCAAAAGATGATGATGAGATGGATTTGTTTTGATGTTTTGATGGATGGATTTTGATGATGTTTTGATCCTAAGGTGAACATAAAAAGTTTATACTTTGTTTGCCAAGACCTAGGTATTGAAGAGCATGCATATGCTTCCTAAAGACCTTTGTAACCAAGAAATGATTCAATTTTGGATTTTCAATCTATGATTTGTGCTTTTGAATTTGGAGTCTTCAATCACACATGAAAGTTTATTTTGCTTAACTTTGCTTAATGTCTTTATTTTACCAAAAACACTTTCTTCAATTAGGTTTTCAAACTAAGATGTCCAATGTCTTAATTTCTTCAAATCCCACAAGGTAGGTTACGTGGAAATTTAATGAACTTAAGGCAAGGGTTTCCTATTGTTTACTTAAGGAGACAAATTGAGATATAATCCAATGCTTAGAAACCTCTAAGGATGTGAATCCCAAGGGAAAGCAATAACATATGGATTGAGTCAATTGTATTTGTCTTCAAAAGGGTTTGAAATTTGGATGATGTTAAGTGTTTGTTTCCATGATGTTTTCGAACAAGCAATGAATTTTATAACCCAAGAATAAGTACAATCCTATGGATGTGAAAGACAATATTTGTTGGATTCCCACTTGGACAAGTCCAGCTACACTTATCTCCAGCATATGGTTAGATGCTTGACCCCACTGGCTCCCCTCCACAGCACTCACTTATACGGGGCAGCCAAGCATCAACACCCATGAAACTCCCATGGCATGCTTTCCATCTCTACTAGAAGACCATAAAAGTGTGGGGTGGCTTCAGAATGACCGTTCTTGCACCAACAAATAGATAAAGGATTTTGGAAAATTCTAGCACATGGGTTCTAGTAAGGACTTTCTGTTCGTAGGAGTTGACCCAATGTGGCAAGAGTCCCTTTTTGGATCCATCTTGTCGGAGTCAACCACGTGATATTGGCGTTTCTTCCAATATCCACATTTATATCCCGGCTGGAAATACTCTCAGGTTCATAGTGTTACCGGTTGAGCTGTTCCCTTGGGTGATTACTTTTTCCCACAAGGAGGGCCCTCTAAGATAAAAAAAAAAGCAAATGAGGAACAAAATCCGTAACTCGATCGATCTTTGATAGCAACAAAGAGAGAGAATGTACGCCAAATTTCCCCCACTCACACTCACATGATAGTTTGTTCAATTTTAAGCCCAAATTGAAGTGTGGAGGTGATTGCTTTGTCTTAACCCAAAGTCATAGAAAAAACCTTTTGATTCTCAAGATCGCTATAAAGCACGAGAGAAGCGCATACATCCTTTTCCAATGGCTTTAGTCCAAGTAAGCCCTCACAAAAAATACAACTACACTTGTTCTTTTTAGATCCTCAAAACAAAATGTGAGTACATTTTAAAGCACCAAATGAAGTGTGAGAAATTGCCTTGTTCAATTGTTAATCCAAAAACAAAATCTAGTAAGTTGTTGATCCTAAGGTTCTTTTTAATCCTTTTGCAAGAAATAAATGAGAAGGATCCTTTTTAAACCCAAATGAAAGCTAGTGTTCTAAAGAAAGAAAAGGATGACAAATTCTTGAAGAAGTGTTAAACAAACACTTAAGTGTTAAAAAAACACTTTGATTAGACCCCATATCATCTCCATGCTTCTCCTTCCTTTGCTCTTGGCTTCCAACCTACAAAATAGGAAATAATCAGATTATAAAAAAAATACAAAAGTTAGAAAACCATAAAACAGTAGATAAATAAGTCATGAATCAAAGCACGTGCTAAAAAACTAAATTCTCCCTTTTTATGTTTTCCAGCGTCGCAATTCGTGAAGGTGTCACTATTTTTTTCTTCCAGCGGTGCTCTTACAGCGCCACTTACCAGTTAGCAGCGCTTTGTGTCAGGGCAGAGAGCACGATTGTGTCACTCTTTTTGTCCAGCGGTGTAGTTCCTGAAAGTGTCAGAGTTTTAAAATTTTTGAAATTGGGGGAGATCGGTGAGTCCAACGGCGTAGTTTAGAATTTGAATTTTTTGGCAGGATGAGCTTAGCGGCGCTAGAATAGCGACGCTGACGAGCCCACAGTGCTGAAACGACGACGCTGACGAGTTCATGGTGCGAAAACAGTGGAATTTCATGTGTGTCAATAAAAACGCAGAATTTTCACAAAAAAGTTAGAATTAATGGAATGTAGCCCTCCTTCTAGCACCAAATGTGCGAACCCAAGCCTAAGTACCTGCAAAACAACATGATTAAACAAGTTACACAAGGAAATGCAAGCCTAAACATGGATTCCCCATTAGATTCATTAACATAACTCAAATTAGGAAGAAAATGATAAAAAACACTATGAAATCATAAAACAAGATTGAATCCTAATTAAGTAAGAAAACTCTCAATCCATGGGGGAATTGGTGCCAATTTGATGTGAAAATTTGGCCCTTTCCCAATTCCTATGATTGCAAGCTTCAAATGTAGATTTGATGAAGAAATGTGATCCACTTTTGATGATGAATGATGAAGACTCCAAGCTAAATCTGCAAAAGAACCTAGCTAAGAACTCAATGGTATGAAACTTGATAGATATTTGAGCATCGTAACTTTACTCAAATTGTGGATGATGAAATGAGGAGAGGAGCTCTTCATTTATAAGATTTCAAGATGGATGAAAGCCCAAATTTGAGCAATGTGGGACTAACTTTCATCCAAGGATATGATGCCACTTGTCAAGTTATGAATGGATGATGGTTGTGCAAGATTTGGGGTTTGTGCTAATAAATGCCAATATTTGAAATTCAAATTTGTTGAAATGACATGTGAGAGGGAAGGGAAAATGAAATAAATGCCACTTGGCTCAAGGAAAAGGACATGTAAGATGAATTTATTGCCTTGTTGGATGTACATGTTGACTTGGAATTTTTGAATTCAAATTGAGAGAATATTCCAAAAGATGTCATGTGAGGGAAAATAGGGATTTAATAAATGAATTAAATATATTTTCATGTGCAACTTGCATTATCTAGAGGATTTGACATGAGATGAGGTTAAATTAATCAAGGGTTTAATTAATTTAATAGGAGATTAGATGATGTGACTCATTTGACTCAAATTTATGGGTTTATTTAAATCAGATAAGAGAGGAATATGATAAGAGGCTAATTAAATAAATATTTTGATTTATTTAATTAAAATGGATGGTGTTAGATTAAATCAAATAAGGTTTTAATTTATTTAATTTAATGGATAGACTTTAGAGATTTAATTAAATAAATTGATTATTTAATTAAATAGGGATAATTATATCAGATGGATTGATTTAATTAACAAGAGAAAGTGACTTGATTAAACAAGATGATTTATTTAATCAAGAGACAAATATTGATGAACTTAATTAGATAAGAGAATTTGATTAAATGGTTAGACCGAGGGATGATTTAGGAAGAAACTATGTTAGTAATGTCAGGATCAGATGCACAATGTCAATCAGTATATTTTTGATGTCTACAGTTATATCAACACTAAATATAATGAGGCTCATTGTTGGAGGGATCACTGCCTAAAGAAGAAAGGCTCACTGCCAGAATAGAAAATAAGATAGAGAAGGAATGTTACATAGAGAAAAGCATCTCAATGCAATAGAGAATCCACCACAATGAAATCAACACCTTCACAGTCTGATTGAAGAATTGTAGCCACCTTTTTCTCACTACATCTAGTAAGCTAACACGTGAAAGTTCACACTGCATTACTCAATTTCACACTCTAAAACTCTGCATTTTTCATCATTCACATCACTCGCATCTATCTTAACATCCCTCAACAACTCAACTCATATTTATACCATCTTCAACCTTGAAACCTTCTCCGAGGTTAGTTATGCACAGCAAACATCTAATTCAAATTAGGTTAGCACCAAAACATTCCTGCGGCGGAAAGGAATGAAGGAGGACCACAAAATTCCTTAGCTAGGACCTAAATCTATCCTCACACACCATGCCATGCTTCCACAAATAGTGTCTAAGCATCTTTTCAAGTACTGTGAATACCAGGTTGACCATTACCCATGCAAACACCATTAAAATTTTAAGTACATGCTTCCTCAAACCCAAGGATGAGTTGTGAACCATACACCACACTTGAACATGATCTATCTAATATTCCTCAAACACTTTGAAATCCAACAAAATCATTCACAACAACTTCCACTTGAAGAATGTACAAACCCAGTACACTCAGACAACTCTTCCATACATTTTTACTTGAAAGAATGACTTCCAAAGTACCAAACCTCAAACCATCTTGACTGAACTAAGATACCAATACCATCAAAACTCCTTCAGATTTGCAAGTCCTGAAACATAACTGTGGAGAAATACAGAGCAGAAACATTTATCCCAAACACCTCTACAATACACAATTCACACATTGGTGAACACATCTTCTGTACTACAATCCAACATACCAAATCTTGAATATAACACCTTTGAACATCTCTGAAAAACATATTTGAATTACACAAGAAAATATTCAACCTAGAAGAAATGTGGAGCAACACGAGAGCACAACTTTACAACCCTAAACACCACTGCAACACATTGTTTCCTCTTTTTATCAAAAGCATTTGGAAACCAAGCACTAGGGACACATAATCATCATCTTCAACACTTCCTCATCCATAGACAGAAGTGTATCAAAGCAACATTAAAGGTTGACACTAGTAGCTTTACTAATGACAACATAATGCAACTAATCAAAGCATGGATAACACCAACTACTCATACTCTTGCAACAATCTTACTCGACTATATACATCAATGAAAACACCAACTTCTCATACTTGCAACAATCCCCCCCTTTGTCATTGATGGAAACACATCAAAGGTTCACGCAATGAATGGGGTGTCTTCTACTCTTCATCATATAATGAAATACATATATGACAACAAAGTGTGCATGCTTGATGTTGATCTTGAGCCTTATAGTGTCTTACAACTTGAGAAACACAAAGATAATTCCTTGAAAACCCTAACACCAACTACGCAAATTGAACCTGTGCAACAACAAAAAAAAAAGAGGTCACAAAGCTATCCTAAGACGATTGGGGTTCCTTAGATTTCACACCAACATTCATGGAGAATACAAGATCATACACAAAAACTCTGACAAGGGACAAGAAAGTATATTAATGTCAACACAAAACATGAACAACCTTTCAAAATTATCCACCTCAACCACTTTAGAAAAAGAAGAAAATTACACAACAACCTTTGACGACCTTAACCACGAACAACCACTCGATTCAAAAGCAATGAAAAAGCTTTACGGAAAAGGCTATGAGCTTATGAAACAACTTGGATATAGTGGAAAAGAATGTGGTGCTAGGGAACAAGGTATTCATGTCCCCATCGATCCTAACACACAAGAAACAACTCATGGTCTTAGTTATTGTCCTTTGATATAAATAATCAAGCCTTCCCTCAACATCAACACTATCACAAAATACCCTTCTAAGACAATTTTAATAGTAGTACATCTTGAACTGATCGACATTAGTGGTCTTGATTGTTCTTCTTTGCAAGCAATGCAACAAACAAATCCATCTTCGCTTAACATCAATGTCATCTTGCAAAATGACAATGCTTTAAGTTCGTTAGATTTTACACCTTCCTACAATGGAGAGAACAAAATCTCATCATCTAAAGAGTCTTGCATAGGTACAACATTTGGTATTAAGCAAGAGGCATCTTTTTCGCAAACTACAAGAACACCTTCTACCATTGATCAAGATGGTATCTTGTCAAGACTCCTGCAAGATCACTTGATATCCCTTCCTCAAAGAACTTGAAAGAAATGTTATTACAAGACTTAATTTTGTGCATATCATAGAGTTCATGATCATTCTACTAATGAATGTAAGGCTTTGAGTAGTAAAATCCAACATCTTAAGGAGATTGGTATTGATACTGATTTTCACTCTACCATGCATCTTCTCAATCATCTTGGCTCATCCTTGTCCTGCATTAAGTGGGGGCAAGGGGTTAGGTAGCCTTGTCCTCATATGTCATGTTGGCCTCTTACAATGATTTAACAACTAAGCCCTTAAAGTTGTGATTCAGATAATGGACATCTAATTTGAATAGTTATCTCAATCATCATGAAGGTGCATTTAACTTGTCAACCTAGGGACGCAGACTTGAAATGGGTCAGCATGGTATGTGCACTAGGAATCCATAGTAGCCATTGTCATTCTACAACTAAGAAATACATAATGTTGAAAGTAAATTACTTGGAAAGAAATAACATAAGTGTTCAGCATCAACCAAAAACTATACTAAGCTGAAGTGCATGATAGAAATGAAAATCTGAGCAAATAGACAGGAAACTACTCTATCTACTTTGGCTATAGGAACAGTCACATAATGGAATTCTAGTGGTTGCAGGAACAAATAGTTGCCAGATTTATAACTATTGTTGAACAGGAAGTAAAAACTAAACTAAAGGATGGAATGCTCACCAAGTGGGCCCCCTTGGATGAGTATCCCTTAAGACAAATGTAAACTCAAATTCATGAACTTATAACTTCATTTTATTCATTGGAAAACATGAGTACAATCGAGCAACATAACTATATTATTAAAAAACTAAGAATACGAATACAACATCAGATTAATCAACCTCATGAGAAGGAGCATTCGAGTCTTATTTATAGGAAGAAAAACTACTATCTAACTACCTAGCAAGGCAGTCAACTCCAGCAGACTAGGATGACACCACTTTAGGGAAAGCATAAAATGTGGAGAGGAGGTTATGCATGTGTGGAATCTAGTCAAGCCAGTTTGCCTTAATGCAGACCTAGCATAACAATAGCTCCTATATTCATTCATCAGACTATTAAGACCATTTACAATGCAGTTAAAATCTTTCAATTTGAACTAGGAATCTCCCTCCATTGAGAGTCTTCCCTCCATTGTCCTTTGAATGATCTCATTGTTGACCTTGATGGTGAATGACCAGCTAGCAGAATCATCTTTGATTTTGTAGGCTCTAATTATATATGTATAACAATATTAGTACGCACAACAATTGCATATTTGTAACTATCTTAAAGTAACATTCATTAATCCACATGTAAAATTAACATAGATAGTTCATATAGCATGTCAATATCATTTAAAGGTTACAAAAATAAGCTTATCCCCAATGTCCATGGTTTCAAGGAAATAACATGAAAATATCAGCATCCAAGTATCAAGGTCTATGAAAATTACAACAAATGGATAATAAACTCTATCAAAATTGAACCATAAACTGGACTCATCACTCCCCCCAACCTAAGGTTTTTTTGGTCCTCCAGTAGAGGAAGATTTATTCCTTTGCTTAGTCAATACCCTAAAATTTGCAACTACTAGCTACCCAACATCAGTTCTTGTAGTGAATGAATTGGGGTCCCAATAGAACCCTTGCTTGTTGTACAACCTCTTCCAACTTTGTCTTTCTATAGCTATATCATACTGATAATACCTAAAATTTGGAATAGGCCATAATAGGATAGGTGGCTGAAAAGTTAGTGGAAGCCAAAATTGTCCCTTTGTCCTTCTAATATGTATATACCTACCAACTCTTTTGCATGTTGGAACATAGTTCTGCAAAGAGTGAGGCTCAGCTTGTTTCAACTCATCACTTAGACTATTCCACCTCTATGATAGATATCCCATTATAGATTCCCCTATGGTTTTTTATACCTTCTCATATTATGTGTAAACCATGTCTCTCTTAGGCAAGATCCTACTGTTATAGCTTGTTTAGTAAAGGAATTTGTGCCATTCCCTGAAAATGTCTCCAAGGTTTCTAGATTCAGCCCTGATAGGTAGGGGAGTGTTGGATTCTATTTTCCTATAAGTCCTAAACTGTTGTCCCCAACTAATTTCATTCTGTATCCAGGACATGAATGCTCTTAATTGGAGATCCCCAACATACAACAATGGATTCCAATCATGATCTTGTGACACAACATAATTATGCAAATAAAATTCACACAACAAAATTTTCATTTCAAGAGGAGCAATCTGATAAGCCTGGAAAAATTCAAGAGGAGTCTCAATGGAAGGATTCAAACCTAAAATGATCCTTGACAGTTTAAAAGAAAGATTCTTCTCCTTCAAATATAGAGCATAGACCCTTGGAGGAGTCCTACACTCTAATATATGAGGTACTAAGGCTGCTATATTGTCCACCTTTTCCTTTAAAGCAATAATTTATTTATTCTTCTCTTCAATCTCCTCATATTTCTTCTTGATTTCCTCCTTTAGCCTTCGTTTCTCCTCTTTCCATTCCTCGTACCTCCTTTGCATTTCACTCCATAAGTTCATGGCTACCGTGTGCATTGAAAAATCAAAAGGCATATGTATTCCTACCATAATTGTTCCTGGCACTGATGCTTGCTCTTCATGTGGCCCCAACTGTAGGGATTTTGATTGTTTAGCCAGTTCCAGCTACAGACGGTGCTAATTGTTCTCCTAGTTATGGCTATAAGGGCTCTTGTTCTTATTTTTGCTGTAGGAACTCTTTCTCTTGCCATTGCTATAGGAGCTCCCGATTCTCCTCATACTCTTGACTCTCAACTTGTTCTACAATGTCAGCAAGATCTTCCAATGTTACATTTGTTGCCTCCTCAAATATGTCCTTTTCCTTGACATTCACCTACCCCATTGGAGCTTTTATATCCTCTTGTGATGTTCCTTGAGGCATAGGATTTCCTTTCAGAGATACACCAAAGGCTGGCCCAACTAGTCTTTTTTTTCTAGGAGGGCTCTCATGTTTTTCTTCGGCTGCAGGAAGAACAGTGTCAACCTTCTGTTTCTTAGAGCTTGACGTTTCTTTTTCTAGTCGTTTTCTTTTTATCTTTTCCCTTCCTCATTTTTACCTCTTTCTTTTGTGCCCTAGTTCGCATTAGGGTTCCAAGAGGAACATCATCATCAGAATCTAAAGAGGAACTTTCTTTGTTTGATTGTTCTATCTCAAAAGAACTAATCTCTATAGTTTGTTTAGCTACAAGAGGGTTTACACTAGGGATTGCACCAGAATTTGAGGCTCCAGGAGTGGCTTCAACATTGCTCACTCTCCTACTAACCCTACGAGGATGAGGAAAAACCCTAGGTCACAAATTCTCTAGTCTAATTTGATCAATATTTAAGAATTCTTCCCAAGTCATATCAAACACATCCTATAAAGACTTCTCTACTAACAATTTAATCAGACAATGGTGGGAAACAAAATTATCCCTACCTTTTTGAGTTTTAGCCGCCATGATTGAAACGAGATGATATAACATGTTTGGAACATTCATTCTTCTCCCATGCCTTATATGATTCAAGAGTTTGAAGCGCACAGAATGTAGGTTCGACAAGCAGCCTTCACAAGTCATGTACTTTATACTGTAGACAACTATTTGCTTCCATGGCTCAGGTAGAGAGGTTCTCTTCGTACCTTGCTTGTCCACATTCAATGGAGGGTCACCAAGTTCTATAAATTCAGCCCTAGCTAACTTGGTGTCTCTAGTAGCAAGGTAATGTTCACCGTCGGTAGACAACCCTATAACTTCTGCAATCCTCTCTTCAATAGCTATTATCTCCAACCCTTTTACCATGTCTTTTCCTTCAAACAATGTCTACACAAATTCCAATGCAACATCTTCATTATAGCGATTCAGCTTTAGGAAATAATCTAACCACCCACAATTTTTGAACTCAGCCTAGGCAGGTGCATCCTACAACACAACATCATCAATCGTGGGTTCATTTGTAATTAACCCACCTCCCATTGTTCAATTGTCTACAATTAAACAATCACTTTGCAAGGCTTCCTTTCCTGCAATCTTCATCTGAAAGCCAAATTTCTCCTTCCTGCAACATTGTTGAATTCCCAATGCTAATGTCATCTGAATTTTACCTTTTTTGGTGACTTAGGATTATGACAGAGGCAATAAAGGTAGTAAAGGAGTAATAAATGAAGGATATGATCAAGAAAAATGGCGGTGATTGATGTCATCTCACACATGCGAGCCGTCACCTCACTCAAAATTCAAATTGGCTCAATTTAAACTTTGCTGACATGAACCAACATGGACTGACACGTGGACATGGTATTCACACTCCCCCTCAACTGAAATTTGAGCATGTGTCCTCATATGCGAGGTAGTAATGGCAATTTGATAGGGATAGGGAATAATTACACACTATGGAGAACATCTATATTAATGTACAATAATTAAATGAATGTACTAAAATACGATTGAGATGTAACAAATTGATGTGCATGTACCTGAATTCATGGAATATTTATTGCAAAGAATATGGAGGAAGTACCAGTCACCTTTTGAGAAGTTAGTTGAGTAATTAATGAAAGTGGAGATGGAATGAAGTGAAGTCATGGTGGTGTGATGGAAGAGAGAGAAAGGTGGAGATGGATGGGTGGATGGGTGAATGATGAAGAATTGGATTACCACAAAAGTGGAAGTCTTTATCATGAAAAATTACATACCTTAGTTAGCCAGAAGGAGGGACACTAGGTCTGCTTCCTTTGGCTGTAGGAAGTTCAAGTGTTGCATGCTGAGTGAATTGTTGCAAGAATTCTGCCTTGGAAGTTGGATTGTGATACAACCTAAGGCGATGGCCATTGACAAGCAACTTAAATCTCACAGGGTCAATGGTAGTGAGCTGAACAACACCATTGGGGAATATTTCAGCAACCTCATATGGTCCTAGGCACCTTGTCTGCAATTTTCCTGCAGTATCTTGATACCTTGAGTCGTAGAGTAGTGCCCAGTCACCAGGCTAGAATTTCTTGTCCTTTATGAATTTTTCATGCCACTTTATTCTCTAATTCTGCACTACCTCTATGTGATGCAAGGTTTCCTTCTTCATCTCGTCCAAAGCATTTAGCTACATGATTCTATCCCTTTGTGCCTTAAAGATATCCATCCCTAAGTCTAGTGCAGTCCTAAGAGTCTTATGGTCAAATTCAATGGGCATCATAATTTTCTTTCCATACAACAACTCAAAAGGAGTGAAGCATGTGGTTGTTTTCCAGGTGGTCTGATAGGCCCAAACAACTTCTAACAACCTATTTTCCCAATCCTTCCTATGGATGGCCACTATTTTTGTCAAAATGGCTTCAATTTCCTTATTAGTCACCTCAACTTGGCCATTGGCTTGAGGGTGATAAGGAGTAGATTTCCTATGCCTTATGTTGTACTCATTGACCAGTGTTGTAACAAGGGTTGAGGTGAATTGAGCCCCTTGATTAGTCACTATCTTTCTTGGAACCCCATAGCATGTGAAAATTTCCTCATAAAGAAATTATGCAACCTTATTATCTCTTGCATGCTTCATGGCCTTAACTTCTACCCCCTTGGCTACATAATCAATGCATACTAAGATATAGGATTTACCATTTGATGGAGGATCAATGGGTCCTACAAAATCCAATCCCCGCTTATCAAATGGAGTGATTACTACCTGGGGGTAAAGTGGCATCTCATCAGATTTGGTTGGCCGACCCATCCTTTGGCATATGTCACACTTCCTTGTATATCTCCATGAATCTTTGTGGAGTGTAGGCCAGTAATATCCTGTGTTCAAAATTTTCATTATTGTCCTCTTGGCTACAAAATTCCCTCCACAGGGTTCATTGTGACATGCATGCAATATATCATATGTCTCATCTTCCCTCACACATCTCCTCATGACATGGTCTGGTCTAGTCTAGAAAAAACATCCTACAATCCATGAGAAGGGAAAGGTTTTCTCAATGAGCACCCTTCTCTCTTTTGGAGTGAAATTAGGAGGAACTCTTCCTGTGACCAGATAATTAGCTATGTCAGCATACCATGGTGTATGCACACTGATGGAAAATAAGTTTTCATCAGGGAAAGAGTCATCAATGAGTTGATTTTCCTCTGATGTAGTCAGCCTTGAAAGAAAGTCTGTAACAACATTGGCCTTCCCTGGTTTATCCATAATGGTTATGTCAAACTCCTGCATTAGTAATAACCATCTTTCTAGCCTTCTTGAGATCAGGGGCTTATTCATGAGGTACCTAATGGTTGCATGAATGGTGTGCACAAAGATCTAATAGCCTGTTATGTAGTGCCTGAATTTGTTAAGGGCATATATTACTACCAACATTTCATTTTCTGTCACTGTATAATTAAATTAAGCTCCTTGCAGGTTTTTGCTGACAAAATAAATAGCATTTTCAATTGCTCCTTTCTATCCTAGGACTTCTACTATAGCATAGTCTGATGCATCTGCATGAATGTGAAAAGGAATATCCCAATTAGGACCTTTGAGTATAGGAGCATGAGTTAAAATTGTTTTCAAGTTAGAGAATGCCTTGTCACAGTCTTCTGTCCATTGCAATTCAACATCCTTAGTTAGGATAGTGTACAATGGTGTTTCCATTTTGCTGAAATCTTTGATGAAATTCCTATAGTAACCTGCATGTCCCAAGAAACTCCTAACATCTTTTTGTTTTGCAGGTATAGGCAGATTGGTGATCACCTCAATCTTGGTAGGATCTACTTGAACTCCTTGGTGAGAGATGTAGTGGCCAAGGACTACACCTTCTCTCATCATCATGAAGTACTTTTCACTATTTAAAGATAGATTATGTTCTTCACATCTCTTTAAGGCTCTCCTAAGATTTTCCAATGCTTCACTAAAACCAGCACCATAGGTAGTAAAATCATCCATATAAATCTCCATGCAATGATGAGAGATATCTAAAAATATGCTAATGACTAGCCTCTGAAAACTTGCAGGTGCATTGCATAAGCTAAATGGAAGTACTAAGTAGGCATAGGTCCCCCATGGATAGGTAAAGGTGGTCTTCTCTTGGTCCTTAAGTGCAATTTGGATCTGGTTATACCCACTGTATCCATCTAGAAAAGAAAAGTATTGTTTTCCTACAAGTGAATCCAGAACTTGGTCTATGAAAGGAAGGGGAAAGTGATCTTTTTTGGTTGCAGCATTGAGTTCCCTATAATCAACACAAACTCACCACTTCCCTCCCTTTTTGGGCATAATCATCAATGGAGACACCAACTGGCTATTTGAAATGGGGTAGATAAATCTTGCATTTAGCAATTTTTGTAGTTCCCCTTTTACAATTTCTCTTAATGCAGGGTTAATTCTTCTTTATGGCTGCCTCACTGGTGTACAATCATCTCTGATGTATATCCTATGAGTACAAAGCTTGGGGTCCAATCCCTTCATATCATGGTAGTCCCATGCAAATGCATGTTGGTGGGTCCTCAACAGGTTTGTCAAAGCCAGTTGCTGCTCTTGGCTCAATTTGCTATTAATATTCAAATATTTTCCTTCTGACACTCGAACTTGTGTGGTTAACTCTATCATAGTTGTTTCACTAATGTTTGGTACCTTGAGTTCATGTGACAAAAATGTATTAGACATACCTATTGCTACAAGAAGTTTGGCTGTAGGAAGAGTGGGCAAAAGGGTCTTCACTCGACCAGCATAACTAGATGCATGAGAGGATGATGCTTCCTCTATTTCATAATGGTTATGGATTATGTTAGATAATACTTCATCTTTCTCTTGAAGTTGCATGAAAGAACTTCTACCTAACATCATAAGTTGTGCCACAGAATTAACTTCCTTGGCCTCTTTACCAACATGTGGCCATATGGGGTTATCCACATCATTGTATGGCTAAGTAGGAGGATAGAGAAAAAAAAATTTGGTGCTCTTTCCATAAAAAATGGTCATGTCTCATGATCGACATCCAATATAGGCATCTGTGATTGCTAACCATGGCCTTCCAAGAATAATGGGATACCCATCTAGTGTAGCTTTAGGAGAAAGAATCGTGAAATCTATTGGGTACTCCCAAGAGTCTAGAGTTATCACAAGATCCTCTACTATACCATTAGGTTTAACAGTGGAACTATCAGCAAGCTGCAGGATAGTAGGAGTAGGTCTCATGCTTGCAATGTTTAGTTGTTGTAGGATATCCTTTGTCATCACATTTATTGTTGCTCCCAAATCAATCAGAGCATTCTTTATTTGGATCCCATTTATAACAACTCCTACCATAGGACTACCTTAGTCATTGTACTTGGGGACAACCACTTTCCCAAGCATGATGTCAGCCAGATGTCCCATCACATGAATTGTAGTGGGGTCTTTCTTTTCCCTGCCTAAATTCTTGAGGCATGCTTCCTTAATTGCTTTTCCATTTATGGGAACATCTTTTATGGCCTGAAATAGAGGTATCTTGACACATATATGCTTCAACTGATCTAAAATTTCAAAGGTTGTTTCCTCCTTCTCTTCTTTTTGTTTAACAATTTCCAACCTCTGAGGAAATGGTGGTTCTTCTTCAATTTATTGAATTGGGACTGGTTCAGGGTTTTTAGGTGCACTTGGCTAAATGGGGACATTCAAATGCTCCTCCTCCTCTTCCACAAGAGGTTCAAAAATAATGGGTGTGGAAGGAGCTGACAAAGTAGTTCCTGAACACAAGTGGATGCCACTTACACTCAACATATGCAGGAAATTGATTTGAATCAATAGAATAAATTAGTTGTTGTTGTGGTTTGTTATTTGGGTTAGGTGTGGGCTAAGTTAGTACTTGAGTAGGTTTAGGTGTATTTTAACTTGAACTAGTAGGAGGAGGAATTATAGTAGGTTGTTGGGGCTAAGAAGGTGGTTGCATGTAACTGGTTGTCTGGTTTGTCCATTGTTGTCCTCCCCTCCATTAAGATGTTTGTTGCCAGTTTCCTAGGGGTGGCTGCCAATTTCCCTGAGACTGCTGCCAATTCCCCTGAGGTTGTTGCCATTGGGGTGGAAAATTTTGGTGATTAGGCTAGGTATTTGGAGGGTTACTCCAAGGTTGTGGTGGATATCCTCCATAATTGGATGGATATGGGGGTTTCCAATGGTTACTAGATGAATAAGAATTAAAATATGGCCCAACAAAAGATAGTGGATCTGGTGGCATACCCTATCTTGGAGCCCATGGCCTCCTTTGTGCAACGTAATAGACTTGATCATCTTCAACTTGGATTGTCTTGAACTCGGGTGGAATATTCTTACTATCAATATTAGCTACCATCCTGCATCTGTAGTCCTTCTTGTCTGCAATGAGGACAATATTCTGCCAACATTGCCTCTACCTACTCTTGTTTCTTCTTAGCTTGGAGTGTATCCAACTGAGTAGCTAGATTGTTTATGATGTTTTTCTTGAATTCTAATAACAAGTGAGTAATCTCCATCCTTGATACTCCACTTGTAGATGACTTAACCATAGAGGATTGGTAAGCTCTCCCTTTCTTTGAAGCTTCCCTAGAATAGTTTTGACATAGCTTCTTAATATCTTCCCAAGGAGCTTGGGTGATATCTCCTCTTCCCATCAAGTCCAAAGAATCAATGTAGCTCTCATTAATCCCTCTAAAGAAGAGCATCTTTTGGGACTCCTCATTGAGTGTATGATGTGGATATTTCTATAGGAAAAATAGAAACTCTCATTTTCCTTTTGCTGCATCCTAAAGATGTAATCTTCTCTCATGTCACTACCCCTACAATATTCCTTGTACTTCTCAAGGAACTTTGTCTTCATGTCATCCCAGGTCTCCACGGTATTTCTTCCTAGGCTCATAAATCATCTTAATGCAGCCTCTTTCAAAGTGGTAGGAAATAGCTTAAGCCTATGAGCATCAGTGGTATAGTCATAGCTTCTATAGAGGATATCAAACTCAAACAAGAAGGTATCAGGATCTTTTGTGACAAGTCCATAGAACTTAGGAAGGACTAAAGCAAGGATATTTTTGAGGTTGTCACCTTCATTCTGACAAGAAATGGAGAAAGGAAAGGTTGGTTGGTTAGGTCTGTTTCTATTTGCATCACCCATGCATGCCTGATGGACTTCCAAAGAAAATAGGTTCTCAATCAGATTTTGATCTTCGGAGGAGGTCTCAGAACTTTTCAAATCAAGAAATGCATCAACAAAAGGGCATGGCTCTTCTTCTTCTTCTCTAGGAATATTTGGAAGCTCTTCTAGCTGAAATGGATCATAATCATTAGGAAGGAATCTCCCATAAGCATCTCTTCTCCTTCCTCTATGCATACGGTATCAACTCAACATCAACCAACTCACAAAAAGAATTGGTGAAAGAATAGGGGGGTCATTACTTCCTAAATGAGGGGTATACTATGAAAAAAAATTAGAAATACTTCAACAGGAAAGAAACTAACAATGAATCCAAAGAACTCCCTAGTTTGACACCATCCCCAACAACGACGCCAAAAATGTTGGCCTCTTACAATGATTTAACTAAGCCCTTAAAGTTGTGATTCTGAGATTGGACATCTAATCTGAATAGCTATCTCAATCATCATGAAGGTGCATTTAACTTCTCAACCCAGGGACGTAGAATTGAAATGGGTTAGCATGGTATGTGCACTAGGAATCCATAGTAGCCATCTTCATTCTACAACTAAGAAAGACATAATGTTGAAAGTAAATTTCTTGGAAAGAAATAACATAAGTGCTAAGCATCAACCAACAACTATACTAAGCTGAAGTGCATGAAAAAAATGAAAATCTAAGCAAATAGACAAGAAACTTCTCTATCTGCTTTGGCTACATGAACAATCACATAATGGAATTCTAGTGGCTGCAGGAATAGACAATTGCCAGATTTATAACTATCGTTGAACAGGAAGTAAAAACTAAAATAAAGGATGGAATGCTCACCAAGTAGCCCCCCTTGGATGAGTATCCCTTAAGACAAATGTAAACTTAGATGCATGAACTTATAACTTCATTTTCTTCATTGGAAAACATGAGTACAATCGAGCAACATAATTGTATTACTGAAAAACTAAGAATGTGAATACAACATCAGATTAATCAACCTCCTGAGAAGGAGCATTCGAGTCTTATTTATAGGAAGAAAAACTACTAACTACCTAGCAAGACAGTCAACTCCAATATATTAGGAGGATTCCACTTTATGGAAAGCATAAAAAGTGGAGAGGAGGTTATGCATGCATGGAATCTGGTCAAGTTGGTTTGCCTTAACACATATCTAGCATAACAATAGCTCCTATATTCGCTCAATAGACTATTAAGACCATTTACAAGGCAGTTATAATCTTTCAATTTGAACTAGGAAAATCCCTCCATTGAGAATCTTCCCTCTGTTTACCTTTGAATGATCTCATTGTTGACCTTGATGGCGAATGACCAGCTGGCATAATCTTCCTCAATTTCATAGGCTCTAATTATATCTACATAACAATATTAGTATGCACAACAATTGCATATTTGTAACTATCCTAAAGTAACTGTGAACCAAGATCCTAGTACCTACAATAGACAACAAACAAACATATTAGAGGATTCAAATGCAAGTTAATACCAAGATTCCCCATAAAATCCATTTAACTATGCTCAAAATATGAATAAAACAAGAACACAATGAAAGATGATAAAAACAAGTTAAATCATATTAAGAACATGTGAACTATTGATCTTATGGGGGAGTTGGTGCCAATTTGATGTGGAAATTGGCCCTTTCCCAACTCCTATGCAAGCTTTGATGATTTGATGAAGATTGTGATCCATTTTTTTGAAGATTGATGAATGCTCCAAGACAAAATCTGCATAACCTAGCTATAAAACTCAATGAGATGGATGGAGATTGCTATGAATTTGAGTATAGTAAGTTTACTCAAGTTGTGGATGCAAAATACAAAGAGAAGCCTTCAATAAATAGAAGAACAAGATGAAGGAATGAAAAAAATGGATGAATGTGGGATCATTCAACATCCAATGGGAAAGTGCCACTTGTCAAGATGTGAATGGAGGAAGCTTGAGCACATTTTGGAGAATGTACAAAGAGGAGGGAGATTCAAATTTAAAAGATGGCTTGGAGGATGAGGTGAAAGGTGAAGTTAATGTCACATGGCTCAAGAAAAGGACTTGTAAGAGATGTTAAATGCCATGTTTTGAGGACAGGACCTTTTGGGGGGAGATTTAAAATTAGAGGAATATTCCATCTTTGATGCCTTTTTTGAATGAAAATAGATGATTTATAAATCAATTAAATTGATTTTCATGTGCAAATTGCAAATCTAGAGGATTTGATGGATTAAGACGAAGATTAATCAAGATTTGATTAATTTAAAGGAGATTAGTTGATTTGACCATTTGATTTAGATTTTTGGATTTAAATAAATCAAAATGAGAGGAATAATGATTTTAGACTTAATTAAATAAGATTTTATTTATTTAATTAAAGAGGATGGTGTTAGCTTTAAATCAAATAAAGATTAATTTATTTAATTTAAATGAGATGACTTTAGAGATTAATTAAATAAAATGAATTATTTAATTAAAAGAGGAACTATGGGATTAATTAAAAAAAGTGATTTATTTAATTAATAGGAGATGATGACTTAATTAGATAAAAAATGATTTATTTAATTAAGAGATGAAATGTGATGAATTTAATTAAATAGAGATTATTTAATTAAATGATTAGTAGAGAGATGATTCAGGTTGAATTGGTGTTAGTAAAATCAGGATCAGGTGCATGTACATTTTACATGTCTACAATAACATTCATTAATCCACATGTAAAATTAGCATAGATAGTTCATATAGCATGTCAATATCATTTAAAGGTTTAAGAGAGGGGGGCCACTGCATGCAAGACCCCAGGTCATGAAGGGTCAAGATGCGAGAGGCTGCCCTAACTTACCTTAGCTAAATGTATTGTTTAATGTATGAGGGTGAGAATGATGAGGATATTTGGGTCCTGGGATCACTCTACAATCATGAGCTTCAAGGTGGGGCTAAGCAAGTCAGATTTTAGGTCCAACTCTATACCTTAGGGGGCTCTATACCCGAGGAAATCAGCGCGGACTTCGGATGACAGCACGACATGTTGGCATCTTAGAAACGCATTGTGGTCTGTACAGACATATCACAAACAGAGATAAGATTAGACTCTTCAAAGAAACTAATAGCCTAGTTTAATAGCTTCTAAAGGAACAAAATAACACCATACAATACGAGAAGTACAAACAAAGGTGATAGCGTAGATATACCAAAGCTAAGGTGATGAAGACAATCTTGTAGAAGACCCTATTCGCCAGCTAGCTCCTCGAAATGTACTCACCTACACAAAGCAAGAGAGAGAATGTTGGGGGGTGGTTGTATAGGGGTCTGCATCAGTCAAACCCCCATTTAGGTGTTCCCACCTCCACGAATAGCCAATGGAAAAGAGATAAAGAAGTATTCAAAATATAAGCACTATAAATAGTACTATGCTACTCAACCAAATGATAGAGGAGAGGAGAGGGAAGATTACCACCTCCACCAAGAGCACTCAAGGCTGCTTGGAGGAGAAATGAGAGGAACTGAAGCCTCTGTTGCAATGGCGTAGTCCCAAACATGCTCTACCAATGTGATGGAGTATTGATGTTGCTACAATGGAATGCTTGAATGCTTGGAAGTGAGTCAAAATGAGCTTGCGAATGAGAGTATGAGAGCTTTGTGGTGTAGAGTTCCTTCCAATCCTTCATCCAACAATCTTCCAACCTCCAGATGCAAGTTCAAAGGCTGAATATCAAGGAATGAGAAATAAAACAACCATATTCAGGTCAGGTGATTGAAGGAGGTGTTACAACTTCTTTGCCAATGGGAAGAGTAACGTCTCTATTGGCTCAGCCGCAGGAATTTTCTAGGGACGTAAGCACTTCATGCGGATGTCTGTGTGCCACACGGGCATCCCCGATAGAAACACCTCCACCAACACACAAAATAGGCACCAAGTGGACTACCATCAGTGGGCTTAAGTGAATTTAAGCCTCCGAATTAGGTTTTCTAGAGTGTAATAAGACAAAAAGGAGAATTGCGCCTAGGGTGAAAATTTCCTCTTATACATTTTCCCCCACTTTAACCAGCACAAGTACTGATGAGTGCTCGATAAAGTAGATCAAGAAGAGAGTAAGGTTAGAAAAGTATACCTAAACCATTGAGGAAGCAGACCGCAATCTGGTGAACCTAAAGATGCAGGGTAAACAAAGGACTCCATAGTTGCTCAGAACTATGAAGTTGGAACAACAAAGCGCCTTATAGGCCTGCAAACCTATAAGGAGGCAACCCCCAAGATCTCTCGCATGGAGGAAGCCCTAAGGAAGCAAACTTTTCATAGTGAGGAATGGTGACATGTCTACCCGCAGATAGAGCATGTCAAAAGCGGCGACACGTCTACCAGCAAATAGAGTGTGTCTAAAGCGGCGACATGTCTACCTGCAGATAGGACATGTCTAAAGCATCGATACGTCTACCTACAGATAGGACACATCTAGAAAAGATTTGATACATCTACCCGCACATAGGATGCATCTAAAAGTGGCGACATGCCTACCCATAGATAGGACATGTCTAAAAAGTGGTTGGTCACACAGAACAAAAGACCTTGAAAGGGCTTCCTTGGGAACCCTTCAAAAGGAGAGGGGTCCACTCAAGGGATGCACTATTTGAAAAGTCAGGTCTAGTCAAGCTACCCCCAAGCTAGACACGAAAGGATGAATGGAAATAGTCTAGTCGGGCTGCCTCTAGGCTAGATGTGCAAGAGTCCATTTGTTACAAAAGATTTTGAAGAAAGGGTCCTTGAGGAACCCACCATGAAGTATAAGGGGGTCCACTCAAGGGACACACAATTCAAAATTTTCCATCTTAGGGTGATTTTTCATCAAGGGATCCTTCTAAAATATGTACACTTCATCAAAGAATTCAAAAGGAAGTTCATTCCCCCACGTGAGGGGAATTCAAAGTAGTTCTCGCTTAGGAGGAAGGTCTTCAAGCCCTTTCTTTACCAACCCATGATGAAGGAAACACATTCTGTTAGGGCTCCAAGTTCAGAATGTGCTTATGAGGAAAAGGTGTTGTGAGGACTTTTAAGAAAATATTCATTGGAAACGCATTCATTTTCTAAAATTTGAAGTGTTGAAGAACATTGTCACACATAGGAGGGACAACTCAAGCAAAAAAGAGAGAACGATAAAGAGAAAGCGAAAAGTATAAACAAAGGGCACAGCAAGATCTGGTTTAGCGGGGTTAGATCTGTCCTTGCTCATATAATAGTAGGTAATTGAAATGTAAGGTGAAAGATCATCAATCCCCAACTAGATGAGGAAGAATGCACGAAAAAAATAAGTAAAAAAAATAAAAATTGGGTCAACATGGAAGGGAAGCCTAAATGCCCCCAATGCTTTGCATCGTCACCAATTTTATGAAAATCAAGCACAAACATGGAAGAATGATGGTACAAATAGAAGAAGGTTTACAACACAAAAACCACACTTATATCCACGCACCAACAAGGGTGATGAGGTTCATCTAGGCACACATAGCACGAGTATGGGGGAACACATTACAAAACATGCACACACGCACATAAGATCAAGAAAGGGGGACCTCCTCCTAACATTGATCATCCAGAAGGTCATCCGCTTTCCAAACTAAGTCCTCATAAGGGGAAGGAGGATGAGCTTGCAAGGGTGGAATGTTAAGAGGAGGGGTGTCTGGCCCTCCCGCAACAAGGGCCAAGGAAGAGGGCCCCCCAAGGTCCTCTCCGCTGAGCTCTTGTGAAGTCAAAGTCAATGATTTTGCAAAGATCACCGATAGGGTCGAGACTTCATCCACAGAGTTAAACATGCACCCCATGGGAGCGCTATGTCTTACTTCAGTAGAAGGGATGGGTTGTACCTGAGATTCACCGCTAGGCTCGTCGAATAATTCGAGAGCGGCGACAAACTCAGGAGAGGTCAGGACTGATTCTGTCACAAGGACAGAATAGGCCATCACAGGTACACCTTGCAAAGGTGGGCTCCTCCTACATCCTTTATCACGAGAAGGACTAGCCTCTGCCTCTTTCTCTATAGGAGGAGATGAACTCCCCACAAACGAAGGTAGAGGTGCAAAAGAGGAGGATAGAACCGTAATGAATATGACTGAACTATTAACCATATCCATGGGTTTAGGGAAGGGTTGAATATTTGGGATGGTCATCACCAAAGGAATCTCCACCGAAGGAGCGATAAACACTTGTACCCATTTAGGGTTAGGTTCGTTTGTGCTCAAAATGGAAGTTGAGAGTGGATCAGGCAGAAGAGACACAATAGGAGGGGAGGAATAAGATGTTGTAGAGGGCCCTGAAGTGGGGGCGGTCGTTTCTTCCTCCTTCTGTTGCGAAGTGGCCTGCTCAACCAAGAGAGCCTTTCATCAACACTTGCACTCTCATGCAAGGTTGTTTCTATGGCTCTTGGAATTAGAAGTCGGAGCTTGTGAAGGGATGGGAGTTTCCTGCTTGATCATAGGAACATCCACTATGGCTGTTTCAGGTGGAGGAACGAGTTCCTATTCAGCAGTAGGGGGAGTAGGCTGAGGAGTGATGGGAGGAGTCGACTCAGGAGCCTCGACATCAGGCTTCTTTTTGCTCACTTCCTTAGGGGTAGGAGCAGTAGGAGGCTGCAGATCGAATTCTCTATGAGAACCCCTCTTTCTGCCATATAAATAGTACCATGGTCCTAGAAATTCATTAGGAAGGTCCACGATCCTAATCTTGGGCCTACGCCAAGGAGGAATCATTGGATTTAACAGGTAGCCACCAGGCTTTCTCATCCAATACTCTTCCCAAGAAAGGGGAGAGGACGAGGTAGTCCGCAAAAGGGTCATCTTCCCTTTACCCTTACGGGAAGGAGAGGGAGCTGCTATGGGCTTCTCTTCCTTCTTTGGGGAAGAGGGAGTGGACAGTGTAACCTTCTCTTTACCTTCATGGGAAGGAGAAGGGACCAGTGTGGACTTCTCTTTCTCTCTTGGAGAGGGAGTAGTCGTAAGCATGGGCTTCTTCTTCTCTTCCCGGGAAGAGGAGGTAACTAGTTTCTCTGTTACAGCAAGGGTCAGCTTTGGCTCCCCTTTGTCTTCAGCTTTATACTTCACATAGTTTTTGTAAAGTAGGTTCATTCTCAGAGGAAGTGGACCAACCAGAGAGGGCTAAAAGTGATCCAACGAATATCCACCACGAGATACCAAAGGTTGATATCCAATATCATGTACTACGTCCATGAAACCCTTGTGGGAGGACTTTAAACATTTGTGGATAACAGAGATGACCCCATTCATGGAAGCCAGCCAAGGAATGTCCAACTTCACTCTAAATAGGTTTGAATATGAAATGATGTCAAAGACTGTGTCGACAATTCTAGGTCTAGCTAGGACACACAAGCTAATCGAGCCATAGGGTTTGAGATTCATACCATCATGGGTACGGATGGTAGATCTTGTATCTTCATATTTTTCTTTTTGCAGTGAGTGTAGTACTAACATTTCTTTGGTAATAACATTCATACGGCTTGCAGGGTCTATCAAGACTCTTGTCACAATGTTACCATTGATACAAGTGAGAATGTAAAGAGGTGAGGGCTTGTTGTTCAAAGGTAGATCCTATGTTGTAAATATAATATCCGGTGAATCGGGTGTGGGTGAAATGGTGGAAGTTACCATGACCATATTTACATAGGCCCTAGGTTGAGAAGCAGAATCAGTGGGATCGATAATCATGTTAGCAGAATGTGACAAAAATGGGTCTGTGTATATCTGCAATTCACTATTTTCTTTTGCCACTGACTTGTTAGTGTTCTATTTATTCCCATTGTGATGAATGCTACCGTCCTCGATGCAGTCTTGTATTTCAAGATGCAAATGTATACAGTGTTCGATATCATTTCCATTAACATGATGGTACTGAAAGTAGGTGCTCCCATCATACTAGTTAGGGTAAGGTTCTTTAATGGGATTAGGAGGTAGAAAAGTTAAGATTTTATCCCTCAACAACTTTTGTAAGATGAAGGTATAAGATTTTGATAACTTTGTGAACTTCCGGCTATTGTCATTAGCAGTGACTACTATGTTTGTAATGAATTTTCCTTTTCCAGAGGTTGATATGATGGTTTTCCCTTCAGAACAGGAGTGTGAGGAATACCCCCTGAACTAAGCAACTATCTATTGGTACTCTCGTAAAGCTGCACACAGATGTGAGAAAGAGGGATATTTCATCAAGGTGAACTTCTCTTACCAATGCCTTTGTAAGTTTCCTATGAATACCTTTTGTACATCAGAATCAGGCAGCTAATACAAGATTTGTGAAAAAAGTTCTTGATAACGCGCTATGAAATCAATGATCTTCTCATTGTCTCCTTGCTTACATCAGATGAGATCCGAGAAGGTCATCTTCAGTCCGATGTTTACTTGGAACTATCTAAGGAATTGGTTAACAAGCTGGTCAAATGAGAAGACAGAATTATCAGGCAAGGAATAGTACCACTCAAGTGTTGTGTCCTTAGGAGATCGGGGAAACAGTTTAGCCATCAAATCATCATGATGGAAGAAATTGGTGCAGAGAGCATTGAAAAAAAGACGTGTCTGTGTGTCCCCCTTGCCACCGAACTTCTCAAACTTTGGAATCTCCATCCCCTGAGGGAAGGGAGTGTTTAAGATAGCGACTGATAATGGGCTATGTCAGAAGAAAGGTTGAAAAAAAGTTGGACAGAGGCCTGGGAGAGGCACTAACTGACTCTGCATCTTACCTATATCTGAAGTAGAGTATTCAAAATAGGGTTATTAGAAGATAGAGGGCCAGAGGAACCACCTCCTCCAAAACCACCACTAGGCCCATTTCCAGAACCACCACCGATGTGACTTCCGCCAAAATCACTACCATAGCCATTTCCACCAGTAGGGCCACCGTCGGAACCACCACCATGACCTCCTCCAGAACCACTTCCACCAACATCACCTCCACCACAAAATCAACCTCCACTACCAAAGCCTCCACCACTGGAGGTGACAGAAGGGGTGAAGCTAAAGCCCAATGGGACCTTATTTCCTTTGATGGTTTCCAGTTGATTAGGGATGGAAGGGATGTTAATGGAAGGGATTGCGTCAGTCATGTAGACAGAAGTAGGAGGCATCGATACTCTTAATTTTCTCTCAGGCTCTCTGATGGTGAATCCTTGTGCAACACTATAGTTTCCCAAAGGAGTGCACGCTTCGGCGATACCGAAGAGACTACTCAAAAGTTTTATACCTATTCGATCATTTTCCACCATATGTCTTAATTTGCTAACAACCTGAGTGGCCCTGGCCATCTTTAGATTTCTTTCTAAGTGGCCTTCAAGGTCACCCAACCCTTTAGTGAGGGAAGACACATACTCGGCAGGAATTTGAATAGCCTCATGTTCATCCACCGATGATGGCATGGGAGATGTAGGAGGAGTGGGGATGTGATCGGTTTCGTTGACGAAGCCCATCTCATTCCTCTATAATTGTTCTTGCATGTCCAAACTAATGGCGGGACCAAAGAAGAGACTTGTAGAGAGACCAAGTGAGACCTTTGTTCTATCCATCGAGAGGTGTCATACGCTTCTCCTCACAATATGCCTAGAAGTTGTGGACTAGGTTGTGATGCTCATAAACCTTCACAACATGTGGGATCACAACAACCATGAAATATCTAAAGGGAGTTTTAACACCAGTGAATGAACAGACGTTGGTTCACATCGGGTTCACCAAAAATGTAAGAGAGGGGGACCACCGCATGCAAGACCCTAGGTCACGAAGGGTCAAGACGCGAGAGGCTACCCTAACTTACCTCAGCTAAATGTATTGTTTAATGTATGAGGGTGAGAATGATGAGGATCTTTGGGTCTTGCAATCACTCTACAATCTTGAGTTTCAAGGTGGGGCTAAGTGAGTCAACTTTTAGGTCCAACTCTATACCTCAAGGGGCTCTCTGCCCGAGGACGTCAGCGCAGACTTCAGACAACAGCACGATGTGCTGGTCTCTTAGAAACATGTTGTGGATCATACGGATAGATCACAATAGAGATAAGGTTAGACTCTTCAAAGTGAATAACAACCTAGTTTAATAGCTTCTAAGGGAACAAAATAACACCATAAAATATGAGAAGTACAAATGAAGGTGATAAAGTAGATATACCAAAGCTAAGGTGACGAAGACGATCTCGTAGAAGACCCTGTTTGCTAGCTAGCTCCTCGAAATGCACCCACCTACACACAACAAGAGAGAGAATGTTGGGGGGTGGCTGTATAGGGGTCTGCCTTAGCCAAACCCCCATTTAGGGGTTCCCACCTCCATAGACAGCCAATGGAAAAGAGATAAAGAAGTATTCAAAATACAAGCACTACAAACAATACTATGCTACTCAACCAAATGATAGAGGAGAGGTGAGGGAAGCTTACCACCTCCACCAAGAGCACTCAAGGTTGCTTGGAGGAGAAATGAGAGGAACTCAAGCCTCTGCTACAATAGTGTGGTCCCAAATGTTCTTTACCGACCTGATGGAGTGTTGATGTTGCTGCAATGGAATGCTTGAATGCTTGGAAGTGAGTTGAAATGAGCTTGTGAATGAGAGTATGAGAGATTTGTGGTGTAGAGTTCCTTCCAATACTTCATCCAACAATCTTCCAACCTCCAAATGCAAGTTCAAAGGTTGAATATCAAGGAATGAGAAAGGAAACGGCCATATTCAAGTCAGGTGGCCGAAGGAGGTGTTACAACTTCTCTGCCAATGGGAAGAGTAACGTCTCTGTTGGCTCAGCCACAGGAATCTACCAGGGAGGTAAGCACATTGCACAGATGTCTATGTGCTGTGTGGGAATCTATGACAGAAACACCTCCATCAACATGCAAAATAGGCACCAAGTGGACTACCATCAACGGGCTTAAGTGAATTTAAGCCTCTAAGTTAGGTTTTCTAAAGTGTAATAAGGCAAAAAGGGGAATTGCGCCTAGGGTGCAAATTCGCTCTTATACAAAAGGTTACAAAAATAAGCTTATGCCCAATGTCCATGGTTTCGAGGAAATAACATGAAAATATCAGCATCCAAGTATCAAGGTCTATGAAAATTACAACAAATGGATAATAAACTCTATCAAAATTGAACCGTAAACTAGACTCATCATGTCACTTGTCGTTGCCTCTTTTGACAAGCCGTTAACCTTTCATGAACATATATGAGCAAGCTTGGGATGTGGATGACATGCCTTAAGTTGGATCGCATGTGACATACTACCTTTTTCATGACATAGCTTATAGGAAACATATGACTTGGCATAGGGCTTTCTGAATAATCTCTCATGTCTACTTCTACTTTAAAGCAATTTCTCACAGTAATGGTGTTAGTAACCACTTTAAAGTGGGCGAATACATCGATACTCACATTTCATTGTGTGATTTTCTTTTTTCTTGTGATTTCCTCCCTTGAAAACATTAGATACAATGTTTCCTAGGATGATACTTTGCATTTTTCCTCTCTTGGAAACAAGATTAGACCATTTGCACTTATCCTCTCTTGGAGACATTAGACACAATGTTCCCTAAGATGAGACCTTGCACGAACTAAGAAAAATCCATTTGAACATTCCTTACACCATTTAAAATGTCTATGAGTCTCAAGCATATAAAGTTTTTCTTACCTCATAGAGCTCAAAAATCATTTTTGTGTGGCACCTTATTAAAGTTATCAGGAGGTATAACTTTGGTATGGTTGAGCGGGAAACCCATTTTGAGGCATGACTTTCCCCATATCCACTTGCATGTGTGTGATCACATCTCGGTCGTATGTGTCTCACCTTTTAGGACTTCTCACTCGGTGGACATCCAAGAGTTTCATCGCCTCTGAGTGAGTATGCATTTTTGGAAAAATAACCTAGATCTGATCCACAACATGTTGGAAAAATAGTCAAAGCTTGATCCACCTTTTTATTTTTGCTTTTTAATTCCTTCTAGTTCTTGCCATTGTATGATCATGTATCTTGTTCTGTTGCAAAACCATACACCCTCATGCAAGTCATTTTGCACTCATGTTGGTTTGAATTAGGATCTTGGATCCTGGGGGCTTGTGCAACCTCCTTTTATCTTTGTCATTCGCATTGGTACACTTGGACCCCTCTTGAATGTCTACTTTAGTGTGAGTTTGAAGCAAGTTCCTCCTCTTACTAAAGTGGGGGCTAACTGTGGACAAGAAAAAAGTATCCCATTTTCCTTGCTTCATTTGGGATTAATTAAGAATAAATTGGACTTAATCAGGCATTGATCTAGTGTTGTGAGGTGTTTTTCACATCCACATTAGGTATTGGGCCCTAGCAAAATGAATAAAATGTATGTCTTGTAAAGGTGTTGTGAATAAATTTCACACTTTTCTAGACTTTTATTAAGCATCTAAGTCTAATGGACCTATCTTTCCCCTAATTCAATGTTATAATGTGTATTCTCACACTAATCTAGAAGGCTTGTAAATTAAACCTAATTCTAATCTAGTGTTGTAATGTGTCTTACACATTCACATTGGATGTTGTGGCTTTCTAGTTTGTGTGGACCTCATTTTAATGTTGTAAGGTGTATTTAATCACACTTTGACTTTGAAATTTGTGTCCCTAGCCCTAATTACCTTTTACATCATCATTAATAGGACCCTATGACCCCATATTGTGAATCCCAAGGCTTAATTTGATCAAATACCTAATAAAATTAGCATATAAACCTTATTTCTTCACTCTCCAATAATATAGCTGGAAAAAGAGCCCTTGTGGGACCAAGTCGCCCATCTAGGCAAATTAGTCCCATCTAGGTGGGACTAAGTCACCCAGCTAGGCGACTTAGTCCCATTTGGGCTATTTTCGAGATTCGGGCAGAAAAAATTGGATTTTAAGTTTATTTTTCCTTCATTTCGGCCATGGGGATCAAATTAACAAGAAAATTAGGTGGATTTCCTATAAATACAAGCTTCTAAACCCTAATTCATAATCAATTCATTATGCATTCATCATCCATCTTCTATCTCAAGTCAAACAAGCTAGGGTTTTAACATTTCAAGTCATCAAGATAGCTTTTTCAGACATTTAAGGGCAGATTCTTCATCTATTGCTGTAGAAATTCAAGATATATCATCATGGAAAGTCTCTAACTCCATTTCTTCATGCTTCATTGTCTTATTTCTTCATTTTGGTTAACTTAATTAAAAGGGGCTTGACCAAGACAAACCCCCATGCCCTAACATTCAATATTTCTCTCTCTTTCATTGTGTGTTTGCATATTTAGGTATCTTGAAGACTTGGATATCATTAAAGATTAAGTTGCAAATTTTTTGAAGACATCTCCTTATTGACTAAGTCAAAATATCCACAAAAATTCAATTATAGTGCCAAAAATTAGAGTTTCAGAATTAGATACCTGTAGGAAAACAAAGTGCAAACTGAGAACTTTTGTTTCCACTTTCAGATTTTCAGAAAAGCCAAAGTGGACTAAGTTTTAATCAGTGGTGACTTAGTCCCACTGCAAATATTTTTATAGTTTTATGTAGATTTGGATACCCATTTTGCTGAAATGGGCTCCAAAGTAGTTTTCTAGATCTAGGACTAGGTCGCCCAGAATGGCGTAAGTGTCCTAGTAGATCAAAATTTTAGGATCAATAGCATTTCCAATCTTCATTCTAGTTTGCAACACATTTCCAAGTGCATCTCTTCAGTTTCATTCATTTATATTATTGTTTGTTTACATTTCTAGGTCTTTTTGCATACATCACTATGTTTTCAAACAAGGTGCATTTCTTTAGTTTTCATTTAATAATCAACATATTTTACCAGTTTCTAGATTTATATCATTACTTTTAGGCATATTTCATTCATATTTGCATTAGTTTTGAGTGGAGACATTTCCCATATTGGCCCATCTCTTTCCTTTTAGGTGAAAAACCCTAGAGGTGTTAGAGAGCATTAGGGTGCCAAAATCTTTGTCCACGGGTATGGTTTGTAGCAAGATAACTATTTAATACTTATGATATCATATAAATTAACACCTTCAGGAAAACCCCCTTGTTCTTGCATAATCAAAAGTGAAGGAGGTCTTACCCACTTCAATAATTGGTTCTCAATTTCCCAACTTGAGCATAAGTTTATGGTATTCTTCCCAAATTTAGCATCCTGGCACTTGGGCGAGTATCAAATATTAGGGATTTGGGACTTACAACTCAAATCACCAACAAATCATATGGTGGAGCCATAATAATTTCACTCTCCAAAAACCTCCAATTGAAGCACAACCTCTAGTTCCTCTTTTTGAGCTGGCAACATATGCTACACTAACTCCCTTTGTATATGCACAATTATCCCACCAATAAATGATTTTTTCTTGATTATTTTATTTATGGCCTAAAATATCTTTAGCACTAGTTCTTTGAATCATTGATAATATGTATGCACAGACTCACCCATCTAATGAATTATTTCCTTTAATGTAGCTACATCCTAGTATGACATCTCTAAGTAATCAAAATTTGCAAGGAATTTGGTGTTGAGGTTAGTCAAATAATCATTCTTTTCATTTAGGTCATAACATGCATACCAATATGGGGCGGTGGGCCTAGATTGATTGGCTAAAGCATCTTGTTGTAGGTAAGAGGTCACGAGGTCTAGTCTCCCCACCGTTCTTGTGGTACCAAAGGGCATGTCGTGCCAACGCTACCGGTCATGTGAAAAAAATTTACTAGGTGCACTGCAATTTATAGAGGGAAGGATACCCGACTGATTCCTACGGTCTAAAAAAAAATGAATTACCAATATTACACATGATCATTTAATTTGGTTGCAAATAATTGGCCTTCTATGTATTATTTGGAATGATTTTTCCACTTTCAATGTAGTATTCACAAGATTTCTTCTAGAATAAAATATGTGTTTTTATATTAAAACATATACAATTGATTCTAGAACCTATCTTGTGAATACTTCTATGTATTGTCAATAATGTCCTTTACATGCCAATTAATTTCATACACACACCAATTCCAAGTGGCATCTTCATCACCCAATAAAGGATTAATTATTATGAGTATTAGCCCATATATGTTCATTGGGTTCTACATAATTTTAGGCTACAGAACATTAGTTGTGTGTGGCTAATATTTCTATATAGAAATCAATAAGACTTGGAAATTTCTCAAAATAAAAAATAATTTGAATAAAAGAATAATTATCTAGAGATGCCTCACTCCATTTTCCTCTTGGATATTCTCAATTTAATGCACATTCTACGAAGAGGTGTATTTAAGTAAGAAAATAAGATGTGTTGGGATCAATGAGGAGTGGTGGGCTCAAGTTTTATCTCAAAAAATCCACATAAGAGCACATGGACTCCATTTCAACAATGAATATTTAAGCATCATAAACAAGTATACCATTCTACAAATTTAAAAACTTTGTTAAGACACATTAATTCAACCCACCCCTCCATGATCACTCCCATGTGATTTCCATTATCAAACTTATATTTGTGCTAGTGTATTGATTTGGATCTTTCTACCTTAGATTTAGCTATCATAGATTCACATCGTCTTTCATACCTTTCTTTGCACTCCTTGTGCTATTTTTTTATATTGTTAATATTGCTATTCTCCATATTAAATTTTACACTATGTCATGAACTAACTATGCCCTATGCAATCACCCTTGAGTATAGTGAGAAACCACTCCATTGGGAAACATTTATTGCAATTTTCTACAAGAATCATCATTACCCAATGAGAGAATAATTTGTAAAGTTTGGGTCTAAGTGGTGATATAAATTTACTCAGTTCTTCCTTTATAAATGTATATGCCATCACAATGAACTATAATATGTAGGAGTCAATTATTTCCTTCAAAACACATTGTCAACATGAGTCTAGATAATATCATTGTGTTTTGATTAATAAATTAGAGTTGACATCCAAATTACTTCATGTTAGTGTTTAGGTTGATGTTTTTGAATCCATATAGAGATCTAGTCAAATGTGTGTTCAAGGAGCTTGATCTAGAACTCAGGTCATACTAATCAACACAAAATAGCCCCTACTAATATTGTTGTATCCTCATTCTAGTAGGGATTTATTCTTTGATAAAATATCAATCTTACCATCATAATATTTTTAGATATCATCTCTTGTTATCTAGTAAGGTATATCTAATTAATAACATGTTGAACCATAAAGATTCTTGATAATGGAACAAAAATGTTGACCATTTATCAATGTGTGCATTTAGACCATTGGTAACACTTTATTGTAGTTTACCTACTTGTGTTGTCATATAGTCACTCTCACTCAAAGCATGCCAAGGCTTGGTAATGCTCATTATGTCACGTGTGCTATCAACATAGTGTTAGATCTAATACAAAAATATGCATTGCATAGTTATTGTGTACACCTAAAATCGGTCAAGACATTTAATTAATTAAATACTAGTTATTTAATTAATATTTCATCTACTTATAAATAAATTCTCAATTTATTTATATAGTTCATATCTTCTAATTCTCCAAATCTAAAATCACATTCCTCTAATTTAATTAAATAAAAAAATTCCTATAGTTTGTTTTATTTAATTAATTTTCACTAATCCCAAATTTAGAATTCAAGCACATGTCCACAACTTTTCATGCCACCTCACCAAGGTTGCTTGAAATTAAATAATTCTAATTTTTTAAATAGAATTATCTTCAACAAAATTTTAACACATGGCTTATTCCTCACACACTTTATTCCTTCATCCATTTGGCATGTTTCCCTTGGTCAAGGGAACATCCTTCTTGATTCTCTCCATCTCCACCTTTCATCCCTCATGTTTGAATCTGGACCGTCGATCATTGCCACATCACTAAATGCTTTGAAAATCCTATAAATACAACCCTTTTCTATAGTATTTGATATCCACATTTGAGTAGAGTTTTTTGGCAACACAAGGGCAGACAACTGAGAGGGGGGTGAATTAGTTGTCACAAAAATTTAAACTTATTAACCTTATTAACAGATCTAATGAATAAACATGAAAGCATAAATCATCACCATATCAGAAATACACATAATACCAAGATTTTTTTACATGGAAACCCTGTTAGGGGAAAAACCATGGTGGAGGTTATTCCACAAGATTATACCCTATTAAAAGTATAAGAGTATAAATGAGGAATGCACATACATTCAGGCACATTGCCTAGAGCTCACTGCTCAATTACAACAAGGCTTACTGCCCAAAGGAAGACACACTATCTTATAGAAATATTCAGATTAAATCTACAAGATTGAACTGAGAAAATAGCATCTGCTCATGCCTGATTATAGTTTTGGTTAAGCACATAAAATCTGCTCACTCTTCACACTCTGCTTCTACCTTCGAATGATTAGAAATTTATTCGCACACAGGACTCGCACACTACGCTTCACACATTCAATCATGCCTTCAAATGATAAAACAATCACTCTTATATATCTGCAACAAGAATAACATCATCTACATGTTGGCTCAATAAAATATAAAATGAATAAAACTGTCGACCCAAATCAATAAACAATTTGCAAAGTGAATCAACCAAAGTTGACCACAACATAGTGAGGACCCAAAACAACATCTTTGAACATGAAACACCTTCAAAAATTATTCCACAAAGATCCACAACACGCTACAATCACCCTGTCGGCCAAGAACATGAAAGACATGAACATGCAAGAGAAAATCACCAATCGTGAGCACACCGATCAATGCGGACATGCAACAAAGATAGAGCACAATCTAGAAACATCCATGAGCATCATGAATCACCAAAGAAGCATCCACAACAACTCATATTACCAAAATCACATCATCTTCATTTAGGAACACCAACTGAAACAACAGAAAAATTATCACAACACAAATACTCATAACTCAATCAAATCTTCATGCGGATCTCTGAAACTTAACGTGGATAAACTAGATATACTTGACAACAAACCCTTTAATCCACAACCTCTGATCATCAAAATACTGAGCTAGCCACCATAATGAAATTCACTTCACCATCATCAACTTGCAACTTAGTTTCTTACAATTTTCTCAATATCCTCGACATATACAACCTCTAATGACATTAATGCTAATAGTGTTGACATCAATGACAACCACATATCAGCAATATCCAATAGAGTTATTATGTAGGAATAACATTGGAGCAATTTAGAGCATTCAGAGTTGGAGCATTTTAGCATTTAGATTAGTTTATCATTCTAACTTAGAATCATGTCTTAGTTATAGTTGTATTTTAGTTATTATCTTAGCTTTCATATATAATTCTTATCATAACATTTAGCATCATCTTAGCATAATCTTCATTTTATCATAGCAGCATTAATATCATAGCATCATGGCTTTAATCACATAGTTTCATGTAGGACTTAGATTCTTGCATTCTATATAGCATCTCATTTCTCAAGTTGTCATTTTAACAACCATAGTGCACATAGAAAATATGAGAGCCAATATGGTTTAATAAATCCTTGAGAATAGAGAAAAATGGAACATTTTTAGAGATTTGTTTGTTGCAAATAGAGTAGTTTTATTATTCAAATCTTTAATATAATATGTCTCATTAGTGTTTGTGTGTTTATTATTCATTTACTAACTCCCAAAAATTCACACACACATAAAAGGGTGCCCACCATGGGGCCCAACCCCTTTTTATTGACATTTCTAGAAAGTTGTTTTGCAGATTATGGATGTGAATTTATTTTAGCATGATCATGAGTTCTTTCGGCACATCTGAAAAGTATTTTAGCGCATCCAATCACTATTACGACACATCTAGAGGATCTTTTAGCGCATCCAATCACTGTTATAGTGCATCCAAAGGATCTTTCAGCACATCCAACATTTATTTCAACGCATACATGGAGTTTTATAGTGCATCAAAGCCTTCTTTTGGCGCCTCTGACACTTCTTTTAGCACATTTGAATGATCTTCTAGCGCATACATTGGATACTTCTTTTAGCACATACGAATAATATTTTAGCACATAGGATGATTGTTTTAGTGCTTTTATAGTCAATTTTGAAATGGTCGTATCTTGGTCATACGGAGGTCTTTTTTGAAGCTTTTTTTTTGAAATGGGGTAGAATTTCATAAGCTATGCAATGGTGTACGTATTTCTCAAATTTTCTAGAGTTAAAATTTTCAATTTTACACCTAAAGTCAAATCATGTTGTAACTTGGTCTAATTTTTAGGGTTTTTATGCTTAATCATTCATATAACCCTTATATCCTCTTATTTCTTGATCTCATATAACATTTTAAGCACTTATTGCAGGTTTTAAGAGGAACATGGATCATTGAAGTGAAAGAAAAAGTATTTGATATCCATTGTACTAAATACGCTTGTCAAAAATATTTGTTGCAACTACTAATAAATTTGGTGCAGGGGCTGGAGTTATTTGAATGCTTTCTTTTGATTAAGATAGGCATCTAGCTTAATTAAAAGGTTAAAGAACACCATGTTTTTTGTGCTTGATGAATGGTAGGCATATGCTCTCCCCTTAACTGGGTGACCAAAAATCCAGACCCATTCATTTTTATTTTATTTTATCCATAGAGGGCTTTCCTTGTGGGAAAAATTAATCACCCAAGGGAACGACCCAACTGGTAACACGCTAAAGCCAAGCAACTTCCAACCAAGATATAAATGTGGGTACTTGAGGAAAGTTCAAGTATCACGAGGATTGTTCTGGCAAGAAGGGAAGCAATGGACTCTTGCTGAATGGATGATTCCCCATGAACAAAATGCCTATACTAGAACCCTTTGTTATAGCAAGCTAAAATCCTTATTTTGTTTATTGGCGCAGAAGGTCTAACCTTTGAAGTCATCCCACATTTTTGTGGCTTTTAGTAGAGATGAGAAGTATGCCATGGGAGATTCATGTGTATTGAAGCTTGGTTGTCCCGAGAAGTGAGTGTCCTAGACGGGAGCTAGTGGAGTCAAGCTTCTAATCATCTGCTAAAAGTAGGTGCAATTGGAGTAAAATCCAAGTGAGAATCCAGTAAATATTGTCCTACACAGCCTTAGGATTGTACATGTTTGATGTGTTTTACCAATGTGGTTTTGAACAAATTTCAAATAAAACATCACACACTAGAAGTGAAAACCTTAATTCAAAAAAAATCCTTTGAAACAACCAATTCTCTGACTGGAAAATCAAAAAAATCAAACAAACTTGCAAGAAACTGTGACATTTTCCAAATTCAGCGCATCCATTGCATTTTGTAGCACATTCACCCATTACTATAGCGCATCCATTCACTATTTTAGCACATTCAAGCTATTTTGTAGTGCATCCAACCAATCCTACAATGCATTCAAACTATTCTATAGCGCATCTAACCAATCATGTAATGCATTCAAGCCATTCTATAGTGCATCCAGGTTGTCTTCCAGTGCATCTATGCAATCTTTTAGCGCATACAAGCTCTGTTTTAGCGCATCCATTAAATGCAAAAACCCAAGAGTTAAATTTATCCCCTGTTTCATAGTTTGAACCAGAATTCAAAATATTTTTCAGCCCAGAATCATTCCTCAGGTACCACAAATTCTAAACTTGTTAAAACTGACCTCTACAAGTGGAATTCTCCAAACTAAACCTACATCTAAAACATCTCAAAGTGCCTAAATCATAAAACCTATCACACCTTTGATTACTAAGCTAAGTTTCATCATCAGGATTTTTCATCCTTTCATCACGAAACAAAGTTGTATAATCAAATCAAACTTAGTCTCATCAATATAATTTGTCATTCTATTTGATTTAGTTTTCATCCTTGGCACTCCTCCAAACAAAGATCAAAGTTTAGTCAAAGTGTAACACTTGTATGCCCGTTCAAACAAGATTACAAAAGAAAAAACTCAAGGAAAAATAACTTGCAACCCAAAACCTCAAAACTCAAAACATCAAAACCCAAAACATCGAAACTCAAAACATCAAAACTCCAAACTTTGAAAATAAAACCATCATGGCTGAAATTGAAGGAAATTCTTTTCACAGATTTCATCAACCTGAAATAGATGAGGATCAATTGAATGCTTTAGCTCATCAAATGAAAAATTGTAAACAAAAAATATGGGATATGCAAAGGGAAACAACCACAGAGAGATATTTTCTTCCATACATTTGTTCTTATTCCTCTGACAAAAATCTGGACATGACACCTTCTCCACCAACAACTACATCATCCAAGTTCAATATCTTTGAATTTTTGACAAAATTAAATCAGAAGCCCAAATATCAGTCCTAAAATACAAATGATATTGAACAATCTTACCATTTCATACATCTATCTTCATCTCACATAAGCCAAAATAAATCTTAGGATTCTTTCACCCAAGTTAATGATTCCATCCAACCACCTTCTTCTATCATATCTTCTACATCCAATGATTCATGTCATTCTCTTAGTTTGAACCATGCTAGCATAGACTCCCTTACACATCAAGATCAATGCATTCTTTCCATTTCATCTGATGATATCAAAATTCCACAAGTTCTTCCAATCTTGGACCAAGATCCCATCTCTCAAGAATTCTATGATGATCCCCTCCTTTCACTTTTCATCCACAATGATTCCTTTCCATCTCAAGAGAAAAGTATCCTTCCAAGTTCTTCTTCCACCCCATCTAATGAATCCATACCATCTCATGATTCCATTGCATCCCAGGAGCATGATAATTCCTCCATCCTATCTAATGATGTCCTACCATCTGATGATCAAGATATGCTTTCCACAAAATCCCATGATTCCTTTCCTCATCAATATCAATATATGCCTTTCACACCACTTCATGATGATTCCATGCCTAATAAAGGGAAAGCTACTCCATCTTATACACCTCGTGATCCTTTTCCAAGTCAAGATCAAAGTACCCCATCATCCCCATGTCAAGATCCTATCACACCTATACAAGCTATCCATGAACCACACACCTACAAATTAGGATCCTCCACCTTTATCCGATCCAGTTTACTTCCAACACCTATCCTTTCATCCATATCATATCCTCCCCAAAATGGACTCGCATCTTGTTTCACAAACAACACATATCCCATTTGTAAACGAATGTGTCAAAGTATGAACTACAAAGGAAAATGATTAGTCCTTCATGAACAAGGTATCCTGGAACCCCTTTCTATCCAACAAAATCCATATTATCATGGCCTTGGTTATACACCTAAGTGTCCTAGTCCATCAAACCTTCCATCTATCCTAGATCCTCATCCTAGTACACCAAACCTTCCATCTATCCTAGGCCCTCATCCTAGTCCATCAAACCTTCCATCTATCCTAGGTCCTCATCCTAGTCCATCAAACCTTCTCTCTATCCTAGGTCCATATCCTATTCCTCAAGAACAACAAAGGCACACATCCTTGATGCCCTTTCAAAATTCTACCTACACTCACTCATCCATAAGACCTGCATACCATTCATCTCAATCCACCCCTCCCATTGCTCTTGGAAGCAATTTGGGTGCCAAATGTCAAAAGCTTCCATATCAAAATCCACATGTGTCAAAGGATCAACATGTCTCCTTGAAGAGGCATGCAAAATAAAAGAAAATTTGATCCAAAATCAAAGGAAAAATCAAAAAGGCCACAAAGACCCATCAAAGCAAAAAGGAAATTTTGAAAGATCACAAAGGTCCATAAATCAAAAGAAATTTTCAAAAGGCCACAAAGGCCCATCAAAGCAAAAAGAAAAATTGCCAAGGCCACAAAGGTCCATAAATCAAAAAGAAAAATCTCAAAGGCCACAAAGGCCCACAAAGCAAAAATCAAAGTCAAAATTCATGTGGATTCCAAATAGTCTCATAGAAGCAATAAAATCTAAATTGGCATCCAAATTTTCTAGTCCAAAAGCTTCCTCCAATTTGTCATCTAAAAACCTATCACCTTCCAAATCCATTTTTCCTCCATCACTCCACCATCCTTCAAGGTGTGTGCCAATGTTGACCTTGCAATCCTTTCCATCTATCCATCAACAACCCTTTCCACCTCCTATCCATTATCCAACATTCATCCCCCATTATTCTCCTTTAATCCAAACCTTTGCATAAGTCCTTAGTTTCTTCCAATAATACCATTAATCTGCCAACATTTACAAGTCTAATCCCTATTTCCATGGTTTATTAGAGGGATATTCAGTTGTGAAACTTGATTCTTAAGTCCTTCCTCCATCTCCCTATCATCCATATCCTATTTTCCATATTCCTCTTGCACTCTACACTTGGTGGGAAATTTTCGTCCATCTTATCATTCCTTACATTTCCACCTTTGATCTTGACAAAGTTAAGTATCTCCTTGAACATCATATATCTTATCCTATACGCTTTATCCATATCTTCCGTACTATATCTTTCGTCTTATGTGTATTCCATCATTCTTACTAGATACATCCTTTCTTCTCATCCTTCGTCTTGATGAGGAATAGGGGAAAAATAATTGGGCCTTGTGTTTGTATCTTATCTAGTTGATCTTGATCATCCCATTCATTATTTTTATCCTTGTTTTCTTCCATTCCATATCTCCTATTTTATCAAAATCCATGTCATCATGTCCCTTTGCAACCTTGAATCTTATCATGCAAATCATATTTGATCCTAGTTGTAAAACATTATCGAATCCTCATATCTTTTGTCAATCAATCATCAACAATAATCAATCTTATTTTACTTAGAGGAAATCAATGATCTTAAGTACTTCTCATCATCATTCCTTATGGAATCAATCATTCCTGGCATTTTACTCAATCAACCATTATCATCTTTTGACAAGAGATATGTTGCTTGTGTGACATTTTTTTCAGTGAATCTTTCATTTTGATCTATCTTTTATCCATGGTTGCATTACCTCTATTGTGGGGCATCTTGTTTCTTCAATTGGTCATATCATATCATTCCATCTTAAATATCCAAAAAAAAAAATTACAAAAAGAGAAAATTACAAAAACATCAGAAAATGTCATGAAAAAATGGTTACCTTGATGAAAACCTAGAAAACGGGCATCTTAGTAACAATAAAAAAATTCAAAAAAATATAAAAATACAAAAAAATACAAAAAATACAAAAAAAAGGAAAAAATCAAAAAAATTAAAAAAATCATAAAATCTGAAAAAGTGCAATAAAAATTAGTGAAAACCTAGCAACAAGGACTATTTGTGATAGGCTAGCTTTTCCATCTATTTGAGCATGTCGACCATTCGCTTCCATCATCAATCTTCCTATCATCAGAAACCTTCATGTACATATCCTAGCATCGTGATCATGTCTCACCCTAGACTAGGGGCAAAATCCTGAACTCACTGGGGGAAAATAAACTTTGAAATTAAAACAATAGGAAAAAAACAATAAGACAAATGCAACAAACACAAAGATCATAGTCCAACACAACATTGAACATCGATCACCATTAGTAACACATCAACCATCAAACATCAAATAACTAAATCAATCAAATAAAAAAAACCCTCAAATGGATGATGTTCCTTTTGAATCATGGCTTTATCATTGTGGCAGGAATGTTCAACTGTTGAACTTTGGTTTTTGTTATCATATCTCTAGAGCACCTTGATGATGTATCAAACTAGAGGAGCTAGGAAGGAGTATGATTTTTCTTTGTCTGTTGTCTATGAGTTGATCACTATTAATGTGCAAATTGTCATGGGATGTGCTCTACAAAGTATCACTAATGACATTTTGAATTTGCATAGGAAAACAGTTAACTCTTGTTTGTGTACATGGGTAATGCTCAAGTCATCTTGATTTAATTATACCTAGATTCTTGTGTTAACTTGCAATATCAAAAATCATGGAAGTAGTACTCAAGTCATCACAGTCTAAATTATGCCATCGATGCTTGTACTCACTTTCAACATTTTAAAGGCTCAATGATGATAAAAAGCATGACAAATCGGTTGTTACAATTACAACATTTGCATATTAGATCTGCATGATTAAGTTAGAATGCATCCATGTTAGTTTTACATCTGTATCTATAGGGTTTCCAAAGCTACAACAAATTTCACAATGATGTTATCTCTCACATTAATGGATTGAGTACATTTGACATTAACTAAAAACACATCATTTTTCATATAGTTGCACATCAGTTGCATACATTAGAAAACATTATCACATCATTCATCCATCCATGCATCACATCATAATATTTGCATCAAAAAACACAAAAAGAAGTGCATTGCATCTCACTTGCATAATCAAAATCATTTCATCAATTATTAATGGATTAAGAAATTGTTCCATTAAGAATATTGAAAGACATATCCAACAAAGTAAGATTTCAAAAATAAAAACATCTTTATTTTAATAGGGGCATAATTGAACTCGATGCATCTATACTTGAACTTGATGCATCACTGAAATAATTTATTCCTTTAATAAAATAGATCTTGGATTCACATAAGAAGATTGAAAGACATATCCAGCATAGTAAGAGTTTAATAAGAAAAAAATCTCTATTTTAATAGGGGCATAATTGAACTTGATGCATCTATAATTGAACTTAATGCATCACTGAAATCATTTATACTCAAATCCAAGACTAACAAAAGACTAGTTGGATCCGCATAATCATCACATCAACATCTCACATCATTTGCATAATAAAATCCATCTCACATAGCATAAAACATCATCCATAAAACATTATCAAATCATCAACCATGCATTATCATATCATCATTTCATACATCACATAATCATCATGATCATCATCATATAAACATCATGACTACATAAAACTATGCACCATCATATAATCATACATTCATTCATTCATCACATCATTTATTTGCATTAGAAAAGAACAAAAACATAAAATGCATCACATTTCATTGGCATAATAGGATCCATCACATACATCATATAGACATCACTCATAAAGCATCATAGAATCATAACACATCAATTGTATCATCATTTGCATCCATAGCATATCATATCATCATAATATATAACATCACATAGCATCATAAAATAGAAATCAAATGTATCCATCATAATCATCATGATCATCGTCACATAAATCATATAGACATGTAGATCATAATCATCACCGCATATCATATAACCTCAAAATCATAATGTCAAATGTACAAGGATATCTAAAGGTATAAAGAGATACATATCAAAAAAATGTCAATGTATCATAAGTGTCTCAAATCAAGAGGTACATCATCAATGTATACATGTCCAAGGTACATCAGAAAATCACAAATCAGAGCTATGTTGTACTCCCCCCAGACGGTGTTGGCATCACAGGACCAGTGCCTCCACCCGATGGACTTGCACTAGGATCTCTTCAATCTCTAGGAAGAGGCTATGTAACACCCCTGTTGGTGGTCTTGGAATGAGATCTACTGGATTGGGACTAGGCATAACTCTCCCACTACTCGGGAGGAACTGCATCATGATATCTCACTCGATAAAACTTTGCTTCCTATGTGGTACATCGGATCTCTCTGAAATAATTTTAGGTACCAGCAGCCATTGTAGCTTTTTGTAATCTCTCAAAGATACCCTCAGCCTACTCCACTTGCTATCATAGACTGTCCCTCTCTACAGTCAGTGTAGCAATCTACCCCTACATTTGTCCCTGTGCCTAAGCCTGGGCCTAGACCTGGGTAAGTTGGGCTTGTATCTATAGTGCTTATTGTCTAGCAACATCCATCTTTACTGTCAGTACAGTAATCTACCCCTGGGCCTATGCTAGTAAAGCCTGAACTTACTGAAGCTGACCTTGTAGTGTCTCAACCTATACTTGTAGTGCAACAATTTGTGTTTGTCGTTGTGGTGAGGGTAGTTGAATCTCCACGTGTCACCTCTTGAAAGGAACCCTCATCTCTCCAGCATCCGGCCTTGGTCCTCCTCCACCCTCATCTCCTCCCCCATCACCCCGTCATCATCCTCATCGTCTCAATCTCCATCACTATCCCCATCATCACTGCTATCCTCCTCCTCTCTCCTCTGCTTGCGCCCATGACCTACTGCCCTCCCCTCCTCCTCTAACAATGGCATTGGCTTGTTTGGGATGGTGATTCAAGGGAAGGGACGTAAAAACATGTACTGAGCATACTCCCAAATGACAGTCTGTAATCCCTGGAGGTATTGCACGGCTGCATCATAAGACAACATAGGTCCCCACTCGATCACATCCATTTGTCATCACGCATAATGTACCACTCCCCAAGGCATACCCTGAACCTTGCCATACTATCTCAGTACCCTCAGCAGCAAGAATCTCTCAATAATAAATTGGGTCTTCCCAATCAGGTACATCGACTGACACAAAAATGGCATCTCGGCATCATCCTCTAGCCACTACTCGCAATCAAGATAGGGTCGCCATACCATAGACTCGAGATCATCCAGTGTCCTCCTCCAGTACTCCAATTTTTCCAGCATAGGTTGAGCAAGTCGGTCGTCATAGATGTGTATGTATGGCCTCATGGCGGTATGTTGTCTCTCTCCAACTGGCTGTGTGACTACTATATGCTCTTAGGCCCAGACCTAAAGCAATGTGACCCCCACTGATAAATTGGCCCCATGAAGATAGACCACCTGTGTAAGTCATGGTACAAATGAGCAAGCATAGAACAACCCCATGCATATCTAGTGCCCTGAGCAATCATGCTCTCTAGAATCCACCCCCATCCAACTAAAAGTCCCTTTGATCTGCGATCAAGACAAAGGAGCCCTCCAATGAATCTAGCTAGAACAAACGACAATGTGACATAAGCATCAACCATATCCCTCCAAGGAATCTCGTAGCCACATATATGCTCATCCTCAAATACTTTGTGTAGTGCCTCTGTCCTGCCTTGCCCCTGAGCATCATACAAGACCAGCTCCCCCACAATGAGTATCTGTAGAATCCAATATACGTCCTCTAGAGTAACTGTGATCACACCAGTAGGCAGATGAAAGGTGTTATGCTCAATGTGCCACCTCTCTGCTAAAGCTATTAGCAACCCCCTATTGATCCTAATTTGGGGCATATCAATCAACGGGGACAACCTGCATCATGCAATGACAAATACCTCAGGCAGCGTTAGCTAGGGTATCAAATCCCATGTCCTGGGAAAATGCCCCCTAATCTGCAAACTCGTCAATGGCTCCTATCATCATAGAATAAAACATCAGTTAATCAATTAATCAAAATCAATCAGTCTATTAATCTAATCATCTCTGGTGAGACTTTGATCAAATCTCATGAGGGTCAATCTATCAATTCAACCTCGCCTATCATGAGGTTCATCAATCAATGCACCTCGCCTATCATGAGGTTCGTCAATTCAACCTCTCCTATCATGAGGTTCATCAATCAATGCAACCTCGCCTATCATGAGGTTCATCAATCAATGCAACCTCGCCTATCATGAGGTTCATCAATCAAATCAATCTTTCCTATCATGAAGTTCATCAATCAATCCAACCTCTCCTATCATGAGATTTATCAATCAATTAGTCCACCTTGCCTATCATGAGGTCCATCAATCAATCAAACTATCATTGCTCCTCGTCTATCATGAGGTCAACTATTAGTATCAATCATTCGATCTCACCTATCATGAGATCAATGGACATCTAATCTATCAACATCATTGATCATCATCAAATCAAAGGCTGACACGATTAAACATTATCAAAATCAAGGAGTCTAATCAATAAAATCATCAGTCTGGTCTAAAATTTTGCCAATGCGCTAAAACAGACTGTCTATGCGCTACTTCAATCACTCAATGTGCTACCTCAGTGTACTTATGCGCTACAGGAACCTATGTGCTAATTCATTTACCCTATGGGCTACATCGACATCCCTATGTGCTAGTCTATTCTATGCACCATTACAGTTCATCTATGTGTTATTACGGTAATCCTATGAGCTAAAAGTGAATAATCTGAATTTAAAACATGAAAAAGAGCGGGAAAATGAATTTTGCAAATTACAAGGGAGGTTTTTGGGGTACATACCGGAGGTTCGTACGCTGTCAGGCGGTTGTGACATCTGATGCGCTCGAATCGATGCATGTGGTAGGGGATCACCATTTTTCTCAAAGTGGCTAACTTGCTCAATCACTCTCAATTTCAAAATTCACAATGCACAAATGAAGTGCCAAATGACCTTTTTAACCTTTTTAAGGTTAATTAAGTGGGATTTTATGGGGATGTTTTATTTTATTTTTCAAAAGGGGCTTAATTGATTATTTCATCACCTAGTGACTTATACATCATTTTTTGAGAGATAAATCATTTCTGAATCATAAAATTTTGAGATCATCATCAAATCATTGAAAAATCATCAAAATTTTCAAAAAATCCAAAAAAATCACCGATTTATCTCCCGAGGGGGCATATATCCGTCATCACTTGAAAATTAGCGTCTAGGGCATTGATTTTTTTTTTTTGTTGACATCAGCAGCAAATTTTTCTTTGAAGCGACGTGTAAACACATTACTTCAAAGAGGGGCAAAATTTATACACCTAAAATTGGTCAAGACATTTAATTAATTAAATACTAGTTATTTAATTAATATTTCATCTACTTATAAATAAATTCTCAATTTATTTATATAGTTCATATATTCTAATTCTCCAAATCTAAAATCACATTCCTCTAATTTAATTAAATAAACAAATTCCTATAGTTTGTTTTATTTAATTAATTTTCACTAATCCCAAATTTAGAATTCAAGCACATGTCTACAACTTTTCATGCCACCTCACCAAGATCACATGAAATTAAATAATTCTAATTTTTAAATTAGAATTATCTTCAAAAAAAAATTAACACATGGCTTATTCCTCACACACTTTATTCCTTCATCAATTTGCCATGTTTCCCTTGGTCAAGGGAACATCCTTCTTGATTCTCTCCATCTTCACCGTTCATCCCTCATGTTTGAATCTAGACCGTCGATCACTGCCACATCACAAGATGCTTTGAAAATCCTATAAATACAACCCTTTGCTATAGTATTTTATATCCATATTTTAGTCGAGTTATTATGTAGGAATAGCATTGGAGCAATTTGGAGCATTCATATTTGGAGCATTTTAGCATTTAGATTAGTTTATCATACTAACTTAGAATCATGTCTTAGTTATAGTTGCATTTTAGTTATTATCTTAGCTTTCATATAACATTCTTATCATAACATTTAGTATCATAATCTTAGCATAATCTTCATTTTATCACAACATTAATATCATAGCATCATGGCTTTAATCACATAGTTTCATGTAGGACTTATATTTTTGCATTCTATGTAGCATCTCATTTCTCAAGTTGTCATTTTAACAACCATAGTGAACATACAAAATCTGAGAGCCAATATGGTTTAATAAATCCTTGAGAATAGAGAACAATGGAACGTTTTTAGAGATTTGTTTACTGCAAATAGAGTAGTTTTATGATTCAAATCTTTAATATAATATGTCTCATTGGTTTTTGTGTGTTTATTATCCATTTACTAACTCCCACAAACTCACACACATAGTTATAATAAATTACTTTATTAAACATGCATAAAAATAGTATAATAATAAAATAATTTCATCTATTCATTCCCTCTTCAAACAGTTACATTTATGGGGTCTTGCATGCAATTTAACCTAGATCACAACTCCAATTTGCATTCATATAGTACAAATCACATGAGTACATGGGAACTAATTTGTTTTATTGGATCTTACAAAGTAAAAATCACACAAGCACATTGCAGTTAACTTGATTACTATCATAGTTAACAATGAGATATGTGTGGACAATTTTAGTTAACTACAAGAACCACATGTACTATGGTAAAGGCATGTTACGGTGCCAACATTAACTATCCCCTTGAAATATTCATGATAAACCTCCACTTCTTACCCCTTTATACACGATACTATTGCATACCTTTGTGTTCCTATAATTACCACTTAACCATTTTGTACACATATAAGATAGTGATACAAAGTCATGTGGAGCAGTAATTAGAGACCAATTTCTACATAACTTGAATATAATAATCTTGAAAAAATAATAAGTAAGAACTTGATTCTAAAATAAAAGTTAGAATACTAATTCAAAGATGCCTTTGACATGTCATAACTTGTTGGTCAAGATTCCAATGTAACCCCCTTTTAAACACACTCTTACACATCATAACACTCTATCATAAGTAACTCTTGTCTTATAATACCATAATGAAATTAGATGCTCTTACAAGATTTTATACATTTCACAAAGTATTTGACACAAGGAAACTACCAATATAAAGTATGAACTCACATTTCTCATATGAGGCTAAAAACAATAAATAAATACAAATAATTAACAAATACACACATTAGGATGCAAGGTTGAGATTCTTTTCCCAACATAATGAGCATAACATTTTCCCGTTCTCCATAATTAATAGCTCCACCTTACTGTTGTGCATATTTTGCACACATGCCCCGTCGAAGGTAGGGACCCCCTTTTTTTTTGTTTTTGCCTTGCTCCTGCTGACTTGGTCCTTGCTCGTTTGCTTCACTTTTTTCCTTCATTTTTTGACTTTGGGGACAAGTTGCCAATGGATTTGGAATGTTTATGTGATGCCTAAGTGAACTTCCAAGGTTTCATTGGGTTTCAAGAAGTTGCGGAAATTTCTTTGCGAGTCATCGTCCCTCCATCACCGTCTGTAGGAATTTCTTTGTAGGTCAGCGTCCCTCCGTCGTTGTCCACGGGAATTTCTTTGAGAGCCATCGTCCCTCCGTCGCCATCTGTGGGAATTTATTTGCGGGTCGCCGTCTGTGAGAATTTCTTTGTGGGCCACCATCCCTCTATTGTCATCCTCAGGAATTTCTTTGTGGGTCGTCGTCCCTCCATCGATGTCCACGAGAATTTCTTTGTGAGTTGTCGTCCCTCCGTTGCCATCTATGGAAATTTCTTTGCAGGTCGTTGTCCCTATGTTGTTGTCCACGGGAATTTCTTTGCGAGCTGCCATCCCTTTGTCATCGTTTGTGAGATTACTTATGCAGGTTGTCATCCCTCCATTGCCATCTGTGGGTTTTTGTGTGCTCAATATCATTTTTATGGCAACAGACCCTCCAGCTTCCACATTCTACTATTTTGCATTTTTGAAAAGGGCCAAATCATTTAGGAATAGGTTTAGGAACCCTTCTAATGCACCTTCCATGTGCTTAATTTGGAAAACTCAAAATTGCTAAGTGTTGTGGCTTTTCAGAACTCTGCATGCGGGTCATCATCTCTTGAACACCATCACTTAACAGGCGAGCTTTAACGTCTTTCCACCTCACGACGTCCGCATCCTTCAAACCCACAAGAGCATCAAAGCTTCATCTAACAACTTCAAGTTTCTCACGACCCATTCTCTCCCTTGCTTAATCATTACTTAGGATATTTTCCCTTTCATCGCCATCCCCAATTTTCCCGAAAGCGACTAAGTCAAAATGTTATGTCGACCGATTTGTGCGAGCAGCCACATGTGAGTAGTTGCTTCTCCATTGTCATTCCCTAACGTCCTTACACCCCCGTCCTTCCACATGGTAGGTTCTATAAGGGGATTTTCCCTTGCCCAAATTTTAAAATTTTTAGCACACACGCCAAGTTCTCGGGCTCGTTTTGGGTCGGCCTAAGCAGACTATCATCCCTCCAACGTTGTTCCTAATGGCGAACATACGATGGCGGCCCAATAGCTTCCTCCCACATCTCCTAAATTGGTCAAGCTTTCGCACGTAGCCCTTAACGTCTGAGGCACCTGCAGGTCATGCAGTGTGAACTTCCGCATGTGGGTCATCATGCTCTAAATGTCGTTGCTTCACGATGGAGACTCCAAATGTCCTTCAACCTTCCTACACCGACATGCCTTAGACCCGCATATACATCAAGCTTAACCTAGTAACTTCAAGTGCCTTACAATTGATTTCTGCACATGCCAAAGTGCCTCACATGGAATTTGATTGTCAAGTTCACCATGCATAAATTTTTGCTACGGGCGGCTTCCTATGGGTCTCTGTGGCCTCTGTGCCATCCTGCTCCTAGCTGCTCTGAACGATTCCGGCCTAGGGGAAACCTGCACCCCTGAACCCGCATTTATGTTTATGGTCCAAATGAGCTCCAAATGTAGAACAATGATGAATATTATGATCTTTTAATGATGTATGGATGGATATAACTGTGAATGCTTTGTCTAGACCTACTCAAACATGAAAAAATAATCAACATTAGTCCTTAAACAAGTGTAAACAAGCATTCCCTATGAAATTCATTTGAACACAAGAACATGAAAACAAAGTAAAATATCAAATAAATTACTAATGAAATACTATTCTAATGCTCAAACCAACATCTCATAGGGGGATTGGTGCTTCTTTGATGTGGAAAGAAGCCCTTTCCCAATCCCTTGATAAGCTTGATGATGGATGTGTGATTCTTTATGTAACATGTCAATAACTAGCTATGGATGATGAAATTCTATGCTAACTTGGATAAAATGGTGGATGAAATCATGGATGCTTTCAGCTAAAATGACTATATGGATTTGTATGAAGTTGTGTCCCTCAAATCAATAGAGAAGGCCTATATTTATAAGGAAGAAGGATTGAAGAGTGAAGAATGGGGAGAATGTGGGATTAAAAAAGGGACCACTGGCATTGTGCCACTTGTCAACATGCTAATGAAGGGAGGTGGAGCACATTTTGAACAATGTGCATGTTAAATGCATGTGGTTGAGATTTGGAAGCCAAGAGGTGGCTTGCGTAAGAGGTGTAAGAGCCTTCAATGCCATGGAAGAGCCTTTAATGCAAAGGTGGAGGACAAAAGTCCTTTGGGAGGGAAAATTCAAATGGGTGGAATATTCCAAGAATATGCCATATTTGAATGAAAATAGGGTAATTTTAAATCAAATAAATTGATTTACATGGGCAATTTGGTTAGGTTGACTTACCCAAGGGTGGAGTTAAAAGCTAGAGGAATGGAGGATTAGTGTTAGGAGTTAATTAATTTAGGATTAATTAAATTAGATGATATTAGTTTGATTGTGACATTTAATTTAAATATTTGAGTTTATTTAAATCAAATGAGAGGATATTGGGACATTAGTATTTTAATTAAATATATTAATTTATTTAATTAAAGGAGATGACTTTAGGATTTTAATTAAATAAAATTGATTTATTTAATTAAAGGAAGGACATTAGGATTTTAATTAAATAAAATTGATTTATTTAATTAAAGGAAGAACACGAGGATTTTAATTAAATAAGATTGATTTATTTAATTAAAGGAAGAACAAAAGGATTTTAATTAAACAAGATTGATTTATTTAATTAAAGGAAGAACCTTAGGATGAAATAATCTGATAAAGTTCATTATTTGATTTTAGGAGGAAATTAATTAAATAAATCTTATTCAATTAATTGGTTAGTGAAGAAATGATTAAGGAAGAACCGGTGTTAGTTAATCAGAATCGAGTGCATGATATTGATCAGGATATTTCAAATGTCTACAGTTTGCCCCTCTTTCAAGCAATGTACTTGCTGCATTGGTTCAAAGAATAACACAAGCGAGATCAAAATTTAAAAAAAAATCTGATTTTTTGGATGCCCCACTACTGCCCCAGCAAGAAGAATTATGCTGGTATACTGCCCCCTCGAGAGATCGGATGAAAATTTGGATTTTTGGGTGATCTTGCGACAAAGAGGTTCAAGATGGATGTATGGATGGTTATGTAATGAGATGCTTAGACTAACATATCTATATTATGATGATGATGCAAATGAGATGAACTAAGATGCTGAGAAAAACAAATCTATATTATACTAAACATCTTAAATGATGATGCAATGCATGTGAGATGGATGATGTGATATCATATGATATGATTATGAGATGTATGTATGCTAATGGTTTTTGGATGCAGGATGGATGCACTAGTGATGTTTGGTTGACTGTCATGGTACCATGTTAGCATGGAGAGAAGAAAGAAGAAATGAGATGATGAAAAGAGGATCCAACAAGTCCATGATTTGCTAAGAATTTATTAGAAATAATGATGAGAGATGATGATGTTTCTCTTATCAGGGATTGGGGATGTAAAGAGCTTACTTTCCTTATGTTTGATAACACACATAGATATGATGCATCAAGGTATAAATGACCAAGATGGCGTTGTACCTAGTGAGATGGACTTTGACTTGAAAATCAAATAGGAGTATCCTTGTTCACACCTAACATACAAAAACCTTACTAGGATGTACTTCAAATATTTCAAACATCTCAGACCAAAACACGAAAACAAAAAACCTAACAATGTACTAATCAACAAGTTGTCCAAAACACCTTCCATCCATGCCTAATAAAGCATGTATTCACCAAGGTTATATTACAAGAACATCCAACAAGCACAACAAATGAAAGATAAAGATCAATACCCCATTCCTTTCTCTCTGAATCATTTTGGTAGACATCCTCGAGAGGTTATTAGAATGAGTGCAATAAGATAAATCAACAAGACAAAGATCAAGTAAACAAACAAGCTAATGTTTTGCATACCGCTAGCCAAGGCTAAACTACGGTGATGTTTGATGTTGATGTCCATTGTAGGAACTAGGACATAATTTTATCATATGATTTGGGATTGACTGGATGAGGAAATATTAGTACCAAGAGTTTACCAACTTGTTTACCTACTGAACTAGCCTTGATACCTTAACGTTTGAGTTTTCACTTTTGATTTTCCAGACTTGTTTCTGATTGTTTCACCAAAGGTTGGGGGTGACGGTCGTTTATTATGAGCGGATGTTTATTGCAGGTGAAAGTGAGATGGGACAAATGGATTTTATTAAATATTTGGATGTTTTTGAAATGTTTTGAGGCTGTTTTTGGCATTTTTGAGATGTTTTACAAATGTTTTGATTTTCAAAATTTCCAATGTTTTTGGTGTTTTCTAAGATTTTGACCAAGAGCTTAACCTAAAGACCTATCCTAGGGGCCTCGGGGGCTGATCAAAGATTAGCCTTTCCCGTTTTATACATGCAAAGACCACGTAGTTCAACTGACACAAACTCATTTATTGATGAGATATGAACAAATGGATTGCCATTTTATTATGACGGACTCCTAAAAGACTGACTTGGGGCATCTTAGGGGCACATCGATGATGGCCTTGCCTAGGTTCAAGCTCAAAGATCCGTAGTTCGACACGATGACTCTATTTTTTTTACTTTTTTTAACTGTTTGACCTGTTTTGGGATTTTGATATGTTTTGGATGTTTTTGGATTTTTTTGGTTTTCTGAATGTTTTTTGGATTTTCTGATTTTAAGGAAGATTGCAAGAATATACACGAATCCGATGCAATGTAGGTATAAGAACGTGCCCCCAGCGTGAGGCGATAGACTACTCTGATATAGGTAGGACAAACTAACCTTAGGAATGTGCCAAGTAGTACTAGGAGGGAACATGATACAAACACATGATCAAGCTATGATGCAAACACATATGGGTGATGAATGGAGATATGGAAGTGCGATGGATGAATGATGCAAAACAAGCCAAGGAGATCATGGTGGATGGAAAGTGCTTATTTACTTGAGGTGCCTATTTTATAGGTTTTCACCAAGGTACTTGCCCAAAGAGCCACCGAAGTGATTTTCACTAGAGGACAATTTTTTCTTTACTATTTTTAATTCTTTTTTTTATTTTTTTGGATTTTTATATTTTTTTGGAATTTTGGATTTACACCTTGGAAGTTTAGGCATAATTTTTTTTGAGATGGGAGCTATTGATAGGCTCCTGTAGAGGCTCACCTTTGGGTGTAGATAGCTGATATGCTCCTGATTTATAACATGTAATGATGATGAACGGTCCCAAACAATTGGGTTCAAATTTTCCTTTGCTTTCTGGATTTGGTACATTTTTTTATTCACCTTCAATACGATCTCTCCAAATTGAAAGGTCTGACTCTTGATCTTATTATTGTAGCTTCACTTGAGACAGTTTTGATAGACTTGCAGATGGTTTAAGGCATCCATGCACCGCTCATCTAGTAGTTCTAGCTCGTTCAACCATGACACTCGATATTCCTCATTTGTGATGAGGTTTTGTAGTCATATCCTTAAGGATGGGAGCTCGATATCAATGGGGAGTATGGCTTTTGATCCATAGACCAGGGAGAATGGGTTGGCACCTATTGGTGTGTAGATACTTGTTCGGTAAGCCCATAGGGCGAGCTTCAATCGTAGGTTCCAATCACAACCAGCTTCATTAAATGTCTTCTTGAGGATTCTTAGGATGGTTTTATTGGTAGCCTCAGCTTGGCCATTACCCTGGGGGTAGTATGGAGTGGAGAAGCAATGTTGGATATTGAATTTTTGGCATAGCTCACAAACATCCTAGTTCTTGAAAGGTGTCTCGTTATCTAGATAAAGGCTTGTGGAACACCGTAGCGGAAAATGAGGTAGTTCAGGATGAATTTGGAGATCTACTTCCCTATGATATAGGTCATGGGAATGGCCTCTACCCACTTCATGAAGTACTCTGTGGTGGTGATGATGAACTTATGTCCACTAGATAAGGTGGGAGTGATTTTAATAATGAGATCGAGCCCCCATTGTGAAAAGGGCCAAGGTGTTATGAATGGTTGAAGCTCCTGAGCCAGTGCATGGATGAGGTCCCCATGTTGACATTGCAAGCACTTTCGGACATAGTCATGAGCCTTCTTTTCCATTGTCGGACAATAGTACCCAGTCCTCAACAGTTTCTTAGCCAAGGTCATACCACTTGAATGTGATCCAAAAATGCCATTGTGTACCTCAGTTAAAGTAGTCAAAGTTTCCTCAGGGTTAAGGCATCACAACAAGGTTCCCTCAATACTCCTATGGTATAGGGTGTCTCCTAAGATAACAAAATGGGATGACTTCTTGAAAAAAATTCTTTTAAGGTTCAGGGTGATATCAATGGGGAGAACTCCTATTTTCAAGTAGGTGTAAATGTCATGATACCAAGGGTCACCGGGACCAACGATTTCACACACAAATTCAAATTATGGTACATCAAAATTTGGTATGAGAAGTTTCTCTACAAGGAATTCTTTCTTAGGGACGTTGCATGGGATATCCATTAGCAATTTGATTGTTTCCATAGCATCTACTTCTCTGTTATTTGCCCTAGTTATTTTCTCAAATGTGATGTCGATGAAAAATTATTTGAGGCTTTCCACCAGTTTCTTGTATGGAGTCAATTTTCCATCTTTCGTTTGGTATTCATCATTGACCTGGTTGATGATAAGATGTGAGTCCCCATAGACCTTGAGTGTCATGATCTACCATTGTACTACAATTCTAAGTCCTATAACAAGAGCCTCATATTATGTAATGTTATTTGTGCAAGGAAAAGACAGCTTGTATGACTTTGGTTTGCAATCTCCTTGTGGTGTAATGAAGAAGACCCCAGCCACTAACAAATGTTGTGTGTAGGACCCATCAAAATATACTTTCCAATGATCTGTTGTGCTGAGATTAAATATTGACTCATCGAGAAATTATGATACCAATGGATTCTCTGAATACATTGGTGCTTCTACCAGCTGATATGTAATTACTTGTCCTTTAATGGCCTTCTATTCTACATACTCAATGTTGTGTTCTGTCAAGATCATGACCCATTTAGTTGTTCACTCTATGAGAGTTTCTTTAGAAAGAAGATACTTGAGAGGATCTATCTTGGCAATGAGTTTTATCTAATGTGCCAACATATAGTGCCTGAATTTTTGTGTGACGAACACGACTGCTAGGAAAGCCTTCTCAATGGATGTATAATTTAGCTCATGTCCTACCATGGTTCTAGTGATGTAGTAAATAGCTCTCTCTTTCCCATTTTCATCATGTTGTGCTAAGAGAGTGCCAAGGGCTGTTGTTGTTGCCGATATATACAGGATCAAGGGCTTGTTCAGAATTGGTGGCATAAGAACTAGTGGTGTAAGTAAGTACTCCTTGATTTTATTGAATGTCTGATCGCATTTATCATCCCATTTGTATGCTACCCCCTTGTGGAGTAGATGAGAATATGGGATACCTTATTTGCTAATTGCACTATAAACTGGCAAATGGATTGGAGTCTTCCTTGCAAACTCCTTAACTACTTTAATGTTATTGGTGCTTCCATCTCAAGAATTGATTTTACTTTGGTAGGATCTATCTCAATTCCCCTCATGGACACAATATACCCAAGGAGATTTCCTGATTGCACCCCGAAGACACACTTCTTTGGATTGAGTCTAACCTTATATTCTTCTAGCCTATCAAAGATAGAGCTTAGAGATGGTATGTGATCCCAACGATTTAACTAATATGTCATCCACATAGTCTTCCATAGTTTTGTGAATCATGTTTTGGAAGATTAGCGTAATATCTCTTTGGTAGGTAGCTCCTATGTTTTTCAACCTGAATGATATTATGTTCCAGTAGTAAGTTCCCCATGGGCAGGGGAAAGTTGTGTGTTGATAACCTTTGGCTATCATTATCTGATTATACCCTAAGAACCCATCCATTAATGAAAAAATTTCATGCCTTATTATTTGATCCACAATCATGTTGATATTGGGAAGAGGGAAGTCATCCTTGGGGCACACCTTGTTTAGGTCCCTGAAGTTAGTGCAGATCTGAATGCCCCTAGTGGGCTTAGTGACTGATACCAGGTTTGAAACCCATTTTGGATAATCAATCGGTCAAATGAATCCAACATCAAGGAGCTTCTATAATTCAAGTTTGAACAGTAATGTGATTTGTGGATGCATCTTTCTCAGTTTTTATCTTATTGGTTTCACCTATGGATAAATGACCAAATGGTGAACCACAACTTCTAGATCAAGACTAGGAATTTCATCGTAGGTCCATGTGAATTTTACCTTTCTTTCCCTTAGAAAAGTAGCTATGATTTCATGTTCTTCTGTTAAAAGTGATTCTGCATAGAAGCTGATATGTGGTGTTTCTTTGGTTCCTAGGTTGACTGAATTGCACTTCTCTGCCAATACTGCTAACTTTTCCTAATAAATAGCACTAAGGGGAAGATTGAATCCCTCATCCTTTGGCACCTCAGAGATGTTTTCACCATTAGATACGTCCTTTGTTTTTACTATTTCAGGTCAAAAAGTGTGACAGTGTAGTTTTCACTTAAAGACCTAGATATTACCCTTAAATTTTCACTTTTGCGACTGAGGGACTCAATTGTTTCCCCATAGTAGGCATGTGTGTCTAGCTCAATGTTGAATCCTTCTTTTTGATCTCCACATGGTATAGTATCCTGCAATCCCATGAATTTTGAGAGAGCCTCATCATTTTCGAACGTGTCTAAGATCGGTGGTCCTCATTGGTCATAATCAATGAGTTGGGGATAGACAAGTCTTAGCTCATTATTTTGGTCACTTGGTTTGAAATATAGGGTACTAATCATGAGAAGGGAGGAATCCTCAAATAACATAGGTAGGTCAATGAGGGGGTCCTCAAAAGGATAAGTAATTGATATGGGAATTGAGGGGGAAGCTTTGACCATTTTAACTGGGGCACCTTTGCCACATATGATTAAATTCAGAGGGGTACATCCAATGCCAAGATTTTTTATTCGCTTCTCAGGAATGATAGGTTCTAGTAGGCCATTATCATTTTTCCCAAGATTTTCATTTTTGTTATAGCCCCATCCTTGCTTTAACTACAGTCCTTTGTTGTTATTGTCCATGGGAAGATCAGGTACAAGCCTTTCATCTTGATACAATAAGCTTGATATATCCCTTCCATCTACCACTTTCTGACTTAGGTCCCCCCACCTTTTGAATCTAAAGGCGTATGCTTTGAAGGTTTGGGTTGATGTGTCTATTGGTTGAGGTTGTCCATGAGATCGAGGAGATTGAGGTAACTCTCATATTACAAAAGAACTATTTTTCGTTTTGTAATCCCCACACCTATTATCTTGGATAATGACTTTGATATCAGAGATGTTGGAATGGAGGGTGTCTTTGTCTCAGAAGTGGAGGTGAGGGTAGATGGGTCTATATATGGAGATGTGGGTCCCTCATCATTCTTTGGTACTTGGGGGATTTTGTAGTACTTGGCTTCCAAATTCTTGCAATAATAAAAGGGTTCAGGATCTCCATGGATTGTGACATCTTGATTTTGAAAAGGAAACTTGACACATTGGTGGAAGGTGGATGCAATAGTTTGCATCCCATGAATCCATGGGTGCCCTAGGAGGATATTGTAAGGTAATTCGAGATCAAGGACTTGGAATGTTGTTTCCATGATAGCTGGCCCTACTTGAATAAGGAGTTGAATGGTTCCTTGAGACACCCGTTCTTGATCATCATATGCCCTGATTGTAATACCTTTACCTTTTTCAATGACGTCTTCAGAGAATCCTAGACTCTTTATTAGCTTGAGACTACAAATATTTAACCCTGCACCTCCATCCACCAAGACTCTTTTGACTTTATTTTTATGGACTAAGACTTCAAGATGGAGTGCACGGTTATGAGATGGCTGAGTTGGGAAGTCCTGATCAGAAAATGTTAGGAGATGTGGCATGGTGATATGTCTGACCATAGCTTGGAACTAGTATGTGACGAGATCTATTGGGATGGAGGATGTGGCCAATGCTTCTTCTAGGATTTTCCTATGTGCAAGTGAAATTTTCAATAATTCCATGATGGAGATTTGGGTAGGGGTTCTTTTCAACTAATCAAAGACATTATAACCATCAGGAATTAACTTTCGATTGGTAGTCGATGCTTTGGGTGCTTGGGATGGTCCCGGAATGGTAAATTTTCCACCGTGTGTGGTGACTCCACAATCAGCTCGAGATACTTTGATACTGACAACAACAACCCATTCATCTAAGGGTGTAACGACATCTAAGGATGCAATCACATGATCATAAACATGGTTCACATTATTATACTTTGCCTTACCATTGTTGTTTCCCTTATTGTGTTCAGGTATAAAATTTATGTATATTTTGAGATCTTGGTTTCCAGCTTGTTGTTTAATGGTTATAGTTTTGTCATCGATGAGGTCCTAAATCAGATTTTTGAGTCACATGCAACTAATTGTTGTGTGTCCCTTTATCTTGTGGAAGTCACAGAGTTGTTTCTCGTTATACCATGGTGGTTTAACTTGAGGCTCTTGATAATTGTCATAAATAGGGATCTTGATGAGATTTGCTTGGACTAGCTATTGCATGACAAACTCAATCGGTTCCCCAAGTGGTGCGTATTTCTGTTTAGAGGGATACTTTCTTGGGGGTGGTCCACCCCCTTGATTTTTTAGGTTATTGACTGCTTGATTGTTGGGTTGTTGTGATGATGTGTTGGCTTGTGTGTTATTTTGGTTGTTGATTTGCATTTGTTGATATGATTGTGTGTTTTGCCTTGGGGCAATAATAACAACTTTGGTGTCAACCACACCATCATTAGTAACATTCTTGTTCTTTTCCCATGTGTGAGGTTTTTCATTATAACAAGTTGATGGACGATTATCTTGATAAGTAGGCATCCCCCCTTGTGCAATAAGGGCTCTTTCAATATTGAGCGCCTTGGGGATCAACTAGTCGTATGTGGTGATGCATTGCATTTTTAGATGGAAGGACAAGGTTCCTTCAAGATTGGCAATGATAGTACAAATTTGTTGTTCTTTGGGCATAGTCCACTTGCTCCTATTGGCCTTAGATCGCCATCCTTGCAAGAAGGATGTGAATGTTTCCCCCTTGGCTTGTTTGAGAGTGGATAGTTCTTCTAGACTCACGTCCATGCCTATGTTGAATGAATAGTTCTATATGAAAAAGTCCACAATTTCCTAGAACTTTTTGATTCTGAGAGGAAGACGAGAGAACCATTCCATTGTTGGTCCAGCCAAACTCCTAGGGAATAGTCACATTAGATAAGTGTCATCGTATGCAACTTCCATATAGTGAACATGAAATTCCCTGATGTGATACTCAGGGTTACCAGTTCTGTGATATTTGTCAAATTTAGGTATCTCAAACCCTTTCGAGAATGGAACCATCGCAATGCTTTTGTCGAATGGATAAGGGCACAAATTCCCTTGGGTTTTTGTTGTTTTTTCTGGATTGTAGGTCTAGCCCTTGTTGTGAGAGAAATTTGATTTGTATAGACACTTAATTTTGCGGATCGGGTGGTGGGATGAATGTGTTTTGAGGTGGTTTGATTGTTTGAGTGACGAGTGGGGTATTTTGCATGTTTGTGGGGGCACTTGTTGATATGCCTAAAATTATTGTTGTGCCAATAATGCTTGTTGTTCGTCTTGTTGTTGTTGTGCCAACAATGTTTATTGTTGGGCTAGTAACTGAGCTGCTTCTTGATGTGCTTGGTATTGTTGTAAAGCTTGTTGATAAGCTTGTTGTTGTAACAATGCTTGTGCTTGAGATTGTTGGGCTTGATATTGAGCTTGTGCCTGAGCTTGAGCTTGAGCAGCTTGTGTAGCTTGGACAGCCTGTGCAGCTTGGGCGGTTTGTTGTTTTTGCAATAAATCTTGAGCTTGCACTTGGGCAGCTTGTTGTGCTTTTTGTGCAGCTTATTGTTCATGTGTTTGTTGAGCAGCTTGTTGTGTAGTGTGTGTGGCTTGTTGAGCTTGAAATTGTTGGAATGATTTTTGATAGACTTACTGGGCAACTTGTAGTGTGATGATGTATTGGTTTTCCATTTTTTGTTTTGGTGGTGGAGGCGGAGGATGTCGAATGGTGTGAGATGTTGTGATGAGATTTTGTTGAGGTGGTTGTTGAGGTGTCGTTTGGGTGATGATAGGGGGTTGTGTGGTAGATGGTGTGGTTGATATGTGAGGTCCTTGAGAGACCACATTTATAGATGGTGCAGTGATTGATTGTGTTGTTTGGATTGGTGCCACCTGGTGTTGCGATATCGGTGGAATGCTTGGAGGATTTGGTATGTTGATTTGATTCACGATTGGAGGATTTTTTTGATTTGCTTGATTGAGGATTGGTAAAGGGGGTTTCCCTAAACCGAGGATTGGTGTAGATGTCAATGGTAGAGGGGGAAATGGTGGGAAGATGGGTGGTGTGTTTCCTTGAGAAAGTGATGATGAAGGATCAAAGTGATGTAGGAGCATCCTTGGTTCTTTGCAATCCTACATCAACCAAAAAAATATTTTCATTTCAATTTTTTTCTTGTTCAGTTCTAGTTGGAAGATTCTCATATTTTCTCACTAGACCCTGTGGATCTACGTTCTCATCATGGACATGTTCATTTTCCTTATTCCAAAATTTTAGAACGATTGGATCTTTTCCCGGCAAGTTATCGCTTCCGGATTAAGTGACATTTTCTAGAACATAGCACCAAATCAGTTTCAAGCCTAACAGTTAGATTTGTCTCTTCTAGATCGTTATGGTGTGTTTTGAATTGTTCCATGGAGTGTCCCCGACCTTAATTATGGGTCCACACTTCATCCTATGCACTTTCCAAGGAGAAATTCAAATTTAATATCGACCTATTTCATGCACACGTTATATTTTCCTCATCAGAGATTGTAATGATCTTTGGCCGACGCAGAGGATTCTAGATCTCCATATGTGATATAAATCATTGTAACCGATCATTAGGATAGCAATTAAGTAATTGATCATTAGGATAGCAATTAAGTAGAATGGAGATACATATTAGATTTGAGATGTAAGATTTTAGTTTGCATTAAGGAGCATATAGGAATACTATATTTTGAGCATGTTGTATCAGGCCTGTGAGCCCAATCTGTGAACCCAAATGTTGCCGACTGATTGTAACTGAAATTTCTAATAATATGAATGTTTGAATCTGCATTTTCTTCCATATTTTGTATGGCTTCTATTGTGTAACTCTTGCTACACAGTCCAGACTATTCTCTTTGAGGACCCTCCTACCGTGACTGCACCAGATTGGTATCAAATTGAGATTCGTTCCATGAGAGATTGTCAGAGTTTGTGGAGTCCTATTGAAGATTTGTTGTGGGGTGGTGGACTAAAGATCTGACCTGTAGTTGCAGAGGACTTTTGTAAAGATGGCGGGAAGAAGAAATAGTAGAGGAGATGGAGCACATGGAAGTTCAAACCCAACTATAATGGAGATGTTGAGAGGAATTGTTGCTAGATTAGAAATAGTCGAAACAGCCCAGAGGAGAGGTCGACCAGTTGATGATATGAGTGATGAAGAGGTACAAGAACAGGAAGAAGGGAAAAGAGAAAATCAACCTAGCCTAGATCAAGGAGAAGAGAGGTTCATAAGAGCCCTAACTAGAGTAAATACTAAACCACATTTCAATCCACCAAATTATAGTGGTAAGTTGGATTTAGATGAATTGCTTGATTGGATAACGAAGATGGAGAAGTATTTTGATTTTGAAGGTACCGCCGAACACAAGAAGGCGAAATTTCCTTGTACAAAGTTGAAAGGACATGCATCCCTTTGGTGGGAACATTTGCAAACAGATAGGAAAAGAAGAGGAAAGGAGAAGATAAATCATGGGATCAGATGATGAATAAGTTAAAGATGAAGTTTATGCCCGCAGACTATCAAATCAGTTTGTTTTGGAAGTTGCAGAATTTAAAGCAGGAGTCAAGTGTGACAGAGTATATACTAAGGAGTTCTACAAGTTGAATATCAAATTCAGACATTCAGAGGATGGGATATAGCAAGTAGCCAGATATGTGAATGGCTTGAAGTTGTCTATACAGGATGAGATCAGTTTGATCAAGTTGTTGAGTGTGGAAGAGGCATATCAATGTGCCCTAAAAGTAGAAGAGAAGTTGAATAAAAGACATGAGAAGAAATAGAGAGAAAGAGGCCAAAGATTTCAGAGAGGAAGAAATTTTACTGGAGGAAGAAAATATTTTGTAGATCAGAATAAAGATAAGGAATTCAGTAAGAATGATAATTCGTACAGTAGAGATGATGAAAACTCTTATCGGAGAGGAGGATATGGTGGTTACCAGAATGAGGGTTATAGAAAAGATGATAGAGGATAGGAGAAAAGAGTATTTAGGGGAACTTGTTTTAAGTGTTGTGGAGAAGTACATAGAGCATTTGAACGTAATCAAGGAGAGACAAGTAGAAAGATAGAGAATAGTAGAAGAACAACCTTTGCTGAGGAGGATCATGTCAAATCATCTAATAAACTAGAAGAGGGAGAAGTGTTGGTGAACAAAAGAGTATTGTGTCAAAGTGAGATGGAGCAGGAACTGTTGTAGAGAAAGAATTTGTTTCAGACCAGATGCAAGGTAGCTGGTAAATGTTGTAGAGTGATTGTTGACAGTGGAAGCTCCAAGAACTTGGTTTCTAAAGAAATGGTGACCAAATTGAAGTTGGAAAGATTGAAACACTCGAAGCCCTATCAAATAGCATGGATTCAAGATGAGCATAAGATATTGGTAACTAAACAATGTTTGGTGAAATTGAAGATAGGAAATTATCATGATGAAGTTTTGTGTGATATCATGCCTATGGATGTATGCCATGTTTTGTTGGGAATGCCTTGGCAGTATGATAGACAGGCTATTCATGATGGAAAGAAGAACACATATACCATTGTTGCTAATGGGGTGAAGTAGATTTTATTGCCATTGGAGGATGTTCCTAAAGTTGAGGTTTGTACGAATGCTAGAATTTGTTTGGTTGATGGATGGAGATTTTTGGATGGACTAGGACATGCAAACATGTGTTATGCCTTGGTTCCTAAGAAGGTTGAAGACTTGAAGCATGTAGAAGAACAACTAGCGAAGATAAAGGAGTTGCTGACAGAGTATGAGGATATCATTTCAGATAATCTACCTGATGGATTGTCACCTATGAGGAGTATTAGTCATTGCATGGATCTGATTCCTAGAGCTAGTTTTTCTAATAAAGCAACACATTGGATGACACCGACAAAGAATGAAGAGTTGAAAATACAAGTGCAAGAGTTGTTGAGGAAGGGTTTGATTAGAGAAAGCTTAAGTCCTTGTGCAGTACCTATTGTGCTAGAACCTAAGAAGTATGGAGAATGGAGGATGTGTACAAACTCTAGAGCCATAAACAAAATCACAGTGAAGTATATATTTCCTTTTCCCTGAATGGATGACATAATGGATTGTTTGAGTGGAGCTAAATATTTTACAAAGATAGATTTGAAGAGTGGATATCATCAAATCAGAATTAGAGAAGGGGATGAGTGGAAGACAACATTCAAGACAAATGAAGGATTGTATGAGTGGTTGGTGATGCCTTTTGGTGATTCCTTTTGGACTAACAAATGCATCGAGTACTTTCATGAGGATGATGAATGAGGTATTGAAGAAATTCTTGGGTAAGTTTGTGATTGTCTATTTGGATGACATCTTGATTTTCAGTAAGACTAGAGAAGAACATTTGTTGCATATAAGACAAGTTTTGCAGAGGTTGAGAGAAGAGCGGTTGTTGATAAACATTAAGAAGTGTAGTTTCATGAAGGAAGAATTGGTATATCTGGGATTTTTGATATCCACGGATGGATTGGAGATGGATCCTGAGAAGGTAAGAGAAATTGTTGAATGGCCTACACTAGAAAGCATTGGAGAGGTAAGATCATTTCATGGATTAGCTAGTTTCTACTAAAATTTCATTAGGAATTTTAGTTCTATTTGTAGTCCTATGACAGAAACAATGAGAGGGGATAAGAAAGATTTTAGGTGGACATATGGAGTAGATCAGAGTTTTGAGTTGTTGAAACAAAAGGTGACTAAGCAGCCTGTGTTGGGTTTACCAAACTTTAATAAGGTATTTCAAGTAGACTGTGATGCAAGTGGAAATGTAATTGGAGCAGTATTAAGTCAAGAAGGAAGACCAATAGCTTATTTCAGTGAGAAATTGAATGATGCTAGGAGAAGGTATTCAGTGTATGACCAGGAGTTTTATGGCATATTTCAATCCTTGAAGAAGCAGAGACATTACTTGTTTCCTAAGGAGTTTGTGTTGTATATAGATCATCAGGCATTGTAGTATTTGAACAGTTAAGGTAAGATGAATCAGAGACACATGAGATGGGTGGAATTCTTGCAGAGTTATACTTTTTCTTTGAAACATAGGAGTGTAAAGTCAAATATATTTGTTGATTCTTTGAGTAGGAGAAGGAATTTACTAGAAAAAATAAGAGTGGAGGTATTAGGTTTTGATGAATTGAAGAACTTGTATGAGGGAGACCTAGATTTTGTAGAACCTTGGGGAGCTTGTAAGGAACTAGTCTTGGAGGATAGGAGTTAGTGGTTGGATTATTTCATTCAGGAGGATATGTTGTTTAGAGGGAATCAATTGTGTATACCCCAGAGTTCAATGAGGGATAGCTTGGTGAAAGAAAAACATAGTGGAGGATTGGCAGGACACTTTGGAATTGATAAGACAGTAGCATTGGTAAGTGAGAATTACTTTTGGCCATAGATTCATAAGGATGTTAGGAAATTTGTGTAGAGTTGTAGAGTTTGTCAAGTTGCAAAAGGGAGTAGTCAAAATGTTGGATTGTATAAGCCTTTGACAGTTTCAGAGACCTTGGGAGGATATCAGCATAGATTTCATACTTGGCTTGCCGAAGACATAGAGAGGTAATGATTCTATATTTGTGGTGGTGGATAGATTCTCTAAAATGGTACATTTCATACCTTGTAAGAAGAAAACAAATGTCGTGCATGTAGAAAACTTGTTTTTCAAGGAAGTGGTCAGATTGCATGGATTACCTAGGAGTATTGTTTCAAACAGAGATACAAAGTTTGTTCGTTACTTTTGGTGGACACTTTGGAAGAAGTTGAAGATAGATTTAAAGTTCAATTCTACTTTTCACCCACAGACTGATGGACAAACAAAGGTAGTAAATAGGATTTTGGGGAATTTTATGAGATTTTTGGTTGGGGAGAAGACTAGAAGTTGGGATTTAGTCCTTGCACAAGCAGAGTTTGCTTACAATAATTCAGTGAACAAGAGTACCAAAAAGACACCTTTTGATATTATTACTAGAGTTCATCCTAGAGGTATATCAAAGCTGCGATACATTAGTAAGGAAGATAAAAGGAGTTCAAAAGCAGAGGAATTTGTAGAACATATGAAGAAATTGCATACTCAAGTAAAGCAACAATTGGAAGATATGAACCGAGAGTATAAGGAGAGAACAGAAGAAAGAGGAAACATAAGGAGTTCGAAGTTGGAGATGAAGTGATGGTGTATTTGAGGAAAGAAAGATTTCCAGTTGGCACATACAATAAGCTCAGGATGAGGAAGTTTGGACTGTGTAAGATTTTGAATAAATTTGATTCAGGAAATGCATATGAAGTAGGGTTACCGAATGGCGTTTGTATATCACCTATATTCAACATTGCAAATCTACATTAGTACCATGAAGCATAATTCAGTGAAGAGAGTAAAGCAAAATTGGAGAAATAGTTTCCTAAACAACAATCAGATGAGATAGAAGAGATTTTGGATATCAAAGATGGGAGGAGAACGCGTGGAAGACAGTACAAATAATATCTTGTGAAGTGGAAAGGCAGACTAGTGGAGGATTCTTCTTGGATTTCCTAGACTGAGGTAGACCGTATTGGTTTTCCTTTAGCCCCAACAAAGTGAGGGACTCACTTTTCAATTAACCTCGGATGTCTGATGTAGCAACATCCTTGGTTCTTTGCAATCTTGCATCAACCAAAAACATATTTTCATTTTAGTTTTGTTCATATTCAATTCTTGTTTAGTTCTAGTTGGCAGATTCTCATATTTGCTCACCAGACCCTGTGGATCTATGTTCTCATCGTGGACATGTTCATTTTCCTTCTTCCAAGATTTTAGAATGATTGGATCTTTTTCCAACAAGTTATCCTTCTAGATTAAGTAACATTTTCTAGAACAGAGTACAAGATCAGTTTCAATCCTAACAGTTAGATTTGTCTCTTGTGGATCCTTCCCGTAACTTGTGGATCCTTATGGTGTGTTTCAAATTGTTCCATGGAGTGTCCTCGACCTTAATTATGGGTCCACACTTCATCCTATGTACCTGATGAGGAGAAATTAAAATTTAAGGCCGACCTATTTCATGCACACGTTACATTTCCTTCATCGGAGATTGTAATGATCTTTGGCCGACACAGAGGATTCTAGATCTCCAGATGTGATATAAATCATTGTAATTGATCATTAGGATAGTAATTAAGTAGAATGGAGATAGATATTAGATTTGAGATGTAAGATTTCAGCTCGCATTAAGGAGAATATACGAATAATGTATTTTGAGCATGTTGTATTAGGCCTATGAGCCCAATCTGTGAACCTAGATGTTGTCGGTTGATTGTAACTGAAATTTCTAATAATATAAATTTTTGAATCTACATTTGCCTCCATATTCTGTGTGGCTTTTGTTGTGTAACTCTTGTTGCATGGTCGAGACTATTCTCTTTATGGACCCTCCTACTATGATTGCACCACAAAGATTCCCCCTTGTCCAAATAGTCCCCCTTGTCCTTGTGAAGTCATGGGGAGAGAGACTTGTGTGTCAAGAGAATATTTCGGTAATGTGGAAAAAGTGGATGGATTGTTGGTGTCATGAAAGATGAGTGGAACATATGGATGTTTTGGATGTTGAGGAATGGTATTTGGTTGACCCAAGATGGTATTTGCGTCTAATTCTTGGCTATTTACAAGGGGATGTGTTTGAAGAGCATGAAGTAATGAACTCTCCTTGGTAACCCTGGGTTGACTTGGAGCATGAGATGATGTTGGTTGTGGGATGGGTTGGATGATGTTTTGGAAGGAAAGTGTGAATGATACCGATGACATAATCCTTAGAGGTTTCTCCACAATACTGCTTACATCATAATCATAAGGGATTTTAGCCCCTTCCTTTTCCAATTCAAACATGTATTGTAAAGGATTAAGTCTCATCATTGTGTTGACAATTTTGTGATTTTTAGGATTTTGGACCATTTCCATGATTTCATCTTGAGTCATTCTTAGGACATTGTTGGTAATATCCTCCACTTGGAAACCTCCCTCTTGAAGATCTTGTGGTAGTTGAGGAAGGTTGAGTGGGGGATTACTAGATCCGATGGGGTCCATTTCAGGTGCAGTTTGACTCAAGTCACTTGAGGTGGATGTTTCTTTGTTTGTTTCCATGTTCTTCTTGTGTTGAGATCTAGTTTGGACCATAATATGATTGAACTCTTAAGAAACCTTGGAGGGATACTAGACTTTAGGACTTTTGGATTTTTTTTGATTTTGGGATTTGATTTTGATTTGATTTGGATAATGAACTCATAAACTCCAAGAGGTTAGATTTTTTCTTGGAATAAATTTTTCCACAAGGTGATAATTTAACTAAGTGTATGAAGAAGGATGCATCCACACACACTTAGTCAAACAAGATGATTTTGATTTGATTTAAGGATTTTCCAAAAGTCTAGTATGAAGGATTTTTCCAAGATTCCAAGAGTTGTTTGTGAGATGAGATTTGATTTGATGTTTGAGGGATGGATGAAAGTGTTGATTTTGATCCTAAGTGAACTTAGAGACACTTTTGTTTACAAGACCTCGGTATTGAAGAACATGCTATACCTCTATGTGAGAAACTCAAAACATTGAAAAAAACTTGGATTTTGACAATAATAGAATGAATACAAATTGGGATTGTTCTTTGAAGCACGTTTGTAAAAGTTATAGACCAACCTTTCTCTAACTTCGTAAAGCATGGACTGACATTTCTTGAGATTCCTTGGACTGAGACATTTCTTTCAATTGATGGACTTTGGTTTTGGGACTTTGATCTTGCGGGAAATCATTTGAGAAAACACATGTGTGGGGTTCAATTTGTCTTTTTTTTTTTAATTAATGAACCTTTTTACCACAAACACTTTATTGCTTAGCTTTCAAAGTAAATGTCTGTCTCAATTTCTTTTCATCCCACAAGGTCCATTATGTGGAAATCAAGGAAAGTAAGACAATATTTCCCTAATGTTGACTCTAGAGAGAGAAAATTGAGATATAGGCCCAAATATTTAGAAGCCTCTAAGGATAAATCCCTAGGGACAAGCAGTAATACTTGGACTTTTGAAAGGTATTTTCTCTTTCCAAAGGGTTTGAAATTTGGTGACCTTGTTGAATGTTTGTTTTCAAGATTTTGGATCCAAGCAATGTGTTTAACTGACTCAAAGATTGCACAACCCTAGGATGGAAAGTAAAATATTTGTTGAATTCCCACTTGGATTTCTCTAGCTGCGCTTATTCAGAACTGATGATTAGAAGCTTGACCACACTGGCTCCCCTTCATAGCACTCACTTCTACGATTCAACCAAGTTTTAGTTCTCATGAATCTCCCATGACAAAATTTTCATCTCTACAAAGAACCAAAAATATGTGGGATGGCTTGGGAGGTCTGACCTCCTGACGCCGACAAATATTGGGATTTTGGATTCTAAACAAAGGTTCATAGTAAGGGCATCTAGTTTAGGGGGTGCAATGATAAATTCCTTGTGAGAGGTCTCCCAACCCTTAGAACAAGGTCTTTGTGCATCCTAAAGACACTGGGGGAGAGTTATCATGCACCACTTCCCATTGTTTATGATTTTCATTATAACCACAAATTTATATAGCAGTTTGGAAGAGTTTGGCTTATGCTCATTACCACTTGAGTCGTTCCCTTAGGGTGAGTAATTTTTCCCACCAAGGCAGGCCCTCTAAAGGTGAACAATAGCGAGTAATTACATTCGTAGTTTGATCAATCTTTGTTTGTGTGAACAAAGAGAGAACACACACGATGCCCTTTCTCACACTAGAAAGCTTTGTTCAATTTTAAAAACCCAAATTTGAAATGTGGAGGCAATCTTTTAGACAACCTAATATCACCAAAATGCTTTTGATTCTCAAGATTGTTGTGAAGCCTAAGAGAAATGCATACACATTTGGATGGTATTAGTTTGTAAAGAAGACTACAAAACAAGATAGAAACAAGTTCGTTTTAAATCCTTGAAGACAATAGTGAGTTCTTTTTAAAACACCAAACTTGGGTGTGAAGTTGATTGTTCAATTTTAACCAAATCCAAAAACTAGTGAGTTTCTAATGTTCTTTTTAACCAACTTTGAGAAAAAAAAAGCTTTTGTATGCTCTTTTTAAAACCCAAAAAAAATATAGTTAAGTTCTAAAGCTGAAAATAACAATATCCAAAGATGGGATTATAAATGTCCCCAAAGTGTTAAAGAACATATTTTACAATTATGAAAAAGAAAGTGCCATAGGAAGCTCTTCTTGTTTCCTCCTCTTCTTTGTCACCTCAACCTGCAAAAGTTGGTCAGCCTAAAAACAATAGAGCCACAAAACAAGTCAATGGTCCAAAGAAATCAAAAGCACAAGGCACATGTCAACATAAATTTGAAAATTGACTTTTACCCTGAACCAGCGTCGCTTCCCATGAAGGCATCGCTATTGGAATTTGCTAGTGTCACTCTGCTAAAACAATGTTGCTCTGTGGAGAAAATAGAGAGCGCGTGTGCGTCAGAATATTCACCAACGTTGCCCTTTGGAGTTTGACAGATCTGGCCCTAGGAAAATCACTGCAGCGTCACCCCTTGGATACAGAGGCAGTGTTGCTATATAGTGACACTGAAGCGACAACATTGTTGTTTGTCTTTCCAGCATTGTTATGTGGCCTGGGAAAGTAGGAAAGAGAAAGAAACAACGGAAATAGCCAAAAAAATGTGTTAATTTTGAGATTTGTGCCCTCCTTGTAGCGCCGAAATGTGAATGCTTTGCCTAGACCTGCTCAAACATGAACAAACAATGAAACATTAGTCCTTAAACAAGTGTAAACGAGCATTCCCTATGAAATTCATTTAAACACAAGAACATGAAAACAAAGTAAAATACTAAATAAATTACTAATGAAATACTATTCTAATTCTCAAACCAGCATCCCATAGGGGGATTGGTGCTTCTTTGATGTGGAAAGAAGCCCTTTCCCAATCCTTGATAAGCTTGATGATGGATGTGTGATTCTTGATGTAAAATGTCAATAACCTAGCTATGGATGATGAAATTCTATGCTAACTTGGATGAAATGGTGGATGAAATCATGGACGCTTTGAGCTCAAATGACTATAATGGATTTGTATGAAGTTGTGTCCCTCAAATCAATAAAGAAGGCCTATATTTATAAGGAAGAAGGATTGAAGAGTGAAGAATGGGGAGAATGTGGGATTAAAAAAGGGACCAATGGCATTGTGCCACTTGTCAACATGCTAATGAAGGGAGGTGGAGCACATTTTAAACAATGTGCATGTTAAATGCATGTGGTTAAGATTTGAAAGCCAAGAGGTGGCTTGTGTAAGAGGAGGTGTAAGATCCTTCAATGGCATGTAAGAGCCTTCAATGCAAAGGTGGAGGACAAAAGTCCTTTGGGAGGGAAAATTCAAATGGGTGGAATATTCAAAGAATATGCCATATTTGAATGAAAATAGGGTAATTTTAAATCAAATAAATTGATTTACATGTGCAACTTGGTTAGGTTGACTTACCCAAGGGTGGAGTTAAAAGCTAGAGGAATGGGGGATTAGTGTTGGGAGTTAATTAATTTAGGATTAATTAACTTAGATGAAATTAGTTTGATTGTGACATTTAATTTAAATATTTGAGTTTATTTAAATCAAATGAGAGGATATTGGGACATTAGTGTTTTAATTAAACATATTGATTTATTTAATTAAAGGAGATGACATTAGGATTTTAATTAAATAAAATTGATTTATTTAATTAAAGGAAGGACTTTAGGATTTTAATTAAATAAAATTGATTTATTTAATCAAAGGAAGAACATGAGGACTTTAATTAAATAAGATTGATTTATTTAATTAAAGGAAAAACACAGGGATTTTTATTAAACAAGATTGATTTATTTAATTAAAGAACCTTAGGATGAAATAATCTGATAAAGTTCATTATCTAATTTTAAGAGGAAATTAATTAAATAAAGCTTATTCAATTAATTGGTTAGTGAAGAAATGATTAAGGAAGAATCGGTGTGAGTTAATCAAAATCAAGTGCATGATATCGATCAAGATATTTTGAGTGTCTACACTAACAATGAGTTTGCAAGATTTGACTAACATTTGCCTTGATTTACATATGAGAGCACTTACTGCACCTCTTGTGTGCAAGCTTCATGGAACCATGCTAAAGGCTTAGATTTTGTTGTGCTCAGAGGATGATTGTGACCACTAAAGGATCTGCTTATTTGAATATTGACGTCAAGGGGAGTTCTACCTAATTGAACAAGCCCGCTTAAGAATCTGTCAAGAAATACCAAGTTGAGAAATGCTTTCAAACAAGGAGTAGGAGGGAGTTGTTTTATTTTCCACCAAATGATGATGATTGTAAGGAGATGTCCACCGGAATCAAGAGCAACATATTTGCTTCTTGGTGGCACAAATTAGTAACGAGGCCCACTTGATTGGTTGAAAGGATGTTGCGAATATATCAGACAGGGGGCAGCCTTCAATAGTTTTCAACCACAACAAAGAAGGCAGCTAGAAGACAAAACAACTACAATAACTAACAAACAAAATAGGCTACAATACAAAATAGACAAGATGACAAAATAGCCTATTTTAAATTATGAAATATTGGGGTTAGGTGAAACCCTAAGCTGTATTGAATCTAGGCCACTCATTGCAAATTAATCCTAGCCATTCATTTCACTTTTGGAAAACTATAAATAGGGGCTTGCTCCTCATTTGTAAGTGGTGGTGAATTGGTGTAAAGGGAATTTTGCAGCAATAAAAGGAAGCACTGCATGAATTTGGGTGTTTTCTTTGAGTTTGTTCATTATGCATGTATGATTCAACCTCCATGTTAGATTTAGCTTGTAATTTCTTGAATAGATTTGATAATGGTTGTTGTTATAGTATTTTATGGACTTCTTTCCCATACTTTTGGAACTTGTTGATGATAAATTATTGTGTAAAGTTATCTTGGGCTTGTTTATTTCATTGTTGCAACTAAGTTCAATTGTATGTTCATGAAGTGAATGCACAATCTAAAAATCTATAGTCCTTAGAAGATTACGCTAGTTTTGTGTAGTTGTAAGCTCTCTTGGTCAAACAAAACTCAGTTTTATGGGAGCCTGTCTACTATAGCACCCTCCATTGTTACTATTCATTCATAGCTTAGATTTAGAATAACTCTCTCAACCCTTTCTCCTTTTGTCGTTTCTTTTAACTCCTTGTTAGAATAGGATTCCCAGCATAAAAAAAAATGAAATTTGATGAGCGTGGTGAGTTCCAGCTTGCTGTTTTGAGTGGACAACCATTGTTCCTTCACTTCTAGCACTTTGAAACTCCATTTGTAGACCCAACTTCCCACGCTTTGTAAACCATAAAGGCCACCCTGTGATTACTAGCAAATTACATCAACCAATTGAACTATTCCAAGCATTGTCATGACTTGACACCTGAGAGACCTTGGTGTAGTAATTTGGAATTTGTTTGTAGATTTCTACCTTTCAAGAGAAGTAGAGAATTTATGTTTTGTCTATGTTGAGAGGTGCAAAAACACCCATCAACAAAACTGGCGCTAGAAGGAGGGAATGTCTGTGCACAAGGCCACAAAGCTGGAAGTTGAAAAGCACTTTCAAGTGAAAATTTTGAGATAGGGAGATTTCATCATATGCTAGAAATTCAAAATCAAAAAATTTGAAGACAAGCAACATTTGAGTTGAGATGGAGCAGCAATTTCAAATCAACATCACTCAGCTACAAGCAGATTTGAATAGGAGATTGAGAAGGCCGTTGCAACACTTTGCATTAGCAGATAAGTGTAGAATCCATGGCACTCACAGACACAATGAATTGGAATGTTTGACATTCTTGGGAAGAATTGAAAGGGTTTTACAAGGATAAATTCCCTTTTGGGAAATATACCAACCCTTAGCTCCGCCAGACCCAGAAGAAGAATTGGTTAACATGGAAACTACATCCTTCAAGGAGTTGATTCAAGAACAGTTGGGTAGCAAAGATGGACTAAGACTAGAGGAGGTACTGATGTCTAGTTGGTGTAGATTCCATATTCCACCTCGCTCAAAATTTACTTGTCCATCATGTGTAGACATCATTGTCAAGGTCAAGAGTAGTTTGAACAAGTTAGAGCAGCCAACTCTCAAAGAAAAGGAGTCATCCATTGAGGCAGGAGAATAGTCAGCATGTGGAGGACAACACACTGGAGCTGAACCAAGAAGCTCCATAGAATTAAGTGTTGGGACAATAGACATTGAGGCTGAAAATTAAAAGGAAGGAGTTGAGTTCCTTGGGACATCAGGGAGCCTTGATGAAAGTGCAATTAGAAAGGGATTCAAAAACCTTTTCTCCATTGGTGAAAAGCAACCCTTCACTCAAAAAGAAGAACCGTGGGTAGTTGAAGATGAATCAACAAAATCTACAACACTGTATGTTGAGACAACCAACACAAACACTGAAGATCAGAAAGAAGAAGAGGTTGAAAGTCTGAGGGCAACAAAAAATAATGATGAAAGCTCCAGTGAAATGGAATTCAAAGACCCATTCTCAATGGATGAAAGTGATCAGGCATTTGAAAAAGAATATATTAGAGGAGTGGGAACAACTGCAAGCAGAGGCAGTCCACTATCAGACTTCCTAAGTGCAGATGAAGATCCAGTGATGGAGAGATATGATGAACTTGTCCCAAGACTCATAAGGGATTGGTCAGAGCTAAGATACCAAATAGATTTGGAGGTGTTGTTGCTACCAAATTAGTGCAGGCTCCATGATTTGGCACATTCAGAGTTCATGTGCGAGCTATGTCAAGAGGCCATCAAGTAGGTTAAAGAACAAGTAGAGCGACCAAGCGCATTGCCTCTTGTAGTTGCTTCTAGAGTTGAGCTAGAAGTCCAAGAATCAGAACCAAGTGATGACCTAGCTTAGGGAAACCCCCGAGAAGGAATTGGGGCAGCAATGGAAGGAGAACAACATAATCCCAAACCTCTCAATGATGAAGCAGATCAAGTGGGAGAGTTTTCCATTGATTATCAAGATTCCTCCCCTCTCGTAGAGAATCTATACATGATTGATGATCAATCTCATGAGGAATTCGTAGAAAGTGTAGACACGTAAATTATCTTGATTGATAATGCATACTCAATTCTGACTTACTACCACCAGTTCTTCTTTAATCATCTCCTTTAGTAACCATTTAATTGAATAATCTTTATTTGATTAAATTCATCATATTTCATCTTTTAATTAAATAAATTAGACTTTATATGGTTAAATCATAATAGTCCCTCTTTTAATTAAATAATTTATTTTATTTAATTAAGCTCTAAAGCCACCTCCCTTAAATTAAATAAATTAACCTTTATTTGATTTAATCTAACACCATCCCCTTTTAATTAAATAAATCAAACTTTATTTAATCAAGTCTAAAATCATTATTCCTCTCATTTTGATTTAAATTAATCCAAAAATTTGAATCAAATTGTCACATCAGCTAATCTCCTTTTAAATTAATCAAATCATGATTAATGCTAACACTAATCACTCAAATCCTCTAGATTTTGCAACTTGCACAATAAATCAATTTATTTGATTTATTAAATCTTCCATTTTCATTCAAAAGGGCATCAAAGATGGAATATTCTTCAAATTCAAAAAATCCCTCAACAAGGACTTGTCCCTCCAACAAGGCATTAAAGGCCTCTTACATGTCCTTTGCCTTGGTCCAAGTGGCATTAACTCCATTTTCTTCTCCCTCCAACATGTCACTTCTCCATTTTTTGAAATTCCATCTAATATCATTTATGTGCACAATGACCAAAATGTGCTCCACCTTTGTCCACTCTCATGTTGACAAGTGGCATTATGCTATTGGTTGGTGTTTGATCCCACATTCATCCATTTTTCCTATTCCTCCATCATTCTCTTCTATAAATAGAAGGCTCTCATATTGATTTTGGATCCACAATCTTAGGAATTTTCATCCACAACTTGTGCAAAGTTATCATCTTCATGTTTTGAATCAAGTTCATCCATTTTCATCCATTTTCATAATTTCATAGCTAGGTTATGGAGAAATTTCACCAAGGAGCATCAAATCTTCACCATTGATCATAAAGCTTGCAAGGAATTGGGAAAGGGCCATTTTCCACATCAAAATGACACCAATTCCCCCATGGGATTGAGAGTTTGGACATTAAAATAGGATTTAATAGTTTTTTTACTTATGTTCTTCACTTATTTCTTGTTTTCATGTTTCAAATGAATTTCATGGGGAATGTTGTTTCTAACTTGCATATTGGACTAATAATGTGTTTGTTCTTTGTGTTTGTGCAGGTCTAGGATCACCATTCACAGAAGGAAATCATACATGGGATTTCGGTCCCCTTGGGGAGGTACCGTCAATTGATGACTTCTTTCCATTGGGAGCTATACTGGGGAGGTATGCCAATATTGAGGAGTACATTTCAAAAGTTGGAAATGATGAGGAAATATCACCTAAACCTCCAAATGACGAACCATTACAACTTCCAGACTGGAAGAGGAACTCCTTCTCCATCTACAGCAACAAAGAACAAGAGGAAAAGAGTGAACATCATGGTGAGCCACATGAACCGCAAAGAGAAGGAGACCAAGGTGAGGATGTCTTGGTGGCTGCCCGCAAAGATGATGTACCTTTCCAACTACGAGCTTCAACTGGGATTCTTTCCACCTTGACCATTGATGATCCTCCTCCACATTTAGAGAGTTGCAACAGGACAGATTCGTCCATGTCATGTTTTTATGACATGAATCATAAACAAATTGGAGTCAGCATGAGGGAACTGAAATGGAACAACATGTTGCCTTTTGAAGACAACAATCAAGCAGAGCCAAGGACTGCAGATGATCAACTAGATGAAGTGTATCTCCTTGAAGGACAACCAGTGGAGGTTGTAGGTCCCACTAGTAGCTTGGAAGAGATGTTTGATGTCTCATTCTTCCAGCCTTATGTAAGCCCGAGATTACGTACAAGGTTGCTCACATTTGAATTTTTTTCTTCACAATGTGTACTACCTTATCAATTTGATTGTGATTTGTAGAATTGTAATGTAAGAGGGATGTTGCACCATCCATTGCCTCCACCCGAGGCTACCAACACAACAATCGGTGATGCAGTGCTCGTTCTCAACTATCAAACATTGCCACCTTCGCATGGCAACATCCAGGTTCTATCTTTCCTTGCTTCTATGAATACTCACTATTGCGTTTATCATTTTGATTATGGGAATGAGGGGAGATGGACTTGTTTATGGATTGACCATGGGTTTAATGAGTCACCTCAACTATTGATTCTTCCTGAATACGTTGTTGAATTTGAATGTTGCAACATTGATCTTCATTTTTCTGAATATAAGGATGAGTTTGCATGGCTTAAAACTACAACGATTTCCCTTCTACTTGTACATGCATTATGAAATCCAATGGGTACAAATGTTAGTTTTCCTTGCCTAAACGTGGTCCTTTGTAAATATATTTGTACATAGTTCATTTTGAGTAGTATAGGTTTCGTTTACATAGTCTCTATTTCCTGCTTTCGTTAGGTTGGTTGGTTTGCTATAGGTTAGTTAGTTTTAGAGTAGTTTCCTTGTTGTTGTTTTTCATTTTCCCACTTTCATTGGTGTAGGTGTGGCCTTTCCATTTGCTTTCCATTTGCTTCCACTTTGTTTTTGTTGTGCTCAGGGTCCCTTTGCTTTTAGTCAAGTATGTTTACATGTGTAACAACCTATTTTATATTTCCTGGGGTAATTCCAAGTATTTCTTCGATAAACTTAATCAAGTCTCTAGAGTGGATGGTGAAGGTCTTCTATTGGCGTCGAATGATCTGGATGTTTGGTCTAAGGGGGGATAAGGCATTGGTCTAGTTTGACTCTTATGTATTCTAAAATATTATATCTCACACAAATTTTAAGAATCTGGAGGTTGTTGTAGGTCCTTTTGCGAAGTTAGGTTAAGTGAAAAATCTAAAATTTTGCTTTAGCGCCATTGTGATTCTCAGCCCTGAGTGCAAGCTTAACTGCTTGCGGGTTGAAATGAAAAGAAAGAAGAGAAAAGAAAAAACCAAAAGAAATGAACAAAAGAAAAGAAAAGAAATACATTGAAAATCAAAATAAAATTCAACTTTCAGAAGGATACAGACAACTCTATCGGGGCTATGGGCACCTGGCTGATAGTAGAGCAATGTTTGGGAGAATCACAACGACAACCTCGTCTAGGCTATGGATGCCTGATTGGGAGCAAGGCAATGTCTCAGATGCCTTTGGAGTTAGAATAAACTACATAGCTTAACTTGACGGAGCTTGGGTTCCTGTCATGACTTAAGGATGGGAATTAACACAATTGCACACACTTGGATTTTCAACATTCTGAAGGTTGGGTTGACTAGTAGCTTTGATCCTTTGGTCGAGCATTTGGTTTGTTTACCCTAGCGTGAAGGTCAGAACCATAAATTATGGGTTCGTGATTCCAATTTGTCATTGAAATGCTCCAAAGCATTTCCCAGCCGAGTCACCATTTGTTGTGCATATTTTGCACACGCGCCCCGCCAAAGCCAAGGACCCCCTTTTTTTCGCTTTTGACTTGCTCCTGCTGACTTGGTCCTTGCTCGCTTGCTTTGCTTTTTCCTTCATTTTTTGACTTTGGGGACACGTTGCCTATGGATTTGGGATGTTTCTTTGATGCCTAAGTGAACTACCAAGGTTTTGTTGGGTTTCGAGAAGTTGCAAGAATTTATTTGTGGTTCATCGTCCCTTTGTCGCCATCTATGGGAATTTCTTTGTGGTTCATCACCCTCTGTCACCGTCCGTGGGAATTTCTTTGTGGGCTGTTGTCACTCCATTGTCATCTGCAAGAATTTCTTTGCAGGCCATCGTCACTTCATCGCCGTCCACGGGAATTTCTTTGTAGGTTGTCATCCCTTTGTTGTCGTCCACGGGAATTTCTTTGTGAGCTACCATCCCTCCATCGCCATCTGTGGGAATTTTTGTGTGCTCAATGTCATTTTTAAGGAAATGGACCCTCCGGCTTCCACATTCTAGATTTTTGCATTTTTCAAAAAGGGCCAAATCATTAATGAATAGGTGTAGGCACCCTTCTAATGCACCTTCCATGTGCTTAATTTGGAAAACTCAAAATTGCTAAGAGTTGAGGCTTTGTGGAACTCCGTATGCAGGTCACGGTCTCCTAAACGTCGTCACTTAACAACCAAGCTTTAACGCCTTTCCACCTCATGGTGCCCGCATCCTTCAAACCCACAAGAGCATAAAAGCTTCATCTAATGACTTCAAGTGTCTCACGACCCATTTTCTCCCTTGCTTAATCATTCCTTAGGAGATTTTCCCTTTCATTGTCATCCTCGGTTTGCCCGAAGCAACTAAGTCAAACAGTTATGCAAATTGATTCGTGCGGGCAGTCACATGCAGGTGGCTATTTCCCCATTGTCAATCCCTAACGTCCTTACACCCCTGTCCTTCTGCATGGTGGGTTCTGCAAGGGCTTTTTCCTTGCCCAAATTTGAAAGTTGTTGGCACACATGCCAGGTCCTCGAGCTCGCCATGGGTTCGCCTAAGCGGACCGCTATCCCTCCAATGTTGTTCCTAACGATGAACATACAATGGTGGCTCAGTAGCTTCCTCTCACATCTCCTAAATTGGTCAAGCTTTCACACGTATCCCTTAACGTTTGAGGCACCCACAGGTCCCGCATTGCAAACTTCCGCCTGTGGGTCACTATGCTCTAAATGTCATTGCTTAATGGTGGAGACTCCAAATATCCTTTGACCTTCCTACACCCACATGCCTCGGACCTGCATATGCATCAAGCTTAACCTGGTAACTTCAAGTGCCTTACAATTGATTTTTGCACATGCCAAAGCACCTCACATGGAATTTGATTGCCAAGTTCACCATGCAAAACTTTTTGTTGCAGGTGGTTGCCTGCAGGTCTTCGTGGCCTCGACGTCGTCCTGCTCCGAGCTGCTCTAAACGACTTTCGGCCTAGGGGAAACCCACACCCTTGAACTTGCATTTATGTTTATGGTCCAAATGAGCTCCAAACATAGAACAATGATGAATATTATGATCTTTTAATGATGCATGGACGAATCTAACAATGAGTTTGCAGGATTTGACTAACATTTGCCTTGATTTACATATGAAAGTACTTATTGCACATCTTGTGTGCAGGATTCATGGAACCATGCTAAAGGCTTAGATTTTGTTGTGCTCAGAGGATGATTGCGACCACCAAAGGATCCACTTATTTGAATATTGACGTCAAGGGGAGTTCTTCCTAATTAAACAAGCCCGCTTAAGAATCCGTGTTAGGAAATACCAAGTTGAGAAATGCTTTCAAACAAGGAGCAAGAGGGAGTTGTTTTATTTTCCACCAAATGATGATGATTGTTAGGAGTTGTCCACCGGAATCAAGAGTAGCATATTTTCTTCTCGGTGGCACAAATCAGTAACGAGGCCCGCTCGATTGGCTGAAAGGATGTTGCGAATATATCAGACAGAGGGCAACCTTCAACAGTTTTCAACCACAGTAGAGAAGGCAACTAGAAGAAAAAACAACTATAGTAACTAAAAGAAAAAATAGGCTACAAGACAAAATAGATAAGAGGACAAAATAGCCTATTTTAAATTATGAAATATTGGGGGTAGGTGAAACCCTAAGCTGTATTGAATCTGGGCCACTCATTGCAAATTAATCTTGGCCATTCATTTCAATTTTGGAAAACTATAAATAGGGGCTTGCTCCTCATTTGTAAGTGGTGGTGAATTGGTGTAAAGGGCATTTTATAGCAATAAAAGGAAGCATTGTATGAATTTGGGTGTTTTCTTTGAGTTTGTTCATTATGCATGCATGAGTCAACCTCCATGTTAGATTTAGCTTGAAATTTCTTGAATGGCTTTGATAATGGTTGTTGTTTTCCCATACTTTTGGCACTTGTTGATGAAAAAATGTTGTGTAAAGTTAGCTTGGGCTTGTTTATTTCATTGTTGAAACTAAGTTCAATTGTATGTTCATGAAGTGAATGCACAAGCTAAAAATCTGTAGTCCTTAGTAGATTGAACTAGTTTTGTGTAGTTGTAGGCCCTCCTGGTAAAAAAAAACTTAGTTTTATGGGAGTCTGTCTACTGTAGCACCCTCCATTGTTATTGTTCATCCATAGCTTAGATTTAGAATAGATCTCTCAACCCTTGCTCCTTTTTTTGTTTCTTTTAACTCCTTGTTAGAATAGGATTCCCATCATCAAAACAAAGCTTAATTTGATGAGCATGGTGAGTTCCAACTTGTTGTTTTGAGTGGAAAGCCACTGTTCATTCATTTCCAACACTTTGAAACTCCATTTATAGACCCAACTTCCCACGCTTTGTAAACCATAAAGGCCACCCTGTGATTACCATCAAATCACATCAACCAATTGAACTATTCCAAGCATTGTCATGACTTGACACCCGAGAGACCTTGGGGTAGTAATCTGGAACTTGTTTGCATATTTCTACCTTTCAAGAGAGGTAGAGCATTTATGTTTTTCCTGTGTTGAGAGGTGCAAAAATGCCCATCAACACTCACCTTTCCTTGATATCACAAGCATTAAATCTCAAAAGTTTTTAGAAAAGACATTCATATTATTTAGGATCATGTTATTTTTATAGACTAGATTCCTTGGGCCATCCTTTAGAGGAAAAAAAAGCTTTTAGTTACCAACAATGATTTTCCTTTAATTCCTCATATTCAAGAACACATGCTTGATGCCATTCTACCCAAGTTGGATCCTCAATTGTCTACCTAGTGGAAGGATCAGTATTGGAATTGTGATAAATTTTGTAGAACTACACTCCTAAGATTTTATACAAGATACTTAGCCACTTTTTCTCAACTATTGGGAAGATAAACTACATTCAAGGGTACAATTCTTTACCTCAATCTTTACTCCTATAGCTCAAGACGATATGACCTATGATTCTTAAGCTTAAACTTGCACATTTTCTTTGGTGTTTGGTTTACAAAGGGTTGCCTTTAATTGAAAGGCTTCATATCAAAATTCCTCATCCAAGATGCCCCACCTATAATAAACTTGAGACCTTCAAGCACCTTTTCCAAATTTACCATGGACCTACAATGCTTGGAATTGGATTCAAAGCCTATTCTCACCCTTTCATCCTAGATCTTTCTCTTGGAGGCTTGATCTATTTGAGGAACTATGTAGTGGCCAACTTATATTGCTAAAATCTATAATATCTTCAAAATCACCATTCTTTTGCAACTTTAAAAGTCTAGAAATTATGTCATCTTTCATTGATAAGGAGATTTCAAATATTTATTTGTTAATGAGAAATTTCATGTGCTTGTGTCAATTTACTTTTAGATTTAGATGCAAGTTGAAAAGGTGGCTTTAGAATTTCAAAACCTACATGATCTTTTTAATAAATGGAGGAGTGCTCCATGTACCACAAATACAATCTTACTTGATAATTCACCCTAGGATTTACCACCTCCATGTTGTAGTGAAGGATTTTTTTACATTGTTGCACTTGTTCCCTCCCCCTCTTTCTCAATGAAGGGGTTCACTTTTATTATTGCATAAAAATATTGTTGTTGTGTCATTTGAGTGACCATCTCTAGCTCAAGATGACATTGATTCTAGATCTATTATGCCTTCACCACTTGGGTGTGGTGTGCTTGTGCCTCTTGTTGTTTAGGATGCCTAGAGTGGTTGGGTGGATGAATATAGTCTCTAGAGCAAGCCCTTTTCTTGGAATAATTTTCATCCTTGAGATGATCTCATCCCTCCTCCTTTTAGAGTGGTGATTTGTGTTTAATTATTTTGTGGCTACCCATCCTTTGTGACACTTTGGTTTATAATTTGTTCTAAACTCTTAAACTTTATTTGTATCAATTAACTACTTATTAATATTATATAACAAATAAATTCCAATTAAAAAATAAACATAAAATAAGCTACATTTAATATGAAAGAGGGAGAAATACTCCATCTAAAACTCAAACTATTTTTTGAACAATTTATCACTACTTGATTTATTTAAATCGATGTAAGCCAAAACTAAGTCTTGAAGCCTAAACTTGATGATCATGTAACTATATTTATAAATTTTTATCATAAAATATAATAAAAAAATTAACTAGACAATATGACATCAAAGAAGATATTTTTCATAGACTATAAAAAATTTAAAGGCTATAATTGTATAAATATATATTTTAAAGAAGAATGATAATTATGAATGGATAATCGTCTTGATATATATTGACCATCAAATTTAGACCCTTGGTCCTTAGCAGTTTTTTATTTTTGTTGTTATAATGGTTTCTACGTTGTGGATGTGGCCCAAGGCTTTATGACTTTTTGTACTCTACCCATGTGACTCTAAAGATGTGCCTTTTTACCACCCATCCTTTTTTTGTGAATATATGTATTTTTATCTTTTATTAATATAGATATAAATGCTTATTCATCATTACATCGAAGGCGTGTCCTATATGAGCTTTTAGAACTCATTTGTCCTATCAACGGTGGAAAACGAAGGATAGGGCTTGGTTGACGGTAAAATGAATCTAAGTCGTCCATCATTTTTCGCCCCTATTTTTTTCTCACTTTTTGGCTGTTTTTCGTCGTGTTTTTCTGTTTTCCCACCACTATTTTCGCTTTTTTTTTTGCTCTTTAACTTTCCTGCAACAATGATTCACAATCGTGGATCTAAGGATGAGATATTAATGAAGCACTTTGTTTGTATCTACTCTTCCAACCTAGTGATCAGTCATACTAAGAAGAGCTATAAGCAACCAAAAGCACACAACTGCACCAATTGCAGCAGAGTGCATCAACATGTATAATAGTCTGTAGGAAGACTAGTAGGGCTCTTCACTCTATTGAACAAAATTTTTTCAAATCCATAAGTTTGGGGCCCTCCCCACCTTAGCCACATAAAACTCAAATTTATCACCAATTTTTTTTTGGTTCAATTGAAGACTCACAATTTTCCATCTGGGTGATATTTTTTTAGGGTTTTAAGGGTTTTCCAATGGTGGACTAGTCAGTTCTGAATATCTATGAACCTTCTTCTCAGGGTCATGGCCATGCGTACACTTTTCTGGAGTTATTTACTGGTAGTTGTTTGTTGGTGAGCAATTAATTGTAGAGTTGTGCCCATGAATATGCAAAAACATTTTCTTTATCGGACTTGAGCATGACTGGACCCACCATCTTACGTGGCCAATAAAGAGAAAAGTCAAAGCCCGATGCATTACTTTCACACCTGTCCAAGCATCCCAAGTGTTCGCTTAACCCTACTTCTGGGTTAAAAGAATCCTCAATTCATTACATTGGTATCTTCTTTAATGAAGATTTACAGGCTATTTTTGTTGTTTAATTAAAAGTACTAATTTTGATATGTTTGTTCTTAAAATATTAATTAGTTTATAAAATTATAATTTTTGTATGTAAATTGATAAATAATTTGATATTGGATTTGCCACCTTAGGTAATAATTTCATATTGGATTTTGATGAAACAGATTCACTATTTTTGGATGATTATTGAAGTTAGTTCTATTTTGAGTTTAATTTTTTAAATATTTTATTATTAAACTAATCATTGTTAGTGAAACACTTATTATTTAATACTTGTTATTCATGTTACTTTTTAATTTGATTATAAATATTAATCATTACTAATAATAATAAATAAATATTTGTGGTGATCTTTATTTTTACAATTTGATTTATATATTATTATATTATTTACTAATAATTATTTCCCTATATTAATTTAATTTAGCTACCATTAAATGGTAAATCAACTCTCGTTTCATGGTCAAAGTCTCCAAAATATCAAAGCCTCCAAAATCTCGTTTATCATTTGAAAGTGAGATAGGATATTTTGTTTCCATTTGTAGTGTTTTTTTCTAATTTGATGGAAACTTCTTTCCATTTGCATTGCTTTATGTTTTAAATTTGGAGACAAATATTTTAAAATCAAATAATACCTACTTTCTTTAAGGAAAAAATCTAGATTTGTTTAAGTGGAAAAAATATAGATTTGTCAAAATTTATTTCATTCTATTATTAATCTAGATTTATTTAAGTGGAAAAAATCTAGAGTTGTCAAAGTTTATTTTATTTCATTATTTAGCATTTATTATTAATTGTTTCATCCAATTACATGCAACGAAATCATGTAGCACATTGCATCAATATGCACCCATACACAAACACTACTCTCTAGCATATTAACATACATATATTTTTCTATTGACGAGAGCATTGTCCATCCTCACAAACACATAATTTCACATGAAGAATATTACGACAAAGATCCTAATAATGAGCAAATTTAGGTTTTAAAATTATAACATAATTAATAATGTATATTTGAGGTTTTAACATTTCTACATCCTTTACCCTACATAGTTAAGTATAAATTAACATAATTAATATAGTATGTTTATTAAAATGAAAATTATGCCCTAATAACCAACACATTTAGGTTTTAACATTAGGACATCCTTTCCCTTATAAAATATAATAAATAATTAGTTTTAAATATATAACAAATAATTTCGTTTTTAATATATAATGTTATATTATATAACAATATAATAGTTAATACAATAGTTAATAATAGATAATATAATAATAAATACATAAAATAATGACATAAATAATAAATATTTAAGCCGAGAGGCTTCTTACACTCACATCAACGAGTATGTGCATATTTTTACTCTCCCCATTTAAATTGACATCTACTAACCCATCGCAAAGTAAAGTATTTATCAATAGATTTATGTTTTTAAATAAGATTTTAAAGTAGTTTACATACTGCGAAAAATTCCTTGTTTTAGAAAGATAATCTTGAATATTTTTTAATATCAATTTAGAATTTTTATTTAATTGTAAAGTCAATTTTAAGATTTTTTTTATATGTAAGCTTTAAAAGCATGCATTATCATCATCTTTTTATAGTTTACTATATATGACATTTTTAAGGAAATGTAATATAGTATTCTAATTTATAATAGTAATATATATCATTTTATAATATTTGTTATGGAAATATATATTAATTTAGAATATTTTCAAAAAACTAAAATATGCATTTTTAGAATATACATGATTTTTAATTTTATAATATTTGTTATGGAAATACATATTAATTTATAATATTTTCACACTTTTATAATTTTTAGAAGATTTTTAACAAGATTATCTTGAATATCTAATACAAAAAATTAAATAAATACAATATTATATATATAGGATGATAATAATGAATACTTTTAAAGCTTACACAAATAAAATCTTGAATTTAATATTACAATAAAATGACAATTACTAAATTGATATTAAAAAATTCAAGATAATCTTGTTAAAAATCTTTTAAAAATTATTAAGATAGTCTTGTTAAAATCTTGATAAGCTGCTATTTTTAATATTATTTTTAATTTTAAAGCTGTTTTAAAAATTTATTGCCAACGTTTCATTTCGTACATAAACTTATGTGAACACTACCCTTCAACTATATAATGCACAAAGAGCTTAGAGTGCATGTACATTGTTTAACAAACAAATTTGTCAAGAGTGTATGTTGTCTAAATTGTATGAAGCTTCACTTGGTAATGCAAGCTTTAGTTGTGGTTTACTTTATGCATATTGGATTGATGATTTGTTTGGTTGCATATTACTACAGATAAGATTTGGATCTTGTTTTATTTTGTTCAAAGTTGCCTCAATCAATAGTAAATGATTTTAATTACACAAGTTTTGTATGTAGGTGGAGTTTAAAAAGAGATTTAACATTGAACCAAAGGAAACCATCTTCGAAAAGGGAGAGACAGAAGTCCAGATTGCTATTGGGAGAGGGCAACAATTGTGGATTGTGTAGGTATCTACATTTCTTATTTTACTTGTAATCAATTGTTTTTTAATCGTAATATGAAACATAATGATTTGTTTTTCCTTCTTGATATCAATTTGAGTTTTTGGATTTCAATTTTTTGATTTGAGTTTTTGGATTTGAGTTATTTTCTCTTTCAGAAGTTTGTTTTTTGTTTTCTGTACCATCTTCTAACAAAGTGTTGCCAATATAATCTCTAATATATATGATATCCTTGTTGTCTTCAAGGTTTTTATTTAATTTCTTAACTTCTTATGATTTTCAAAGATATTGATGCTCTCATCCTACAAATCTGAATCATTTTCTTCATTTATACTAGAGCGATCTGCTATATCAAATTCAGAATGACTCCATTTCTGTGAAACTCTAAATTGACCTTCAACTTGCTTGGTTTTTGCATCTACATTTGGTTGCCCTGGATATGCAGTAGCACTGATTCCTGTTGTCTTCAGGATTTTTATCAAGAAACAAATACCAGGGATCAAAGTACATACCTCCAATTCTATAACAAAACTCTTCAATCTAACTTGTTTATCTACTTATTTAGCCTTAAAATCTTGATAAGCTATTATTTTTAATATTATTTTTAGTTTTAAAGTTGTTTTAAAATGGTATTACCAACGTTTCATTTCATACATAAACTTATGTGAACATTACCCTTCAACTATATAATGCACAAAGAGCTTAGAGTGCATGTACACTGTTTAGCAAACAAATTTGTCAAGAGTGTATGTTGTCTGAATTGTACGAAGCTTCACTTGGTAATGCAAGCTTTAGTCATGGTTTATTTTATGTATATTTGATTGATGATTTGTTTGGTTGCATATTACTACAAATAAGATCTGGATCTTGTTTATTTTATTCAAAGCTACCTCAAATCAATAGTAAATGATTTTAATTACACAAGTTTTGTATATAGGTGGAGTTAAAAAAGAGATTTAACATTGGACCAAAGGCAACCATCTTCGAAAAGGGAGAGACAGAAGTCCAGATTGTGATTGGGAGAGGGAAACAATTGTGGATTGTGCAGGTATCTACATTTCTTATTTTACTTGTAATCAATTATTTTTTAATCATAATACGAAACATAATGATTTGTTTTTCCTTCTTGATATTGATTTGAGTTTTTGGATTTCAATTTTTTGATTTGAGTTTTTGGATTTGAGTTATCTTCTCTTTCAGAAGTTTATTTTTTATTTTTTGTACCATCTTCTAGCAAAGTGTTGCTAGTATAATCTCTGATATATATGATATCATTGTTGTCTTCAAGGTTTTTATTTAATTTCTTAACTTCTTATGATTTTCAAAGATATCAATGCTCTCATCCTACAAATCTAAATCATTTTCTTCATTCATACTAGAGTGATATGCTATATCAAATTCAGAATGACTCCATTTCTATAAAACTCTAAATTAACCTTCAACTTGCTTGGTTTTTGCATCTGCATTTGGTTGCCCTGGATATGCAGTAGCATTGATTCCTATTGTCTTCAGGATTTTTATCAAGAAACAAATACTAGGGATCAAAGTACATACCTCCAATTCTATAACCAAACTCTTCAATCTAACTTGTTTATCTACTTATTTAGCCTTAAAAGCTTTGCAATTTAGGTTCATGGAGAACAAATGTGGCTCCATAATAGATTAGGTAGTTGAAATGTGATCCCTTATATGACCCAACTTAACAGTAAATGACTTCAGTTATTTTTTGTTTAATGGATTCAATTAGGTTACATAGATATCGACATCCTTATGTATCAAAACATCAAATACTTTCTTTTCCATTCTGGCCCTCCATGTTTGTCCTCCTAAATCTTTTAAGATATTGATGCTCTCATCCTACAAATTTGAATCATTTTCTTCATTCATACTAGAGTGATCTGCTATATCAAATTCAGAATGACTCCATTTCTGTAAAACTCTAAATTGACCTTCAACTTGCTTGGTTTTTGCATCTTTATGCCCTTTTGATTTGTCACAACACAATCCAAAGATGGGATACAATTAGAGAAATAAAATTAAAAAATAGTTTATAATATGCATTTTTGGGTGGGAATGAACTTTCAGGAAACTTTTGGACAAAAGATTTAAAGATCTGAAAGCAAATCTTTAGTATTACCCTCCCACATCATTATATATATCTCTATTCAAGCAAACAAATTAATGGTTGGGGTATTTTTTAGAGTTTAGATATATTTGAGTTTTGTAGGAATGACATTTTCATTTTTAAAGTTCACCACATTTCTTATAAGTATGCCAAAGGCATATTCATTCGCATAATGGGTGGAAACAACCTGTGTACATTTTTATTCCTTGAATTTATTTTGATGTTAGAATGACAGCCAATAGACATCGACTGAAGTCTTATATTTTGAAGTTTACTAAAGCTTTCAGTTTTTTTTAAATAAAATATAAAATCAATGTTTTTTTGTTTTTATTTATACCCTATGCTTTAAAATTCTTCTAGAGGTATCAAATTTATGCTTGGAATTGCTTGCAACACACTTATCATGTAAGAACTTGGAAGCACTAGAGGAGTTCAATGCTACTATCGATGAGGGAAGTGGAACTTTGTTAGTCAGATTGAATCATTTAAAGCATTGGGCTTTCTCAAAGTCACAACATCTGAATTTCTTTGATTTGTTTAAAAGAATGCTTTTGACCAATAGTGTTACAAGGATCATATGCCTTACAATAACATAACCTTTTTATCATATTGAAATTAAATCAGATTCTTCATATTATCTTTTGACTAGCCATAATGAAAAGAGAATTATACTTGGCTGAAATGGAATCCTATGACTAGATGATGACTGGGTGTAAATAATCATATTCCCCATGCAATAGCTTCTATTTTTCATGCAATTTATTCTTTGTTGTTCCTGTTTAGCATGCATGGCATACATAGTAGTTTTTATCTGTCATTTTTGTAATGTTAATGAATTTGATGTCATACATTCACACATAAATGTGATTTTGTTGGGAAAAGGATTAGGCCTAATTGCAAAAGTGGGAATGCTCATAAGAGCCTAACCCATGACTAAATCTGAAGGATTTTTCCTATCCGTAATTTGGTTTTTGTTTGATGAAGTATAAGCTAATATTATTCTCTCCATTTTTTTATTTTCATATTTTATTTAAGATTTATAAATCCAATTTTCTATGATGTCTAGCCTATATACTATTAGAGAAATGCATGAATTTTAGAAAGTCATATTATGGAATTTCTTAACAGGGACTGAACAGTTTCATATGGATATCAAAGATAGATTTATCTAGACAAGCATCATGATAAATACATAGAAACTATTTTTAAAATCCTTCAATGGTATTGAATAGTGAATAAAAAATAAAATTAGATATGAACTTAAAAGTGGTTTGAAATCTTATATATATATATATATATTTGGTCGATAATAGAATATATTTTATTAATAAAAATAGTAAAAGATTACAAAGCTAATCACAGTATATTTTCATTTAAAAACCTCCTAAACACCAACAATTCCTACTTAAACACCCCTAAACTTTCCACCACTTTATGTTGCAGAAAATACAAAAATAACTTACTACAATTGCCAAATAGGCTTACAACCAACAATCCCTACATTTTCCAAACAAACTTACAACCAACAACCCCTAAGACTTGTTAACAGTTCAAAAGTTTGGAGCATTTTTTTGTCTTCCTTTAGTCTGCGATCGAAGGACCATTGCAAAATATTTTTTCTTTTCCTTCTTTTCTTTCTTCCCTTGAACTGTTTGCCAATCATCCTCCACCCTTGCAACCTCCTTTTTCCACTCCAAAGAGGAGTCACGAAAGCATTCCCATTCACCATTCCCCTTACTACTTGCTTGCTAGCCTTTCCCTTCATCCTTTCGTTTCCCAACAACTTTCTCTTGTGGCCTTACCACCCCTTTTTTCTCCCTACACTTAGGAGTTGCAACCCCATTCTTGAAGATTAACTACCTTTTATTTCCATTTGAAACAACATTGTTACTACTCTGAGACTGACCCCCTTCCTGTGTTGATACAACATTAGTCAATTGTTGATCTTCCCTTCCAACCTGATTCACTAGCGTCTTCCCTTCTTGAGACAAAATCTCAGGTACCCATCCCTCCTCTTTGTTGTCTTTCAATTGAGAATTCAAAATTTTCTCCACCTATTTCTCCATTGTATAGTGTTGGGGAGTCACGTCTTTCCACCATGAAGCAAATTTTTTTTTTCTGTGTTTGGCACACTCCGCAACCACATGCCCAGTTTGGTAACAAATTCTACATCTGAAGGGTACTCCTTCATAATCCAGGGGCTGCACCCAACATCCCTTCAAGGTTTTAAGCCAAATCACCTTTGGAGGCACCTTGGATACTTCCATTTCTACCAAAATATAGGCATAAGTCGAATGTAGAAGATTTGAAGAACCCTCATCCACCATTAAAAAGCTTCCTAAAGAGTTCCCTACAGCCTTTAGGCAAGACTCAAACCAAAACTAGAGAGGGAGGTTAGAGAGCCTTACCCAGATAGGAGCCTTCTCAAACACTTCAGTGGCTGGGTTAAAGGCTGGATGCCATGGCTTTAACATCAATGTGTGTTTTTCATCCCAATCCCAATCATAATCACATAGGATCTTATTTCTATCATGTTTTTTCTCAAAAACAACAATAAAGAAACCTTTAGCCATTGGATAAATTTGCACATACCCTTCCAGAACAAGCTTCCAATACGTAGAAATCCACTGGTGAAGATCAGTCAAGCTTGGCCAAAAACCCTTGAATCTACCAATCAAACCCAAACCAAAGAAAACTTCTTCATTAAAAGCCACTTCCTGTTCTAGCTCTTCATCAAGTTCTAGTGTGATCATTTTAGAAGAGGGATCACCTCTCCCCCTCCTTTAAGCTTTCTGGAATGGTACTTCCCTATCTGTGCATACTCTGCTTTGCTTCCCCTACTCACATTCAAATTTATCCCCTTCCCAACGCCTTCTTTCTTAAAAGTGATTGTGTCCGATTGAACTCCTTTTCGATCTCCCAATTTAGCCCAACCACCATTGTTTGCAACAGAGTCAACATCGTTTATGTTTAAGGGCTTCCCAACTTGAACTTTTAATTTGCCTTGACCCACATTACAGTCTCCACCAAACCAAAATCCTCCTCTTTTCCCCTGTCAAGCCGTTCCCAAAGGGCTTGAAGCAATCAAAACCCTAGCCACGCCAACAATCTCATCTTCAAGTTCCTCCTGCAAATGAACTGACACATTGTTGGTAGTCTTTCCTGACGGCTATAGAAGAGACTGTAATGTCCCCTTTTTAGCATGCTCAGGTTTGCAGATGGTTTAGCCTATAATTCTGACCCTTGTAGGCTAAGGAGGATGGTTAGGGGGTCTTCTGGGGATTGTATTGTCTCTAGTGTTTAGAAACTAGCAGCTTTGGCTTTCGTTTGAGGTCTCTAGGACCTGTATGCTCAAATTACTATTTATAGTAAGTTAGGAATGGATAGAGAGGGACCCTTACTATTTTAAGTAAGGTGTGTGGTTGTATGCAGCTCCATCAGCTCAGCTTCCAGTTTAGACGACACTAAAAAATAACGAGTATTCATGGAGATATTAATGTTTATTTAGCTTAAATAAACATTAATTATTTAAAAGATTATAATATTAAGTTATAAATTAACTTAATATTGAGGGTCAAGGCGTCATAAGAAGGGGGCATTTATTTAATTAATTTATGGGCACTCAACCCAAGGTGGAGACTATGGTAAATTAAATGAAATATTATAATTTCATTTTTAATGTTAAATGGAGCTTTTTGGAGAAAATCGACCCTCATGAAGAATTATAAATATTCATTGAAGAAAAAAATAAGGCATTCAATTGAGTATTTTGGTGTTGATGAGTTTTTTTTTAGAGAGAAAGCCAAGGGTTTTTGAATCAGTTTGCCATTGGAGAACGTTCACTCTTCATTGTTGCAGCCTTTTGAAGTAGTGAGATATCTATTGAATTTGGTATACAGGAGGGCATCATACAGGTGTTCCGTTTGTGTTAATTGGTGAAACTATCTAAAGGGATTGATTGCATATTTCTCTAGAGATTACGGAGTTGAAGAGAAGAACTTGCAGAGTGCTTTTTGTCTGCTCATATCATACTTTAGAAGGGTACAACCTAACCATTTCATATATCATTTGCAATTGAGGGCGGCTAGACCAGCAAGTGCGATTTTGATAATGAGGGCTTCAAAAATTCTGAAATAAATCAAAGAGGGTCACCCATGCCTTGGGATATCAGCCATACCAAGTTTGATGAAAAAGGCAGCTGATTGGAGGAGAATCGATTAATTAAAGGGGGTGCTTTTTTTGGCTTAAAACAAGATTGTTGAGAGTGTGGGAGAAGACATGAAAGATCTCAAGGAGGGAGATCATGTGTTGCCATTATTTACAGGCAGGTGTGGAGAGTGCATATACTGCAAATCACCAAAGACTAATCTGTGTAAAATTCAGAATTGATCCCACCAGGGTGGTCATGTTGAGCGATCCTTCAAAAATTAAAAAGTATTATTTTTAATTTAATGGATTCAATCATGTTATATAGATATCGACATCCTTATGTATCAAAACATCAAATACTTTCTTTTCCATTTTGGCCCTCCATGGTTGTCCTCCTAAATCTTTTAACATTGCAATGGTCAATTAAATAATTGATAAATCTTGAAGATTATAATTATCCACTTAATAATGGATAAATGTTCCTGATTATAATGGTTTGGTAGAATAAGGCAAGATTTTATACCTTTTTCCTTAATATGACTCCTACTTTTAGTGCTACGGTGGCTCCATGAAAACCTTTTTTATTAAATTTTAATAATAGCTTATGAAATGTGATACAAAAATATTGATCAAAAATTAATGAACAATTATATATAAGTTCTTATTTTAATTTTTGATGAATTCTCATAAAATTATGTCAAAATTATTTACTATTTTTTAAAATCATTTTGAATTGAAATCATTTTTTTTTAATAACTATAGAATTTGGGAAAAATAAGCGTATAAGAAGGATAACTCTCGACATATTCTATATATATTAACAATTAATATATGTATGCTAGTTATATATTATTATATAATAATTTTTTTTAAAAAAATACTAATATTAAAATCATTTTCTAAATAACCTATCAAATGATCTCATTTACTATACAAATGTGTGCAAAAGAAAAAAACAATTTTTTCCCTAATTCACCTTCCACAGCTCTTCCACGTACCCATTGCACAAAGTGTATATATATATATATAAACAAAATAGAGTACGTACAAAGAATATCACCATTGATTAATTTGGGCTTACTAAAATTTCTCCATCCATCTTATTGTTGTCAATATTTTATCTCTCCCCTTCGGTGCTCAGACTAGGCCCTTAAATCCAGACCCCAACACCTTTTGGAATTTGCTGGGAGTCTCCGAACCTCATGCGCTGTACTTATATCGACTGGTCTCTGATGTTTTTTTAATGGAGAAATTGATTCTCGAAGCCCAAGGTTACGTACTGTTTATGATACCAGGAATATCGAGATGATCATCTTCGTTGGATTAATTTGCTGCATCCAATGTCCTCTGCAGAGAAGATTTATCGATTAAAATTCAGTTGTGGTAGTTTTGTTGGGCAAAACATTGGGTGGACTCTTTGAATGGTAGGTGTAGCAAACATTCTTTGTTATAATTTCTTCTCTTATCGAGAGACGAGTTGACTGTAAGAGTCCAACTGCCCAGTATGGTGTAGCCACACATTAGATGAGCGCTACGGGTGTCCGGTTGTAGAGTAAATTCTCCAAGCTTTGAAAGATGGAAGAGGACATCTGCTTCTCAGTCTATTCACTGAATAGTTTCATGTATAGCAAAATTAAAATTTGAAGGATTGTTTGCAAACCCAAGTTAGAATTTGCATGATTTTAAGCATACCAAAGTTTGAGTTTGAAGGATTGCGTGCACTCCTAAGTGTGAATTTGCATGATTTTAAGCATACGGAAGTTTGACTTTGAAGGATTTTATTCAATACCCGAATTCAAATTTGAAGGATTTTATGCTTTACCCAAATTTGAAATTGAGGGAAAAATGTGCTGCTTGACTGGGATGCCATTGTTGGAGACAGTATATCTTATAGCCTTGTGTAGATGGGCATGGAAGAGGTGCGTGCACACAGGCTCAGAAGACAGCAAGACATGGGGAACTGCCACTTTTGAGGACTTTGAACCTGTACCCAGAATGTGTAGACTTGTTTTAGCTGTGTATGAGGAGGATTTAGACAATCCTCTGTGGGCTCCACCAGGAGGGTATCAAATTGACACCCAAAGCGTTGTAAAGAGAGTAGGCAACGTTGAAACTTCAGGGATGGCACCTCCATATCTTATTTATGTTGATCACAATGCCAAAGATATTATTCTTGCATTTAGGGGGCTAAGTATGGTGAGGGAGAGTGATTATGCAGTGTTATTGGATAACAAATTAGGGCAGGAGAAGTTTGAGGGTGGTTATGTTCATCATGGCCTTCTTAAGTCAGCAGTTTGGGTGTTTGAAAAGGAGGCGGAGACTCTGAGAGTATTGGTTAGTAGTCACCCAGATTATAATTTGACTTTTACTGGACATTCTTTGGGATCTGGTGTGGCTTCCATGTTGGCCCTGAAAGCTGCAAGTAACACGGATTTGCTGGGTAATATTCCCAGGAAACAGATCAGATGCTATGCAATTGCTCCAGCACGATGTGTTTCCCTCAATTTGGCTGTGAGGAGTGCAGACATAATCAACTCTGTTATCTTACAGGCAAGCTTACATAGATTTTCATCATAGTATATTTAAAAAAAAGTAAAGCTGTAAACTTAGAAAAGCATTTTTAGAAAATTCACAAGAATTATCTGCAGTTTCCAGCCTTTCTCCAGAAGTTTCTTAAAAGCTTCTGAGCTGGAACTTAGCTTTCCAGAATACTTCTTAAGGTTTTCAATGAGATTCTTAAAGTTCTTGATATTGTTTCCCAGCTTTTCCATAAGTTTCCATAGTTTCATGCCTATTCCTTGTTTCTTGCCATTTCCTTAAGAAGTCTAGCTCAACATTCCATTTTTCCTGCTTCAGATACTTGCGTTCTTGAAGATTCCAAGATTCTTTTCCGATTGTTGGTGGAACAAAGGGTATAAGGATTTTCTTAACAAACATAATGAGTAGTATGGCAGGTCACCCCAAAAGCAGAAAGCAAGGGTCTCATTGTCCAAATGAACTAAAAGTGTACATATTCAATAAATACACATTCATTAAATTCTTTAAATAGAAAGTTACATAGATTCAAAGACAACTTAATCTAGACAAGAATGTCCAAAGCATAGACCAATGCCAAGAGTTTCTTAACAATAATTTTAGATTGCCCGTTGGACTCAATCAAATTGGACCATACTGCTCAATTATAAGCGATGTTTGTTTCTTTCCTCTCTTTGTGGAGCAGGTTGTTGATCTTTCCCCTTGCTCTTTTGTTTTCGTCATTCAATCTCCTCATGCTTTTTTTGTGAAGATTGAATAGATTCCTCTCCTAAGTCACTAAAGTTTGCTCGTCAGTATCAATTTCCTCGATGGATTGTAGTATTGTAATTTTTACCACCTAGAAGTTGATGATCTTAAAAACCTGTTTTTAGGGGTGATGTGGCAGTTACACTCCTTGCTGTTCTATTAGAAACAGTGAATGTGGTACTTCTTTTACCGTTTTCAGTTTGAATAAATCTCTCTATCTCAATTTCTAGATGTTTAAGGCTTTGGAACGTTTTAGCCATTGGAAACTATATTACAACTATTGCCAGGATTGACTTTAGTTTAGAATCTTGTAGACAAATAACATACCAGCGATGCATTCTACTGTGGATTTTTGTTCTGGAAAGCTGCAGCTTTACCAGTGAGTGAAATGACAAAATATATAAGATTAATCAAACGGCTAGCACTTCGTCATGGAGTGCACTGCTTACGTGGATATCTGCACTCAACATGGGAATTGTTTGAAAGTTGACAATATGCACCAGCTATTTGAGGAAGATAAGATTAATCAAATGGCTAGCCTTCTAGTCAAAATTAATGGCAGGAGATCCGATTTGGAAAAGAACATGAAGACAAATTAGGCCTGTTTTGTCTCGGTCCCATAGACTGTTTAGTCTCGTGGACGTCATTAAAATCTTTCATTCATTCATTCTTTTAATGCTTTAGGAAATGATATAAAAACAGTGTACAAGCCAAGAGTAAAGTACCTGCTAAACTGCTGTGGAGAAACATGGAAATCCCATGATGTTTAAATTGTACTTGGGCTGAAAAAAAGCCTACTCTCTGTAAGTGCAATTACCTAGGCAAAATATGAAGGTTGAGTTTGGTATTGACAGCTTTCGATATAGAGATAAGGTGAGCCATAACAAAATAATTGCTGAAGGCATACAAGAGTAAGTGCTATACAGATTCACGTCCTGATGCAGACCATCTCTGTGGCTGCAAATCACATGCCCTGAAACTGATGCAGATAAGCCTTTGCTCCTGCAAGTTAGTCTCTAAAACGGTACTTTACCCCTACAACTAAACTGCAACAGAATTCTCTGTTCCTGCAATTCATATTCATGACTAGAACAGTACTAAAACAGCAGAAACTAGTGAGGAACAATCATGTTCAGGTTATACCAAGAAGCAGATACAGCAATGTTCTTTTTATTCATGATCAAACAGTGACAGAAAATGAACACATGATATAGGAAGCTTTTGAACAACCTAAAATAATCACACAGCACAGCACCTCTACTATCTCCTATACGTCTGACTAGGATTATTTTGCAGATCACTCTGTCACACCAAAACTCTCCCCCAAAACCAAACTGCAAATACAAAAAGAAAAGCCCAAGAAAAATACCAGTACAACTACCAGTAACGGCTGTTACAACCAAGAAAAATAGCTCGGTGGAAGGAAATGGATGGGCAGTGGGGAACCTGTAATAAAAGGGCAGTTACACCATCCTTCCCATCTTTCAAAATTTCTAAAACTTCTGGTTCAAAAGAACCTGATTTGGTAAACTTCATCTTGAATTTTGTCACTACCAGTACAAGGTGCAGATCTTCAAGCAGTCTTGTCTTCAAAGTATTCTCTTGGGATTCCTTTGCACAATCCAAGCCAGCACTAAAACTTCCAGCCCATGCTCTTCCAGGTTCAGGAATCTAGTGCTGATTCCACCATCTGGCTGCCAGACAAAGTCAGATGAAGCCTCAAATGCAGAGCTGACTAAAAAATTGCTGCTGCTACCACCCAGAGACCTGAAATTTCTTCTCTTGTCCCAATCATGCTTTGTATCACTGCTTGCAGACTGAGTTAGGCTGTCACTTTTGACCAAACTCTTGATAACATTCTTGGAGTATTTTCTATAGCTTGCTCATGCTCCGATAATTAACTATCCTTCTCCATCCAATGAGAAGTACTAGTAGGATCTTCCAGTGTTTCCTTTGAATGAAGATCACAGCCAACTGAAACTTCAGCACCTATCTTATTCTTCTCTTGAGGTGCACTTTTAACCTTGCCAGTTGAGTCTCATTGCAGCTTCACTTCATTTTCATCATTCTCTGTTGTACTGCTCAATCTTATTTAACTAAAGATGATCAATGATTTCAATTTGTGACAGCAAAGGCTTTGGAAGCTTGGGTTCCAGTAGTTATTTCTGTGAAGATGAAAATGGAATTTAATTTTCATCAAGTCAGAGGACCAAGGTGCTTGTTAGATGTACTTACTGAAGGTAGACAAGAGAGATGACCATCCAAATTTATAATTCCTAGTGCTTAAACTTTTTCAGCTAAAGCAAACACAATCAATAGTTTATGACAGCAAATGCCCAAAAAGTTTAATTTTCAGTCATTTGTTTCTGTATAGAAGATCGACAAAGTATTTTATCTTACTCATGTCAAAGGAGGCAAGGTTGTCTGTGGGTTGTTGAGATAAGTAGCCCTAGAACACAGGTCCAAGATCTGAGAAGAGAACTGGAGGCTATAGACGATAGCAATAATGAAGCACTGCAGCAAGAAATTAAGAGATCAGTAGAAAACAAGCACATGAGAAACATATGGATATAATATTCTTGATTTCTTTTAAAAAATGCAATAAGAGAAGAACAATACTTCAAGCATAATGGATACAAATGATGTCCAAGTGACTCATATAAAAGCCTTTACTAGAGGCGGGACTACCCTTCACCAACCTAATCAAGTCAACTTAACATGACTCTTAACCTATCTCAAGGAATTGGCACAAGCTATGTTTGAACACAAGTCAGTGCTTCATCACTAAAGCTCTGTATTACTTAGGGCATCATGCTTGAACAAGAGGTATCTCTATTGGGCTAAGAATACAGGGGCAGAATCATAACAATTGGGTCAGGCAACTTGAGGTTTAGTTGGGTATACATGGTTTGAATGAGGAGTGAATTATCTTATTTGTCGGCTTGAAGATGTCTAGCCATGCATTGATAGAAGGGACAAGTTAATGTTGAGAAACTTAAGGGTTGGCTCAAACAACTTGAGGTATACTTTGGTAATCATGAAATGAGTGAGGAGCAATTGATCTCATTCACCCACTTAAAGACCTCTAGTCATGCTTCAATATTAGGGACAAGTTAATGCAGACAAGCTTAACAATTGGCCCAAGCATCTTGATGTTTTTTGGTATGCTTGGACTAAGTGAGGAGAAATGTATCTCATTCCCCCACTTGAAGATGACTGGTCATCCTTTGATATGGTGGCAGAGTTGCCAGTGTTAAAATGTGAGATCTTTGAGGTGGTGATCAAAGCACAATACTGATTTCTAACCCACATGGAATGAAGAGCAATAGTTGGCAAAGTGACAACACTTGTGGAAACAAACATGGTCATAGTGTGCAAGAGTATGCCATAGAGTTTTAGAGGCAAGCTATTTGATTGGAGATTTCCTCAAAAAGGACTTAGGGTAATTAGTGATGTATCTATTGGTCTCCGTAGCAAAGTATGGATGGTAATACTTCTCTCCAAACTGACAAGTTTAGATGAAGCTTGTGCACAATCTCTCCAACAACAAGAAAAGTAAACAAGTGGGCTCTTTCAATTAAAATCAACAAGAAACTTCTAAGAAGAAAGAAAAAGACAAGTGGAAAGGTAAAGGCAAAAGGAATGCCACCTCCATCCACAAAATACAAATATCTAAAAAATCACTGTGACCATTGCAATATAGATAGACATACCAAAGAAAACCGTTAAGGGTTACATCTGGACCTTTGTCCCAAGAATCACAAGAGGGAGAAAGCCAAAAGGATATGGCAGCCAAGTTTGAGGAGCAAGAAAATGAATGTGATTCTGGTGCAGATAAAAAGTTGGTATGCATCACCATTTTGAGAGTCAATGAGAAATGGAAGCAAGAGTCCAAGATGTATAAAGAACATATGAATCCATTGTAAATTAAAATCAAGTTGATAACATGAAGGTCGATGTGCTCTTTGATTTCAGTTCACAAACAAATTTGAGTCTCAAGCGCAGGTGTAAAATCATTGGTTGAAACCAAAAAAACATCCTTATCCCTAACTGTTGAGATGGATTCATAAATATTCTGAAATGATAGTCACAAGGCAATGTAAATTAGGCTTGCTGTAGCCACTAATTTCATTGATAAAGTAGAGTATGATGTAGTACCCTATAAAGCTAAATGGGGTCTCATGTGTGTTCTTTACAATAAGAATAAACGTTTACTTACATAGCCAAAAATATATGCTAGAAAGGAATGTAGAATACATAATATTTTTTTGCTATTGGATCCGACTCCATGGTACAATTTCTAATCTACAGTCCAAGCTACTATGTTTTTATAACAATCAAACGGTATATTTGAATAGTCGATGATTAAGAATCACCATTCATGCAAACTCCATGGTTAGTATTATCCACCTTTATTAGTCTACTAAATAGCCCTTTGCTCCCTACATACCCCTTGATGCACGTGATGTTTTTGGCAGCCCATACATGTGGGATTGATCAGCCCTTTGCTCCCTACATACCCCTTGATGTACGTGAAGTTTTTGGCAGCCCATACATGTGGGATTGATCTAGGTGTCAGTTTGGGACAAAACTCCCTTAAGATGGTTACCTTGCCTAAGTTATAGTTTCTTTTTCTGTGGTTTGATGCTTTATATATAATTTTGTATCTCAAATCTACAATCTAGATATTGTTTGTTTTAGCTTTCCTTTTCATGCAAAAGGATTCAAGTTCATTGTGGAATGGATAAAGTAGCTTGTTGACGTTTATTCAACTTTGCATTTATTTAGTGTGTATTCATTCTTGATTGGAATATGATTCTATCATGAAAGTAAGTTAGGGGTTGCTAAGCAACAAGTAACTTACATTTTGAAGAAGATTGTATGATTCAGTTATAAATACCGCATTATAGAACTAGTAAAACATTTTCTTGTAGTATAAGATTCTTATTATTGCTTTTAGCTTTGCAGGATGATTTCATGCCACGAACTGCTACTCCTTTGGAGGACATGTTCAAGTGTATGTTTTGGTATGTTATTTAAATTCTCTTCTTGAAATGTCTATTTGAAATTATAACCATTGATTGAGCTCTTGGTTTTCTTCCTTTCACTTTGTATTGAAGTTTGGAATGATTTGTAATTGGTACCGAGAGACGTATATATAAGTTGATTGGTACATGCTGATTTGACAAGCGAAAGAGGTTTTGAGCAAGATTTTGGCTTAACCTGCAACTTTTTGTTTTTTCCCAAATATTACACAATTTAATAATTTATTGAAACACATTTCTCTTACCAAGGATGACATCCTAGTAATTTCCATGAGATAAATGATTGTATGATACTTGGGTTTGTTTTTCAAATTTAAAATATCTCTGTAACTTGTTTATGGGGCCAAGTTTTTTTTTTCATTAAGATGGTGCTTCATTTCTAATTAATTTGATCACTTTTAATTTAAGGGTAACTAAGATTGTCACTTGAATAATTTGAAGTGTCTACAGACTAACCAAACATGATGCAAAAGTAAATTAAAAAAATGAAGAATTTTATTTTGAGAGTTCATTATCATCAATTAAAGGGCCCTCTAAAATTAATCATGGTTTGGTCAAGTCCATACATTAATAGCCTACATGAATTTATCAACTTCTTTGAGTTTTATTCTTTCTAGTTGGGATAATACATTAGCTATAGGGGCCAATATGCACCACACGTAGTATGTTTGTTTATGACTAGGATCCTATACTTTTATGTCAAGCTCTTACACGAGATGAGTGGCTACTATGGATAGTTACCCTTGACCTGAAGGGAAATTGCATGATTACCCTTTTGTTGGACTAGTTGTTTTCCCTTGCAATTGAGGCCCTTTGGGGTCTCAACTCATTGTTGTGATGGATGAGTTCCTTGATCTATTGGTTGAGTGCTTAAAAGCCCTTGTTCCAACCCTAGAGGCAATTGGGTGCCTTTTCCTATTGCTCGAGTAAAGCTGAAATTGAGGGTGATTGTGAATCACTTGTTTGACAAAAGGAGGATGGGGATCTTTGGGAATTCCCTCAAACTAGGAGGCAGGGAGTCTCATCTAACAAAAGGAGGACTAGTTTCTCTCCCTCCTACGTTGGGTGGATGCCTTAGTCTCAATGGAACACTTTCCTTGATTCTTTTTCATTTTATTAATCGTCTACCTTAATACACCTAGAAGAGCTCAGAAAATCTGCTTGAGAGAGATAACAAGCAATCATAAGACAATAAGTGCATCATTGGAGACTTTAATAAACCTAATATTATTACAATTGTATTTTAATTTTGGTATTAAAGTCAACTTAAAACTTGAATTAGTCTAATCAAGTCACAGTTAATTATATTCATAATTTCTAACCACATTTCAATTCTTTGGAGAGATGGCCTATATGGTCCTAACCTATCAACCTAAGATTATTATCAAGACCATAGTTTAAAAACTCGAGTGAGTACTTACACACAAAACAAGGTCAGTTAGTATCTCACCATAAAGCTTGTCTACATGTTGTAGCACCACAAAAAATTGGAACATGCCAACTTGTCTTCATGATGCTTTTCTTGATTCCATGCAGTATCTTCCAACAAAGGTTGCATACGATGAGTGTTACAAGGAGCAAAAAAATTGAAACTATGGTTGCTTGGAGTCTGAGATCCCTGTATCCATGAAAGGGCACTTCGCAACATGGAATGGCATGTTGTATTACCACAAAAATTGGCACATGGCAGCTTGGCATCACAATGCATCTCTTGATTCCATGCAGTACCTTCTAACAAAGGTTGCACACCATGACTGTTACAAGGAACAAAAAAATTGAAACTATGGTTGCTTGGAGTCTGAAATCCCTGTATCCATGGCCCAATGGAAGATGGACTCCCTAAATCTCCCTTTGACCTTGTAAAACTTATGATAGTTGCCAATGCCTTTAGGTGTCCTCTTTTTCTCTTCTTTCTTTTGATCATAAGACATAAGGAGAGCATTAACCTCTTGCTGAACCTCCTCAGATGCTGCATTACATATCGGATCATCTTGGCTACTAATCTGTGCAAGGTGATATTTGAGATAATTTATGTCTCCTTTCACATGCATTCCACAATAGTTGCATATTACCATTCCTACCTCTATACCTGCCATGTTATGTTTCCAAGTAGGGTTCTTAAGCTTGTGCCACGTCTCTTGCTTGCATATGCCATATTTTTGGAAAAATGAACTGAAACCCTAGCAAAACAGAAAAGACAGAAAAATTTGAACAAAAACCCTAGCAGCTAAGACAAACAACTGAAAATCAGAAATAAAAAAAAAAAAACTAAAACCCTAGAAACTAAAAATTTAGAATGAAGGCAAAAAACAAAAAGTGTCACATGCCTATGAAATGTGGCTAACAAGTTCGCTAAACTTGATCAATGCTTGCTCCATATCACCTGCAAACAAATGCTCAATGCTCAAATATGCCAAAAAGATCAAATGTTCAAAAAGAATGATGCAAAAACTGATGAATTTGACTAATTGTTAGTGTGGACTATTAATTTTTCACAATGTTCAAATTTTTAGGGTAGACTCACAAGATTTCCATGAGATTTTTCTACAAGGTTCAGGCTTGGATGGATGGGAAGAAGTTTGGGCAGGTGGAGAAAGGTCACAGTGGTTGGTTAGTTAGGAATGGCTTGTCATATTTGAGGTGAGGATGCTCTAGGGGGATTTGCTCAACTTCAATAGCATGAAGAGCTAAGTTAGAAAGAGAACAAAATTGCTGAAAAGGCAAGGCCTGTTGGATATTTGGCAGTAAATTCTCTTGGAAAAGAGGTAGGATAATGTCATCAGAAGGTTGGTGTTGGGACAAAACTGAATATAATAATTTCAATTTTATGTTTTAATGATGGTTGATAATCAGTTTAAGATTGAGTTTAATCTTGTGTCAATCCGTGATGTAAACTTATGAAAGATGTAACAACTGCATGTTTAAGGGCTGGAGGTAGTAAATTAAGTATAATGAAGTGCACTCTACTTCAAGGAATACATTATAAACACTAAAAATTCTTCACTAAAGACTGTTTTAAGTCTGCTATAAACACTATAAACTGGCGACAGGAACTAAACTCTGGCTATAGGAACTGTTCATGAAACTACTTGTTGGCTACAAGAACTATTGTTTAAATAAAAAGAAATAACTTTTAAAAACTGAAATTAATCCAAATCAAGACATGTACTAATTTAATTTTATGACCAAAACCTAAAAGAACAAAACTCTTACTATCAATCCAAATCAAGCACAAATCAATCTACTTATTTATAACTGGACTATCAACATAGCATGTATAAAATCAATCGAACAATGCACAACTTATAAGCATACCTTGCACACTTATAAAAAGAAATAGCAAAATAAATACATTCACCGGCTTCCTGAGAGTGGGCCCTCCCCTCGATCTGCCAATGAAGAAATAGAGTGCTCACGAATTCCTTGAAAACAATTTACTGATTATCAAGTTTTCGAAATAACAATATTATCTATATTTGAATTCTATATATTGCAGCTTATATAGCCTCCAGTTGATTAACAAACAGTCTCAAAATATATGAGGTTATTTTTTCGTGGCACGAAGCCAAAATACAACGATTAGATAATACATAGTTTGGCTTGCAACCACTCTTTTCTATCGAATCCATTGTTACAACACACTAATTTTAAAATAACTATGCTTGATTTGTAGCCAAAATATCACAAAAATTCAAATGTAAGACAAAATGACTACAACATTTTCTTAACAAATATCCTTTGTTGTTTTCTGCAACTATAGGAGGTCTTCATTCACCCTGTTTTAACCATATATAGCTGCATGAATTAGTGTTTCTAGAAATTACTCTCTATTTTCATTTTATAAAAATTAATAGTGGCAAACAAGGAATAAAGGTTGGATTGTGGAAAGGATTAGGCAAGATTATGGACTTAAAACTATCAAAAACTAAACAAGCTTTTAACCCATCAATTGGCAACTCTATCGGAGAAGCAAGGGAAAAAAGTGGGAGGTAAAGTGCTTGACATTTTCACAAATATCATGTTTTCACCCTTATTCTTTTGGAAGCCATAACGTTTGCATACAAACTCGAAATGAGGTATTGCATAATTTTTCAAGAGGAATCCAAATATGCAATAAAAAATAATTTTTAAGGCCATCAAAGACCTGTTTTTGGACCTGCAACACAAGTATCCTCTTGGGTGTGGTCACTTTGCCATGGAGTCTACAACAAACCAGATCCATTTACAAATTACCAACTCAAAGTACCTAAGTTGCCGGTTTGGTTTTGGGTTCGGGTTCGGGTTCGGGTTCGAGAACCCGGTTCGCTGGTTCGGGAATTTTTTTTTTTTGGTGTTGGGTTCGGTAATACAAAAACATAAAAAAATCAGAAATATATACATATTTGCAGCAGTGATTAAGTTCAGAATACACCACCATATTAATAGTCAAATAACATAGCAAAAATACACCACCACTTTATACTCAAAAGTCAAATGTCATGATATAGAATTATAAATTAAAGTTCAAACTTCAAACATAAAAATGTCAAGTGTTTACAATCAGCCATTAATAATTAATGATCATTGATCAATCTGAATCATATGGGTCATCAAAAAAAGCAGCATCATCAACATCATTAGATGCTACATTTTGTGTAGAACCACAAATAGCATTAGTGGCACTCGCACAAGCACTGCCACTAGCACTAACACTACCGCTCTCATGCTCAGTAGTTGCTTCAGGTTGATAGTCATCATCAATATCAAGTGCAGCTAAGTGACTTGTGGAAGCATCCAAGTCAAGCTGCTCTGGCTCAATATCCCACCTCCTCCTTTGTAGGAACTATGTTTGTGTGTAAGGAGGCGAAATTTTGAATGCACATACACCAAGTCCTCAGCCTTTTTTGAATGTAGCCTATTGCGTTTTATTGAGTGGATGAAGGAGTTTGTGCTCCAATTCCTCTCAGAAGGGGATGAACTAGCAACCTATTAAGACCAGATTAAATTAATAAATAGTTAAGAGTTACAAAATTTAACTAAACAAAATTATTAATTAAAATTAAAATTACAAATATAAATTATAAAACTTACTTGGGATAAAATTTTTATTGCAATAGGTTGGAGGTGCATGTATTCTTGCCCATGGAAGTACCACCAACTATGAGCATCCACCCTGCACTTGTCTCGAAGAGTATCCATATTCTGATCAACATTCCTAGAGCATGCAAAAGCCATAAACTCAACCCTCACTCGATCACGTTGGTCACGATCAGTGAAGATTCTACGAATTGCTGCCTTGTACCATTGGGCCACTTCACCATCCCTATATGGAGCAACTCTTGATGAAGCAGAAAGTATCTCAGGACTATAATATTTGGGACTCAATGCAAAAGTGAGAAGATGCAAGGGAGTGGTCATTTTGTTCCATCTATCAATCATGATTTCCTGTAGCTCTTTGAAGAATTTTTCTTCAGGATCTTCCTCTTTTGCATTGATGATGGATCTCATCTTCTCAATCATTGAGTCGATACCATCATATACTTCGCCCAAACAAGGTCTATCCAAGTCAGTGTAACGGATCATGCTCAGTATGGGCTCGGTGAAACTGACGAGATACTCAACACGATCCCACCAACCATCATCTAGGACCCTTTGCTTGATCCTATTTGCCCTTTCATTGCTAGATTGCCTCCATACAACCCAATTAGGGCTGATTACCATGGCACATAGTGCCTCACGAACCTTTATAAGTCATCTCAACACAATTGTGTTGGAGGCAAAATGGGTCTCGGCAACCTGTTTGAAAATCAAAATTAAAATTAAAATATAATTTAAATATACAAAATCAAAATTTAAAAATTAAAATTAAAAGAAAATTCAAAAATTTAAAAATATTGAGAATTAACTTACCTTCAACAACTCCAATTTTGAGAATTGTCTAAATATTCCTTGTGTCATATGGTGGTTGGTGACAGACATTTGGATGTCTTCGCCCTCGGCATACACCTGTTTGATCCACTCAATTTTGGATCCAATTTTTTGTAGCATTAGATTGAGGGAGTGGACAGCACAAGGTGTCCAAAAAATGTGTGGATGCTTCTCCTCAACCAATAACCCAGCAGCCCTACAATTTTTGGCATTGTCGGTTACAACTTGCACAACATTTTGATGGCCCACTTCCTCAATAGCTTGGCAAAGGATGTCAGCAATAAATGGACCATCTTTCACCTGTCCTTCACAATCCACTACTCTCAAAAACATTGCCCCTTTAGGGGACACATCAATAACATTGATCAATGGGCGATTTCTTGCATCTTTCCATCCATCAGAAACTATGGTCACCCCTGTTTCAATTAACGAATCCCTTATGGGCTTCAAAGAGTCTGCTACATGTTTCACCTCATTCTCCAATAAGGTGCAACGCACCTTCTCAAAACCTGGGCCCTTATACCCCTTTGGAGCCTCATTAATAGATTTCACCATTTTTTTGTCAATATGGTGAACGAACAACATTGAATGCCAATCCATTGGCATAGACACATCTTGCTATGTCTTTGTCAACAATCTCTCTTGCCTCATTCTGAAATGAAGCTTCCAACGGTCCCTTAGATCTTTTATTTGAAGAGGGCACGGTTTGCTCTTGAGGGATGTCCATAAATGGATGGCTTTCTGTAGGTGGAAAATAAGAAGGTGGTGTAGGGGGTTTCATGGATCGAGATCCTTTCTTCAAAGGATGGCTTGTTTTACCACTAGTTGTTTTTTGGTCTGCCTTTTCTTGCTCAGCAATATATTTCAACACTATATTTTTTGGAATGCCTTTGTTGTTTTCACCTGGACAATTTTTGATGCCCATTTCAGGGATCCCACACAAGTGCCCTTTTACTCGACTGTATGAGCTCGAATATTGAACATGGCAATGACTACAAATCCAAACATATCCTCCACCACCTGGAAGTTGCTGAACCATTTCTACATATTTCCAAAGGGGAGAGGCTGGGTTTATTTTGAAATGAGATTGGATTGAGCTTGAGGAGGTACCGGTTGCCATTGTAATACGGAATAGTGAATACCTAAGGCACAACATATTGAAATTTTGGTATTGATTCATTGAATTTGAAACTAAAAGACTTAATTAATTTCAAAAAAATGAAAAAATTGAACATGTGTTATAGACATTTAGAAGAATGAAAAGTAAAACAAAACAAAAGAGTTGAAGTTCACTTGTGAAAAAAAATGTAAAAAAAATAATCAAAAAACTTCAAAAAACCTACCTCTTTTGAAGAAATCTTGCTCTACGATCTTCTTAGCAACGAATAGACACTTGCAAGTGCTTAGGAATAGCACAACAATCAACCTTGAACAATCTACAATCAGCCTTCAAGTCTATTCCAGCTTGTGCAAGCAAAAGAGAAAGTTCAGCAATGGAGGCAAAAAATCCTTTTTTCTCATTCACAAATTGGTAAATGAGCATCACTTTACTTATTTCATGTTTTAGAGGCAAGTATTAGGGTTAGAAAGAATAAAAAAGTCATTAAAAGTCAAAAAAGAGTTAAAAAAGTATTAAAAAAATGAAAAAAAATGTGAAAAAACGTGTCTGGGCATGGAATAGAACCCGGGTTCGAAATTTTCAAACCCTGTCCGGACCCACAGTCAGGGGTCCGGACCCTGGCCGAACCCATAGTCAAAAATCTGGACCCATAGCGAATTTGCCCAGACCGGACCCGAATCGAACCCAAATCAAACCCGAAGCCTTCAGTAGCGAATCCGGTAACTTAGAAATAAACTTTACAAATAATGTTCATGTATCTAACAACTATTATATAAACAATTAACTAAGCATTCATATTTTGATTGTCAAAGAAATTCATTTTTTTCTTGCTTAAAGTGTCTAGAAGAGGTTTTCAAATTTCCGACTTCTTATGTTGCACCATACAATTAATTATAATCGTAAATGCAGTCCATAACATTAACAATAAATTTGATCCTTTATTAATGTCAGCAATATATTTGCTTACTGATAGGCATATTTGAATGAACAGAATTATTCCTTTTTGTATAAATGTAATTTCAACTCAGTAACTAGGCCTCAGTTGAGTGAGTTAATCAGGCTAAGTTCAAGGTTTCTTGTCAGCCAGGTGGTGACTTGAATTTATTGTGGGACAGCTTGCCATGCTTATTGTGCTTCAGTTGTGTGAGGGACACTTTAACTCCAGAGGACAAGCTGTTGAGAGATCCTCGAAGTCTCTATGTTCCAGGGCGTTTATACCATATTGTTGAAAGGAAATTATGCAAGTAAGTACCCACAAAGCTCTTGTTTCATAGCTATGAATGACAGTTTCTTACAATTCAGTTGACGATCATTATTGTTTTTGTTCACATTAATTGTGAAAATTGCTTGATTTTCTTTCTTGATTGACAGATTGGTTTATCTGAAGAAAGTAATCTGTAAATTATATTGAAGAAAATATAACATTAAAATTTTCTTTATATCAAAAAGAAAATCGTGAAAACTCTAGTTTTTGGTACTATGCTATTCAAATTTTCTCTTTGCATGAATGTGTTTGGCGTTCCATCTACTGTAAAACAAAGGTCACCTGTTTACCTTCTTTGTCAAGTCAGAAGTACTGACAATCCTCAGAGGGAAGCCTTCTTCCCTTTGAGCTATGCCATTTGGTATCATGAATAATATAATATAATATAATATTTACAGGAATTGAAGTAATTCAGTACTTTAATATATAAACAACCATGACTGAGGCTTAGCTACTGAGAAGAATAACTTGAGGTCTGTTATGGCAGAGTCTTTTCCTGAGTTCAAGTTTAAAGGAACACATGATAAACAAGCAAATATTTAGCACAATCTCAATCACATAATAAAATGTAATGACATTTTATTGCTGTAAGCAGTAAGAGATAGAGTACAAGGCGGTTATTAATCTGGGGTTTGATTCCTGTATCAGGGATGTTCCTCTGCAATGATCCATACCATGATTATGAATTCAATTTTGAATAGGGTCCTGTTAAAGAAAGACTTGAAAGTTCATGTATAATCAGAACAAACACAATTGTTGGGAATGACTAACCACCGAGCATTCAACTCCTTGTAGTTATATCATGCTTAATTCATTATATTATACATTATATAAGTGATTGACGTGTGAAACAGTGGCTTTATTTTAAACTACATAATGTACAATACTGTAAATTGAAAATATTCATAATAAAATAGCAATAATGTCTTCCCTATTCTCTTAAGCTTGGGTGTTCTGTCCAAGCATAGGACCCTGACTTGGATGCTGTAGAACTCTCCTTATTGGTCATTATACTTAAAAAGCTATGCCTACCATTTATGCATCAAGTCTCTTATTTGCTCACATGGAAGTGCATGCTTTATTAGCACTTAAAGAGGACGACCCTATATCGTCATCTTCGATACCATTTATTCCTTATCCTCCTTTTTCTAGTTTGTAGGTGCATATGTTTTTGAGGTTGATGATGAGCTGTCTACCGTCATTGACTCCTTGTTTAATTCATCATGCAGGAGAGATATAGGAATCTTTATGTTGTAATTATCATCACCTGATACATAATAACCCTCCAAATTTTTCTTTAGCCTGGGTTGTTTGCTTTATTTTCAATTTTTTATCTGACATTGCATTTGCTTTTCCTTCTCTCCTTCATTTCTCCTCTTCAATACATTCCTCTCTTGTTAAGAGTTCCTATATTTGATATCCACCTCCACATTACGCCAAGTTTCAATGTCCTTATGGTCTTTTGATATATATATATATATATTTATTTACCCCACTTCCCCTCTCTCTGTCTTTTGAGTCACCTTTAATGGTTCTTCCGTATATGGAACTTGTTTGTGCTCATGCTGCTAGGGAGAATTTTACTCTCATCAGGATGGACACCTTTAAAACAAATTTGGTGAGATTTATGATGCCAATACAATGTGCCTGCCTTTATACCATCTATAATCTATTTCTTTTTCTAAGCAAATAATCAGCCTCTTGTGCATGGGCAAGCCTGTAACCCTTTTATGCCTGCATATGCCAAGTGCAATGTGTCCCGGAAGGAAGACTAGCTGATTTTTTTTTAAAACATATTGAAAGCAATGAGCTTGGGAAGTAAATCAAAATACTTTATAGTAACAGAGGCAAAAATAACTTATATCTTCTTCTTTTAGAGGTGTCAAACAGGATGGTCGAGACCGTTTACATTATTCTCCAATAACTTCTTGTTGAGAAAGGAAGTTTCCCTTGAAGCTTTTTTTTGTGCCACATTGTGGTTTGGGATCATCCTTGGTGCCATTCTCTCAAGGCTTCAGAAGTAGCTTGCCTATAAGGATGAAATTGGTTATTTGGCCAAGTAAGAAAATCAAAATTTGCATCTTATAACTAAAGAATCCCCGGGAGACCTTGTCTTAGTGTGTTTGGATTGGAACCAAGTTCCAAGAGGACTCAGATAGGCTCTATAAGAAAACACTAAAGAAAAAGAATAGGACTTCAATTCTCCTTAAATGCTACATGCCAAGGATCTTTTTAGTGACTCTTGAATTTTCACCTACTAGTCCTGTACTATTTTATCATAGTGGGCAGAGGGCAAGGGAAGGCCAAGGCTAATTGTGAATTGTTTAGTCCAAAAATAGTTAGATAGTTTGCATTATTTTCCTTCATTCATTTTTAATTATCTTCAATTTCTTGAATTATAAAGTGAGAATGAGAATAAGGCTCTACTTAATTTGAATGGAGGCGGCACAACTTGAGGTTGCATTGTTAAGCCATAGTATGGTATATTATTGATCTTATCACATCATCATGCAAAAGCTCTTCTAACATTTTCCATTCTCTAAAGGGGTGGGAAATTCTGCTTTCAATTTGATTTTTGGATTCCCAACGAGTATATATTAGATTAAGTTCATGAAAAACTAGAGGGAGAAGTCATAGGAAGGTCATTAGGGTGCAACACCATCTCAGCCAGGGCATTATCATCATGCACATTGTGGTTAGCCAATTAATTGAGGCGTCAATGTCATGATATGCTCAATATTCTAAAAGGGACAGTTTGCCTTGATGTTCTTGACTAGGCTCGACAACTTGTTCTCAGTGCTACGAAAACCCTTCAAATTTTTAATATTTTGTCTACTAATTTGCAAGCACAATGATTTGCCATGTGTTTATAGTTCCGGAACTTGGTACTATGCCTCTGTAGTCAAAGTTACCTATCCGATATCTGAAAGGAGATGAAAGTAATATTGAAAACTCAACATAGCAATCAAGCATGTCAAAAGCAATTCAAACAACTGAAAAGATCTCAACTCAATTAGGGGAAGTTCAGGGTTTAATAAAAGGGCCTCAAAAGAAAAATATTATTTAATATTATATAAAAAATATAATAATTTAATTATATTGTTTTAGTTAGATATTGACCAAGTTACTCAATGATCCTAAATTTTCCACAAAAAGAGACAAAATCAAATATGTTTAATTAGCTTCAGAATTCCGTAATCTTGAAATACACAAGTGTAAGCAAAAGGAAAATGGGAAATAAAAAGTCTGGATGCCACTTGCATTATGCCAAGTAAGAATCATAAATTGACCAACTGGAGAACTCAGTTGCAAACCGGCAAGGGATTAGAGAATAACTCTTATCACTCCCCTAACAGTTTCAGGGTCCTTGACCTGATTATTATTGGTATAAGGGAGTTACAATCTTGCATCGAAGAGAAGTAAATCAACTATCTGAAACAGCTGGAGCAAGATTGCCGCCAACTTCCTCCATCGAGAAAAATACCTAGTTATTCAACATGAAATTATAAAGGAAGTACTCATATTTTAATATACTCAAGCCAATTATCTGAATCTAGAGTCACTTCTCCTGGAAACCTTTGAGACGCCAAGTCTTTAAACTATTGGGCATGGGGAGTTTGCAACTTTCTTGTAATTCTTCATCAATGCACAAGTAGCTTTATAGTTGAGGTGTATATATATAACTACTTGTGCTGCTAGTGATAGCTTAGTAGTTATTATTCATTAATTTCTTCCTTCTTGAAAGCTTTGTCTCCAAGCAGGGAAGTGATGCGTATTGTGCTTGAAATGATTCCTCTTCCCACGATACATCAGTGGGTGATCAAGTCTTTCTTGTACTGAGTTAATTGGGGTGTTTGGGAATGAAAAACAGAAATAAACCTTATTAATGAAAGGGTTTTACATGGTTTGAGAGCCTTGGGATCATATATTTCCCCATAAGGCATAAAGGCTCCAAACCTTTAACCATATCCTATACAAGCATGTTATCATTCTTCTTGAAGATGTACTACCCTACTGTTTCATTGAAAATGTTATTTTAATATATGATGACATCTATCAGTGGAAATAGCAACTTCCTTTAGCCATAGTTGGTAAATTAGTTACTAAACAACTCACTAATTTTGTAGTGAATAAGGACTAGTAGCATTTTATTCCTGCCCTTGTGTTAATCTAGGTATGGACGGCTCCCTCCTTACGTAAAAACTGCTGTACCTGTTGATGGAAGGTTTGAACACATTGTTATTTCATGCAATGCAACTACTGATCATTCCATTGTCTGGATAGAAAGGGAGTCTCAAAAAGCTCTAGAGGTAAATACTTTCCTTTATACTAGAGCTTCGATCTTAGGTTTAATTTTTATGCCTCTTATTCATCAATTTTGGTCTTTGTGGCTATAACATTCTTCATTTCCATGCTGTAGATAATGATGGAGGAGAGGATGATGAGTGCACCAATCGTGCAGAAGATGGACAGGCAAGTATCCAATAAGGCAGATCGTGATAGAGAACACAGCGATGCAATGCAAAGAGTTGTTTCTCTAAGTGTTCCTCATGCTTCAGGGCAGCTATATGGTACCTTTACCTAGTACCTTGCAATGGTAAAACTCTGCTAAAAAGTAATGGGACAGCAATATCTCCAACACAGGCATAAACACATCCTAATTTCATCCCGTTGGCTCCAAAGATAATGTTTAGCAAAGGTCATGTTGAACAATGGAATAAAATGCAGTGAATTTTGGCAATATACCATCTTAGATGGAAATTGCAAAATGGTTTATAGGTGGTATGAAAGACATGATCAAGTATTCGTACGTGTTACCAATTGCTCTAAAAGTTGATCAGTGTGAGAAATATTTATTGCTTACTTCCTTGATCAAGTTCACTATTCACTTGACTATTTTGACTGAGCCACAGATACAACCAATTTTTTTGCATTGTCTGTATCATATATTGCACTAGCAAGAGCATAAATATATGTAACATGATGTATCTATATTGCATCCTTCAATTGCCTAGTTTCCACAACCTGCACACAACCAAATTAAAGGCATTGCAACTTAAAACACTTTTAAGCCTGAAACCAAAGCTTGTTTATTAATTAAAAGATTGAGCGTTTATCCATCATCTATGTTTAACAATAATTAGCATAATTGTAAGTGGATCCTGATTATATGATTTGAGTAAGATCATTTGTTTGTAATGTTTCAGACTGTGCAGGTATTTAGTGCAGTAACTAATTGCAGGTTTTATCTCCTTTAACGATTCACAATTTTAAGGTACAAAGCCAATAAAGGGCAGATTATTGATACATGAATGCCTTTTGTGAAGCCAATGCTCTGAAAATTCTATGAACAAAATCAGGTTGTTTATTAAAATTTAGAGAATATTATTAGACATAGATGTAGCTTTTTTTTTAATATTATTTTCGAAGGATATAGAATCGATGACATCTCAAATATGGATGCATCCAGTAGGTGTATGCATAGTTATATTTAAATTGAAGTAACATGAATTATTATTTGTTGAGAGAAATATTTGCTAAGATTCAACATCAATTATGGATGCATCCATTAAGTGTATTCATAATTGAAACAGCATAATTTTAGGCCCTTAGGGGGTATTTTATGTAAATACTTTTTATAAAGTGTTTTATTATCTCTTTAAGTGTAACATGCAAATCCTCTATTCAAATATATATGTTGGCATTAAAAGAAAGAAAAAAATGAAATAGGAAGCTGAATAGAGACAATTGTAATGGCTGTAAATAGATATTACTAACATATATACTTTAAATACAACTATTTAAAAGATATTAAGAGTTATTATTCTTCAGGCATTTATATTGGACTTGTGACATGGTTATATAAGTGCCTCAAGATTGATATCTCTTAGTGTCATTTAGGTGGATGTATTCAAGATATCTATGCTGATTTATATGTTTACTAGATGTGATATGTCAATGACCATCAAATTTATTTTAAGAAAAAATTGCTATCCACTCATTCCATGACAACTTCTTCGTTTCCATCGTAATTACGCCTCAGTGTAATCATAGATAATCATAGTAAAGATAAGTACATGAAAAGCCACACTATGAAATTTGTAAATAATTTCATGACTTCATTATCAATCATCTTTGAATGAAGCTCTGAATTTCATTATTTATTTGTCCATGTAATTTACAAAATGGTACCATGTCTTTTATATGTTGTTTTTAAGTTACTCTATTGACAATAATACATTATCTAAATTACTTTCCTTTTTATAATTGTCCATTATTCATGTAATAAACTTGTGTATCGATTTAAAATCCACCCTTCCTAGATTACAGTGTTAATAGGTCTTGGATGCTTTGCCAAGGAATTAGCTAACAATTTTTCCATTGCTAGTTTGAATTATGACTTGAGCCTAATGTGTATACTCAAAGGGCTACATGGCCAATTAGAAGCTAAGAAATGGCTACGAGATTGTTTGAAGGAGTTTGTAGAATACCATATTGAAAATATAAACTTTTTTTTATCATCTTTAAATACCTATTACATAGAGACATACATCATGTCGAGATATGTCTCTCCAGAAATGTTGCCTATTTGAAGGATCTTTACATCCTTGAATTGAAATATGGAAAAATCCATTCCATGCTTTTCAATTTTAACAATTGGTATTGGAGCCACTTTCAAGCATAAAAAAAAAGAGAATTTTGCTAAAAGAAAAATTTGATACTTGTGTAGACCTATGTCTTGATATTGATGGCCCTTTAATTGGAAGATTTGTGCACAAACTACACCACATAACCACATATTGTTGACCCAACAAGGAAAGTGAGTACAATTTTTTTTTGAATATATGGTGTTTGTCATCATGGAATATAATGTTGATTTTGAAGAGCTAGTGTCAATGATTAGTACACAACTTGATAACAAGATCATTGAGAGGTTCAATGTATTTTGCACCCAATTTGGAATAACATGATTCTCAATATCAAGTACAAGTAGATGTGGATATGCTCGTAGGGTGTCCATATGAGAAATTATGTGATGTCTATTATAATGGTGTTGTATAACAGTAGTAGTTAGTGTGGTCATGGCACAACCTAGGTTTGTGGCTATGCAAAATTAATTTTGATTTTGGTCTGTTGGTGGCATTTTAGAGTCTTGCAAGAAAAAATATGAAATCAGGGAGACAATTCAGACCATTATATCATCATAGTGCAATTGATGATGGCCCTTAAACATTATTTGGTGAAGCTCTTGACATAAGCAAATGGCAGCCTACAAAGGTCTATAACTTAATAGAATAAGGTGAAATGCTTGCATAGTTGAAATAAACCATTGTACTACTTAGTATTATAGTTGGTTTACTTGTGCTTATATAATGAAGGCTTGTGTGATAGTTTGAAGTCATAATGGAGAAAATGTTAGAAAAGATCCAAAAAAAATCTTCGGTAGGTTGAAAGGTCAACTCTTTTCCTTTAATCTATATCTTTTGGCTAGAGAATTGTTTTTTATTTTTTGAGAAAGATGAAGTGAGGGTATATAGATACTTCTTCCTCATCCTTTGCTTTCATGTTCAAAGCGAAGGAAAGATAATGAAAATGGTAATACATAACACCTTGTGTAGAAGGTTGCAAAACACTATAGTAAACACACTAACCATACCTTAGAGAGAGAAAGCAACCCTAATGGTTTCTTGAAGAAGCTTAACAATTGGATCAAGACTATATTGATTCGACTTTACACTTGACGAGGCGATGTTTTGGACCTTGTGTGCAAAAAGTGAGGTGAATTGATCAAATGGGACAAATAAAAAGTTGAATACTATGTTGGTGTTGATATTGTCAATGGATTGATAGAAGATTGTAAGACTTAATACAATTGTTAGATAGATCCATTACAGAGATGAAATAAATTCTCATTTTCAACATGCTTGATATGTGTAGATGATCATGAGTTGAAATATTAGAGAATGGAACACTATTGGTGTGAATAAAGTTTTGTACCTAGTTAATTCCTAGTATGGGACTTATTCATATGCTAAGTTTACTTAGGTTCTAAAATTCTTTCTAGAAGTCTTAGTTGTCATGTCTATATCTTATCTTATAGTAGGTAGTTGTGTGCGTGAATTGTGGGAGACTTAGTAAATCAACACAAACACCAATGAGATGTATTATATTAGAGATTTAATCAATAAAATTGAATCAAATTGAAACAAAGATTAAATTCCTAAAAACGTTTTATTGTTCTCTATTCTCAAGGATTTATTAAATCATTTGACTCTCAGATTTTAGGTGTGCACTTATGATTGTTAAAATGACAACTTGAGAAATGAGATGTTCTAAATGCAAGAAATCTAAGTTCCTACATAAAACTAAGTGATGAAAGCCATGATGCAATGATAATGAAGATATTGACAAATATGGATAATGTTGCTAACTTATGTGATGCAAATGTTGTGATAAGAAGTTAAAATGACTCTGCATATGCTCAAATAACCATTAATATGATGATTTAAAATGCAACTATGAAGCAAAACATGATTTAAAATGCAACTATAAAGCAAAACATGATTCTAATTTAACATGATGCTACAATGCAAACTTGTTAAAATGCTAAACAATGCTATAAGACTCCAAATGCTCCAATGCTCCAAAGCTATTCCTACATGATAACTCTACTCAAATGTGGGATGTCAAATACTATAGCAAAGGGGTGTATTTATAGGATTTTTCAAGTATCTTGTGATGTGGCAATGATCGACGGTCCAGATTCAAACATGAGGGATGAACAGTGGAGATGGAAGAATATTGGAGATGTCCCCTTGACCAAGGGCAACATGCCAAATAGATGGAAGAATCAAGTGTGTGAGAAAAAGACCATGTGTTCAAAGTTTGTTGAAGAAGTGTGTGAGGAATAAGCTATGTGTTTGAAAGTTTGTTGAAGAGAATTATTTAATTTCATGTGACCTTGGTGAGGTGGCATGAAAAGTTGTAGACATGTGCTTGAATTCCAAATTTGGGATTAGTGAAAATTAATTAAATAAAACAAACTTTAGAAATTTGTTTATTTAATTAAATTAGAGGAATTGTGATTTTAGATTTGGAGAATTAGAAGACATGAACTATATAAATAAATTAATAATTTATTTATAAGTAGAAGAAATACTAATTAAATAACTAGTATTTAATTAATTAAATGTCTTGATCGATTTTAGGTGTATACATTTTGCCCCTCTTTGAAGTAATGTGTTTACACATTGCTTCAAAGAAAAAATTGCTGCTGATGTTGACATTTTTTTTTCGATGCCCCAGACGTTGATTTTCAGGTGATGACGGATTATGCCGTCTTGGGAGATAAATTGGTGAATTTTTGAATTTTTAGGATTTTTGGAATTTTTTAGGATTTTTCGATGATTTGATGATAATCTAATTTTTTTATGATTTATAAATGATTTATCTCCCAAAAAATGACGTATAAGCTACCAGGTGATGATTTGATGAATTAAAGCCCCTTTGAAAATAAAATAAAACAACCCCATCAAAATCCCATTTAATTAACCTTTAAAAGGTTAAAAAGGTGATTGAGAAGTTCATTTGTGCATTTTGGATTTTGAAAAATTGAGAGAGAGTGAGCAATCTAGCACTTTGGAGCAGAATGGTGATCCCTTACCACACACACCGATTTGAGCGCTTGCGACGACACAACTGCTTGGCGAGGTACGGTCCTCCAGTATGTACCCCAAAAACCTACCTCGTAATTTGTGCAAGTTGTTTTTCCTGCTCTTTTTCTTGTTTGAATTTAGATTTTTTTAGTTTAACGCATAGGGTGACCATAAAGTCATTGATTGTTCTAGCGCATAGGTGTGCCAAAGTAGCACATCCAATAACTGTTGTGGCGCATAGGGTATTTTGGCGCTTAGGTGAACTGATTTAGCACATAAAGTAAATGATGTAGCACATAGGGTATTTCAACGCATCGGGACCTTGTTTTGGCGCATCCGTGAAATGTTCTGGTGCATAGAGTATTTCGGCGCATTGAAGGTCTATTTTAGCATATTGATGAATTTCTCTAGCGCATTGAGTTTTTCAACGCATTGGAGCACTGTTTTAGTGCATTGGGGAAATTTGATGATTTTCTTGATTAGACTCCTTGATTTTGATGATGTTTGATTACATCAGCCTTTGTTTTGATGATGATGTTGATAGATTAGATGTTCATTGATCTCATGATAGGTGAGATTCAATAATAAGATGATATTTGACCTCATGATAGGCGAGAATCAATTATAGTTTGATTGATTAATGGACCTCATGATAGGCAAGGTGCATTGATTGATTGATGAACCTCATGATAGGCGAGGTTAAATTATTGATGAACCTCATGATAGGCGAGGTTAAATTGATTGATGAACCTCATGATAGGCGAAGTTGATTGATTGATGAACCTCATGATAGGAAAGGTTATTGATTTGATGAACCTCATGATAGGCAAGATTGAATTAATAGATTGATGATCACAAGATTTGATCAAAGTCTCACTGGAGCTGATTAGATTGATAGACTGATTGATTTTGATTGATTGATAAGCTGATTGATGTCGATTTATTGATTGACTGATTTGCGATTTTGTGATGATAGGAGCCATTTATGAGTTTGTAGATTAGGGAGCGTTTTCCCAGGACATGGGATTTGATTCCACACCTGACATCGGTTGAGAGAGGTGTCATTACATGATGCGGTTTTTCGTCCTTGCTTGATATGCCCTTGATTAGGGTGAATAGGGGTTTACTGACAGATTTAGCAAAGAGGTGGCATAGTGAGCATAACACCTTTCATTTTCCCACTGGTGATATCACAGTGACTCCTGAGGACATATATCAGATTTTACAGATACATGTGGTTGGAGAGCTTGTATTATATGATGCTCAAGAGCAGGGCATGACCGAGGCACTATGCAAATTTTTTGAGGATGAGCGGCTACGAGATTCCCTGGAGGGATATGGTTGATGTTTATGCCACATTGCCTTCTGTGTTAGCTAGTTTCATTGGAGGGTTCCTTTGTCCTGATCGCAGGTCAAAGAGACTCTCAGTTGGATGGGGGAGGATTCTGGAGAGCATGATTGCTCAGGGCATGAAATATACATGGGGTTGTTGTATGCTTGCCCATCTGTACCATGATTTGCATTAGGTTGTTTATCTTTGAGGGGCGAGTTTATTAGCAAGGGTCACATTGCTTCAGGTCTGGGCCTGGGAGCATACAGTAGTCTCATGACCAGTTGGAGATAGACAGTGTGCTGCCCTTATGCCATATGCACATTTGTATGCCGGTCGACTTGCTCAACCTATGTTGGGAAAATTGAGTATTGGAGGAGGACATTGGATGATCTAGAGTCAATGGAATGGTGGCCTTATCTGGATTGCGAGCAGTGGCCTGAGGACGATGCAAAGATGCCATTTTTGTGTTAGTCAATGTTCCTGATTGGCTGTACATGGTTTATTATTGATAGGTTTTTGCTGCTGAGAGTTCTGAGGCAGTATGGCAGGATTCGGGGTATGTCCTAGGGTGTGGCACACTATGCTCGGTGACAGATAGATGCTACAGATTGGGGAACGGTTTTTTCTTATGATGCAACAATTCAACATTTCCAGGGTTTACAAGTCATCCCTTAGGATGTTCATATAGATATCACTGATGCTTTGATATTAGAGGAGTATGCGCAGTACATGTTCTTGCATCCCTTCCCACATATTACCATCCTAGATGAGTCAACACCATTGTTAGAGGAGGAGGGGAGGGCACTAGGTCATGGGTGTCGACAACAAAGAGATGGAGATGAGGAGGAGGGGGAGCAAGAGGAGGAGGAGTCAGAGAGAAGTGATGGAGATGGAGATGAGAGTGATGGGGGTGATGATGGAGCCGATGAGGATGGAGGAGGGCCAGGTCTTGATGTTGGAGAGATGAGTGTGCCTCGTAAGAGGTGACGTGCGGAGATTCAGATACCATCACCACAATAGCAGACATAGATTGTTGCATTATAGGTACATGTTCAGATGTTGCAGGGTTAGCTAAAGTAGGTCTAGGCTTTGTTAGCATAGGCACAGGGGAAAATCACTGTATTGACAGCCGAGAGGGATACTGCTAGACAATAGGTGCAACAGGTATAGGCCTAGCTCGCACAGGTCCAGGCTCAGGGACAGGGACAAATGTAGGCACAGGTTGCCACAATGACTGCTAAGAGGGATGCTCTATGACAACAGGTTGATCAAGTTGAGGGTATCGCTGAGAGGCTACAACAGGTTGCGGTGGCTACCAGTGCTACAAAGTATTTTAAGGAGATACACTACACCACCCAAGAGGCTAAGTTCTACAGAGGGAGATATCATGAGGCAGTTCCTCTAGAGTGGTGGGAGAGCTTTGCACAGTCCTAGTTCGGGAGGTCCTGGTCTCAAACCACTAGCATGGGTGTTATGCAACCGCTTCCTAGAGATCAGAGAGATCTTGGTGTAGGGCCATTAGGTGGGGGAGGCACTGGTCTTGTGATGCCAACACCATTTGGGGGGAGCACTACATAGCTCCAATTATGATGTCAGATTTGATGTACTTTGGGACATGATGCATACTTCTTTATTTAGTTGAGACATTGATGATGTACTTCTTGATTCAGACATTTATGATACACTGTCATTTTTGATATTGATGTATGTTGTACCCAAACCAAATTTTTTGCTTCATCAAGGCATTTTGCATAGAATAGTCTAAACCTTGCTAAAATGATGTCAAATACAGTTTTTGGGCAATATCAAACATGGAGTTTTGTCAGTCAAAGGTAATATCCATTAATCAAAACTTGAATCAGACTTAGAGTGAAGCATTTCACGATGGAGGAGCATTTCACAATGATAATTATGCTTTTGTATGGTCATTTCAGTGGCTATGATCAAGATTTTAGTGATCATTTTATGAATATTTCTCAAGGAAAAGCAAAATTGCGCCCCTGTAGCCCAGGGGCACCCTTCTTTTTGAAGGCCTAAATCTTGTGATAAATGCTCATGAATACAGTCAATCTCTTCAGAATTAGTCTGCCTATCCGATGAGCTATCTTGTGAGGCTATCTGAGACTCGTAACTCCAATAACTGGTGACAAAAGTTGAAGATTCTAGAAGTTGCAGTTTGTAGAAGCCTATCTTTTTCAAGCTTTTGCGCTCCTATAGCTCAAGGGTGCACTTCTTAATGGAGGTTTAGATCTTGGTATTCCTGATGGTTGATGCATTTAATATTTTCACAACTAGTCTGCCTATTCGATGAGCTATCAAATGCATTCATTCGAGTCCCAGAGCTCCGACAATCAACGTTAGAAGATGAGCTTACAAAGTGAGTTCGCATCATAGGAATCTTCAAAATGGTAAAATTGCGCCCCTATAGCTTAGGGGCGCCCTTCAAATTGACCCTTGAGATGGTTGAGTTTGCAGATGAGGTCTTCCTGACATTTGTGCTACTCTAGTCCAACTTCGCGATGCACCAAATTGCTTGTTAATCAGATATTCTGAGAGATCGTGGTAGAGATTCTACCATGCATGTAATTTATCGAGCGGAGAAACATGTAAATTTCATTGTACTTCTATAGGCCAGGGGCGCTTAGCCTTTAGGCCTACCAGATGGAGTTGTTTGCTTTCAAAGTCTTCACAGGACTTGAGCGTAATTACTTAATCTATCCAACGAGCCTAGCCATCAGCCTCCGAGATTTGGAAAATGCTCGTACGTGCGAGGTCTTTGGTGAAATACTGTAAAACGAAGATAGCTTAGAAAATGGCCAAGTCTGGTCATCTATTCCATCTTGGGAAAGGCGCCTTTCTATTTGAGGTCTTAGAAGTAGTTTTCTTGCTTCGTCACCTCAAGAGACGTCTCTCATAGGTCTTTTTGGCTATGCATAGAAACAGACGGTGTTCGAATCAGGCCATCCCAACTCCAGATATTGGAGGTCAAAGTAGGGCATCTGGTTGAGAGTTGTAATTTTGTCAAAATGGTGTTCATGCCTTTTCAAGCCAGGGGCGCTTTTACTTTAGGGGTCCTTAATGTAGCTTTCAGATGCCTTGTGTATATTCATTGGATGCAAAATACCTCTAGTCACACAGTGAGCCTACCATCCAGTCAACAGGGTTCACCATTCGTTGTCAGCAGCCGTTTGAAGTGTCAGATGGCAGTTTGGAGAAACGGTTGTCTGGTACCTGAAAATCAATTTAATCAAGGGTTCCTAATTCTTTGAGGTGTTAAATGATGGTTTTTGCAGTGACGACTCCCAGCAAACATTTCTTCCTTGCTCTGCAAGCTTCATAATGAATGCACTTGCTTAGTCTGAGCATCATCTCGTCACCCAGAAATCAGTGTCAAAGATGGCCAGTTGTAACTTTGTAGTCAGCTACAAAGTAGGAAGTTAATAAAAAACGTGATATCTTGAGCAAATGGATGCCTATAAGGACAAATGAGGAATTTTTGAAATCAATGAAGTTCACCGGTGAATCCAAGTGCTTTACTTGGTTTGTCAACTGATTTTAAATAATATTTAATATTTATTTTTGCATATTTAAGCATTAAATGATGATTTTCTAAAATTGGCACCTCTTTGTGCTATTGCATAATGAATATTTTATTATTATTTAAGTTTTGAACTTCAAGATAGTGCCAGTTTAACTGGAGGGGGTCCAATCAGAAGCCTTCTATTTTAGTCAAGGTTTTAAATCTTGCAGTAAACAATATGGTGTGAATTCTCTTTATTTAAGCATGGCACCATCATTAATCATTCATCCAACTTAAGAAATTTGGATTTTTTCAAAGCAGAGGTGAGTTTTTACAGGTTGGGCGAATTCATCATCAATCTCCAAGGGCGATTTCATCAAACAATTCTTTTTATAGGTTTTAGTTCACATTCATCATCAAATTTAAAGAATCAGGGGTGATTTTCACAGAAGAAAGAGCATGGAAAAACGTCTTTCTCCTCTTTAATTCTCAAATTTCTCTCGAAATACAATTCACATGTTCTTGAAGTTGGCAGAATTTGACAAGTCTAAAAATTTGGATCATTTCTATATAACTTCCTCGAATTAAATTTGTGCGTTTGATTTTTCAAAAAAATTTAACTCTAGAGCATTCGTTCTCGAGTTTCTAATTTTCTCAACTAAAAATTCTTTGCATTGTCGAGTAGAAGTTAGATTTTTGTATTTCTGATGTTCTGGGTTGTCTTAGAATCTTTTTTTGGACAAAACCCATATCTCAAATTTTTCGCCAAAAATAACTCTTCAAAAGGCTATTTTTAGCCTCAGCAGGGTATTTTTAGCTTTCCAGAAATCTTGTCAGAACATAGTCGAGTTCACAGTCAACATGTGAGTTTTTCAGAATGCAGTACACTCAGCTCGAATACAGGACCAAATCAGTCCTTACTCACGACTTCATCGGGACAGTTGAGACAAATCTTCATAAGGTGCTGCTAGAAGCAGTCTTAGATCCAGTCAAGATCAGATATTCGATTATTCAAAACATTCAGCAGTCCGGGTTATTAGAGGCCGCTTCCATACCTATCTTCGTTCATTGTATTGAGTTTGTAATGTCTTGTATTAAGCATTACAACTCTGCTACTCGTGAGATAGTGTCAGTAGATGGATGAGTCATCTGCAGTCTCAAGCCTTTGGACGTTGAAAGAAGTTTTGGTATACCTCAGCACCTAAACAGTCTAGTTATTTCTATGGAGTAGTGCGAGCATGCATTCAATGCTGATGTGGACAAGTGTCAAAGTAAAATGGTAGAACGATGGTTAAAGCAAGTGAAGAACAAATTGCCAAACAATGTGGGTCATGGTGAGTACAAGGATGAGTACTCGATTCTAATTACACTCTTGAATCGTGTCTCAGGTCAATCACATGCAAATGTTTTCCAGCCTTGGATGTATTACATCATTAGTCGCATCATATCTAGGCAGGAGCATTATGACTGGGCGTCCTTCATTAGCAATGTTATCCACAAGCAGATCATCGGTTTCCTAGTCGCTCATGAGTTTCACATGTGTTTTTATCTCGCGTACTTGATTGCTTATCAGGGTCAGTTCTGAGGACTAAACACCGTGGGAATTCTCAATGTTTAGAAAGTATATCACTATTACAACCAGCTTGAGTTCACTAAGGATGAATGTCATTTCAAGCGTGTTCACAAGGCTTTCTTGACTTATACAGTGAGAAATTTGGACTGGGAGTTGCACATTCGTATCTCGACAATTGCTAGAGCAGCGATGGATGGTTGGGCGGATTGGTTTATTTAGTTCCTGACATACACCTACATCCGAGTATATGGATTTATAGGAAATCCAGCTATGCTTCCACATTATCCTTCGGATAAGAGAGTCTTTATGGAGTTTCTAAGGTAGTTACATGATGTTCATCGTCTTTTACGCCGCAAGCATAGACTAGTTGCCAATTTTCCTTTTTAGTTTGGAATGTATTGGTGCAAGATGACAGTTGATGCCAACGTTGCAGGACAAGAGCTTGAGAAATATCATCTCAAGTATCTTTTTGAGGCTTGTGCCTATGATCTTTGGGATCATTACACAACTCGCCTTGCTGGACACACATATCATGAGCCTTCTATGGAGGATTATTGGTCAAACTGCACAGATGACTTTGAGGTTCGCAGACGTAGCTATGGCCGCTTCTCTCTCACAAATTTTTGTTTTCTTGTCAGAAGATGTGGGAGGTTTATCAGATGATGAGGGAGAAGTTCTTCCTTAGTTTTTCAGAGAGCAGGTTGACACATAGCTGCTGCCAGTAGTTGATAGGTACGCTAAGGATTATGCAACAGTAAAGAAGAGGTCAAGTAGAGTTATTCAAAATAGTATACTTTACCTTGACAACAAGAAGACCAGGAGGGTAAGTGCGCATAGAGCAGAGCTGCTAGTGGTGAATCTTTCACTACCTTCCTTGTCAAAACCTAAATAGAAGAAGACGAGAAACCCTCCTAAGAAAGGTCAAGTGCCAAACAATTCAAAAGGCAAGGCGCTTGCCACTGATACACATAAAGAGCCTGACAGACAGCCTATCACAGAGCCAGTTCAGAGGCCAATTCAGAGTCTGCCTGTGCCTGAGGTTCAGCCTCAAGTTCCTACACCATTTTCAGAGTAGTCACCAGTCCTAATTCATATTCAATTGGATTTAGACTCCCCATCTCGTAGTGGTTCCTCTACATATTCACTCTCGTCACAACCTCCTATTGCTAGTACAAACCCTTCCAGTAGCATTAAATGAGATCAGTCTTGGATTGAGACCCAACTGGGAAGGAAGAGGAGGTAGCCATTCTATGTCCTTAATCATTCAAATTTTGATTAGGTTTACCAGGATGTGCCAGAGAAGAGGATCAAGAGCATGGTCCATGTGGAGAGGAATACTGATATGGAGATCGTCGTCAAGACTGCTATACCTCCATAGGGGAAGAGCTTGGACGAGTTGGAATCTCAGGATTTTGAGGTTATCATAGTCAACCTTGGTCATAGCACACGTCAGACTCAGGTTGATCTCTTATAGGTTGCTACAGACAGTGCCAGGGATAGAATGCTGAAAGACGGAGAGGATAAGGCAGCCCTCAAGGCTGAAATCAAACAGCTTCGCCAGTACATTTCTAGCCTTGTACACAAGTCAGATGTCATTGCTACACTCCCGCCGATGCTTGAGCCTCCAGTGGAACAAGGTCAACTTAATCATTTAGTTGCATATGGCAAGCGTTTGGATGAGTGGGAGGAGGAGTTCATTGCTAGAGGTCATTCTATGCTTACATAGTTATATCAGTTGTGGTACAATGCACGAGATCTTTGTCTACGTCTCCAGGATGAGGAGCGAGACATGTCAATTAATAGACCCCGGGATGAGATTATGATTGCTCACCTGCATATGGCATATGAATCAGTCACATATGCAGAAGATAGAGAAGCTATCTACTCTTGGAAAACACAGTTGGTTTTCAAGGAAAAGATAGAGGAGACTATGGCATCAAAATTGGCTGAGAGTAGAGAACACGTTACTAGTGCACTCCAGTTTGTGAGGACCTTAGTATCTCGCTTACCGTGTCGATATCAGATTGAGGGTGGTGTGTATGTTGAGCTTACTGATGTACAGTCAGAGCTCATAGCACTCACTCATACTATTTTCAGTGGGGAGACCATTGGTTGTAAGATTAATCATCTTACAGTCATGTCAGCATTGTTCTATAAAGCAACAAGGAGTAGGGGTGAACTTCAGTCCCAGTTCACAGCTGGTGAGGACATGCTGCGCAGGCATAGCATTCTTTGACAGAGTATCAAAGCTCCAAATAGTGATACAGTTAACAATCTTGTTGAGGGATTGATTGCTCAAGATCATGATCAATAGACTTCAGTTCCCACCTCTCAGAATAGACATTATACACATGAGTTAAACTTGGTGTTACCTTCTCAAGTTAGCTCGCTGTCTTATCTCATGCATATCTATTCTGAGATCAACTTTATTTACTTGGAGTTTTATTTAGGGTTTACGTTAACTGATGGTAGTGTTCCAATTAACATGCTTTCAATAAGGACTTGCATGCTTACACAGTTGTCCATTTTTAGATTAGATGTTTCGGTTAACTGATGGTAGTTTTCCAATTAACTGTATAGTTTACTTTATTAGGGTTTAGCAATAAATCTTGCATGCATTGCAAGACTGTAGTTGACTCAAGGTGATTTTAGGGTTCCCTACACCTTTTGATGTCTATAAATAAGAGCTTTTGCACATAACTTTTGTACGAGATAGAAATATATGCTATGCCTACCTTGCCTTCAATATTGCTCGTTCTATATCTGTTCATGCATTTTTCTATTATGATGAATTGTTATGCCACTTGGGTTTCATGCAATTATAATGGAAAATTCTTTCCTTAGTTAGATCAAATCTATTTTGTGTTCAATAAACTTGTCCAGATTGAGTTGATAGATGTGCCACCTTGCCTTCAAGTTGGGAATCTGTACTTGGTTATCCTGTGATGTGTGTGAATAATAAACTTATTTAGATTGAGTTGATAGTTGTGCCACCTTGCCTTCAAGTTGAGAATCTATACTTAGTTTATCGTATATTGTTGTTTCCAATAAACTTGTTTAGATTGAGCTGATAGATGTGCCACCTTGCCTTCAAGTTGAGAATCTATACTTGTTTATTGTCAGATAGTCATACTTGCTCCATTTCCTCATGCTCTATTTTCTTGAGGAAACTGGATATATTTTAAGTAATTAGCCTAGTTGTAGTTAGTAATCTGCGAAACCGAAAAATACTTAGCTGCAACATATATAGTTTTTGAGAAAGTCTTGTACCTCTTACAGCTAAGACAAAAAGACATGATATAGTTTAGTTTATTTTCCTTTACAAGTACTTTTTTCAAGCTTAATGGGGGAGCTTCCCCTCCTAATTTGAAGAGCACTCATTGCGTAGTGTGCATAGCTGTCCATACCAACTCTTACTCTAGAGGTGCTAGTTGTTACGCCAACAATGTATCTCTTGATACCCTTGGATATCCTTGTACACTTTGACATTATGATTTTGAGGTTATATGATATGCAATGATGATTATGATCTATGTGTCTATATAATGTTTATATGTGATGATGATCATGATGATTATGATGGATGCATTTGATTTCTATTTTATGATGCTATGTGATGTTCTATATGATGATGATATGATATGTTATGGAAGCAAATGATGATGCAACTGATGTGTTATGATTCTATGATGCTTTATGAATGATGTCTATATGATACATGTGATGGATCCTATTATGCCAATGAAATGTTATGCATTTTATGTTTTTTTTTTCTAATGCAAATAAATGTTGTGATGAATGGATGAATGTATGATCATATGATGGTGCATAGTTTTATGTGTTTATGATGTTTATATAATGATGATCATGATGATTATGCAACGATGATTATGATGATTATGTAATGATGAGATGATGTATGATAAATGATTCTATATGCTTTATGGATGATGTTTTATGCTATGTGAGATGGATTTGATTATGCAAATGATGTGAGATGTTGATGTGATGATTATGTTGATCCAGCTAGTCCTTTGTCAGTCTTGGATTTGAGTAATAAAAAAATCATCTTCACTACTAGGTTTAGATGTTCATAACAATGAAATTATATCCTTTGTTATCCAGCCATGTTCTTCAACAACTTTCTCTTCTTGGAAATCTTTCTTTGTTGGATATGTCTTTCAATCTTCCAAGATCCATTTTATTAAAGGAATAAATGATTTCAATGATGCATCACGTTCAATTATAGATGCATCAAGTTCAACTATGCCCCTATTAAAATAGAGATGTTTTTGTTCTTACTTTGTTGGATATGTCTTTCAATCTTCTTAATTGACCAATTTCTTAATCCATTAATAATTGATGAACATATTTGGATAAGTGAGATGCAATGTACTTCTTTTTTGTATTTTTTGATGCAAATATTATGATGTGATGCATGGATGGATGAATGATGTGATAATGTTCTCTAATGTATGCAAATGATGATGCAACTGATGTGAAACTATATGAAAATGATGTGTTTTTAGTCAATGTCAAATGTACTCAATCCATTAATGTGAGAGATAACATCATTGTGAAATTTGTTGTAGCTTTGGAAACCCTATAGATATAGATACAAAAATGACATGGATGCATTCTAACTTAATCATACAGATCTAATATGCAAATGTTGTCATTGTACCAACTGATTTGTCATGATTTTTATCATCATTGAGCCTTTAAAATTTTGAAAGTGAGTACAAGCATCGATGGCATAGTTTAGACCATGATGACCTGAGTACTACTTCCATGATTTTTGATATTGCAAGTTAACACAAGCATCTAAGTATAATTGAACCGAGATGACTTGAGTATTACCCATGTAAATAGACAAGAATTAACCATGTTCCTATGAAAATTCAAAATGTCAATAGTGATACTTTGTAGAGCATGACCTGCGATAATTTGCATAGTAATAATGATCAACTCACAGACAACAACAAAGAAAAATCATACTCCTTCCTGGCTCCTCTAGTTCGATACATCATCGAGGTGCTCCAAAGATATGATGAAAAAATCAAAATTCAATAGTTGAACAGTCATGCCACAGTGATAGAGCTATGATTCAGAAGGAACATCATCCATTTGAGGTTTGTTTTGATTGGATTGATTTAGCTATTTGATGTTTGATGGCTAATGTGTTACTGATGGTGATTGATGTTCAATGTTGTGTTGGACTAGGATATTTGTGTTGGTTGCATTTTCTGAATGTTTTTTTCCTATTGGTTCAAGCTCAAAGTTTATTGCCCCCAGTGAGTTCAGGATTTTGCCCCCAGTCTAGGGTGAGACATGACCGTGATGCCAAGATATGTACATGAAGCTTTATGATGATAGGAAGAATGATGGTGAAAGCGAATGGTCGACATGCTCAAATAGATGGAAAATATAACCTATCACAAATAGAACCTATTTTTAGGTTTTCACTACTTGTTTTTATTGCACTTTTTTAGATTTTATGATTTTTAAATTTTTTTTTTCACTTTTTTTTTTATATATTTTTCAATTTTTTTTATTTTTTGTTGGATTTTTCTTAGGATATTTAAGATGGAATGATATGATATGACCGATTGAAGAAATATGATATGACCGATTGAAGAAACAAGATGCCTTGCAATAGAGGTAATACAACCATGGATAAATGATAGATCAAAATGAAAGAATCATCACAAAACATGTCACACAAGCAACATATCTCTTGTCAAAAGATGATAATGGTTGATTGATTAAGATGTCAGGAATGATTGATTCCATAAGGCATGATGATGATAAGTACTTAGGATCACTGATTTCCTCTAAGTACGATAAGATTGATAATTGTTGATGATTGATTGACAAAAGATATGAGGATTGGATAATGTTTTACAACTAGGCTCAAATATGATTTGCATGATAAGATTCAAGGTTGCAAAGGGACATGATGACATGGATTTTGATAAACTAGGAGATATGGAATGGAAGAAAGAAAGGATACAAATAATGAATGGGATGATCAAGATCAAATAGATAAGATACAGACACAAGGCCCAAGTACTCTGCCCCTATTCCTCATCAAGACCAAGGAAGGTAAGAAAGGATGTATTTAGAAAGAATAATTGAATATGGATAAGGTGAAGAATATGATATGAAAAATATGGAAAAAGCGAATAGGATAAGATATATGATGTTCAAGGAGATCCTTAACTTTGTCAAGATCAAAGGTGGAAATGTAAGGAATGATAAGATGGACGAAACTTTCCCCCCCAAGTGTAGAGTGCAAGAGGAATATGGAAAATAGGATATGGATGATAGGGAGATGGAGGAAGGACTTAAGCATCAAGTTTCACAACCAAATATCCCTTTAATAAACTATGGTAAATGGGAACTAGACTCATAAATGTTGGCCTATTAAAGGTATGATGGAAGAACTAAGGACTTATCCAAAGGTTTGGATTAAAGGAGAATAATGGGGGATGAATGTTGGGTAATGGATAGGAGGTGGGAAGACTTGTTGATGGATAGATGAGAAGGATTGCAAGGTCAACATTGGCACACACCTTGAAGGATGGTGGAGTGATGGAGGAAAAATAGATTTGGAAGGTGATAGGTTTTTAGATGAAAAATTGGAGGAAGCTTTTGGATTAGCAAATTTCGATGCCAATTTAGATTTTATTGCTTCTATGAGACTTTTTGGAATCCACATGACTTTTGACTTTGATTTTTGCTTTGTGGGACTTTGTGGCCTTTGAGATTTTTCTTTTTGATTTATGGGCCTTGGAAATTTTTCTTTTTGCTTTGATGGGCCTTTGTGGCCTTTTGAAAATTTCTTTTGATTTATGGACCTTTGTGGTCTTTGAAAATTTACCTTTTGCTTTGATGGGCCTTTGTGGCCTTTTTGATTTTTCCTTTGATTTTGGATCAAATTTTCTTTTATTTTTGCATGCCTCTTCGAGGAGACATGTTGATCCTTTGGCTCATGTAGATTTTGATATGGAAGCTTTTGAAATTTGGCACCCAAATTGCTTCCAAGAGCAATGGGAGGGGTGGATTGAGATGAATGGTATGGCGGTATTATGGATGAGTGAGTGTAGGTAGAATTTTGAAAGGGCATCAAGGATGTGTGCCTTTGTTTTTCTTAAGGAATAGGATATGGAACTAGGATAGATGGAAGGTTTGATGAACTAAGATGCGGACCTAAGATAGATGGAAGGTTTGGTGGATTAGGATGAGGACCTAAGATAGATGGTAGGTTTGATGGACTAGGACACTTAGGTGTCTAACCAAGGCCATGGTAATATGGGTGTTTTTGAATAGAAAGGGGTTCCAGGATACCTTGTTCATGAAGGCCTAATCCTTTTCCTTTGTAATTCATACTTTTACACATTCATTTACCAATGGGATATGTAATGTTTGTGAAACAAGATGCAAGTCCATTTTGGGGAGGATATGATATGGATGAAAGGATAGGTGTTGGAAGTAAACCAGATCAGATAAAGGTGGAGGATCCCAATTTGTAGGTGTGCAGCTCATGGATAGCTTGTATAGGTGTGATAGGCTCTTGACATGGGGATGATGGGGTACTTTGATCTTTCCTTGGAAGAGGATCACGAGGTGTAGAAGATGGGGCAACTTTCTCTTTATTAGGTATGGAATCATCATGTAGTGGTGTGAAAGTCATATCTTGATCTTGAGAAGGATGAACTTCCTCACAAAATGAAGGGATATCCTCGGATGGAAGCATATCTTGATCTTGATGAGGAAGGGAATCATGAGATTTTTTAGAAAGCATATATTGATCATCGGGTGATAGACATCATTAGATAGGATGGAATAATTATCATGCTTCTAGGATGCAATGGAATCATGAGATGGTATGAATTCATCAGATGGAGTGAAAGGAGGACTTGGAAGGATACTTTTCTCTTGAGATGGAAAGGAATCATTGTGGATGAAAAGTGAAAGGAGGGGATCATCATGGAATTCTTGAGAGATGGGGTCTTGGTCAAATATTGGAATAACTTGTGGAATTTTGGTATCATCGGATGAAGTGGAAAGAATGTTTTGATCTTGATGTGTGGAGGAGTATATGATAGCATGGTTTGGACTGAGAGATTGACATGAATCATTGGATGTAGAAGATATGATAGAAGAAGGTGGTTGGATGGCATTGTTAACTTGAGTGAAAGAATCTTGAGATTTATTTTGACTTATGGGAGATGAAGATAGATGCATGACATGGTAAGATTGTTCAATATCATTTGTATTTGAGGATGGAGATTTGGGCTTTTGATTTATTTTTTTCAAAAATTCAAAGATATTGAACTTGGATGGTGTAGTTGTTGGTGGAGAAGTTGTCATGCCCATATTTCTGTTAGAGGAATAAGAACAAATGTCTAGCAACAAATATCTCTTTGTGGTTGTTTCCCTTTGCATATCCTATATTTGTTGTTGAAGGTTTTTCATTTGATGAACTAAAGCACTCAATTGATCCTCATCTATTTCAAGTTGATGAAATCTGTGAAAATAATTTCCTTCAGTTTTAGCCATGATGGTTTGATTTTCAATGTTCAGAGTTTCGATGTTTTGGGTTTTGATGTTTTGAGTTTTGATGTTTTAGGTTGCAAGTTCTTTTTCCTTGGGTTTCTGCTTTTGTAATCTTGTTTGAATGGGCATACAAGTGTTACACTTTGGCCAAACTTTGATCTTTGTTTGGAGGAGTGCCAAGGATGAAAACTAAGTCAAATAGAAAGAAAAATTCTATTGATGAGACTAAGTTTGATTTTATTATACAACTTTGTTTTGTGATGAAAGGATGACAAATCCTGATGATGAAACTTAGCTTAGTAATCAAAGGTGTGATAGGTTTGATGATTTAGGCACTTTGAGATGTTAGATCTTGGTTTAGCTTGGAGAATTCCACTTGTAAAGGTCAGTTTTAACAAGTTTTAGACTCTGGTGTACCTGAGGAATGATTCTGGGCTGAAAAAGATTCTAAATTTTGGTTCAAACTATGAAATAGGGGACAAATTCAACTCTTAGGTTTTGCATTTAATGGATGCGCTAAAATAGAGCCTGGATGTGCTAAAATATTTCACAATCGCGCTAAAACAAAGAATGGATGAGCTGAAAGATTGCACAGATGCGCTAAAACAAAGAATAAATGTGTTGGAAAACTACTTGGATGCATTAGAAAAATGCTCAAATGCACTAAAACAGTAAATGCATGTGTTGAAAGACTGCACAGATGCGCTATAGGACTGACTGTATGTGCTAAAACAATGAATGAATGTGCTAGAAGATTGCACAGATGCACTATAAGATTTCCTAAATGTGCTAAAGCAGAGGGTCGATGTGCTAAAATATGCAGTGTATGCGCTATAACAGAGGGTAAATGAGTTGGAAGATTGCACAAATGAGCTATAAGATTGTCTGGATGTGCTAGAATAGAGGATGAATGTGCTGGAAGATGACACAAATGCACTAAAACAGAGCTTGGATGTGCTGAATTGGGAAAATGTCACAATTTCTTGCAAGTTTATTTTATTTTTCTAATTTTTTAGTCAAAGAATTGGTTGTTTCAAAGGATGTTTTCTAAATCAAGGTTTTCACTTCCTGTGTGTGATGTTTTTTTTGAAATTTGTTTAAAAACACATTGGAAAAACACATCAAACATGCACAACTTAAGGTTGTGTAGGACAATATTCACTGGATTCCCACTTGGATTTTACTCTAGCTGCGCCTACTTTTAGCGGATGATTAGAAGCTTGACTCCACTGGCTCCCCTCCATGACACTCACTTCTCAGGGCAGCCAAGCTTCAGTACCCATGAATCTCCCATGGCATACTTCTCATCTCTACTAAAAGTCGCAAAATATGTGTGACGACTTCAGAACAACCATTCTTGCACCAGTAAATAGAATAAGGATTTTGGCTTGCTATAACAAAGGGTTCTAGTATAGGCATTATGTTCATGGGGGATCATCCATTCAGAAAGATACCATTGCTTCCCTTCTTGTCAGAACAATCCTCATGATACTTGAACTTTCCTCAAGTACCCACACTTATATACCGGTTGGAAGTCACTTGGCTTTAGCGTGTTACTGATTGGGTTGTTCCCTTGGGTGATTATTTTTTCCCACAAGGCAAGCCCTCTATGGATAAAATAAAATAAAAATGAATGGGTCTGGATTTTTGGTCACCCAGTTAAGGGGAGAGCATATGCCTACCATTCATCAAGCACATAAAATATGGTGTTCTTTAACCTTTTAATTAAGCTAGATGCCTATCTAATCAAAAGAAAGAATTCAAATAACTCCAACCCCTACATAAATCATTAGTAGTTGCAAAAGTTTGTCTTTGACCGGCGTATCACCCACCTGTAAGCAGAAAACAACAATTGGTTCTCGGGATTTTAAGATTTTGCAAATTTAAACAGACGAGCTAAAACAGTCATCCAATGCGCTAAAACAACTACTCTATGCGCTAAAATAACTCATGTATGCTACAAGAACTAATGAATGTGCTAAAAGAACTAATGGATGCACTAAAGTATTGACTGAATGCATTGAAAGACTCCCTGTATGCATTAAAATAGTTGCTCAATGCGTCAAAAGAAATGTCATATGTGTCGTAACAGAGCCCATATGCACTGAAAGATTTGTCGTATGCATCGTAACAGACCTCAGATGCGTTGAAAGAGTTGTCGTATGCACTGAAAGAACTCACGGTCGCGCAAAAACGTCACATCCAGCCTATTCATAAGAAATTTTCTAGAAAATTGTTAAAAAATGGGGTTGTGCCCCATGGTGGGTGCCATTTTATGTGTGTGTGAATTGTGGGAGAGTTAGTAAATCAACACAAACACCAATGAGACGTATTATATTAGAGATTTAATCAATAAAACTGAATCAAATTGAAACAAAGATTAAATTCCTAAAAAACGTTCCATTATTCTCTATTCTCAAAGATTTATTAAATCATTTGGCTCTCAGCTTTCAGGTGTGCACTTATGATTGTTAAAATGACAACTTGAGAAACGAGATGTTCTAAATGCAAGAAATCGAAGTTCCTACATAAAACTAAGTGATGAAAGCCATGATGCAATGATAATGAAGATATTGACAAATATGGATAATGTTGCTAACTTATGTGATGCAAATGTTGTGATAAGAAGTTAAAATGATTTTGCATATGCTCAAATAACCATTGATATGATGATTTAAAATGCAACTATGAAGCAAAACATGATTTAAAATGCAACTATAAAGCAAAACATGATTCTAATATAACGTGATGCTACAATGAAAACTTGTTAAAATGCTAAACAATGCTATAAGACTCCAAATGCTCCAATGCTCCAAAGCTATTCCTGCATGATAACTCTACTCAAATGTGGGATGCCAAATACTATAGAAAAAGGGTGTATTTATAGGATTTTTCAAGCATTTTGTGATGTGGCAGCGATCAACGATCCAAATTCAAACATGAGGGATGAATAGTGGAGATGGAAGAATCTTGGAGAATGTACCCTTGACCAAGGGAAACATGCCAAATGGATGGAAGAATCAAGTGTGTGAGAAAAATACCATGTGTTCAAAGTTTTTTGAAGAAGTGTGTGAGGAATAAGCCATGTGTTTGAAAGTTTGTTGAAGAGAATTATTTAATTTCATGTGACCTTGGTGAGGTGGCATGAAAAGTTGTAGACATGTGCTTGAATTCCAAATTTGGGATTAGTGAAAATTAATTAAATAAATAAAAATTTAGAAATTTGTTTATTTAATTAAATTAGAGGAATTGTGATTTTAGATTTGGAGAATTAGAAGACATGAACTATATAAATAAATTAAGAATTTATTTATAAGTAGAAGAAATATTAATTAAATAACTAGTATTTAATTAATTAAATGTCTTGACCGATTTTAGGTGTATACAGTAGTTATGATAAGCTGTCTCATGTTATAGGATTAATACACATGCCATGATATTGTCTAATCCTATCTTTCACCTTGCCTTTGTAAGCAAGGCATCTCTTGCATATTTGATATATTTTTCACATCTTGTGAATCTTGTATCATATTGTAATTCTTGTTTGGTGGAATAGCATCTTCTATTGTTTCTTCTCTTTTGTGTGTGGAGGTTATTTGGTGTTGTAGATTGAACATCTTGATTGTTTACTTCAACATCAGTATCAAAGCTTTGAATCTAGAAAGTTGCTTCCTTTTTCTTAGAGAGTTTTTACTATCAAGTTTTCATTGTGATTTGAGTTTCTTTTATGATCTTGTAAATTTTCATATGCTCTTCTCTTGCATTTTAATACAATCTAGAGAATAAAAAGGATTTGCAAATATCTATTGATCCTATATTGCATGTATGTTTTTGGTGAGATATGGTGATTGCAACTCTTTTGGCTATAGTGGTAGTATTTTTGGCTATCCTATTGCATCGAGGCTCCAGAAAGTTAGATTTGACTTTTGTTTCACTCAATTGGCCACCATTTTCCACATTGGAAAACAAATTTTTGAAGCTCAAATTTGGTGAACAACTTTTTATTGGAGTATTTTCAGTCCAAACAGACCTTGTCATTGCGTTGAAGAGGCCGATTCCACAAATTTTAATATCAAATTCATCTATATTTTGAAATAAAATGTTTTTGAGGTGGTACCGTATGGTACTGCCACCATATGCATAGGGTGTCTGCCCACTAAGGCCGCACCCCTTTTTAAAGGGGTGGCATGGTTGGGGGGGACCCCGCACACCATTATTATTTTTTTAAAAACTTTAAAAAATTTTAATAATATTTTTTTTTTATAAATAAATTTTGTAATGCTCAACCCTTAGTCTATCTACGTCCAACCAAGGGGCCTAAAAAATTTGTATTATTTTGCAATTTTGACAAGATTGAGAAATCTCCATAACTTTTGATTTAGAAGTCGAATTTTGGCAAACGAGATATCGTTGGAAAGTTGGTTCTGAGCATTATCCAATGGTGTAGATATTTTTCTCAAATTTTGATGTCTATTTTTTATAGCTCATTGAAGTCAGATGTGCATTTTGGGCTCTCAAGCTCATAACTTTTGCCTCGTTTCTCTCTTTAGTTTTGTCACAAAATGATCTTCGTTTGATTCATCATCAGAACTATCACTTGAATTGAACTCTTTACTCTTCATTTTCTTTGAGGCTTTGAAGTTTTCCTCTCATTTAGATGGTTTCTCCTTTTCGGCCCTCATTTTATATGGGTGAGGATCCCATGCAACTCATCTATTGTTAGAGTATCTTTATCTTTCATTTCTTCGATGGCAGAGACTTTTGCATCAAATCTCAAGGGAAGAGACCTTAATAATTTTTGCATAATCATTGCATCCTCAAAAAAATTTCCAAGGCCTTTGATAGTGTTCACAATTCCATCCACATGAAGTAGATAGGCTACACTATTTTATTCATAATTTATTTTTAAAATTTCATATTTTCTTATGTGTTTGAAGCTTAGCTTTCTTTAACTCATCTTCTCCTTCATAGATATTCTTTATTTTATCCCAAATCTCTTTTGTCGATTCACAATGCATTACTTTGAAAAAATCCAATTTTGATAGACCACACAGAATTGCATTCACAGCTTTTGCATTATTTTCACTCACCCTATTTGCCATTGGATCCGTTGGTGGAGATGATGGAGCTACATATCCACTCACAACTAATTTCCAAATATCAAATCCAAGAGCCATTAGGTAAAAGTGCATCCTTATGCTCCATACGACATAGTTTGTTCCATTGAAAAATGAAGCCCCGTTTGAGGAGTATCCTTATTAACAAGCCATATGTTCTCTTGATATCTACCTTCTAGTGGTTAGACTATACTTGAAGGAACCTTCTTTAACACTAAATGATGAGCACACACTTATACTAAGAGGGGGGGAGTGAGTTAGTATAAGACTATCTTTTACTTTTTAAATCAATAACCACAATAACTTCAAATACACATCAACAAATAAGAACACAAGATTTATGTGGAAACCCTTTTAGGCGAAAACCATGAAATAAGGATTGCTTGGATCTACTATCCAAATCTAGTCATAGATAAAATGATTTTTTACAAAAATTTCATAGGAACCAACCCACTAGAGACACCAATCCCCACAACTAAGCACCAACTTAGTAAAAGACACCAACCTCTTCAATATGAGGCACCAACCACTAACTCAACAAAGTCGTGTCTTGTTGAGAATAAATCTCCTACAAAACCACCTTGAATAATCTTATTTTTCCTTCTCCTCAAATCTACTTATATGATGCATCTTATATTCTCCACTCACTTACTTCCACTCCCCTTTGTATTTAATCTTCACACATCTCACACTTCTCCTTACTTTCTCTCCAACTTCATGAGGGGAGGTATCCCTTAAAAAAGTAATCTCCTTTTATAAAGACATTACCTTAAGAAACGATTGTTTCCTTTAACTTATTTGTTGTCTCTTCATGATCTTAATCACTTCCTTTCATAAATATAATTGTTGCACCTGTTATCATTAATCTTCAAATATAACCATTGCTTTTTATCCTCTTTAATCGTTGCTCTTATTTTGAATCGCCCCTCTTCATAACATCATCGTTGCTTTTCATAATACCATAGATGCTCTTTATAATAAATCATTAGTTATATTCCTTGAGTGATTTCACTTATAAATATATATGATTTCCTTTGTCTTGGTTAACAAAAGGTGGCCAGACAAATCTAATTTAAATATTTAATTTATTTTATTTTTCATAAAGTAAAGGGAGACAACAATAAAGGAGGGTCGGCCAACATGTAGCAACGGACGTAGAACAAGTCTTAGGTGTTGTCATGTAAGGATCGATTAGTGGCCTTTGGACATGCAAATTTCTTCTTCTTGGACCAACGAATTCCACCGTGACATCCATGACATCAATGGAAATAAACTTGCTAACAAATCATAAGTATTAAGATTTAGAAAAAAATTGAAATCAATACCATGTGATCAAATAAACCATACATCTGTGTTCACAAATGAAACCCTAGGATTGGGAAGAGGAAGAAACTATTAGAGTAATAAGTTATTATGCTTAATTAATTACATCACATTGATTAATTAATTAAGTCACTTATTCCTCTTTATTACTTAAGCTAAACTTAGGCACATTAATTATTAATTATTAATTATTAAGTGTGCACACTAGGGTTTCATTTAGGGTTTCTTGATCTCCTTCATAAGGATTGATCACTTTGTAATAACAGATTCTCTTAATGCATTTTTTTACTGAGAGGTTTTACAGAACATCTTCTTTGGTTCTGCATGTCTTTTGCATGTGACAGGTATTCATTTGCATGTAGGTGATCTTGGATTCTAGCATGGTATTAGAGCTCTAGACCTGCAGCTGCTTGTTCGTGATCTGAAGATATGGCCTCTCTGTGAGTTTCAAGTGCAAGGGTTTCCACAGGCATCTTTTCTACAAGATTTAGGGGTAGCCATTTTTTTGGGACACTATGGGCTGAAACGGACGTCACCATCGCGTTCCTAGCGTCCCAAAACCCTAGAAACGCCTGTCAAATCGTCGATTTTGAAGCAGTTGATTTCTGAGGCAAAAACTTTTTTGCATGTAAGGCCCGTACATCCGTCTGCACGCGGATCGAGAAATATTTTTACAGATCTAGTAAAAATGTTATTTTCTGATTTTTAATTTTCTCAGAAAATTAAAAAAAATTAAAAAGTTTTTTTTAAAAAAAAGAGGCTGAAGAAATTTAAAGGGGGGGCGAAATTTTTGTTTGGACTGGTGCATTTAATATAAGGTACCGCAGGGTACCTGCGCATGGCAGGTCCCTGCGGGCCCCGTACTCCACCCGCAAAGGCTCATTCACTATCCACCGGCGGCTGCTCCACCCACCGCTAGCATTTCCTTCGGCCGGTGATATTCTACCGGCCATTGCTTCCCTCCAACGGGCCTTCTTCACTGGCGGTTGCAAAATTTTTTCCAGCGGACTTCAACCTTCCAGCGCGCTCCTTTTACAGTCCGGCGAATTCATCCCTCTCCGGCTGGCGATTTCTTGTATTTCAGGCAGCGTCAAATTTTCTGCGGCGAGTGTTTTTGCGGCGACAGCTAGATGGCCGTCAAATTTATGCTCAGCCTTTGCTGACGTCAGCATGACGTCATCCGTACGGTTGGCCCTCTTTGCCCCCTCCTAGCCCTGATTTGCCCTAAAAGAGTAGTTTTTTTCTTTTGGCCATAACTTGGGCATACGGTATCGAAATCGGGAAAACAAGATATCGCCAGAAAGCTGGTTCTGAGCACTTTCCAGTAGTGCTGTTTATTTTTTAGTATTTTACTGTTTTCCAGTATTTATTGCTGTTTGAAGTCAGATGTACGTTTTATGCTTCCGAGCTCATAACTTTTTGCCACGATCTCCATTTTTTGCCTCATTTGAAGCGTCAGAAAGGTATTGAGGAGCTCTAGGTTGCTGTCCATGCACTTTTTCTGTATCTATCCTAGGTTTATCAATTAGTCCATATTTGGACCGATGGGTTGTTTGGCGATTACTTGGATGTTTTGGCAGTTGGGAGAGTGCATCTTGCATCTTTGCACTTCATTTTCAGTAATACATCATTCAATAATTGTTTGCTGCTTCATAGATTCCAGAGTTGTTTCCGTTTGGAGTTTTTGAGTGTTCCGTGGCATCGGGTTTTATGTTGCTTTATCATGATTCCTTGAGTCAATCAGTGACTCTCATCCGGTTTCAGTAGTCTACAGAAGAATATTTCCTTGCTTGCCTATATCAAGTTCCAGTGTTACTCTACAGAGTTCTTCCAGTGCTTCTTTGCAGCATGTTATCTCATTGTAAGGGGGGTTTTGTCCCACTGGGTTTTTCCTTCTCTTACTCATTCTTGCATTTGTAAATGGGTACCTGATCAGGCCTAGTTGTGGGACCCATCTTTGCTTTCATGCATCTTATTCTAGTGTTTTAGCTTCTTCCTAAGTTCATCTTAAGGGGGTGTTAGAGTAATAAGTTATTATGCTTAATTAATTATATCACATTGATTAATTAATTAAGTCACTTATTCCTCTTTATTACTTAAGCTAAACTTAGGCACATTAATAATTAATTATTAATTATTAAGTGTGCACACTAGGGTTTCATTTAGGGTTTCTTGATCTCCTTCATAAGGATTGATCACTTTGTAATAACAGATTCTCTTAATGCATTTTTTTACTGAGAGGTTTTACAGAACATCTTCTTTGGTTCTACATGTCTTTTGCATGTGATAGGTATTCATTTGCATGCAGGTGATCTTGGATTCTAACAAAAACATGAAAACCTTCAACACTAAATGAGGAAATTGAGACTAGGGTTAGAGAATTGCATCAAATTGATAACAAAAACATGTTTACTAGTTAGTAAGATGTTGGATGATCTAAATTGTACCTTCTTGTACTTTTAATTAAAAATAAGCATATGGGTAGATGCTTCGTACACTAAGCAATGAGGAGAGGTATGTGCAATTTTTTTTTATGTATTTTAGTTGTAGAAAAGAATAGACAATAGAACATATCATAATACAAGGTTTATGTGGGGAAAAATCTTTTAGGAGAAAAAAATCACATTCCAAAAGTAAGACCAATTGCATTATTGAGCACCAATGATTACAAAAAATGTCCATTTTATGCTTCTACATGAGTATCGACATCATGTAAATCTAAAGTAATTTTGATAGCATAATAGTACCTACAAAATAACCATGCTAACTCCATATCCAAGCACTAATAAATAGATGAAAAACAAACTACAAACCATCAAATGGTTTTGGAAAACCATGTACAATCCCAAAAGAGTTATGACACCCAAATCTTATGGCACAAATTCCAACACCTCCTTTGGTCTTAGTGTCCTAGACTATTTTGATATATTCCTTACACATTGCCATTTTGTCATAACTTGTCATATTTGACCACCAAAATTTGGGTACCCCAATTTATTTTCATTATGCATTCAAAGATGCTTTATGACATACGTCATAAGGCTTTCAAAAGTTGTTCAAGAGTCCAATATAACCCCCTTATAATCATTCTCTCATAGGTCATATGAACTTGCCATATGTAACTCCAAACCTACAATGCCATAATGATATATATGCTCTTACAACCTCTTACACTATTATAAATTAGGATCTTAGGTTACTAGCCATTACAAATTAACAAAAAAATAATAATATAATAATTCAAGATACACATATTCAACACATTACACACTATAGATATGGAGAAAACCCTTGTGTAAAAACTCCTTGAAGAATCATTCTATTATAAAAAAATTATAAAATGGTCTATTAAAACATAGATTGAATCTAGAGAAACACTCCTCCTTACTTCCACATGACCGATAATACCTTTTGTGCATAATGATAAGAAATCACTACTAATCTTTAAATTCCCACAATTCTCAATTAGAGAGAATCTCCTTATATAGGAGAAGGGGTGGAAAAATACCTAAAGAAGTATTAGTTACACATATTGAATTTTTTTATTTATGAATAAGTAATAATCTAGTAGTTTATTAGATTATTAATTATTTAAATATATGCTTTATAATGTATATAATATGCATAAATTTTTATAGCCTTATCGTAGAACAATATATAAATATTATAAGGTTATGACCCCTAATAACACTATGTTCTAACAATCCCCCTTAATGTTAATAGTGGGCATCACTTGTCATTTTTTACTAAAGAAAAAATGAAGTACCCTAGTAACAAAAGCCTTCTTTGACAATAAACAAGGACAAAAATATATGCCAAAATGAAAACCATGTGGTTTGGACTACATGGAAGTCATCTTGTCATAATTTATAATCCTAGTGTTCTAAAAATGATGCTTTACACTAGGTCTTACAATTTTTTTATTGGAGCTTAGGACTTCTCAAACTAACCTCCTCTGTGTTCCTTACATAGAGCCCATAGGCCTTATATACATACAATGCTTTTGTAAGTGGAATATTTATAGAGCGTAAATTTATAATGCCTAAATATATTATGTTATGCATGTTAGGTCTTACATATAGGATTTAGCCATTAGGAAGTGTCATTAATATGCACACCCCCCCTCAATGGTGACTCCTATGACTAAACATTTATTTCAATTTGAAGAATTTGGTAAATTACACACACATTTAGTGTATGAATGTTGGGATTCTAGCCTAGTTCTTTTTTATCATACTATATCTTCCACTTGATAATCAAATTGGCATACCTAAAGAGAAATTTTATGGTAGAAAACCTTTCCTTGAATAAAGTGTGTGAACTTCAATATGCTTTATTTTTGGAACTAATACTCTTTAGTGAGAGTGAATAGCTTTTGTTACCATAAAAGGTGAGAATTTTACTAGTACTCAAGTGAAATTCTTCAGTAATCTCCAAAGTTACATTGATTCTATTGTAATCGACCTTTGATTTAAAAGAACTATTTATAGAAGGTAGTTGTTTAAGTACACTCCATCAATGTGATAGCCCTGCACCATATTTTGAAGGAATGTCCTTATGTAGATTTCTTGTTAATAGGATCACACATATAGTTAATAACACAATAATCAAAATAAAATTGATTCTTGGTGTAAGAATAATAAAGACCATAATTAATTATCTTTAATATAATTTTAATGTACTTTTTTTATTTTTCAATGATCCATATAGAATCTTGTAGAAATTTATATTAAAATCTATTGTATAAGCATTATTTGATCTAGAATGTTAGCTTTTTTCAAAAAAAGATTTAGTATTTTTACATGATGATGTTAAAGTGAGATAAGTACTACTCTTAATAGATTACAATTAAAGGGATCATATTTCGTTTTGAGTGCATACTTTACTTTGAGGTATGTGTAAATGATAAAATATAATCAATCAAATGATGAGGAATTAAATTTGTTATCTCAAATAATTGTCTCAATTTATTTATAATAAGTAATTTATTTGCATATAACATAGTTATGATGTGTTGACAATACTCAAAATGATAAAATGGTTTATCCATCTTTATTAAGGAGATAATTAAATATGGTATGTTAAAAAAAAAAAAGGTATAAATTCCTACGTTTCTTCAAAAAGAAAAGTCATTCAACTAAACATATAATAATGGGTGAGTTATCCTTTCCAATTTTGCCTCATAGATAGTTTCTTATGGTGACATCCAACCATTACAAAATGCTTTGCATGGGTAGGCATGTTGAATATTATGATGCTATTTGAATACTAATGTTCCCTTAGCCTAGAAACAAGACCCTCTTTTAATTAAATGAATACTATAATGGCATTAGATCATCTATCTAACTAGTGGTTGGGATCATCCATTATGACCAACCATATATAAGGGTGAACCAAAAAATAAGAGACTTGGTTTACCAATACAATACTAAGTCACTTGACCACAATAAAACATGAAAGCTTCAATGTAGATCTCATATCCAATAACAATAAACTTGTTATCTCTTGTCTTGAGATAATGTCCACGACTCACAAACAACACAATTTGTGTGTATCTTAATCTCACTTTTCGAATTAGTCAAATTGAACCCTTGTTTAACTTCACTAAAGCTTCATCTTGGTCATGGATATACTGGCCAAGTTTAGGTCCATAAGCAATGGCAATATATTGCTCTATGAAAACTTTCTCTCGTTTTTGTTCAATACAACAAAAAGCCTATGGTTTACATTATAATTTGAAGGATAACACATTAAAAATATTGATTTGTTAGGTAAAGTTACCATCAAATCTAATCCTTAAAATATATTTTATTTGGTAGTTAATTTCTAATCAAATAAGCCATGATAGATAGATTGGACTTGAATTAAAAATAAGCTATTTCCCTCTATAACTTATTGGCATTATATTGCAAGCTAGGATTATGTTTATATTTAAATCTATTACAAACTATTTAGTCCAAACATTTAAATTTAAAAAATCACACTATACCAATTGATATTTGATAAATAAGATTTTTAGAACAATAATGAAATCCTTTTTTTTTTTTCTATACTAAGTCATTCTACTAAGATATTTGAAAATATTGAGTATTCAAGTTACCTTTTTATCCTAATATGTACATCAACTATTTGGTGTAAGAAAAATGTGGAAGTATACAAAAGTCATGTGAAGTGTTTAACACAATTATTCAAAGAGATGTGGTCTTATGGACTAACATGATTGTAGGAAATGCTTGAAACGAGTTAGTTGAAGAGGCTTTCTAAGTCTTTAAGTAAATTCTATTAGTAGATTGTTGGAATTAAGTCATACCTAAATCAATGATAGACTAGCCAACTTTAGGAAAATTCACCGCTAGCAATTCACCATCGGAAAATTCACCGTCATGACAAATTCACCTCAAGGAAAATTCACCACCAACAATTTACCGTCGCAGAAAATTCATCGCATTAAAAGTTTGCGATTAATTTTCTGTGGCGATGAATTGCTCATGGTGAATTTTCCTTCAGGTGAATTTGTCATGAAAGTGAATTTTCCCGCGGTGAATTGCTGGCAGTGAATTTGCCTAATGCCAAACTAGCTATAAGGGGCCAATAATTCAATTGGTAGAGCACTCCAACAACAAAAGGAAGTTCCTAGATTAGGGTCCTACCTAGTTCATATGGCTATAGCTTAACATGTGGTATCAAATCCAAGCTAGGAGCCCCAAGCACATGCAATGTGACTTAAGAAGGGAGTGGGGGGGGGAGGCAGTTGAAAATAACCCACACCTATATCAACAATGAACTATCCATAAGGGGTCAATAGTTTAGTTGATATATTACTTCAACAACAAATGGAAGCTCCTATGTTCGAGTCTTAGTTGGTCCATATGGGTTGTAGCTTAACATGTGGTATTAAAGCCAGGCTATGAACACCAAACACCTGTAGTGTGTCTTAAGGGGGGTGTTGAAAATATGTCACACCCATATCAATGATGAATTGGCCACAAGGGACCAGTAGCTCAGTTGATAGAGCACTTCGACAACAACAAATGGAAGGTTCTAGGTTCAAGTCTTAGTTGATCTATATGAACTGTAGGTCATCACAAATGTAAAACTAGACTCCACAATCTTTGTCGATGCCCTACAAAAATAGGAGCTTTAAAGCAGGGTATGAACATTCATCAAAAATAGTGGCGAGGATGTGATACAAAAGGTTACTTTAAACCTCACAACATATGGCATAGTGAGATTAATGGACCGTAGCATCATGGTCATAACAACAGACGTATTCTTGACGAGTCCTAAGTAATACTTGAAATCATATTATTCTAATGAATCACGTAAGCTGCCTTCAAAGCCATTGTGAAGGAAAAGAATATTATATGATCCATGGGACTAATAACAAGGCTGTCAAGGAAATGGGAAAAGTAGCACAATGATTATCTACCATTGAAGCCAACAGCTATGCCTACACGCACAGTAGTTATACTCTTTTAACATGATATATGTTGAATAATTTAATGTGCAAATTGCCTTAGAATCAAGAAACTTCTCTCATAGTGTTTATTTTAGAATTTATTTTGTTTTCTCATATGTCTATAATATCGATGGAATAAGACACTAATCTCTTTGCCTGTAAATATATAACTTTCTTGTATTGAAACTTTTGTATAAAGTGCATATCCTTTTTTAATATCTATTCTAATTCTCGCTATGACCATGGACATCATGATGTTTAGAGGCAACTTGATGAGTAACTAGAGTTCTTTCTTAATGGGCTCCCTTTTCTCATTGAAGGTAGACTTTATTGGATAACCTTTTAAAGGTAACTTTCAACCTCATATTCTTTAAGGTTGAGAAATTAGAGATCCCCTCAATTTAATCCATCGTGATCTCTTTCTTTTTTTTGTTGAATATTTTATTAGCCATCTTTATTTGTTTTGTTATTAATAATTTTAATTAAAAAAAATAGTGGATAAAAGAACAAATCTATGTGACACTTTCTGTCAACTAAATAGTTTCGAGTAGAACGGTTTCACCCTAAACAATTTTAGATGAAATAGTTTAGTTTCACCTGAAACCATGTGGCCAACATGAAGCACATATAGTTTCAGGTGAAACACTTTCGTCTGAAACTATACAATCAAAATTTTCCCTTTATAATTTTTAAATGTGTTTCAATTTAAATGTAAGGTTTCAATCAAAACCTTTTCAACCGAAAGCCTTTCAATTGAAACCATCTATGTCGTATCCTTATTGGGATCCGCCTCATCCTTTTTCATAATTTTCCTAAAACTTTCCACTTGAGTTGAATATTTCTTCAATCAGAATGAATTTAAAAATAAAAATAAAAATACTTTTTTGTAGAGATTGGAGTCGAGAATCCAAATATATATATTTTTTGATATTTTGATTAGTTGTAATATGTTTTTTTTTTATAAATATTGTAAGTAGGTTATTCTAATAAAAATGTAATTCATTGAAAACTAAAAAAACCATTAAAAAATATTAAAATATTTTGAAAAATATGTGGTGCACTAGAGGAGATAATCCTCTTCAAAAGAGTATATTTAAAAAAATGATAAAAAAAAGTAGACAAAAGTTGGTGTCAAATGAAAACTATCAAATTATGATAGGTTATTTTTTAGACTGGAGGAATCGGTCGGGTATCCATCCCCCTATAAACTGCAGTGCACCTGGTAAACTTTTTTCGCATGACTGGTGACGCTGGCACTACACGCCCTTTAGTACCATGGGGACGATGGGGAGACTAGACCTCGTAACCTCTTGCCTGCAACAGGATGCTTTAGCCCATCAAGCTAGGCCCACTGCCCAAGTTTGACCTTAAAACGTTATTACAAGGAAAATATATAAATGTTTTCCATCACTAGATATTGAAGTTATTTATTTGGGGAAAAAATCAGGGAAAACAATTTTTTTAAATCAACTTGATGTCACTTTTTTTTAAAAAAAATTAGCCAATTCAAGTGTGCTCAAATTTATTAAAAAATATAAACAATTTTAAAAAAATGAAAAATTACAAGCATAAACTTCATCAAAAGTTCTACATTTCACTAGTTTACATTATTTTGAAATTCAAAACATAAACACCACTTTTATGTAATCGAAGTTGAATTTTTTTTTTTTTTTTGGCTTCTGTTATAAAAGTGTCACACATGTTTGTACTTTTATCCAAGTGCACTTAACAAATAGTTAAATTGGTGTGTCTAGTGACTTAAATGCATTGAAACATCGCTCACTAAATACAAATTTGAAAATTGAAATACTACTCTTTTATTTCTATGATTAGTCACCTATTTAGAACTACTATTTACAAATAATAAATATTTTACTAATTTAATAGATTATTATTATTTATATGATTTGTGAAGCATGCAATATACATCAATTTTATAACCTTATACTAGAACAATATATAAATGCTAATGGTAATGACCCCTAATAACATTATGTTCTAACATACACACATTCCAATATGTGTAACATGTGGCACAGGATGC
>VDFB02271358.1:197042468-197223997 GCA_007258455.2 Sequoia sempervirens
AGTTCCAACCTTTCATCTTGGACTTACTAGGAGACTTAGACCTCCCTGTGGATTTGGATTTTGAATTATTTCCTTACTCTTGATTTTCCATCAACAACAAGGGCCTCTATAGCCATTCAAAATATTTTATCTACATCTATTTGGAAATAAATTATGCAACAACTTCATCCATCTTGAAGGTGGTAGTGGTACTCCCAATGACTGGATGAAAAGGTGATCCCATGAGTCTAGAAAAAATATAGCAATGTCATACAATGATCCTCATCCTCCATCTTCAAGCCAATAGAAATCAATTGTGCGATGACAATTTTAAATGAATTGAGATGATCAACAATGGATCCTCCTTCCTCCATCTTAGAGAATACTTCTTTCTTCTAAGGAATAACCTAGTTACCAAGGATTTATCTTGATAATTTTTTCCAAGCTTCTTCTAAAGGCTTGTTGTGGTTTTATCTTTATGGACATTCAACAAAATGGAGCTAGCTAAATAGAGTCTTGTCAATAACTTAGCTTTTCAATCCATCAACTCTTAGTAATATTGAGTCATGTTGGTAGGTTTTACATCAAATATTGCATCCCAAATATCTTTGTCTACAAGCATATCTTCCATTTTGATCTTCCATAGCTCAAAATTACCATCATTAAACTTTTCCATCTTGATCCTTCCACATGTGATTTCCATATTTTTCTTGCAACAAGGTCATGGGAAAATAATTTTGCAAAAAAATCTCACTCAAATAGAGATCAGTACAAAAATCCCTCTACCCAACAATGGGATAAAAACTATCCAAGCTCTATTACCAACTTAAAGAAAGTCAAGTACATGAAAGAAAATTCGTACACCAATCTAAGTGGGGGAGATGTTGTAAAAAATATCTTTTAAACCCTTGTCAGTTACAATGTGAGATGCACATTGATTTAACTTCACTAAAATATGCAAACAAGAAAAACCACAGCAACAAAATTCACGTGTGATAAACCCTTGTTAGACACATAGGACAACTAAGAAGGGGGGTGAATCAGTTGTACATTAAAATCATCGAACCTTCATTAATCCTTAAACCCTTATTAGTCTTTAAACTCTATTAAGAATTTGCAAAACATAAACATATAAAACAACACAACAACACCATACACAAGAGAACACCAAATTTCTGTGGAAAACCCTAATCAGGGAAAAAAAACTATGAGGATTAACTCACATATATATGAATGGAAACATCGAATACACTAGGCTCACTATAGGAGGGATCAATACCCAAAAAAGAAGAAAGGCTCACTACCCAAAGCACTCACTATCTGGAAGGAAGAAGAATAGAATAAACTGTTACAAAGAAATTCACTATCTTAGAGCAATAGGAGAAATCCACCACTACAACTCTGGACCATCCACAACCTTTGGCTCATTGCCTCCAACATCTTCAGGCACACTAAAAATGTAAACACCTTCTTCTCACTACATTCAGAGTCATAGGAATTTAATCTTGCACTCATATCGCCACACTTGATCAATTTCACATCTCACACACACCTTACAACATATCCAATAATTCACCTTGCATTTATACCATCTAGGACCTAAACAATCTTAATTAGGCTGGCCTTATTGAAATGCATGCACATCAAATGTGTAACACCAAATAGTTTTGCACCAAACACTTCCGCAATGGAAATAAGTGAAGGTAGACCACACCAAGGGTTAACTAGTATCCAAATCTACACTGACACACTTTGCTACACTTCCAAAAACAATAAAAAATCTCTACAATTAGTGCTAGCACACCATGTTAGCTAAACCTACACTAACACTAACAAGAAACCACATACACACCTCTCCAGGTCTAGAAATACCACATGGACCACAAAGCAACACTCCACAACATCCAAGAATATTCAACATCAACACACTACTCTGCAATACTTTCACAACCACCTGAAACAAAGAATACTATCATCATGTGCAACCAAATGCACTACCACTGAACTCCAACACATGAACTAAGCTTGTGAAGCAACTAAACACCACATACTCAAAGGAGAGATAGATATAAACAATATTAGCATGTTACCAAATCTACAAGATGAGAAACAACAACACAAAGAAATATGAAGCAATTCCATTTCTCCCAGACAACCTTCTTCACAAGAAAACATACTGTCAAACACACTTTCCACTGTCACATGAACCAAAACCTAAAAATCTAGATATAACACCTCTTATCAGCATATCTAAACTACACAAGTACATCTTCAAACATGAAGAAATGTGGAACACAACACTAAACACACCTTTGTCACACTACACACGTCTCTATTCAAAATTCCACAAAAAAACTTGGAAATCAAGTGAACTAGCTGCATCAGTATCAAACATCTCCTCAATGTTGAAAATGAAGGTAATATTGTAGCTTAAAACTTGCAAAACTATGAGACTGTAGATCTAATTAAGTGTTATTTGTCATAATTCTTTGTGTATGATTAATTTGTTTAGATCAATTTTACCAATTGTAGAAACAGACAAAAGATTGTAGAAGAATGAGACAAGAAGAAAGAACTGACACAACAAATACATGGAGAAACCATTTCAAGAAAAAACTCCACCAGAATCAATAGTGCTTGTATTATTTAACCTTAAAACAAGATTACAATAATAATGTATCAATCCTTGATTGATATGCTTCCTTGCCTTCAACAATCCTTCTTCACAACTTGCAATAAACTCTCATGGAACTCTCATACACTTCTTGCAATTAATAGACAATAAAATGATCATGTAAACTCATAAGAGTTGTACAATACAAAAGCATAAAGCTCCTCACAAAAATCTATGCCTTGATTGGGAAAGTAGAGTTCCACAATGTAATCTAAAGTCAAACCAAAGTCTTCCTCAATGTAGGCACCCCAAACTAAACACTTAACTGAAATTTGGTCTCTTGCAAACTTCACCTCAAAGTTGGCGCTCAAGAATGGAACCACTTGACTGAGCCTTGAAAATATCTTCTCATGCAAAAGGTGTTAACTAAAAGATGCCAACTTGGGCACCCAAGGTGGTCCCAATTAGTCAATCTTAGTTAACTGAAACATATCTCTCCACCAATTCATGCAAACATTATGCATGATTGATCATCCCCACTTAACTGAAAGTATCCACCTGTTATCTATCATGCAACTCAAGTCAACTAGCATTCAAATCAAAATAACTACCTGCAACTGAAGATAATTGAACCATGAACTGAACTAAATAAAATTGAACTGAACTAATATTGAACTGATAATGCCACTCCACTCATGTAAATATCAATCACTAATTTGTAGGATCAAAACATGCATTATTCAAGTGTTATCAATCAGGTCCAAATAGTTAACTGACGCAAGGTGGGTCCCACCTTCCATGTGGGTGCCCCATGTGCTCCTATCTTGTAGGAGTTCTTCTTCAATGTCCCCACATGTTCCTATCATTTAGGAATAATCACAAATGTCAATTTACATGTTCATTTCATTTGAATTTAATCTCTTTCTAATCCTAGTGTTGGGGAACACTTTCTAAGGACTTAGGAGATACATGAAATATGTTTAGGATTGCAATTAAATGACATCCTATTCCCAACACTCGACACACCCACAACATTTGCAACACCTGCTCAATACCACAAACACTTCCTTATCACAACTACACAATATGACTACACTAGAGGTTGACATTAACACTTAACATAGATGAAAACATAGTGCAACATCTTCCAATAACTCCATTAATCTCCACATATAAGGAGTTGACATTAATGTGACATCAAACCAAAACACATCCAAACTAGTTGTTAAGATCAATGATAACACCAACAATCTCCAACAATCTCCCCCTTTTCATTGATGGTAACACCAGCTCTAAAAAATCATCAACAACACATCAAGCAACATTCCCCCTTTCTAGGGCATCTCTTACACTTCTACCACTTTCTTAGACTTCACTCTTTCTTTCCCTTTACCTTTGTTCCTCAAACAACACTCTCTCCCCTTTAGTTAAGGAGTTTTTTAGGATCTAATCTCTCTCCCCCTTTGACATCAATGGCAAAGGGCAATAGTCTCTCCCTTTGAAATCACCTGAAAGATTCAGTTTAGGCAACACCAACACACCAATTTCTTTTTATAGATCTCTTTCCACTTACCCCCCTTAGGAGTAAAAAATATGCTCTGTTAGAGTAATAGGTTAATTACTTAATTAATGTAATCATGTTGATTAATTAATTAAGTCACCTTTACTTTATTTTTCACTTAAGCTAAACTTAGGCCCATTAATAATTAATTATATTAATTATTAATTACTCATCTTTAAGGTTTTGATCTCCTTTCATAAGGATTGATCTCTTTGTAATTATTCAATTATTGTTTAACGCATTTTTGCTTCACGACAAACAGAGCACCATTGTTGTGTTTTGTTATCTCTTCTATGTGATAGATTATTTGCTTGCAGGTGTTCACTGAGTTCTGTGAGGTTGTATTTCTCAACTTCAACATGGTATCAAAGCTTCAGATTTGTCGCTTCCTATTCATTTTTTGAGGTATCTTGTCTTGAAGGTGAAATCTGTGTGCATCTTGAGTCAAATTGGACCTCACCATTGTGTTTGGAATGCTCGAAGAAGTCAAGATTGACCTTTGTTTCATCAAATCTTCATATCTGTCACTTCTTGTTCATTTTTTAAGGTATCCTGTCTTGAAGGTGAAATTTGTGTGCATCTTGAGTCAAATTGGAGATTGACCTTTGGATTCATGGCATCAGAGCTGCGAGGGTTTCAAGTTTATGAAGGTTTCCAGATCTAGAGTGTACCTAAAATTTTGAATCTTTTTGAGCCCAAATGAACCTCACCATCGTGTTTAGAGCACCCAAAAACCCCAAAATTGACAGTCAAAACGTCGAAATCAGACACAGTGACTCTTGGAGGCAATTTTTTTCCATTTATGGGTCGTACGGCTTGGTACAACACACAATCCGAGAAAAATAATTTAAAAACCAGTGACACAAGGCGCCGCCGTTAGTTAACCACTAGTGGTTAACAACTAGCAGTTAATGCTAGAGACTAGCCGAACCGCCGGGCTTAACCCCCAAACCCTTTTGGAGTAGTTTTGGTATTTTGGCCATAAATTTTGCATACGAACTCAGTTTTTCGAAAACAAAATATCATTAGAAATCTAGTTCTAGGCCTGATCCAATGGTGTAGGTGATTTCTCCTAAAAAAAAAAATTCTACATTTATTTCCAATCAAATTTAGAACTCATTTTTGCACTCTTAGGGGCGTAACTTTTGCATATAGACTCCAATTTTTGAAAACGAATAGGTGTCAGAAAGGTGTTTGAATGCTCTTTTCAGATATGTAGTTTATTTCATCAGAAAATTTAACATGTACACAAATAATTTTCTAAAGTGAATTTTTCTTTTTCACACTTTCCAGCTTTCAAATTTGTATTGGGGTTTGGTTTTTTGTGTTGTGGGGGGTGTTTTTTTCTTGCTTTTTGTATGTACATATCAGAAAATAGAAACCTCTTTCATTAAACACACTTCTAAACCATAAACATCATGGCAGACTCTTCAAAAGTTGACTTTATTTCCCCACATAATTATCATACCTGGAAGGCACATATGACAACACTTCTCATGTCTAAGGGGTTATGGTCCTGTTTGGATGAAAATCAGCCTTAGTTGACATGTCCATTTGAGGTTCTACAAAAAAAAAATATAATGGATGAGGCTATGGTTTTGCTATCATTACATGTCACAAAAAGTCTTTTATTTCACCTGGAGGGTTGCATGACTCCTCAGGCTATGTGGAATAAGTTTTATGATCTTTTTGGCACCATTAATCAGTTTAGGGCACTTCAGATTGAGGCAGAATTGACCACCTTGGTACCTGATTCTTTTCCATCTATTGAGGATTTCTTGATGAAATTCAAATCACTCAGCTCATTGTTACAAGGTTTTGGTAAGAACAAAACAGACACTGAGTGTATATACCTAATTTTATCTAAGCTTCGAGGTTCATTTTAGATATTCTCTTCTACATTCTATTCCACCATGGATGCTTTGGGTCCACGATTGACCATGCCTACCATTGAGGTATGTTGTGACCGGTTGACATGTGAACAAGCCAAGCTAACACAGTTGGATTCTCTTCCAGGATCAAAGAACTAGGCATTGGTAGCTCAGACATCTTAGGGGAAGCAAAAGTAGAAACAAAATTCGAAGAAAGATTCAGTAGGCAGTGAGAGTTCCTCCAAGCCACCACCGAAGTCTAATTCCAAACCACAATCCAACCCTAAGCAGGGTAAATCTTCTAATTCTGGTGAGTCTTCCTCCAAGACTAAGAAGAAATCAGGTGATCCTTATAGTTTTTTGGCAAGGAAGGTATCCAGTTTCTAGGTGTCGAAAGCAATTAGAGGCTTTAGAGGAGGCCATGCAACAACATCATATCACCTCACCTCACTCACCTTCCCCAAAAATAGGGAAAGGTCATGCTCTTTCTGCACGAGCATTACCTTCAGGATCCACTTGGATTCTAGATTCTGGTGCTTCTCACCATATGACACACACTCAGGAGTTCGTCACCGCACTTGCTCATTGTGGCACTTCACAAATTGCAGTTGGTGACTCTACATAGCTTATAGTTATGGGTTCAGGTTCTGTTCCATTGGATGGTGGTTGTCTTCAAGGTGTACTTGTTCCTAAAATTTTGAAAAACCTCTTTTTCGTTTATCATATTTTCCATTTTGGCACTGGTAAGATAGTTGAGTTCTCCCCACATGATGTGGTTATTCGAGACCTCCATGATCCTGATTTGGTTGTGGCTACTGGGAGTGTTAACTCTGCATCCCGCTTATACAAATTTGATGAATTTGAGAGTATAGATGGTTCAGGTTCATCTCTTATAGCACATGCAGACACAATGAGTAGGCTTTGGCATGAGCGTTTTGGCCATGTCAATTATAGATATCTACAATAGATGAGTACACTAGCACTTGTGATTGGGATCCCACTTATTTCTTGTACTAATGGTGTTTGTTGAGGTTGTATACTTGGAAAACATCACCAAGATTCTTTTCCTATGGGTAAAGCCACACGTGCTAAGGCACCCTTGGAGTTGGTACATAGTGACCTTATGTCCTTTCCAACTTCTTCATTTTCAGGGGCCAAATATGTGCTCACATTTATTGATGACTTCTCCAAATGTACATGGGTGTACTTTCTTAAGTACAAGTATGATGTCTTTGATTCATTCAAGGTCTTTAAGACATTTGTGGAGCAGTTTGGTCTTTCTATCAGGAGGATACACATAGATAATGGGGGGGGTTTAATCAAGCTTTCAAGGATTTCTATACTGAGCATGGTTTGCAACGTTAATTTACAGTTCCTTACACTACTCAATAGAATGGTGTTGTCAAGAGAAAGAATGAGACTTTATGGGAGATGACCAATTGTATGATACAGTCACGGTCTATGGATTCTTCATTTTGGGCTGACATAGTCAATTGTGCCAATTATATTCAGAATCAAATGCCTCATAAGGCATTATGACATATGACTCTTGAGGAGGCTTGGACCCATGTCAAGCCCGATGTTTCTTCATTTCGAGTTTTTGGTAGTGAGGCTTGGGTATTTATTCCTGATGTTCAATGGAAAGCCATGGAGAGGAAAATCTGACCACTCATATTTTTTGGCTAATGTGAGGATATCAAGGCATACAAGTTGTTTGATCCTGATTCTAGAGAGGTCTTGTTTCAATGAGATGTCCAATTTGATGAGCACTTTCCTCTAATGGATTCTTCATCACTAGCTTCTCCCTCACTACCTACTCCTCCCTCTTCATCTCTTGAGGATGATGAAGATGATGATTCACCATCCCCACCACCACTAGATACACAACATTTTCCCAAAAGGGTCCGCTTTGTTGTAGAGGCAGTTGGATCTTTGGCAAGTGATCCTTCAGATTCCCTTCGTACACGTGTACAGACGTTAGGTGCTAGTCTTTTGATTCATGCAATTTCGGATAATCCTCAGAGGTTTTCAAAGGTGACTGGTCTCCCTGAGTGGGATGGGGCTATGGAGGATGATTATTCTTCTTTGATGAAGAATAATACTTGGGATTTTTTTCATCTTCCTAAGGGAAGAAATTTGGTTCAGTGCAAGTGGGTGTACCATACCAAGTTTGTTGCAGATGATTCGATAGATAAGTACAAAGCATGTCTTGTTGTGAAGGGGTTTTCTCAAGTTGAGGGTATTTTTTATGTTGGATGTTTTGGTGTGTTTCTGATATGTGGTTTTCATTGATGTCAACACTATTAGCATTGTTGCATTAGAAGCTGTATATGTTGAGGATATTGAGAAAATTGTATAAGAAGTACTACAGGTTGTCAGTGGTGAAGTGAAGTTATTTCTATCGGTTTGATCAATGTGTTTTTGTTCAGAGTTTGTGGACTAAAGGATTTCTTGTTGAGTATATCTAGTTTATCCATGTCAATTTTTAGAGATCCGCATGAAGATTTGATCAAGTTATGAAGATTTGTATTCTGACAGATTTTTTGTTACTTTTGTTTGTGTTCCTAAATGAAGATCATGTGATTTTAGTTAGTTCAATTGTTTTGGATGCCTCTCTAGTGTTCCATGATGTTTGTGGATGTTTCTATTTTGTTCTCTATCTATGTTTCACATTTGCATTGATAGTTGTTGTCACGATTCAAGATTTTCTCTTGCGTGTTCATGTTTTTCATGTTCTTGGCTAACAAGGTGTTGAAGCGTGTTGTGGATCTTCAAGGAGTAATTAATTAAAGTGGTTTGTATTTGAGGATGTTATTTTCGGTCTTCACTATGTTGTGGCCAACCTTGGTTGATTCACATGAATAATCTTTATTGATCTGAGCCAACTGTTTATATTCTTTCTTTCTATTTTGTTGGAGTCGACTTATAGTGATGTAATCTCTTGTTGCGGATATATAAGAGTGATTGTTTTATCATTTTGAAGTGTGAGTATGTGAAGTGTGAAATTCTTGTGTGCGAATATTGTTCAGATCATTCAAAGGTAGAGCAAAGAGTGAAGAAGAGTGAAGAAGAGTGAAGAAGTGTTCATGTGCTTAACCAGAACTGTAACCAAGCATTAGCATATGCTATTTTCTCAGTTCAAATTCTAATGGATTTAATCAGAACCTTTCGATAAGACAGTGTATCTTCCTTTGCAATTGAGCAGTGAGTTCTAGCTATTGTGCCTGAATGCATGTGTATTCCCCATTCATATTTCCATATACTTTTAACAGGGTATAATCTTGTGGACTGACCTCCATCGTGGTTTTTCCCCTAACAAAGTTTCCATGTAAAAATATTGGTGTTATGTGTGTTTTTGATGTGTTGTTCATTTATTCTTTCATGATTAATGATCAAATCTAAGAATAAGGTTAATAAGTTGAATAAGTTTGAAATTCGATGACAACTCATTCACCACCCCTCTCAATTGTCTACCCTTGAGTTTCCAAGAATTGGTATCAGAGAAGGTTCCTTGGAAGAAGTTTAACAGCTTGAGGTGATCTGGGATGGTGACTTATAAGAAGGATAGTCCTAGATTTGATGGAACAAATTATTCTTTGTGGAAGACTCGAATGGAGTGCCATCTGAGATACATTGGTGAACCCTACTGGAGCATTACAAAAAATATATATGTTATTCCATAAGAAGGTCCTACTACTTCTACTAAGATCAGGGATGTTGAGTATAATATTAGGGCTAAGGAGGCATTGTTGAGTGCTTTGACTGATACTGAGATGAAAAATGTGATAGATTTGAAGACTGCTTATGAGATCTGGAAAAAGTTGGAGATCTTGTATGTAGGTGATGCTAATGTGAAGATTGCTAAGCTACGAAGTTTGAAAGGGAAATATGAAAAGTTGAGAATGGGTGATGATGAAAATGTTACTTCTTTCATGCAAAGAGTGAATGAACTTGTGTGTGGTATCAGATGTGTTGGTGGATATATAGATGAATCAGAGATTATTGCTAAAGTGATTAGATCCTTGCATGATTCCTAAAAAGTCAAGGATAGTGCTATTGAAGAGCTTCAAACTGTGACAAATGTTACCAAAGATAGTTGATTGGAAAGCTTACAGCTTTTGAGCTGAGTGAATTTGGTGATGCCCTTCCTAAGGTTGAATCTGCATTCAAGGCCACTACTTCTAGAAGAGATAAATAGAGATATAATCTAGGTGAAAGTTCATCAAGAAAGACATTCACGTATGAGGATGAAATGAAACAGCTCGATGAAGAATAGAGAGAGCTTGAAGAACTTGAAGCATTGATTGTGAAAAGAGAAGCCAAAGGACAAGGTAAGTATAAGGGAAAGTTTCCTATTAAATGTTTCTCTTGCAATAAGATAGGTCATTTTGCATCAAGGTGTCCTGAGAGAGTTTCCAAGCCAAGATTTAACAAGCCTAAATTCCAAAAGAAGTGTTACCATGTTGTTGATGAAGGTGTGACAGATGATGAATTTGATAAAGGAAATGCAAGTGAAGATGAATTTGTGTTTATTGCTATCAAGAAAAATAATCTTGTGTCTACTAAATCTGCTAGTTGTACAAATGTGGACAAAGCCCTAGCTGCTCGAGTTGAAGATAAAGATGAATGGGTAATTGACAGTGGTTGTTCTCATCATATGACATGAGATAAAAGTAAGTTTGTGAGTTTGGAAAATTATGATGGTGGTGTTGTGAGATTTGGTGATGACAAAACTAGTGTGATTCGTGGAAGAGGATGCATTTCTCTTGATGGTAAGCATAATACTAATGATTTCTTATATGTTGAAGGTTTGAAGCATAATATTTTAAGTGTTGGATAGATGGTTGATAAGGGATACAATCTTCAGTTCATGGATGGTAAGTGCAAAATATTGGGAAATTCTGGAAATGAGATTGCATCAGGTACAAAAACAAAAGGTAATATTTTCCACCTCAGTGATGCTAGTAAAAGTTGTTTGATTGCTCAAATTGATGAAAGCTAGTTGTGGGATAGGAGAATGTGTCATGTTAACTTTGATAATATTTTCAAGATAATTTCCACTAAGGTTGTGAGAGATCTTCCTAAGTTGATGAAACCTACTAATTCCATATGCAAGGAATGTTAATTAGGAAAGCAAACAAGAGTTTCATTTCAGAGTAAACAACAAAATTCAAATGGATTGTTGGATCTTGTGCATACTAATTTGTGTGGTCCTACTAGAACTATAATTTTACAAGGATATAGGTACTTCATGCTGCTTATTGATGACTATTCAAGGATTATGTGGGCTACTTTCTTGAGGGAGAAATTTGAAGCTCTAGAAAAATTCAAGATCTTTAAGGCTATGGTTGAGACAAAGACAGGTCTGAAGATTAAGTGTTTGAGATCAAACAGAGGTGGTGAATTCACTTCCGGTGAGTTTATTTCTTTTTGTGAAGAGAATGGAATAAAGAGACGGTTATCTGCACCACAAACCCCTCAACAAAATGGAGTTGTGGAAAGGAAGAACATAATAGTTCTAGATGCTGCTAGAACCATGATGTTGGAAGGAAATGTACCTCATACCTACTGGAGAGAAGCTACAAGTATTGTTGTGTACACATTTAACCAAGTACAAATCAAAGGTGATACTGGTAAGACTCCTTTTGAGCTATGGACTGGTCAAAATCCTATTGTTAGATATTTCAAGATCTTTGGAAGCAAGTGTTATATCAAAAGAGATGAAGATATAGGAAATTTTGATGCTAGGAGTGATGAAGGAATCTTTCTAGGTTATGCTACTAAAAGTAAGGCCTACCGATGTTACAATAAGAGATTGAAGAAAATGGTTGAAAGTGCAAATGTTAAGGTTGATGAAGACATAGTTGCACCATCCAGAACCTGTGGATATGATTTTGATGATTAGAATGTTAGTACAAACAAATTTCAGACTTCAAGTCAAGTCCAAATCATTCTGGTGAATCAAGAAGGTCAAGAGGAAGGAGAAACTAGTGAAAGAGAAGAAGAGAGATCAAAAGAGCCTGAAATTGAAGAACATTCTAAGAAGACTCTGAGGTATGTGATATTGAATCATTTAGAAAATTAGATCATAGGTGATAAGAACAAAGGTGTCCAGACCAGGAGAAGATTTGTAGAAGAATATTGTTTGATTTCAAAGACTGAGCCTAACAATGTGAATGAAGCATGCAAAGAAGAACATTGGGTTGAAGCAATGAAAGAGGAACCACAAAAAATTGAAAAGAATGATACATGGATTCTTGTTCCCAGACCTAAGGATAAAAATGTAAGTGGAACTAAATGGGTCTTTAGAAAAAAACTAAATGAACAAGGTGAAATGGTTAGAAACAAAGCAAGACTAGTATGTAAGGGATATTCATAGATGGAAGGTATTGATTTTGAAGAAACCTTTGACCCTATTGCTAGAATTGAAGTTGTGAGATTGTCTCTTGCTTATGTTGCTTACAAAGACTACAAGGTTTATCAAATGGATGTCAAGTCAGCTTTTCTAAATGGCGAATTGGAAGAAGAGGTGTATGTTGAACAACAGGATGGATTCCAGTTGACTGTTGAGGGAGATATGGTTTTCCAATTGAAGAAAGCATTGTATGGACTCAAACAAGCCCCTAGAGCATGGTATGCTAGATTGGATAAGTACTTGGTGAAGCTTGGATTTAACAAAGGTATTGCTAATAGTAATTTGTATTTCAAGAATGATGATAAAGATTTGATTGTGGAAGTTTTTATTGATGATATCATATTTGGAGGAGATGATAGCTTGTCCATGAAGTTTGCTAATGAGATGCAAAATGATTTTGAGATGTCAATGATTGGAGAGATGAAATTATTCTTGGGATTGCAAATTACTTAGTTAGATAAAGGGATCTTTATATCTCAGTCCAAGTATGTGAAAGAATTGTTGAACAAATTTGGTATGGAAGATTCAAAGCTAGTTGGTACACCCATGGTGACTGAATGCAAGTTGACAACTAATGATGATTCTCCAAAGGAAAATCAGACTAGATACAAATCAATGATTGGTGGATTGTTATATTTGACTCAAACTAGGCCTGATATCATGAATGATGTATGTATTGTTGCAAGATTTCAAGTTGATCCTAAAGAATCTCATGTGACTGATGTGAAGAGGATTTTTAGATACTTGAAGGGGGTAGTTGATTTTGGTCTATGGTATCCTAAAGATGATGATCTTACTTTGAGTGCATTTACTTATGTTGATTGGGCAGGAGATGTGAATGATAGGAAAAGCACCAATGGTGGAGCATTTTTCTTGGGAAAGAAGTTGATTTCATGGTTAAGCAAGAAGCATAATGCTATTTCTTTATCTACTGTAGAGGCAGAATACATTGTTGCTCCTAATAATTATACTCAAGTACTATGGATGAAGTAGAGGTTGAAGGATATCATAATTGTGTATGATGAGCCTATTGTTATATTATGTGATAATCCAAGTTCTATTAACATTTCTAAAAATATGGTGTTGCATTCCAAGACCAAGCATATATCTATCAAGTTTCACTTTTTGAGAGAGAAAGTGAAAAGGAAGTCAGATTGGAGTATGTGCCTAATAAGGAGCAGATTGTAGAAATATTTACCAATTTGTTTCCTAAGGATACTTTTGAGTATCTTAGAGGGAAGTTAGGGGTGATTACCTGTCATAATAAGAACTAAGGATGCATTGAGTTACATCAATTTGTACATTTCATGATCATATTTTGATCTGGATTGATGTTGTGGTGCCTACTACTTAGGGGGAGTAGTCAGATGTTAAGATGCTCAAGTGTTTAGATATGTGGTTCAGAGCTTGCATAGAAGAGATCTTTGTCATTAATGACAAAGGGGGAGAAGAGTCATGTGAAAAATCTTTGTGGGAGAAGATTTGAGGAGAGAAGAGTCAGATCCAAAGGGGGAGTAAGTGTAGTTGTGTTGATGGTATTTTTCACATCATGTGTTGCCATCAATGCCAAAGGGGGAGATTGTTGGATGTTATGGTATATTGTTGATATGTGGTTGTCATTGATGTCAACATTATTAGAATTTTTTCATTAGAAGTTGTATATGTCAAGGATATTGAGAAAATTATATAAGAAGTGCTACAAGTTGTCAATGGTGAAGCGAAGTTATTTTTGTCAATGTGATCAGTACGCTATTTTTCATAGGTTGTGGACTAAAGGGTTTCTTGTTGAGTATATCTAGTTTATACACATTAATTTTTAGAGATCCATGTGAAGATTTGATCAAGTTATGAAGAATTGTATTTTGATCATTTTTTGTTACTTATGTTTGTGTTCCTAAATGAAGATCATGTGATTTTAGTTAGTTTAGTTGTTGTAGATTCCTCTCTAGTGTTTCGTAATGTTTTTGGATGTTTCTAGTTCATGATTTATCTATGTTGCATGCCGGTATTGATCCTTGTGCTCACGATCCGAGATTTTCTCTTGTGTGTTCATGTTTTTCATGTTCTTGATTGACAAGGTGTTGAAGCGTGTTGTGGATCTTCGATGAGTAATTAATTGAAGTGGTTCATATTTGAGGATGTTATTTTCAGTCCTCACTATGTTTTGGTTGACCTTGGTTGATTCACGTGAATAATCTTTATTGATCTAAGCCGATTTTTTATATTATTTCTTGTTATTTTGTTGAAGCTGACTTATAGCAATGCAATCTCTTGTTGTGGATATATAAGAGCAATTTTTTTCTCATTTGGAAGTGTGAGTATGTGAAGTGTACAAGTCTTGTGTGTGAATATTTTTTAGATCATTCGAGGGTAGAGCAGAGAGTGAAGAAGAGTGAGGAAGTGTCCATGTGCTTAACCAGAACTGTAACTAGGCATTAGCAGATGTTATTTTCTCAATTCAAATTCTGATGGATTTAATCAGAACCTTTCTATAAGTCAATGTTTCTTCCTTTGTAATTGAGCAATAAGCTCTAGGCAGTGTGCCTAAATGCATGTGCATTCCCCATTCATATTTCCTTATACTTTTAACAGGGTATAATCTTGTGGACTAACCTCCACCATGGTTTTTCTCCTAATAGGATTTCCATGTAAAAATCTTGGTGTTATGTGTGCTTCTAATGTGTTGTTCATTTATGTTTCCATGATTAATGATCATATCTGAGAATAAGGTTAATAAGTTGAATAAGTTTGAAATTCAGTGACAACTAATTCACCCCCCCTCTCAGTTTTTTGCCCTTGAGTTGCCAAAAAATTACTCCTTACCTTTGCTCATGTAGCCAAGATGAATTTTATGTGCTTTGTACTATCACTAGCAGCTTCACAGGGATGAACACTTTTTTAGATGGATGTGAAGAGTACCTTCTTGCATGGGGACCTACATGAGGAGATCTATATGGAGCATCCTCAGGGATTTGTGCATGACACTTCTTTGGTTTGCAGACTTCGACGTTCATTGTATGGTCGAAAACAAGCCCCTCGGGCTTGGTATGAGAAGATGGACTCTTTTTTGCTTTCCTCTCACTTCACACGATGTCATTCTAATCCCACAGTGTACATTCAGCGTCAGGAGGGTGATCTTTTGATCCTTGTGCTATATGTTGATGATCTCATTCTTACAGGTAGCTCATCCTCTATGATTCAAAGTGTTCAAAGAGTTTTGATGGAGTAGTTTGATATGACAAATCTTGATCTTATTCACTATTTTCTTGGTCTACAGGGTATTCAGTCTTCGGGTTGGATTTCCATATATCAACAGAAGCATGCTCTTGATATGCTCCAGAGATTTGGAATGCTTGATTGCAAGCCTTCCCCCAAACCATTTTAGTCAGGTGTTGTTATGTCTTCCACTTTCTCTACTCCTTTAGTAGAATCTACATTATATAGGCAGTTGGTTGGCGGTTTTTTGTACCTAACACATTCACGTCCTGATCTTTCCTTTGCGGTTGGTCTTGTCTCTAGGTTATCCCATGATCCACATGAGATCCATTGGCAAGTTTCCAAATGTATCTTGAGGTACATTCAGGGAACCACACAATATGGCATTCACTACATATCAAGAGCCCCTCACATTGTTGGCATTATCATCTACAAAGGCTGAGTACCAAGCAACGTTGTTAGCTAGTCAAGATATTTTATGGCTTTGGCAGTTGATGACAAAGTTTTGGTTTCCTCCTGATAGTCCCACTGTTCTTTGGTGTGACAATCAGAGTGCTATACACATTTTCCACAATCCAGTGGAGCATTAGTGGATGAAGCACATTGAAATCCACATGCACTTCATCAAGCAATTGATTCAGGATGGTTCTCACATCTTGGAGTACATTCCTACTAAGGTGCAAGTTGTAGACATCTTCACAAAACCTTTGGCATCACCACACTATCTTCAATTGCGATTGATGCTTGGGGTGAAGGAAGTTTTCCTTGGGGGGTCTTTGTGAGGCCTTCCTTCATGTTTTTTTAGCATGCTTTCATCTCTTTTTGGAGTAGAGTTTTTCCCATGAGGTTTTCTCTATTTTCTCCACTTTACAGAGATTTGGTTGTATTTGGGTACCTCATCTGGCCTTGTTGTCGGGACCCATCTTTGCTTTCATGAATCTATTCCTTATTTTTTTCCTTCTCCCTAAGTTCATCTTAAGGGTGGGTGTTAGAGTAATAGGTTAATTACTTAATTAATTTAATCATGTTGATTAATTAATTAAGTCACCTTTACTTTATTTTTCACTTAAGCTAAAGTTAGGCCCATTAATGATTAATTAATTATTAATTATTAATTACTCACCTTTAGAGTTTTGATCTCCTTTCATAAGGATTGATCTCTTTGTAATTATTCAATTCTTGTTTAATGCATTTTTTCTTCATGACAAACAAAGCACCATTGTTGTGTTTCGTTATCTCTTCTATGTGACAAGTTATTTGCTTGCAAGTGTTCACTAGGTTCTGTGAGGTTGTATTTCTCAACTTCAACATGCTCTCCCTAACTATACTAATTAAAACACACCACTACCTACTCCCCCTAAGAGGTAGCCTTCATCAGTCAAGGACCAAGAATGTACCTTGAAATGCTCCCTAGATAGATGCACACTCTTATGCATCTAATTGAAAGGAGGGTAAATAAGCCCAAGCTTCTATTGGAGATACTCAAATGTATCTTTTGGAAGAACCTTTGTAAAAATTTCTACCACTTGATCTTTTGTAGGCACATACTCCAACTTCACTTCATTCTCTGCAACTTTCTCTCTTAGAAAGTGATACTGTATAGAGATATGCTTTGCTCTTGAATGAATCACCAAGTTTTTTGAAATATTGATATCACTTGTATTATCACACAAGATAGAAATAGGTTCATCATATGATACTCTGATATCCTTCAATATATCCTTCATCCATAACACATGTGTGCAGCAGGATGCTGCTACAATATACTCTGCCTCTATAATAGATAATGACACTGAATCCTTCTTCTTGCTCAACTAGGAAACCAATTTTTTTCCAAGAAAGAAAGCACCTCCAATTGTACTTCTTATGTCTCATCTGCACAACCTTCCTAGTTTGCATATATGTAAGAACTCAAGGAGAAATCAATATCCCTAGGATACCATAGCCCAAAATTTGGAGTACCCTTCAAGTATCTAAATATCCTTTTGACTACTGAAACATGTGATTCTCCAGGATCTTCTTGAAACCTTGCCACAATACACACTGCATGCATGATATCTAGTCTAGTAGTAGTCAGATATAGTACTCCACCAATCATTGATATGTACTTGCTCTAATATGTCTTAGGAGATTCATCATTCTTGCTCAACTTACAACCAATAACCATAGGAGTATATACTATTTTAGGATCCTCCATTCCAAAGTTCTTCAACATTTCCTTAACATACTTTGACTGTGAAATGAAAATATTTTTTTTCTAATTGACTAATTTGTAACCCAAGGAAGAAATTCATCTTTGCACACATTGACATCTCAAATTCTTTTTGCATCTCCTCTAAAGACCTCTTGCACATACCTTCATTTCCTCCAAAGATTATGTCATCAACATACACTACCACAATCAAGATTTTCTCTCCCTCAACCTTGAAGTAAAGGTTGCTATCTATAGTACCCTTTATGAATCCCTATTGTAATAAGTACTTATCCAATCTTACATACCAAGATCTAGGAGCTTGTTTGAGTCTATACAATGCTTTCTTCAATTTGCAAACCATATCAACATCATCTAATAACTAAAAACCTTCTAGTTTTTCAAAGTACACCTCTTCTTCTAACTCACCATTCAAGTATGTAGACTTCACATCCATCTTATATAATTTGAAGTCTTTATGTGTTGCAAAATCTAAAAACATCCTAATAGATTCTATCCTTGACACCAGATGAAAATTCTCTTCAAAATCTATTCCTTCTAATTGTGAGTAGCCCTTACACACAAGCCTAGCCTTATTTTTGACAACTTTTCCATCCTCATTCAACTCATTCTTGAAAACCCATTTTGTTCCTATCACATTCTTGTTTGCTAGTCTTGGGACCAATTCCCAAGTATGATTCTTCTCAATCCGTTCCAACTCTTCTTTCATAGCTTTGATTCAATTCTCATATTTGCACACCTCAACTTTATAGTTTTAATTTCTACCTCTTAAAGTAAACAAAAGCTTACATGTTCCTCTATCATAGAAACTTTTCTTCTTGTCAACACACCTTTGCTCTTATCTCCAATGATTTGATCTTCAAAATGATTCTTCTGCACGTATCTTTTTCCTCTTCAACTGTCATATCTTTTTCTTTCTCTTCATCTTTTTCTTCTTCATTTCAAGGGGGCTCATCATATTCATATCCTTCTATCAACACTGAGCTTTGATGTGGTTCTACATCCAATTTGACACTTGCACTTTCAACTATCTTTTTCAACCTTTTATTGTAGCACCGGTAAACCTTGCTCTTTGTAGAGTATCCAAGGAAGATTCCTTCATCAAATTTTGCATCAAACTTTCCTAAGTTTTCTTCATCCCTTCTGATACAGAAATTTCTTCCAAACACTCTAAAATATTTCACAGCAGGAGGTTTTCCATACCATAACTCATAAGGAGTCTTTGAACTATTCACTCTTGCTTGGCCTCTATTAAAAATGTATATTGTAGTATGAATAGTTTCTCTCCAATAAACATATGATAGATTTTCTTCCTTCACCATAGTCTTTGTTGCTTCTTCAATTGTCTTGTTCTTTATCTCCAAAACTCCATTCTAATGAGGACTCCTAGGAACTAACAAATGTCTCTTATTCCATGATCTTCACAAAACTGTTAAACTCATTAGAGGTTTTCACTCACCACCTCTGTCAGACATTACGCACTTGATTTTCAAATCCATTTTATTCTCAACCATATATTTAAATTCCTTAAACTAATCTAGAGCTTCTAATTTTTCTTTGAGAAATGTCACCCAAGTCATTCTAGAATAATCATCTACCAATAACATAAAATACATTTCACCATGAGAGATTATTATTCTAGTAGGTCCACACAAGTCTGTTTGCACCAACTCCAAAGGTCCTACGGTAGAATATTCTTAAGACTTGAACCTCTTCTTTGTTTTCTTTTCAAACTCATACTCTTTACAGATTGCATTGATAGGCTTTGTAATCTTTGGAAGATCTCTCACAACATTAGCAAAACTGATCTTCACTAGATTATCAAAATTGGTGTGAACCATTCTTCTATGACATAACCAACTTTCATTGATTTGAGACATAAAGCACTTAACACCACCACCTTTGATATCATAAGCATTACCTTTTTTCCTTGTTCTTGTAGCAACCAAAGTTCCAGATATTCCTTTTTCTGATTTCACAACCATCATCTTGAAACACCAATTTGTATCCTTTGCTACACATTTTTCCTACACTAAGAAGATTATGTTGGAGACCCTTGACATAAAGAACATCATTTGTTTTATGCTTTCCATAAAAAATAATTTAACCTTTTCCACATATCTTAGTAGACGTATCATCACCAAACTTAACAAGACCACCATCATACTTTTGAAGATTAACAAACTTAATCTTATCACCAGTTATATGATTTGAGCATCCACTATCAATTATCTAGTAGTTCCTCTCCTCTCATGCATGAAAAGAAGTCACCATAGTTCCTTCAATATTGTGACCTATTTTCAAAGCACTTTCCTTCATACATGTTCCAAGATTAGTATAATTAGTTCCAACATTTAAATTCATGAACAATCATTCATCATTGTCATCATCAGGATAGTTTGATTCCTCATCATCAGATACACCATTGTCCTTTCCAACATAATAACTCTTCTTGAAAGATTTACATTTATGATCTTTTTGTTTGTCATTTGCAATTTTGATTAGACATTTATAAGCATAATGACCCATCTTTCCACAATTGAAACAATTAAAGGGTAACTTACCTTTGTATTTTCTAGTGCCCTTTTTCAATCCCCTTACAAAGTTTTCTTCCACCTCATCAAGATCATTTGGATCTGATTCCTCATCTTTCTCTACCTTGCTAGATTTAAAAGTAGTTTCTTTACTTTTAGCATCCTTACCAAACTCTCTCAATTCAAAAGAATTTAAAGCACCAAACATTTGATCTCTAGAATATTGATCTAAATTTTGAGCTTCCTTAATAGCATAAACTTTAGAACTATAAGATTTAAGAAGAGTTCTCAATACATTTTTCACAACTTCACTTTCTTCTAGCTTACCACCAAGACCATTGATGACATTAATAACTTCATCCACTCTGAGCATGTAGGTTGTAATATCTTCATTTTTTGTCATCCGTAGGGTTTCAAATTTGGCTTTGTAATTTTGCATCTTTTCTTGCTTGACTTTATCATCTCCTTCATAAATTCTCTGCAACTTCACCAAGACCTCTTTAGTAGTTTTGAGACTTATCACTTTTCCAAGTTCAAAATTAGAAAGACCACTCAGGATAGCATTTCTTGCTTTTCCATTATTCTCATAATCATTGGTATCATCATCACTTATCAGACCAACATCAAGTATAGTATATCCAATTTCAATTGACTTCCAAACACCAAACCCTAGAGAAACAAGAAAGGATTCCATCCTAGATTTCTAGTAAGCATAATTCATTCCATCAAACATGGGAGCTTTAAAACTATTTATGTGCGCCATCTGGAGCTACCTCAAGCAGTTAATCTTCTTCCAGGAACCAAAAATCTAATACCAATTGTTAGACACAATAGGACAACTGAGAGGGGGTGAATCAGTTATACATTAAAATCATCAAACCTTCATTAATCCTTAAAACCTTATTAGTATTTAAATTGTATTAAGTATTTGTAGAACATAAATATATAAAACAACACAGCAACACCATACACAAGAGAACACCAGATTTATGTGGAAAACACTAATCAGGGAAAAACTATGGCAAAGATTAACTCACATATATATGAATAGAAACAATGAATACAATAGGCTCACTGCCCAGAAAAGAAGAAAGGTTCACTACCAAGGGATCACTACCCAAAGGACTCATTGTCCGAAAGGAAGAAGAATAGAAGAAATTGTTACAGAGATATTCACTATCTCAGAGCAACATGAGAAATCCACTAATGCAACTTTACACCATCCACAACCTTTGGCTCACTACCTCCAACAACTTTAGGCACACAAAAAACATAGACACCTTCTCACTGCATTTGGAGTCATATGCATTTAAGATCACACTCAAATCACCACAGTTGATCACATTCATATCTCACACACACCTTACAAGTGTCTATCTCATGTGGAATACACTTTCCTAATTTTGATACAAGGAGATCTTTATGTGGCACCCTTAGGGTCACATGATGTGATCATTGGACTGAGTTGGTTGACAAATCATCAACCTAAAGTAGATTGTTACAACAAATGGGTAGAATGTTAAATGTTGAAGGAATAAGGGTTATAATTCAAGGAAAACATAGACCTATAAGTATGGAAATCATATCAGCTATGCAATTAAAAAGAGAGAAGAGAAAGGGAGCTCTAATATACATAGTTACCATGGATGAAAAGGAAGAAGGAAAGATTCCAACCCTCTAAAAATCCCTTATCTTCAAGACTTTAGTGATCTATTTCCTGAAGAACTACCAAGGCTATCCCCAAAAAGAAAATTTGACTTCGTTATTGATATAGTTCTAGGAGTTGTTCACCTATGTCTAAGACGACATATTGAATGAATACAATAGAATTAGTAGAAATCAAGATGCAATTAGAAGGATTTCTTGGGAAAGGTCTCATAAGACCAAGTGTATATCCTTGGAGAGGACCAGTTTTGTTTGTTAAAAAGAAAGATGGAACCTTAATGCTATGTATTGATTACAAAATGTTGAACAAAATCACAATAAAGAATAGGTACCATTTTCCATGCATTGAGGATCTCTTTGAACAAATGAAATAAGCAACTGTGTTTTCTAAGATAGTTCTTTGATCAGGGTATCATCAACTTAGGATAAAGAAGGAAGATATTCCAAAAACAACATTGACAACAAGGTATATGGGCATTATGAGTTTACAATTGTACCCTTTGGTGTGACAAATACTCCAACTTCCTTTATGTACTTAATGAATAGTGTATTCCACGATTACTTGGATAAATTTATCTTGGTCTTCTTAGATGATATTTTAATTTATTCAAAAAATGGGGAATACCTAGCATGTCTTCAGTTGGTTTTGCAAAGGTTAGATAACATAAGCTATATAGGAAACTATCAAAATGTTCGTTCATTGAGAAGAAATCCATTACTTAGGTCACATCATTTCAAAAGATGGAATAGCAGTAGATCCCAATAAGATAAAAGAAATAGAGGAATGGCCAATTCCCAAAAATGTGTCTGAGGTAATAAGGGTTAGATTAAATAAATTATTTATTCACTATACTTAAATATACTTAGGTTGATGAAGTTAGACATCTTTTCTAACTAAATGTGCAAACTTTTAGACCTCTATAGGTTACCAAGTTATTTGGTTAACCTCATGCACTACCTTTTTGAGGTTGGAAGACTTTCCATCTCACCTCAAAGGTGACTCAACACTTGGCATCAAGGTTGATGACTTGGTCAAATAGGTTGTTGGTTTGCACATTCCAAGTGATCCTAAGTTTGAGACCTATAAGACACTTGTCTACTCTTTTGTGCCATTTCATGGGGCACTTGTCAATCCACATAATAGGTGGATTGCCTCTTCCTTGCCTATATATGCAAGGCTTTGTACTCAATATAATTTTGGTCAACTAAATACAATAATTTCCATAATTTTTGTAATAGCTTATATTGTTCAACTGTGCTTGTTTCTCGTCTCCATAATTTCATATTTCTAATATGGTATTAGAGCGGGAGGAGATATTTTCAAGCCACTGTTGAACAAATTTGTTGTATTTGGTTTGATTCCATTATTTTGTTCCAATAATTTGCAAGAACAAAGACCTTACACGGTCTTTGATGCCTTTAATTGATGAATTTGGGGTGAAATTTAGGTCCACTTGCATCAAGGTCGGCTTGTTGAAAGGCGATATTTGTAATTTTTGTTTGCAACCGCAGGTATTCCATCATCATTTTGCACACATTTGGGGGTATTCTAATTTGCAAAGATTGACTTTTTTATGGGCGTTCAAAACTTGTGAAACCTACATACGTTCAAAATATTCGTAGGCCTTGTTAAAATTTGTGCAGGGTTTTACTTGCTCATGTTTGAAAATTATGTTGTGTTTCACTCGCTAACATCTGCAATTTTTTTTAGGGTTTGTGGATATTTTCATAGGTTTTGAAATTGAAACTATCACCTGGTCGCACGATTTTCTGTCGCCTAACTGTGATTTGTATCACCTAGGCATGGATTCATTCTGCCAAGGGGACGCACGATTTCATTTTGGCACTGGAAGTGGATTTCATTTTCATTTCGACAGTGGGAATTGGGGCATCTAATTTCATTTTGGCACTTTAAATTAGCGTTAAAGATTTGGATTGAGCATCAATTTTGGATGAGACAAGCCTGTGCAGCACCCCCACTCGACCCATTCACCCATGTGGGAAGAGATGTGTGTACAGCAGTTACATGGGATTACAGAGGAGTCCTGTGAGGGATTGGGGATGAATCTATGGCTCACACATGAGTTTCACAAATAGAATTCTCCATATATCTGGATGGGAGTTAATTTTCACAACTACATTTGACTTTGAAGTAGGCTCGAGCTTTCATCAGCAAGTCACGCACATCCATTAGCGAGTTACAGTGTTTTAATTTCCCTCGAAAAGCTTCAATTTCCATTCACAGTTCTTTGAAATGGGATTGATCAAGTGCCAATGGATCTATCACTGGGTGGAGTTGCATTGATTGCCAACTGCTACAATTGGAACCATTCATACAACTGAATTCCTCCTTTTTCACCTAGCCTGCACACCATCTACATCTCTCCTCTTATCTTCCTCTTTATTTGGTCTATCCTCATTGCAATTCACTTGGATTTCTAATGTTAGCCTATTAAAAAGTTGAGTATTAACTTTTTTATGTGAAATATTTTGTAACTGCAACAATTAATATTTTGGTTAGCAGTTTAGATTAATTGTCCAATCATGTCATAGCTAAAAATTTGTAAAAGAGAAGTCTATTTTTTCTTTTGCAATGAATTTGGAAAAGGGTTTTTCTTTTTCATTTTGTAATAACTTGCAAATGGAAGGGGGGTTATCATTTTAGATTTTCTAGTTTTATTGAAGTTTTCAAGACATAACTTAATCTATGTCTTCTTAATTTGCCTCATGAAAATAAACTTGTAGAACTTAACAACAATTAAGTTTGTAAATGCACTCATATAAAGTGCCACAAATACTAAATGTGTGTTCCTGAGGGAGGGAATTTGAAAAATTTGTACTTACATTGAACTATAGTGTAATGGGGCCTTGTGTAGAGCCTTGATTTTACATCACAGTTGTGGATCCTCATGATTCTCACCTGATGCGAGTGTGCTTTGGAGCATACCCTTTCTTAGTTTCTTGTACATCTCTACATTCCTTGCACATTCCCGTTTTCAGTTGTTTTGTTTATATTCTCTTAGAACTAAGGAGGGACTATGATGTGTTATGCTAATGCTTCTTTCAATGAAGTGGTGGAAGAATCTTCCTTTTGGGAGGCCTCGTGAACCTTCTATCTTGATCTCTTGTATGGAGGATTATTTCAGTGGATCACATTTTGAGATTCTAGTACTCCTAACCACAGTAGTATCTGTAGTTTCAATTTCAATTTTTTTTATTGACTTTGTGTACATCATTGATTAGTGTTCCAATGTTCATCATGCATTGTTTTGTATCTCTTACCTTGATCTACATTTCTCTAAGATTTTTTGATTCCAACAAACACTAATTCATCATCGACAGAGTTTAAAACTTCTACATGCTTCAGGAGTTCATCATGTTCCTATCATCAAGGGACATATTTTTAGAAGGTCTTAAATTCTTCTAATCCTCTTTTTTTTTAGAGAAGTTTTGTTCCCATTGGGATTTCTCCTTTACTTCACTTTATGATAATGCATTGTACATGGGTACCTAACATCGCCTCTAGCTGGGACCCATTTCTATCTATTTTCAATTTTGTGATCTCCCCAAGTATCACTTAGGGGGGGTGTTAGAGTGAATAATTTATCTATTCACTATACTTATGTGTACTTAGGTTGATGAGGTCTAACCTCATCAACCTAAGTACACCTAATTATAGTGAATAGATAAATTATTCACTCTAACACCCCCCCTAAGTGATACTTGGGGAGATCACAAAAGTGCAAATAGATAGAAATGGGTCTCGCCTAGAGGCCATGTTAGGTACCATGTACAATGAATTGTCTCACAAATGGAGAAAAAGGAGAAAACAAAATGGGAACAAAAATCCTCTCGAAAAAGAGAATTAAAAGGATTTAAGACCTCAAAACATGTCCCTTGATGATAGGAACATAATGATGAAAAAACCCTGAAGCATTTAGAAGTTATAAACTCTATCGATGATGAACTTGTGTGTACTAGAATCAACAAATATCCAAGAAATGTAGAGAAAGATAAGAGATACAAAAAACTACATGAGTGGACATTGGAACACTACTCAACCAATATACAAAAATTCAATCAAACTTTGTGAAGTTAAAAATATAGATAGTATTGTGATTATGAGTACTAGAATCTGAAAATGTGATCCATTGAAATAATCTCCCATAGAGAGATCAAGATAGAAGGTTCCTGAGGCCTCCCAAAAAGAAGATTTCTCCACTACTTCAATGAAAGAAGCATTAGCATAACACATCATAGTACCCCCTTAATGCTAAGAGAATATAAGCAGAACCAACTAAAATTGGGAGTGTGTAAGGAATGTAGAGATGTACAAGAAACTAAGAAATGTGAGCTCCAAGGCACATTCACATTAGGTGAGAATCATGAAAAGACATTGTTGTGATGTTAAATCAAGAAGATCCACAATTTTGATGTCAAATCAAGGCTCTAAACAACCCCCTATTACACTTTATAATTCAATGTAAGTACACTTTTTTCCAAATTCCCACCAGTTGTTACACCTTGTTTTAGTTTGTTTCTGTTCGGTTGATAGTTGTTTTAGTTGTTTTTGATACTATGCTACTTTACTTCAGTTACGACACTGATACTATGCTGGTTTTTATACTTTGTTGATGATACATTAGAGACATTTTTTATCATCTTATTATGTTGTGTGGCAATCTTATGATAAACATTATGTGTGTTATGGTTTTATGTTGTTTTGGAGCATTAGTGTGTTTATGATGATGTATCTGATGTTATTTATGATGTAGTACTGTATGTTAGTCTTGGTGAAGGAGACAGTGTAGCATTACTCACTCATGAGTACCCTTCTACATTGTGAATCTCTTTCACAGTGTGATTGTCGGTTTATGCAGATATGTTTCACAGTGTTGTTTTATGCAGTTTGCAGGTACTGGGCATCGACTCCACCTGCTTTTCTAGGTTTGAGTGTGTCATGACCCAATGGAAACATGTTTCAAAGATAATGGCAAGCCCTTCTTTGGCCATCGTTCCCTTATAGGATGATTATCTGAGTTGTTACCTGTCATTGTATTTTCGTTCAGGTCTATTGTGTCGTTCATGTTTACGTCTTGTTTGGAAATTCATTAATTAGTTAAATGGTTTATTAATAAATTATTTGATTTAGTATAATGTTATTTGAAATGGTAAATTAAAATATATGTGTGTTTAATTAATTTAATAATCAAATTGGAATTATCATTTGAAAAGGTTTGATTAATTTGAATTATTAAATTAGGATATTTATTTGAATGTGATTTTTAATTTAATGTGCAAATTAAAATATCTGAAATACAGACTTTGAGTTAGAAGGTGTTATCTTGGATATTTGTTAGTTGAAACTGGTTGATCAAACTTAATTTGCATGCTCACTGTTAGTTAAGATTTGTGATTATGAGTTAATAGAAAATGAATTAAAAGCCTGGATTATGCAAAAAGTTGTGCACGACAATTTTGGTTTTTTTTTGGGAAAGAAAATTTTCACAACAGCTTTGGGGGAAAATCTTCTTCTCTGTTTTTTGGTTGAAAATTCTTGGAGACAGTGAATTCGAAGGATTTGTTCTTTTGGGAAAATAAAGAATTGCGAATTTTTTGGTTCTTGCTTCAATCTACGTCGAATTCAAGAATATAATCCAGGTTCTCTTCTTTGTTTCACATTTTCTTGATAGTAACTTCTTAGTGGTTGTTCTTTTAACCTTACCCCTGCATCTCTTACCCTGTGTTGAAGGCTTTGATCGTGTAACTGCATTCGTTGTATGTAAGTTTATTACTGAATACCCTAAGTTTTCTTTTGAATCGCATAAACTTTATGCTTTGAACTCAATGATCAGTATTACATTATTTGATGGTGTATTAACATTACAATTGCATCTTTGTTATTCGAGAATAAGAGCCCTCTTGTAGTCGGTCGATCTCATTTGCATGTCGACTTAAATCCATGACTTAATTACTCTTTCCAGCTTTTGTTTTGTCACTGAGATAAGTAGAGCAGTCATGAATGGAGGATCTTCCTTGAACTCATCAATCAATGTCTGATAGTATATAATTGCAGTCAAAGTTTGTTTTTTTATTGCTACTCCAAAATTTGTGTCTGCCCATGCGTCAATTTCTCTCTTTAAAACTTGTGATTTGCTTTTTGAAGAGCGGGTAGTCTCTTTGTATCTGTTGGGTTTTAGAATTTCTAGTTCCCCTCTATTTGATGGTAGGCTCGAACCCACCTCCCTACTTCTGTTCTCTCTTACTTGTTGTATGCACAGCCATCATCTGCTAATCTACACAACGACATGCACCCTAAACACAAGCAAACTTACGATATTAAGATGATTTTCAGAGTGTTTATTAAATTCAACGATTTGAGAGCTTCCTTGTGAAATCCTTCAACCACCTTGAATTTTCTTGAAAGTTTCTAAGCCTTTTCAACCATGTCATTGCGCCTATCGGGCTACCATTTTGTCGTAGATTCCAACTCGTGCTTCTCTGCTGATATATGAATCAGATAATATAATGTGTTCTTGCTGTTAGCAGTGCATAGAGTGCTTGACCTGTAGCTATGTCATTAGATTTAAGTTCGTCCTTGCATGTCAACCTTGCATATATGTATACTTATCTAAATGTTATTTCATTTGTTTAATCTGTTCTTGTTTATGTTAACCATTACTCCTTTAGTTTGCATGTTTTCCAAATTGTTGTCATGAATATAGTTCTTTCTTTTATATCTATTGAATGCTATAATTTTGGAAATCGCATGTATTAAGAAGGAATGGCCTTGTATCACCGGTATGAGATGTCTTGGTTATACCTTTAGATTGATGCATTTTATCTTACCTATGACTGGAAAGTGTCGCCTTCCGATCTTGAAATTTTGTAGAATCATATTTGGAAATTTATGACTGTAATGGTATTTGATAAGGTCATCGCCTGCCATGTGTTAGTTAACTCATTTAGCACTATGACTTTCTCTAAGTAAATCGAGATCATATGTTTCATCTCCAAATTCGATTGAGTCTAATTTCTTTTGTACTAGTTTTGCATGTCGGCCGTTGGAAATACTTTTGTGATATTCATATATATGTTATATATTTTGTAAACTGTCACAAAAGTTTCTTTTCACTTAGGCACGAAATCAATCGTGTTCCAATATTGAATGATTAAATCTAAATAGATATCATAATAAAACCAGATGATTTCGATTCATGCTACTTGCCTGTGTGTATGTTTTTATATATTTTTTATGCATGTAAAGAGGTACAAACCTATTGTAAATTAACAGTGATACACCTATATTTGTTCATGATTAAAGAGTTGCTTTTGTGTTATTGAGTTTTTAAATCTTCCAGAGGATCAGAAAGGAAACTTATTTTGTAAAGCTTATTGTGTTTATACTTGGATGTTCAATTGCAATGATTTAAATTGGGATTTAACCATGCACGGTTTATTTCTTACCTTGATGGAATTTTGAATATTGAATGGTTTGTGTCATGATTGAGATGTGTTCATTCATGGATTTTTTTAATGTGCATGATGGTTGTCCCTTGTAATTGATAATGAGTTATGTTATTAGGGAGAGTGGCTTTTGATAGGGGTCAGAACCCGAAGAGGTAACTAGGGTAACCTATCGTGAGTTTATAATTCAGTGAAAACCTAATTAAATGTACTAGGGGTTGGGTAGTGTTCACTAAATAATTCAGATAATTTGAATGCCTCACCTAATGCCTTATTGCTTGTAAAGATTAAGGGTAGGTTGAGATGGCCTGGAATGGCATAATCGTCTACTTTGTCTTCTCAAAAGGTATTTTTATTCCACATGAGTTTGTTTAGGGGCTGGGAATCGGTAGAGATTGCCAGGGTAACTCGGTGTGAGGGTCAGTAGTCTAAGAAGATTCACCAGGGTAACCTATAATAAACTATGTGCTGACACTCTTCTCCTAATGCATGCTATGTGGTCTCTTGTGTAGAGTTACCCTTGTTTATAATGTTGCCTTAGGGAGCTTTGTTTGTAATTATGTGGTTTAGATATTGTTATGTCGTAATGTGTACGTCAAGCCACATGATGTTAATGTTTTGTATTGATGTTTTTTTAACTTGTTGGACCTGATACTATCTCCTAGCACGGGGGGTGGACCTTCGGGTACCGCATGGTTCAGAGGAATGTTCTTTTTCCTCCATTGGGTCCCCTTACAAGTGATGTTGTGCTTGGATAATATTGTACATGAGACAGGTTCCTGATTCTACATTGTTCGTGAAGTTGGACGTTGAGCGTGCTCATGAACAAGGTTGACAGATGTGTTATCATCTTCATCTATTGGATACATTCTTGATGTATATGTGAGAACTTATTGTAATGTTATTATGTTGTTACAAGATTTTGACTAATCTCACTTGATGTAACTTGAATATATAGCTTGACTACATTATGATTATATGATTGGATCATTCTTTATAAATATGATTTATCCTTATGCTTTATGTCTTATGGTTTAGTGTTGTGATGTTCTTACTTGTGAATGTCTAAGTAGCATTGTCATGGAACCCTGAGGATGTATGTGTTCATGTTTCTTTTGTACTCTTTTTGTAATCGAATGTCTTTAAAAAAAAATTGTTCAGTTATTTTGTTACTTATGCATTGTTCTCTAGGTTCCATGGTGGGGCATTACAACTTGGTATCATAGCACAAGGTTCTAACACTGGGTACTCTGGATATTTGTGAGCCTAATAGGTTGTCCTAGATGTTAGACTTTGTAATTTATGTTTTCCAGTTGTCTTTTGTGTCTTGTAAATGAGACTTGTCTTTGGTTTTGTGTAGGACCATGCCTAGACGTCAAGGTAGGGGTTGTGGTTATGGACGAGGTGGTGGCAGTGGGGCTAACCGCCAGGACACTCCCTCTCAAATTTCTCATGAGTGTGAACATGTAGAACAAAAAGGTCCTCAATTGGATCAAGCGAGCAGGGATTTGAATCCTGAACAACCAGAGATAGAGGGAGCACAGTTGCGTCCCGTACTAGAGGAGGTTCTTGCTCAACTTGGTCCTAGACAGGAGGTTGAATAGGAAGTGGCTAGAGAATGAGACAGATCACCTAGGAGAGTTGTGGAAACTATGGAGTAGGATGTTGTTGCTGCAAGGCACATGAAAGACTTATTAAGGCCATGCCCTCCACATTCAACGGTACTGGTGGTCGTCTGGAGGCAGAAACTTGGCTGATAGACTTGGGATGGTGTTTTTCTATGCATCCATATGGTAGCAACACTAGAGCTAGATGCACCATTATGCATCTTAGAGGATTTTCCTCGACATGGTGGTGATTGGAGGAGGAGAAGCTTCATTTGGAGATTGGTTCAGTTTCATGGGACATGTTTTTGGAGAGATTTAGAGTGTGTTTTCTGTCAGAGCATTGGAGATAGTTGTTGATGGTGTTTTCTGCACAGCAACAACTCAGACATAATGTAATATCCTATCTCTCTTGAAAGGTAAATCTCTATCAGCAAGCCTCAAGAGATAACCCCAAGGTCTCTAATGTCAGGGCTTAACAATGCATAAACAACTCAGTGATAAAATGTGAAAATGCTGGTAATCACAATGGGACCTTACTATAAGCAAAATACTGAATCGATTTTATTAGATCTAACAATCTGATGATACTTCAATCCTAGATTTAACCCAAATATTCAATGAAATAGAAAAAAGATAAGGGTTTCAGAGAGATTTCTAAATCTAATACTACTCCTAAGATTAATAATGAAAGTAACCAACACTCAGAATGGACCAATCCTTCAAACTGATCTCTACTTGACCCAGATAAATTTGTAATCTTACAGAAAATAGTGCGATCTTCTGAGGTGTTAGGATTTTCAAATCATAAACATTCATTCAACAACCCTATTGCGGATGAAATGAACAAATTCTCACAATCGAACTAAGCACACTGAATATGAAGTCCAAGCTAACTTTGCAAAGCAACTAACAATCAGTTGGTTGCAAAAAGTATGGACCGAAGGATTGCTGCAACATTCAAGCATCAAATCACAGACACTATTGAATCAAATCTAATCTAAATGCTAAACTCCTCAAAGCAATTTTAAAGATAGAACAACAAGAACCATGCAAGACAAAAGAACACAAATATGGCACCAAATCACAATGTCATTTTTTGCATTCGAATTATCCATTGTAGCAACAATCCCAGCTTTTTGTTACAATATTTGCTTGAGAACAACTACTTGCTAACTTGCTCTACTTAACTATCTCTGCTTTATTCTACTTCTATCTTCTAATTACAAATTCTAACTATCTAAGCCTTTACAAATGAGGCGACATGCCCAAAATATAGAATCCCCCCAGAAAACCCGTTGGCCCAGCAAGAGTTTCGCAGCACTAATGGCACAACCACTCGGCCAAGAGAACCCACGGTCAGTCAAATAAGCATTAAATGCACATTCCATCCAAGTCGGCCCGGGATTCGCCATGCAGTTCGGACCAATGCGCGGGAAGATAATAGGGAAGCACAAATAGTGTCGCAGCCTATCATTAGCTCCCTTCCCTATTAACCTTGTTCTGATCTGACTCTTCATGTACTTTCAAGAACGCCCCATCCAGGTCAGCCATAGGTGGCAAAGGAAAAACCCTAAGTCAACTCTCAATGGACACAATCTCTTCTCTTGACCGTTTGACTGACCTATCCCAATCTACCTTATACGTTAGGTATTTGTCAATAACTGCAAGGTAGGTGGCCGCATCATCCAACTGGTGCTCAGAAACATACCCATCATCAAGTGGTGCATAAAAATAATGCCACCACTTCCTCAATTGTTCCAGATTCAAATATTTGGGCGCAATATTCCTTCTTCTAGTCATTATCTCGAAGAAAGCAATGTAGCCATTGTAGACACCAGCTAGGGTGTCATCAATGTGTCTTCTCTGTTTGTAAATATTTTTCAATACTTTTTGCTTGATTTGCAATACCTTGAACCACTCCCATGGTTCGGCAGCTCTAGAAGAAGGAAGGATCCCGTCAGTTGATGAGCCCAAAATGTGCTCATAGTTTGGATATTATGATGAACTTTTAATACCTTTACTTTTGTTATTCATGGTTGTTTAAACTCTTTTTAAACCTTTTATTGGGATATCCTGTAGCAAAACACTTTCATATTCCTGCAGCCTATTGTGTTATCTTGTCTACATTTATTGCCTCGTTGACTCCCTAAATGACTGGTATATCGTATGTAGTTTTTGAATGATGAAATAGATTTAAATATGTGATTAATGAACGGATATTGTGTATGTGTTGCGCCATTCAAAGTATACGTTCCCTAGTTTGACAAGTAAATGAACATCCATAAAGAGATATTGGTCACCTGCTGGAATGTCCAATTCCCAAGATAGGTTTTACTGTGATTTTCATATCCTTTTGTGGGCGTGACCATCAGTCACCAACCTGTCCCGGGTGTACTCCATAATAGTCTTAGTTTTTCGTAGCAGGAGGTCGGTGTCTTCTTTATCTTGTGCTATTACCTGCTTCATCCAGTCCATCGTCCTCGCAACATCCTTCCCAGTTGACAGGATTTCCTTAATAGCTCCATCACCTTTTACCAGCACCCCTTTCAACCAATTCATAGTGGCAACAGTGGACGCTTTGATCTTTTCCAGCTCTGTTATGATCTCTTGAGGTAGAGGATTTGTAGCAGAGGAAGAAGGATTAATGGATTGCAGTGCCTCCATTAATTCCTCCAAGCACTTCCTGAGATTTTCATTTTCTCTCTTCAGCTCCTGCTTGGTCTTCATTCCCCTTCTCAATCTATCCACAATAACTGTACTGGAGACCTCATAGTCTTCAATATCTTGCTCAACTCATGTAGGCCCTAGATTGAAAGTCTGAACACTGTAATCCTTTCCAACCAGATTATCTCTATCTTTTTCTGGAGCGGGGGTGGCGACGTGAACAATTTTTTTATGTGCTTCATCCCTTTCAACCCTTGAGATCACTCTAGCCTTCTTCTTATCCTTGACCTTCCCAAGTTTAGCTAGGAGCTCATCCCAATTCGATGGCGTGTCTTCTACCACAACCTGTTTTCTCTTTATCTCTTTGTCTAGCCACCCTGGAATAGTAGGCTCCAATTGTGAATCAGTTTGCATTTCCCCCTATTGATCCTCCGGTATCTCCTTTTCTAAATTGGGTTTCTTAGGGGTTTCATCCATCTTGCCTTCCTTTCCAATATGCTCGTCCTTATGTTCAGGCGACAGGACCTTTTCTGCTTCTACCTCCCTTGGAGGAGATTCAATCACTTCATTTGTGACTGGTGACTCTGTATATGTAACCAAGGGAGATTGCATTTCTTTTTCAATTTCGGCCTCTGCACTGTAGAGTTCTCCCTCATGGAATTCCTCTCCCTCAGTGCCTGGATCTTCATCAACCTCTTTTGTCTCACATGGTTCACATTGGGTTTCATGAGTGGAAGGAACATGACCATGTTGTACGTCATGAGGAACAGCCAGTGGAAGGCTAGCCTCAGGCATAATGTCCTTAGGAGTCCTAGATCTCCTTCTATACACCTTGGCCTTCTCCCCTGAACTTTCAAAATTCACAATTGGTGGAGAAATCACCTCTTCTACGACCTTGGAGCTTGCCTTCTCTGATAATTTGACAATTCTTTTCCTCTTAGGCATAGGAGCATCATCCCCAGGATTTTGTTCCTCAACTCCCTTGTGTTCGAACCTTTCAGTCCTTGTTCTCCTCTTGGCCTTTGGCCTTCTCTGCCTTTTTGCTTCCTGGGCCTCTTATTCTTGGACACCCTTTGTCTTGATCTTGGATGGGGAGTCCAACTTACCTTTACCCTTAGGATCCTGCTCGGCTGATTCCTCAGAGGTGGAGTGAGGATTTAGATCTCCCATCAGGTTATAAGTGCATTTCACTCTTTTATTCTCCAACTCCCATACCGTGTGCTTGAGCAACCTCTTGGTAACTTTGATTACTGGCTCCATCAGTTGCTTCAGTTCTGTTTGCTCCTCCTCTAACCAGTCTATATCACCAATCAACCTATCTTTTACTGCCTCATAGGCATGATCCTGAATTAAATTCCCATCATCTTCCAATTGATCAGGCACTACCCTTACATTATACAATCGGACTGCATCTATCGGAAGCTGAGAGAATTTCTTCTTTCTGACCTCATATTCATCACTGCAGCTGGCCCAGTAGTCCTCCAAATTAACCTTATGGCCATATTCTCTACTGGCCTTCTTTTGAGCCTCACCTGTGATATCAAACCTGGACCTCTTGGAGTGGAAATACAAATCAAGAGTACTCATTTCTTGCTCTGAAGCTTGGGCAGAGATAATGGAAGGGAATGCTTCTCTAGTGCCAATCCTTAGGGGAAAATCCCCACCAAATCCTTTCTTGTGTTTGTCCTTCTTGACAATGGCATCAAAATCACAAATCTGTCTAGTTACTTCCAACAATATGATGTGGTCAGTGGGATACCTTGGAAGTCTGTATGGGGCCCTTTGGCAGCCATCAATCCGAATGTAGGAGAAGGTCAGGAATTGAATAAACCAAGCTCCATACTTCCTGATGAGCTCCTTGGCTTGGTCTGAAATTCTGACATGCTCTACTTCCTGAAGCATTCTGGTGATATGATGGTGAATGCATCATTTTCCCTTCTATAATTTGAACCTTCCCAATGCAACTGAGGGAAAACTTCGTAAATAACATCCTGCCCAAAAATTCCCTTTGTATCCAATCCCCTGTAGGGATGGAATCTAGCTAGTGCATAAACCAAATATGAGGTTATTGTGAAGGCCCTTGTCTGCAACACATTGGATAACTGCTTGTGAATTACTTGGCTACTGACCCCTTCCCAATGGTAGTTAATTTTCTCTTGTTCCATCCTTACAATCGCATGGCACATCCAATTCTCAAATGTACCAACACTCTTCAATCCAACCACCCTGCTAAGAAATGTGATGGCATCATAGTACTCCTTCTTGAATTTTGCTTGGAACAGCTGCTTTTGCAACTTGGAATAGTGAGACTTGGGCTTCTCTAGCCAAGAATTGATAAGCTGTTGTGACTTCACAGTTTGATCATCGTAGAACTCCTGATCTGCCTCAATGGTGAATCCCACTACATGAGACTTGTCCGGCATATCAAAGGTTTGGGCAATGGAAACTGGGTTAAGATTTGCAACAACTCTCCCTTGAGGACCAATTATCCTCTGTGTATCACTCTCATAGTGCCTCGCACACTCCAGGACCAGCTCATAACATTGCACTGTAGAAGGGAAACCAACAACATGTGAAATGCCTGATTCCATCATCCTTCTAGTCACCAAAGGAGGATCCTCAGCCACCATTCTTTCTTTAAAATCTTCATAGTCCCAGAGGCCAACATTTGTATCAGTAACTTCTGACCAGATAGAAGTGATTTTACTCTCAGGGACCTTTCTCTTAATGTCCAGCTTTATCCTGTCTGCATCAGACAATGAAGATCCAGCTGCTGCCTTGCTCGATTCAGCTTGCACTCAACATGAAAACATAATAAAAACCATAGGGAAGCAAGGTTAATTCATCAATACATCACCAGAATGCATCTCACATAGCCAAAGTGCCATTAAATCTCATATGAGATGACCACAACAAATTTTGAGTTTCAAGACCATCTGCGGAATTTGAGCCAGAGAGGAATTTCGAGAAATTATGGACTGATCGGATTCCAACGGAATAACCATGAAACACCTACTTAATCATTAAACCTGATCATGATCAATCAATAAATCACATGGGAGATCATAAGATAGCATGAATAAATCATAAAATGCATTGAAAATCACTAACACATCATGCTATTCCATATTCCTTTACATTTCAACAACTTTTGGGAAAATACGCCAAAGACGGATTCCCGCGAAGAACGAGCCAAGGAGGAAATTTGGGAAATCAGGGAGACGGCAGATTTCGGAGAAATCCGGACTCGACGTAAATCCACGGTTAAGGAAAAATTCTAAACCAATGGAGATATCCGGGAACGAAGGCTTCACTTTGGCCAAACAAATTCATTCGGAAAGAAGTCACACCGAGCGAGGCATGTCTTGCCGAATGGCGGTATAGCAAACATATCGGTATGACCAAAGGGGAGTCGAGGTAAGGTCTCAGCCAATTTTCTTGGTCTCACCGACAAGCGATATAACATAAGAGACCTTCGGTGTGAGAAAGACACTATCATAGTGAACATATGGATTTAGGAGGGTTTTCGGGGAAACGTTTTGAGTTCAGCTAGAGGTCCCAGCGACTACATAATGTTTCGCCGATGTAGAGTTCTATTGGTATAACCTCTGGCCGACAATATGTGGTCTCCCCAAAAAAGAAGGCCTCGCTATGAAGTCCTGGCGACCATTAGGGGTCTTGCCGAAAGCGAAGGTGTTGGCAAGAGTAGTGAGCTTGCCAAAAGGTCTCTCCGACTAGATAGAGTCTCCCCGACTTTGAAGGGCTCTCAACGAGAGCAGGATATGTTCGGTGAAAGGTCTCACCAAAAGGGGAGGTCTCAGTGACAGAACAAAAAATTGGCAAAGACGAAATGAGCCCGCTATGAGCTCTTGGCGACGAGGGTTTGTCTTGCCGACAGAAAGGCTTTCGGCGCAAGAATTACAATGTCTTGGCGATCAAATACAAACCCACATAGGGCTTCGGCAAGACACAGGATGACCGATGTGACATCTCCCTGACTTTGAAGGGTCATAGCGAAGGGAATCCGGAAGGGATGGATTATCCCGAAGGGATGAAAAAATCCCACACTACGACTCAAAGTCATGACCTAACCCAAACACCGAATTAATCATGAATTTCCAATATTTAAAATCAGAGCAAGTCAGGGATGGGTCGTCAAAAGGTGTTCTCCACATTCTAAGCCTACTCAAGAGAATACTCAAGACAAATGACGTTGCCCTAGGTTAAAATCCCATACGTCTGCCATTAAAGCACAGGCGAGTTCACGACTACGGTAATTCAAAGGCCAACACCATGCTAGGGGAAAAAGACATCATGATTCCACGTAAGTTCACTAAAATGTCAACAAGTCAACAAACTCATAAATCACTTGAGGGATCATAAATTAATCAAGCGTTACGTAACCCTAGTCATGAAACATCCAAATATTCAGGAATTCAAGTCCCAGAAGCTCTTATAGCATCAATGCGCTATCCCAAATCATCAATTCAAAGTAAGGCAACCAAACACATACCATCACAAAACAGAAATCGATCCCAGAATCAGCAACTACGAAGAGAGTGGCGCTCACGAAGAACAGGGGCACAAACACGCAAGAAAATTCCACCAAATCTATCAATTAAAAGCCGAATGCCCCAAAATCCCAACCAATCACATGAAAGAAAGCACTTCCCAACTCAATGAGGGAAAATAAGAAGCAGGATGGCATAAAAGACCTCAGAATCAAGTTAAATACATCCCTCAGAACATGTACAGAGCCATTAATGCAGTCGATAAGACAGCCAGAGAAGGAATTCGAGAATCCGATGACAGGGTGGAATCCGGGAAAATCCGGCCCATGCAGAAATCCGTGAAGATCAAAAATCCCCGAACAACAAGTGTCCAGCCAGAGTCTAAGCGGGATCCAGGAAAATCCGACCAAGGTGGAAAATCCCGAATCCGGGCAAAAGCCCGAAATTCATCTAGAACTTAAGATTTTCAATGAGTAACTTGGGGGAAACACTTAGGCATTCAAAATAAACATTTTAAGCACATGCCTAGGTAAGACAAAACCTCAAAAGAAAGGGCCAAAACACCAAAATCGAAGCAGAAAGAGGGTCCTTGCTTCCAACGGGGCTTGTGTGCGAAAATTGCACAACAAATGGCAACTTCTGCTGGGAAAATGCTCCATAGCATTTGATGACGAAGAGGAATCAAGAACCCAGAATCTCTAGTTTCAATCTCACCATCAAAGAAACAAGTCAGAATGCAAAGATTTAAAGAATCAGAACCAAAGGATAGATCAAACCTTCCATAAACTAAAAATCCAAGTGTTTGCACATGAGTTCTCCTTAAGTTACTACAGAAACCAAGTTCAGTCAAGTCAGGCTATGTAAGGATTCTAACTTCAAAAGCAACCTGGATAGGGCCTCGCTTCCAGTCAGGCGTCCATAGCCCCGACGAGGTTATTGTTGTGATTCCCCTAAACATAGCTCTATTGCCAGCCAGACATCCATAGCCCCGGTAGAGATATTCAGGCACCCCTGATAAGTTGAATTTATTCTTTTGATTTTCAATATTTCATTTTTCTTTCTCTTGATATTCTATATGTCACTTTCATTTCAACCTGTGAATAATGAAGTTCACACTCAGGGATGAGAACCACAGTGGTGCTGAAGCAGAAATAGGGTTTTTCACCTGACAAAACTTCACAAGGGTTCCTATAGCGACATCAGGATTCTTGGCATTAAGACTGTTGGCAATAGTAAAGACTTCAACCATCCTTTCAAGATGCAAGACCAAAGTTCACCAAGGAAATACTTAGAACAATTCCAGAGAAGATAGATTTGCCATGCAGGTGCAACACATCCAGGTGAAAACAGAGAAACCCCCAAAACAAGAGCAGAGCAAAACAAAACAAACCAAAAAATAAACCAAAAGCAAACCAGAAAGGAAAACCTAATCTAACATATACAAGACGAGAGTTGAAAACGGCTCAAGACTGGAAATAATGCTTCAAATACTGCCCATTGACAGGCAGTGGGATATCCTCTCCAATGAGAGTTTTCAAACGGAAAGCATTATCTCCCAGAATTTCTAAGATCTGGTAAGGGCCAAGCCAAAGTTTATCAAATTTTCCATGCTCTCCCTTACGGTCATGGGCTTTATCCTAGTAAAGAACCAAGTCAGAAATCCTAAAAGCTTTAACCTTGGCTCTTTTATCAAACCATCTCTTGACTACCCCTTGGTGTTTAGCAAAGTTTTCTAGGGCTTCGTCTCTCTTTTCTTCAAGGTGTAATAATTCAACAAGTCTAGCCTCACATTTATCTCCCTCATCATAATATTCATTAATGAACTACAAGGTGGGGATCTTTAGCTGAATGGGAAACACAGGCTCTAATCCATAAACCAGGTGGTAAGGTGATATCCTATGGAAGTCTTATGTCTGGTGCGATCTACCCACAGAGCAAATCTAAGTTGGGTATGCCAATCCTTCGGGTTTCTCTCTAACAATTTTCGAATAACAGTCAGGATATTTTTGTTGGATGACTCAGCTAACCCATTACCCTGAGGGTAATAGTTGGATGCAAATTTAATTATAGTCCCATGGTCAAAAGCCCAGTTAGAAAACTTCAAAGATAAAAATGCAAGACCATTATCATAGACTAAAGACATAGGACATCTGAAATGATTAAGAATACCTGATTCAAGAAAGTTAATTACTACCTCTGAAGTACACTGCTTGCATGAAAGAGCTTCGATCCATCGTGTAAAATAATCAGTAATAGTAAGGATATACCTGTTTCCAACAGAGGAGGGTGGATTGATTGGACCTATGAATTCCATTCCCCACTGCGCAAAGGGTTTTACCTCGAATACTGGCTGGAGTGGGAGTGCAGCATACTTCTCTCTAGTGGCGACAGTCTAACAGACATGGCATGTTCTGACATGACTGTGTGTATCTTTAAATAGTGTAGGCCAATAGTAACCAGCTCTTAGAATCTGGTTCACCGTAGAAGGTGTTGATCCATGGCTTGTACCATATCTGTCATGAAACTCCAACATCACTCTTGCAAATTCTGCCTTTTCTAGGCACCTCAAATAAGCACCTTCATGATTTTTCTTATACAGAACAACTCCTTTCAACATGAAACTGTCACTCTTTAAGCACAATTTCCTTCTTTGTACTGAATTGAGATGATCAAGGCACCTCTGGGTCAGGAGGTAATGAACAATATCATCGGTCCACTCTCCAAGAGAAACATCCTCCAAATTATAACTCTGAGCAGTAAGGTTAGGGCCTGTCTCTGCCATTGTCTTTGTAAGTCCTTGCCCTCTTACCAACTTCATGAGTTGAATTTCCATATCATACTCCTGTAACATGGTTACCCACTTGGCTCTACATTACCCCAGCTCATTCTGCATCAATAACAGCTTAACTGCAGGATCAGGAACTATTGCGAAGATTTTGTTTCTGAGGATATAATGCCTAAATTTTTTTACAGCCTGGACTAAGGCATAGGCCTACTTTTCCACACTCGGGTATCTCAACTCTACATCCTTCAATGGTGCACTCATGAATGCTATGGGATGCTCGTTTCCTTGATCCGAATTTTGAGTTAACATAGCAGCGCAAAGAATGATCAGAGGCAAACAAATATATATAGAATGGTTTAGCATAGTCTGGACTTCCCAAAACAGGAGCTTCAGCAATAGCCCTCTTTATTTCTGCAAATGCTTCTTTTGCTTCTGCATTCCATTCAACCTTGGCCTCCTGCTTTAACATTGCATTCAGTGGCTAAACTATTTCTACGAACCCAGTGATGAACTTCCTTATGAAGTTGATCTTGCCAAAGAAGGATGTCATTTCTTTTTTACTAGCAGGCGGTGGAATCTTAAGAATGGCCTCTATGCGTTCATGATCAATGGAAATTCCCTTTTCAGAGAGAACATGTCCCAGCAATTTACCTTTTGCTACTCCAAAGATGCATTTCTTTGGGTTGAGAGATATTCCAAACTCTCTACATTTTTGAAAAACTTTGCATAAATCTGAGACATGATCACCTTTCTTCTTGGAAAAGACAGTTAGATCATCCATATAAATGATTATGCACTTACCAATGATGTCTTTAAAGGAAATGTCCATAGCTCGTTGGAATGTTGCTCCAGCATTAATTAAGCCAAAAGGCATCCTTCTGTAGGAAAAATTACCCCACTTGGTGGTGAAGGCAGTCTTGTGCCTATCTTCATATTGCACCATAACTTGGTTATACCCTGAATAACCATCCAGGAAAGACATCATCTAAGATTCGTTGACTCTGATGCTCTGTTTAGGTTCCTAAAATCAACACACAGTCTGATTTCACCATTTTTCTTCCACACTGGAACTAGATTTGCAACCCAAGTAGAGTGTATGACTGAGAATATTATCCTTGCACATAGCAGTTTCTGCACTTCCTTCTGTATTATGGGTTTCAGCAAAGCATTGATGGGCCTTTGCCTCTGTCTAAAAGGTTTTACTCCTGGATTGAGAGGAATAGTATGGGTTATGATTGATGTATCATAAGTCTTTAAGTCTTCATAACTCCAAGCTATCACATCCAAATATCTATGTAATGCATCAATAATTCCTTGTCTTTCTTCTGGAGTGCACACTTTGCCAATAAGAACATTTTTGGCATCCTACTGAGATCCCATATTATACTTGTCACATTGTCCACTAATGGACTATTTCCTGGTATCCCGTTCTTGATCTCTGACCTTGTCCAGATCGAAGATCCTCTCTAGTTGCACCATTCCCTTGGGAATTGTGTTGGTCTTCATATTGATTACCCCTTCGAGGTCCATCTCTACTTCTTGGAGCTCAGTTTCATCGATGATGTGAGAAGCAAAAACATCTATATTTGTGATAAAATATAGAATATGCTTGTCATCTTCAAATACCTGGAAGTTGTTGACATTATCAGGTACTGAGGGTACTGGGGTCAGTTCTACGGTAAACTTCTTCAACCCAGAAAGAGATAGAGGCTACAGAGTACTGGCTGCATAGGCCAAGGAATCAGTTGTCTGGTTTTTATTTCGTGGAATCAACTAAATGTTGAAGGCATCAAATCCTTCAATAAGGTCCCATACTCTGTGTCTGTAGTTAGTCATTCTTCTGTCATGACAAGAATATTGTCTTCTAACTTGCTTGACTACTAATTCAGAATCTCCATACACTTGCAAGATCTTAACCTTCTTCTTCAAGGCCATTAACAATCCATGAACCAAAGCTTCGTATTCTGCTACATTATTTGTACAATGAAACTGAAGTCTATGAGTAGAAAAAAATGTCTTACCTTTTGGGATGATTAGCTCAAAGCCTGCCCCAGCTCTTTATTTTGATTTTGACCCATCAAATCTTAAAGTTCAGTAAATAGCACCTGTAGAGCTCTCTACTTTTTCGCTTACATTGTTGTTGTTGGATGGCTTTTTAGAAGGCATCACTCATTTTCCCTTGTGGTCTTCATGGACATTGATTGGGACTAGAGGAGTGGGATTAGCATAGTTCTGTATTTGTTTTATTGCAGCTTGGCATAAGCAACAGTCTAATTCTGAATGTGAAGCATTATGTACCCTACACCAATTGGGCAGAAGTAACTCTTCAAAGTTCATTCTTCTTCCTAACTGAATCTAACCTTCAATACATTTTTGAATGAACTCTTGAAAACTACCTAACAAAGCCAGCTGATTATCCTCTGGATCGTCATTACTCTCAGCTGGTTCACCATTGTCCTTAACTGATTCCACTAGGGCTTCAACACCACTAGACTCTGTCATGAGGCCGTGAGACACTGTATGCAACATGAGGACCTCCTCTGAATCCAGTTCTTCAAGGGGAGCGGATAGCATATAGTTACCCATACTTACTTCTGACACCAGAATTTCAGTAGAGGTTTTTTGATACTCTGTGATCATATACTTCATTTTGGGTTCTCGTTCAATTCTAATCTAATTTTCCACTCCTTTCCAGGGAAGCCACATATGGGAGTGATCAGTTGAAACATATCCATTCAAATCCCTGATAAAGTCCCTTCCCAGGATTAGGCCATAAGAGTCAGGGATGTCAACCACTTGTATATTGATAACTTGCTGAATCCTGGGATCAGAAGCAATCTGCATATGAATCATATTCAACTCTCCTACAACATTGACTTCAGTCCTATCCAACTGTGTGACTTTCTTTTGAGAATCAGCAGGGGTGATACCCATAGCCCTACAGACACCAAGGGGCATAACATTGGTTGAAGCACCATAATCCAGCAGACAATTATGCAAATTCTTGCCGAATACGCGGACAGAAATTAGGAATGGAGGAGTATTTTTTTTCCCTTGAAATAGAGTTAAGGGAGTGTCTACTCGAACAACTTGAGATTTTTCCCTTTCCTTCCTAGTGTCTCTAGGGGGCATACGGACTTGATCATGAGACTGATCTTGTCCTCCTACTGACTGAGAACAAAATAATCTATTGAAACTCTTGCTAATTGATCTATCTTGCGACATGGAATTTGCATTATAAGATCCTAAGATTGCATTCCTAATAGATGGAACTCTTAATAACTCGAATGCAGATAGATTTACCTTCAATTTTTTGAGTTCTTCAGCAACATACGTGGCCAATTGTTCTTCATTTAAATCCGTAGGAGTCTCCCTCAGGTATTCCACCATCTTTTCTTTATTGGCATCAACATTTCTTCCTTTTGGCACATCAACATGTCCTAGATCTTGAGATAAATATTGCTTAGACATCTGAGGCAGTGGTGGATTATTGCTAGCATTAGGGTCTGGAGGCTTGTTGAAATTATTCAGTGGGATGGAAGTAGTAAAAGGGGCCTCTAGCCTGTGGGTGCCTGTGTGGGAACTCTCTTAAGTCATACCTTTTGACAGGTCTATGGAAGGTTTGCACTTCTTCAATGTAAGCTTCTTCTTCATCTCTGGGACCATTATCGCTCACTAGACTCTCATCAAATAACTGTGTCATTTCATCTCCATTGCATACCTGGTCTGTTTCTTCCTCCAATTGGTCAGATTCCTCTTCAGGTACATTCTCCCCACTTTGCAGAAAAGGAGCATGGTTTAATACCAACACCGGTGAATCATAAGGAATAGAAGGTACTATTTCCTGACAGCTTGTATTGTTCTCCACTTCATACTGAAAGATTGAGGCTGCTGTTTGGAATTCTTGACAGTCTAACTCAGAATGTTGAAAAGTCTTGTGGAGCCTACACCACCCTGATAAAGCAGCCTCAGCTAGATATACACCGCTAGGAGGCTTCTCTTGATTAACTGGTTGATTGGCAGACTGATTGATAGGTTGACTACTTGGTTGATCCAATGGGGTGGGGACTCCTCCATTATTGGGCCCTGTGTTCCAAGTTTTTTTCTATCTTGATTGTTGCCTTCTCTCGAATCCTTGTCCACCACCTCTGTCAAAGTTCTGGCCCGAGGGTTTCCCCTTATCATAGTTCTATCTTCTATCATTATTATACCCTGTCATTATTGTAACCTCTATCCTAGTTATATCCTCTATCGTTGTTGTATCCTCGGTCCTGACGTTGCCCTCTATCAAAGTGTTGTCCTTGTGGATTCTCTCTGTTCTGGTTGGACTGCATATTTCTCTGAGTAGCTTGCAACTGACTATTCTGGTTCCTCAAGTAAGTCACTACCATATTTAGCTTTTTTATTTGTTCAAACAACTCATCTAGTCTCTCATTGTCAGGATTACTATATGGAGGCTGATTCGCATTATTCTGAGAATGTCCTACTACAGCATTGGCATTTAGTGACTGGTTCAAGACTTCAGAATTTTGCAAGTATGAGGGATAACTAGCCTGAGGCTAGATATGTAGAGGTTGATTCACATTTTGCTGAGGGTAACTAATGAAGGATGAAACTTGTCCTATTGGAGGTCCGGGGTGAGGGATTAGAGGTAACTGAGGTACTTGATTCATGATTGGAGTATGGTTTGTCAGAGCTTGGTTGAGAGCTGAAACTTGTCCAGGGTGAGCAACGGGTCCTAATGAGGGCAGAGGCCCAGACAGATGTTGCCTTATATTCATGCTAACTTTCACAGCTTCTGCATATGCATTAAGTAGACTCTCAGGGGGATTATTACTCCACTTCATAAAAGTAGCTGTCAAACTATCAAGTCCCTCATAATAAACTTCTAGAGCAGTGGGTTCATCAACAGCATAAGGGGTATGTAGTCTGGTATAAGCACGATGAAACCTATTGTTGAAGGATACATAGGCTCATTAATCTCCCTCTTCACATTAGTAAACTGACGGTAAAGCTCATTAGAACTAATGGGGATTCAAAACTTTTGCAAAAAGGAAACCTCTAGCTCAGTCCAATGTTGGATAGACCCAGCAGGAAAATGGTTGTACCAATAGAACGCATCTTCCCCTAGTGAATAAGGAAAGAGTCTACAAGCTACATCCTCATGGTTTATCCCTCTATCCTTAAGGCTAGTCTAAAAGATCCTGATGTGTTCCTCAACGGTCCTATTTGGATCATTGACATGGAATTTTGAACAAAAGTGTTCAGGGTTTTTTGGCATGACATTGTAAATGGCAAATATTAATGGAGATGGGTTGGTTGCTAGGAAAGCCATTAGTGGAGGTGGGGGCGGTAATGGCTGATTTATGGTTGGCTGAGGTTGTGGACTGGGAATGTCCTCAGACTCAGATGAACATGATGAAGATGGGGATGATGGAGGTGTGGGAGGTGGATGGGATGATGATGATTCTCCCCTTCTGTTGGTCCTTCTTGACCTAGTAGGGTTTGGTAATTCCTAAAATTCTTCCTCTCCTAGAGTGGATCTTGTCCTTCTTCTGAATCTATCAGGAGAGATGGCGTTCAAAAATTGATCCAGCTTGCTTATTTGGGCCTTCCTTCTAGCGCCAATCCAGTTGATGGTGTTTTCTGCACAGCAACAACTCAAACAAAATGTAATATCCTATCTCTCTTGAAAGGTAAATCTCTATCAGCAAGCCTCAAGAGATAACCCCAAGGTCTCTAATGTCAGGTCTTGATAATGCATAAACAACTCAGTGATAAAATGTGAAAATGCTGGTAATCACAATGGGACCTTACTACAAGCAAAATACTGAATCAATTTTATCAGATCTAACAATCTGATGATACTTCAATCCCATATTTAACCCAAATATTCAAAGAAATAGAAAAAAGATAAGGGTTTCAGAGAGATTTCTAAATCTAATACTACTCCTAAGATTAACAATGAAAGTAACCAACACTCAGAATGGACCAATCCTTCAAACTGATCTCTACTTGACCCAGATAAATTTGCAATCTTACATAAAACAATGCGATCTTCTGAGGTGTTAGGATTTTCAAATCATAAACATTCATTCAACAACCCTATTGCGGCTTAAATGAACAAATCCTCACAATCGAACTAAGCACACTGAATATGAAGTCTAGGCTAACTTTTCAAAGCAACTAACAATCAGTTGGTTGCGAAAAGTATGGACTGAAGGATTGCTGCAACATTGAAGCATCAAATCATAGACACTATTGAATCAAATCTAATCTAAATGCTAAACTCCTTAAAGAAAATTTAAAGATAGAACAACAAGAACCATGCAAGACAAAAGAACACAAATATGGCACCAAATCACAATGTCATTATTTGCATTCGAATTATCCACTGTAGCAACAATCCTAGCTTTCTGTTACAATATTTGCTTGAGAACAACTACTTGCTAACTTGCTCAACTTAACTATCTCTGCTTTATTCTACTTCTATCTTCTAATTATAAATTCTAACTATCTAACCCTTTACAAATGAGGTGACATGCCCAAAATATAGAATCCCCCTAGAAAACCCGCCGGCCCAACAAGAGTTTCGCAGCACTAATGGCACAACCACTCGGCCAAGAGAACCCACGGTCAATCAAATAAGCATTAAATGCACGTTCCATCCAAGTCGTCCCGGGATCCACCATGCAGTTCAGACCAATGCACGGGAAGATATATTAGGGAAGCACAAATCGAGCCGCAACCTATCATTAGCTCCCTTCCCTATTATCCCTGTTCTGATCTGGCTCTTCATGTACTTTCAAGAACACCCCATCCAGGTCGGCCACAGGTGGCAAAGGCAAAACCCTAAGTCGATTCTTAATGGACGCAATCTCTTCTCTTGACCGTTTGACCAACCTATCCCAATCTACCTTATACGTTAGGTATTTGTCAATAACTGCAAGGTAGGTGGCCGCATCATCCAACTGGTGCTCAAAAACAGACCCATCATCAAGTGGTGCATAAATATCATGCCACCACTTCCTCAATTGTTCCAGATTCAAATATTTGGGCGCGATCTTCCTTCTTCTAGTCATTATCTCAAAGAAAGCAATGCATCCATTGTAGACACCAGCTAGGGTGTCATCAATGCTTCTTCTCTGTTTGTAAATCTTTTTCAATACTTTCTACCTGATTTGCAATACCTCAAACCACTCCCATGGTTCAGTAGCTCTAGAAGAAGGAAGGATCCCGTCAGTCACCAACCTATCCTAGGTGTACTCCATAATAGTCTTAGTTTTTCGTAGCAGCAGGTCAGTGTCTTCTTTATCTTGTGCTATTACCTACTTCATCCAGTCCATCATCCTTGCAACATCCTTCCCATTCGACAGGATTTCCTTAATAGCTCCATCACCTTTTACCTGCACCCCTTTCAACAAATTCATAGTGGCAACAGTGGATGCTTTGATCTTTTCTAGCTCGGTTATGATCTCCTGAGGTAGAGGATTTGTAGTAGAGGAAGAAGGATTAATGGACTGCAGTGGCTCCATTAATTCCTCCAAGCACTTCCTGAGATTTTCATTTTCTCTCTTCAGCTCCTGCTTGGTCTTCATTCCCCTTCTCAATCTATCCACAATAACTGTATTGGAGACCTCATAGTCTTCAATATCTTGCTCAACTGATGTAGGCCCTAGATTGAAAATTTGAACACTATAATCCTTTCCAACCACATTATCTTTATCTTTGTCTGGAGCGGGGGTGGCGACGTGAACAATTTTGTTATGTGCTTCATCCCTTTCAACCCTTGAGATCACTCAAGCCTTCTTCTTATCCTTAACCTTCCCAAGTTTAGCTAGGAGCTCATCCCAATTCGGTGGCGTGTCTTCTACCACAACCTATTTTCTCTTTATCTCTTTGTCTAGCCACCCCGGAACGATAGGCTCCAATTGTGAATCAATTTGCATTTCCCCCTGCTGATCCTCCGGTATCTCCTTTTCTAAATTGGGTTTATCAGGGGTTTCATCCATCTTGCCTTCCTTTCCAATAGTCCCGTCCTTATGTTCAGGCGACAAGACCTTTTCTGCTTCTTCCTCCCTTGGAGGAGATTCAATCACTTCATTTGTGACTGGTGACTCTGTATATGTAACCAAGGGAGATTGCATTTCTTTTTCAATTTTTGCCTCTGCACTGTAGAGTTCTCCCTCAGTGCCTGGATCTTCATCAACCTCTTTTGTCTCACATGGTTCACTTTGGGTTTCATGAGTGGAAGGAACATCACCATGTTGCACGTCATGAGGAACAACCGGTGGAAGGCCAGCCTCAGGCACACTGTCCTTAGGAGAAGGAGTCCTAGATCTCCTTGTATACACCTTGGCCTTCTCCCCTGAAATTTCAACATTCACAATTGGTGGGGAAATCACCTCTTCTGCGACCTTGGACCTTGCCTTCTCTAATAATTTGACAATTCTTTTCCTCTTAGGCATAGGAGCATTAGCCCCAGGATTTTGTTCCTCAACTCCCTTGTGTTCGGACCTTTAAGTCCTTGTTCTCCTCTTGGCCTTTGGCCTTCTCTGCCTTTCTGCTTCTTGGGCCTCTTCTTCTTGGACACCCTTTGTCTTGATCTTGGATGGGGAGTCCAACTTATCTTTATCCTTAGGATCCTGCTCATCCGATTCCTCAGAGGTGGAGTGAGGATTTAGATCTCCCATCAGGTTATAAGTGCATTTCACTCCTTTATTCTCCAACTCCCATACCGTGTGCTTGAGCCACATCTTGGTAACTTTGATGACTGGCCCCATCAGTTGCTTTAGTTTTGTTTGCTCCTCCTCTAACCAGTCTATATCACCAATCGGCCTAGCTTTTACTGCCTAATAGGCATGATCCTGAATTAAGTTCCCATCATCCTCCAATTGATCAGGCACTAACCTTACATTATACAATCAGACTGAATCTACCGGAAGCTGAGAGAATTTCTTCTTTCTGACCTCGTATTCATCACTGCAGTTGGCCCAATAGTCCTCCAAATTAACCTTATGGCCATATTCTCTACTAGCCTTCTTTTGAACCTCACCTATGATATCAAACCTGGACCTCTTGGAGTGGAAGGAAAAATCAAGAGTACTCATTTCTTGCTCTGAAGCTTGGGCAGAGATAATGGAAGGGCATGCTTCTCCAGTGCCAATCCTTAGGGGAAAATCTCCACCAAATCCTGTCTTGTGTTTGTCCTTCTTGACAATGGCATCAAAATCACAAATTTGTCTAGTTACTTCCAACAATATGATGTGGTCAGTGGGATACCTTGGAAGTCTGTATGGGGCCCTTTAGAAGCCATCAATCCGAATGTAGGAGAAGGTCAGGAATTGAATAAACCAAACTCCATACTTCCTGATGAGCTCCTTGGCTTGGGCTGAAATTCTGACATGCTCTACTTCCTGAAGCATTCTAGTGATATGCATGGTGAATGCATCATTTTCCCTTCTATAATTTGAACCTTCCCAATGCAACTAAGGGAAAACTTCGTAAATAACATCCTGCCCAAAAATTCCCTTTGTATCCAATCCCCTGTAGGGATGGAATCTAGCTAGTGCATAGACCAAATATGAGGTCATTGTGAAGGCCCTTGTCTGCAGCACATTGGACAACTGCTTGTGAATTACTTGGCTAATGACCCCTGCCCAATGGTAGTTAATTTTCTCTTGTTCCATCCTTACAATCGCATGGCACATCTAATTCTCAAATGTACCAGCACTCTTCAATCCAACCACCCTGCTAAGAAATGTGATGGCATCATAGTACTCCTTGAATTTTGCTCAGAACAGTTGCTTGGGCAACTTGGAATAGTGAGACTTGGGCTTCTCCAGCCAAGAATTTATAAGTTGTTGTGACTTCACAGTCTAATCATCGTAGAACTCTTGAGCTGCCTCAATGGTGAATCCCACTACATGAGACCTGTCCGACATATCAAAGGTTTGGGCAATGGAAACTGGGTTGAGATTTGCAACAACTCTCCCTTGAGGACCAATTATCCTCTGTGTATCACTCTCATAGTGCCTCACACACTCCAGGACCAGCTCATAACATTGCACCGTAGAATGGAAACCAACAACATTTGATAAGCCTGATTCCATCATCCTTCTAGTCACCAAAGGAGGATCCTCAGCCTCCATTCTTTCTTTAAACTCTTCATAGTCCCAGAGGCCAACATTTGTAACATAACTTCTGACCAAACAGAAGTGATTTTACTCTTAGGGACCTTGCTCTTAATGTCCAGCTTTATCCTCTCTGCATCAGACAACAAAGATCCAGCTATTGCCTTGCTCGATTCAGCCTGCACTCAACATGAAAACATAATAAAAACCATAGGGAAGCAAGGTTAATTCATCAATACATCGCTAGAATGCATCTCACATAGCTAGAGTGCCATTAAATCTCATATGAGATGACCACAACAAATTTTGGGTTTCAAGACCATCCGCGGAATTTGAGCCAAAGAGGAATTTCGAGAAATTTTAGACTGATCGGATTCCAACGAAATAACCATGAAACACCTACTTAATCATTAAACCTGATCATGATCAATCAATAAATCACATGGGAGATCATAAGATAGCATGAATAAATCATAAAATGCATTGAAAAGCACTAACACATCATGCTATTCCATATTCCTATACATTTCAACAACTTTTGGGAAAATCCGCCAGAGACGGATTCCCGCGAAGAACGAGCGACTACATAATGTTTCGCCGATGTAGAGTTCTATCGATATAACCTCTGGCCGACAATATGTGGTCTCCCTGAAAAAGATCGGGGCTCGCTTAGAAAAGAAGGCCTCACTATGAAGTCCTAGCGACCGTTAGGGGTCTCGCCAAAAGCGAAGGTGTTGGCAAGAGTAGTGAGCTTGCCGAAAGGTCTCTCCGACTAAACAGAGTCTCCCCAAATTTGAAGGGCACTCGACGAGAGCAGGATATGTTCAACGAAAGGTCTCACCGAAAGGGGAGGTCTCAGCGATAGAACAAAAAATTGGCAAGACGAAAGGAGCCTGCTATGAGCTCTTGGCGACGAGGGTTTGTCTTGTTGACAGAAAGGCTTTCGACGCGAGAATTATAGTGTCCTAGTGATCAAATACAAACCCATGTAGGGCTTCGGTGAGACATAGGATGACCGATGTGACATCTCCCAGACTTTGAAAGGTCACAGCGAAGGGAATCTGGAAGTGATGGATTATCCTGAAGGGACAAAAGAATCCTGCACTGTGACTCAAGTCATGACCTAACCCAAACACCGAATTAATCATGAATTTCCAATATTTAAAATCAGAACAAGTCAGGGATGGGCCCTCAAAAGGTGTTCTCCATGTTCTAAGCCTACTCAGGAGCATACTCAAGACAAATGACGCTGCCCTAGGTTAAAATCCCATACGTCCTCCATTAAAGCACAGGCGAGCTCACGACTACGGTAATTCAAATGCTGACACCATGCTAGGGGAAAAAGACATCATGATTCCACGTAAGTTCACTAAAATTTCAACAAGTCAACAAACTTAGAAATCACTTGAGGGATAATAAATTAATCATGGGTTACATAACCCTAGTCATGAAACATCCAAATATTCAGGAATTCAAGTCGCAGAAGCTCTTATAACATCAATGCATTATCCCAAATTATCAATTCAAAGCAAGGCAACCAAACACATACCATCACAAAGCGGAAATCGATCCCAGAATCAGCAACTACGAAGAGAGTGGCGCTCACGAAGAATAGGGGCACGAACGCGCAAGAAAACACCACCAAATCGATCAATTCATAGCCGAATGCCCCAAAATCCCAACCAATCACATGCAAGAAAGCACTTCCCAACTCAACGAGGGAAAATAAGAAGCAGGATGGCATAAAAGACCTTAGAATCAAGTTAAATACATTCCTCAGAACACGCATGGAGCCATTAATGCAGTCGATAAGATAGTTAGAGAAGGAATTCGGGAATTCGACGACAGGGTGGAATCTGGGAAAATCCGGCCCACGCGGAAATCCGTGAAGATCGAAAATTCTCGAACAACAAGGATCCAGCCGGAGTCTAAGTGGGATCCAGGAAAATCCGACCAGGGTGGAAAATCCCGAATTCGGGAAAAATTCCAAAATTCATCTAGAACTTAAGATTTTCAATGAGTAACCTGGGGGAAACACTTAGGCATTCAAAATAAAAATTTTAAGCATATGCCTAGGTAAGACAAAACCTCAAAAGAAAGGGCCAAAACACCAAAACCGAAGCAGAAAGAGGGTCCTTGCTTCCAGTGGGGCTTGTGTGTGAAAACTGCACAACAATAGTGACGTGCAAATGTGTTCCGTGATCTGCGTCAGATGGCCATGTTAGTTGAGCAGTTTGAGTGTAGGTTCTACAAGCACAAACAGTACGTCGTAATTTTGGATGACGAGGCTATATTGGTAAAACACTTCATCAGGGGCTTGAACACCCGTATCAGCGAAGGAGTTTGAGTCTTCAAGTCGAAGAATATGGAGGTAGTCATGAAGAAGGCACGTCTTGTGGAGGAGAATTTAACAATGGATTTGGGTGGACATACAGGTGTTCAAATAGGTAGTGCACCTTCACTGGGCTTTGGTTCGCGAGGCGGTTAGACTCAGATGGGGGGTTCCTCTAGGAACCAATAGGCACCCGTTAAGGGTGGACAACAACAACAACGTTACCCACCAAAGAATAAGAATTCTCAAGCTCAGCAAGGTAACAGTTCACAGTCTGGGAAAAACCATAACTGGTGGCATAATATGTGAAACTGTCAGGATCATCTAGCACAGAGTGCACAGTCTACAGTTAGCAGAGGCAGTTTTTAGCAGTCTAATGCACCTGTTGGTTGCAGTGGTTTTGGCAGAGGTACTGGTTTATTTTCATGTGGTCAGTAGGGTCACATTGCTAGGAAGTGCCCTATGAGAGATACATCAGGATTTGGTCATCGACTGACAGCTTTGGAACCGACAGTTGGAGATGCATGCAATTTACATAGAGTCTTTTTTGTGGTAGATAACCATCATGTAGATCATCAGAATATGGTGGTTGAGACTTTAGGTTAGTTATAGGGTACTAATGTTTCTATCATTTTTTATTCTGGAGCATCTGATTCATTTATTTCACCCTCTGTTGTTGAGTGATGTGGACTCATGGCAGTAAAGCAAGGCGATAGGTGGTAGGTAGAATTGGCCTCTGGGGTGAAGGTAGCAGTAGAAACCCTTGTTTGCAATTGTGGAATAAGGATTGGATCACTATCTACTTCAATAGATCTTTGTGTTACACCTCTTGGTTCTTCTGACATTGTTTTGGGTATGGACTGGTTAGAATTCCATCATGCAGTGATTGATTGTTGATAAAATATAGTACGTTGCTTAGATGATTTTGGTGCAGAATTGAAATAATTGGTGTACAGAGACCCATCTCCTTGTGGATTATATCTACTATGCAGTTGAGGAGATGCCTTTGTTAGGGTTGTTAATTGTTTGCAGCAACAGTAATGACTTGGAGGTAGGGGAGAGTCGAGAGGTATCTCTTGATGATTACCCTATTCTTGAGGAATTCACAGATGTTTTTCCTAGTGATATTCCCGGTATGCCACCAAAATGCAACATAGATTTCAGAATTGACCTGGTTCCTAGAGCAGAGCCTATATCTCGAGCTCCATATAGAATGACCACACAGGAATTGGAAGAGCTTTGTCTGCAGTTGGAAGAACTTTTGGCTAAGGGCTTTATGTACATCTGAGTGTTTCTCCCTGGGGAACACTTGTCATCTTCGTGAAGAAGAAGGATGGATCTCTCAGATTGTGTATCGATTATCGTCAATTGAACAAAGTGACGGTAAAGAATCGATATCCCTTACCCAAAATCGATGATCTTTTTTATCAGATCAAGGGAGCTAATGTGTTTTCTAAAATTGGTCTGAAATCGGGTTACCATCAGTTGCCCATTTCATTAGCGGATATTCATAAAATGACATTTTTAAATCATTATGGGCACTATGAGTTCACAGTGGTACCATTCGGGATAACAAATGCACCATCTGTTTTCATGAGTTTGATGAACGGTGTTTTTCGCACATACCTTGATCGTTTTGTTCTCATGTTTCTTGATGATATTTTGATATATTCGAGAAATATGAAGGAGCACAAAGAGCATATGAGACAAGTATTGTAGTGCTTGAGAGAGAATCAATTGTACGCAAATTTAGCGAAGTGCGAATTTTTCCAAACTAAGGTGAAATACCTTGGTCATGTTATCTCTGGAGAGGGTATTTTTGTGGATCCTTCAAAGATCCAAGCCATCATTGATTGGCCTGTGCCTACCAATGTACCTAAGGTTCGTAGTTTTATGGGTTTTTCTAGATATTACAGATGGTTTGTTCAGGGGTTTTCAAGGATTGCTCATCCTATTACTTCTCTTCAGAGGAAAGGGAAGAAATTTATTTGGTCAGATCAGTGTTAGTCAACTTTTCAGACACTCAATGAAAAGTTGACTAGTGTGCCTATCTTAGCCGTTCCTGATCGTACAAGGACTTTTTTGTTTGCACTCATGCGTCTTTGGAGGGATTAGGAGTCGTGTTGATGCAGGATGGTTGTGTGATCACTTATAAGTCTCAAAAAATTAAGGATTGTAAACTGAACTATCCTGCTCATGATTTGGAGCTAGCTGCAGTTGTTCATCCTCTGGTTTGGTGGAGGAATTTCTTGTTGGGGCACCATTTTGAACTTCACAGTGATCATTGTAGTCTGCAGTATATTTTCATGCAGCCTAATTTGAATGCCAGACAAAGACGGTGGATGGAGTTCTTATGCAAGTATGACTTCGAGGTGAAATTTGTCTACGAGAAGGAGAACGTAGTGGCTGACGCTCTTAGTCAGGGAAGGCATGAGCTTTTTGTCGTGACTCTTGGAGTTGATTTGAGGAGACAGATTTTAGCAGCACTTCCTACAGACAGACTGTATCAAGAGGTGAAGATGGAGTTAGGATCAGGTAGACCCTTGGAGGGTAGATTCACAAGATATTCTCTCGAGTCAGATGGATTGTTGCAAAATTTGGATCGTATTTGCGTACCACTTTCTAAAGGTCTTCACACTTTGATTATGTCAAAGGCACATTGAGCACCTTATTCGACTCATCCAGGTGTTAAGAAAATGCATGTAGACCTTCAACAATTGTACTTTTGGCTAGGAATGAAGCATGATATCCTTGATTTTTTTTTGAGATGTCTTGAGTGCCAGAGAGTTAAGGCTGAGCACAACATCCCGCAAGACTGCTATAGCCACATCTTATTCCTGAATGGAAATGGGATATCATATCGGTTGACTTCATTGTTGGTTTACCTATGTCATCTCATTGACATGATGTTATTATGGTTACTATTGACAGGTTGACTAAAGTAGTACATTTTTCTCTAGTCTGTTCTTCCTACAATGCCTCTTTTGTGGCCAAGATATTCATGGAGGATATTATTCGGTTGCAGGGAAATCCTCGCAGAATCATTTTAGATAGAGATCCTATGTTTACATCAGCATTATGGACATCATTACAACATGCCTTAGGTACTTAGTTGGACTTTAGTTCAACTTATCACCCTAAGACTGATGGTCAGATCGAGAGGGTCAATCAAATTCTTGAGGATATGCTCAGGATGTATGTAATGGATCAGCAGTCGTGTTGGGAAGATTATCTTTACTTAGTGGAGTTCACCTACAATAATGGGTATCATTGTTCCATAGTGTTGATGGTGTTTTATGCACAACAACAACTCAGACAAAATACAAATATCCTATCTCTCTTGAAAGGTTAATCTCTATCAACAAGCCTCAAGAGATAACCCCAAGATCTCTAATGTCAGGTCTTGACAATGCATAAACAACTCAGTGATAAATGTGAAAATGTTGGTAATCACAAAGGGACCTTACTACAAGCAAATACTGAATCCTTAAATTTATCAGATTTAGCAATATGGTGATACTTCCAATCCTAAGTCTAACCCAAATAATAAAGAAAGAGAAAAAGAGATAAGGTTTCAAGAGACTTCTAAATTTAACACTAAACCTAAGATTAACAATGCAAATGATGAAACACTTGAAATGGACCAATCCCTCAGAAACTAATCCCTGCTTGACCCAGATAAATCTGCAATCTTACAGAAATAGTACAATCTTCTAAGGTATTAAGGATTTTCAGATCATGAACATTCATCCAAAACAATCCTATTGCAATTGCAATGAACAAATAATCATAATTTAACTAAGCACAATGAATGTAAAAGTCCAGGCTAACTTTGCAAAGCAACTAACAATCAGCTAGCTACGAAAAGTATGGACTAGAGATTGTTGCAACACCTCAAGCATCAAATCATAAACACTATCAATTCATCTAACATTAAACCTAGCACATCTATCAAATAAACTTAGGCAATTCCAAAGACAGAATCACAAGAACCATGCCAGATAAAGTTCAACACAAGAAAGGCACCAAATCACAATGTCTTGACTTGCATTAAATTACCCAAAGTAGCAACAATTCCAATATTTTGTTACAACACTTGCTTGCTTGAAAATAAGACTAACTCTAACTCTAACTCTTGCTATACTGCTTAATTCGCTCCAATATCAAAACTATCTAGCCCTTACAAATGAGGCAGAATGCCATATTTATAGAAACCCCCCAAGATATGTCGGCCTAATTAGGGTTTACAATAAAAAACAGCCACAAAACAAGTTGTCCAAAGGAATTCACAATAAGCTGAAATATGCATTAAATGCATGTACTCCATCCAGGTCGGCCTGGGGTCGCCAACAAAGCTCAGACCAATGCATGTGAAGGAAGAGGAGAAATAATGGGGAAGCACAAATTCTGATGTAGCATTGCATTAACTACTTCCCCCCTTATCCTTATTTCCCTCCATCTTATCACGTACCATCAAAAATACCTTTTCCAAGTCGGCCACAGGTGGCATAGGTAAAATCTTAACTCTCTTCTCAATAGACTTGATATCATCTCTTGACTATTTTACCATTTTATCCCAATCTACCTTGTTTGATATTTATCAATTATTGCAATGTAGGTAGTTGCATCATCCAATTGATGTTCGGTGACTGGGCCCTCATTTACTGGAGAATACACATCTCGCCACCATTTTCTCAACTGCTCCAAGCTAAGATGTTTTGGCACAAATCTCTTTCTCCATGTCATCACCTCAAAGAAGGAAATGCACTTATTGTAAATTTCAGTCAAAGTGTCCTCAATCTGTTTCCCCTATTTATATACCTTCTTTAAAACCTTCTGCCTTATTTGCAGAACTTCAAACCATTCCCAAGGTTCTGCAGCTTTGGAGGAAGGAATAATTCCATCACTTACCAATTTATCCTTGGTATACTCCATGATGGTCTTAGCCTTTTGCAATAGGATATCTATGTATTCCTTATTCTCTGCTAGCACATTTCTTAGCCAATCCAATGATCTCATTGCATCTCCTCTAGTCAAAAGGATGTCCTTGATAGCATCATCTCCCTTGGTTGCACCCCCTGTAACCAGCTGATTGTAGCATGTGTGGTGATTTTTATTCTTTCCAACTCTGATATTGTTTCTTGTGGCAGGAAACTTGTAGCAGATGATGAGGAATTGATGGATTGCAAAGGTTTCATCAAGTCTTGCAAATATCTCTTGAGTTTATCATTTTCCTTCTTCAATTCCTATTTAATATGTACTTCTTTCCTCAACCTACCCAAGATCACAACACTAGAACCTTCATACTCTTCAATCTCTTGTTCCATGGAAGTAGACCCTAGGTTGATGGTCTACACATTGTAATCACTTCCAATCACATCATCCCTACTCTTATCAGGGGCAGGAGTAGCAATGTGGACCACCCTGTTATTCGCCTCATCTCTCTCAATCTTGGAGATGACCCTGGCTTTCTTCTTTCCTTTACCCTTTCCTATATTTTCCAATAGCTCATCCCAATTGGGAGGGGTGTCATCTACAACAATCTGTTTACTCTTCAATTCTTTATCCAACCAACCCAGAATAGTGGATTTTGATTGTACCTTGCTCTCTCCAACTTCATCCTGTTGATCCCTGGGTGTATCTTTGCTCAAATCTTGCTTCTCAGAAATCTCCTCAGCTTTATCTTCTTTTTCCTTGTCATGCTCTTCTTCTTCATGCACCAGTGATGGAGTCCTAACTGGTATTTCCTCTCTCTAAGGAGGTCTATCTTCTTCACTCTTGACAGGTGAATCCTCATAAGTTACCAGCGGAGACTGTAACACCTTCTCTATTTCTACCTCAGCACTATACAGCTCACCTTCTTGAAATTCTTCTCCTTCTGGATCTTGATAGCCTTCTTCTTCTTTGGATTCACCTGGTTCACCCGATGCACTGCGAGCTTCATGAGAAAGAGGAATATTATCATATTGTTCTATAGCAGGAGTGACTGGAGGAGCATCCTTCGTCGGCACACTGTCCTTAGGAGAAAGAGTTCTTGATCTCCTTGTATATACTTGTGTCCTTTCTCCCGAGCTCTCCACATTTATCACAGGTGGGATAACTTACTCCCCTACCTTGGTACTCTCCTTTTCCTTCTGCGACAATCTTACTACCCTTCTTCTCTTGGGCACAGGGACATTAACCTCTTTATCTTCCCTTTCAGCTTCATCTTTTGCTGACTTCTTGGTCCTTGAAATGTGCATCCTTTTCTTTGCAATAGGCTTTCTTTGTTTTTCTGCCTCTTGTACTTCCTCCGCTTGAACATCTTTAATCTTGATCTTAAAAGGAGAGCTCACCTTGCCCTTACCCTTAGGATCCTACGCAACCGACTCCTCAGAAGTGGAATGAGACTCCAAGTCTCCCATTAAATCATAGGTTCATTGCACACCTTAACTTTCCAATTCCCACATCTTGTGCTTGAGCCACAGCTTTGTATATTTAATCACCAGAGTCATAAGTTGCTCTAACTCTGTTTTCTCTTCCTCCAACCAGTATATTTCTCCAAGTGATTTATCTTTCATAGCTTCATAGTCATGGCCTTGAATCAAATCTCCATCATCTTCAACTTGATTTGGAATGTCCATCACATTATATAGCCGAATCAAGTTAACAGGTAGCCTAGAAAACTTCTTCCTTCTAATCTCAAATTCATCACTGCAATTGGCCCAATAGTCCTCTATATCATCCTTGTGGCTATATTCCCTACTAGCCTTCTTCTGTGCTTCTCCAGTCCTATCAAACCTAGATCTTTTGGAATGAAAGGATAACCCAAGATTGCTCATTTCTTCTTTAGAAGCATAGGCCGAATTAATAGAAGGGCATGCCTCACTAGTGCCTATCCTCAAAGGAAAATCACCACTGAACCCAATCTTATGCTTATCCTTCTTCACAATTGCATCAAAATCGCATATTTTCCTTGTGACCTCTAGAAGTATAATGTGATCAGTGGGATACCTAGGAAGTCTGTATGGAGCCCTCTGACAACCATCCACCCTTATATATGAAAAGGTGGGAAACTGTGTGAACCAAGCCCCATACCTTTTGATTAGCTCCTTGGCACTATCAAATATCCTTACATGCTCTGCACCTTGGAGCAACCTAGTGATGTACATGGTGAATGCATCATTCACCCTCCTACAGCTCGAGTTACCTAGGTGTAGCTATGGATAAACCTCATAGATTACATCCTATCCAAACACACCCCTTGTACTTAGTCCTTTATATGGATGAAATCTTGCAAGTGCATAAACCAAGTAGGAGGTCATTGTGAAGGTCTTAGTCTGCAAGACATTACACATTTGTTCATGAATCATGGCACTTATAACACCTACCCAATGATAATTAACATTCTTCTCCATCCTCACAATGACATGGAACATCCAATTCTCAAATACTCCTGCACTCTTCAACCCCACCACCCTGCTGAGAAGGGTGATAGCATCATAGTATTTCTTCTTGAATTTAGCTCTGAATAGCTACTTGGGTAGCTTGGAAAAGTGGGACTTAGGCTTCTCCAACTAGGAATTGATGACCTATTTCGACTTGATAGTATCTTCCTCATAGAACTTCTTTTCCATATCCATATCAAAAGCCACCACATGAGACCTATCTGGCATGTCAAAGGTTTGGGCTATAGACACAGGATTTAGATTTTCCATAATTCTCCCTTGGGGACCAACTATCCTTTGTGTACCTCTGTCATAGTGTCTAGCACACTCGAGCACCAACTCATAACACTGTATCGTAGGAGGGAATCTAGCCACATGCGCCAACCCTGATTCCAATGCCCTTCTGGCCAGCAAAGGAAGGTTTTGTGCTGCCATCCTGGTCTTGAACTCTTCATAATCCCACAATCCAATGTTAGTATCAGTTACCTCTAACCAGATGGAAGTCAGCTTGCTCTTAGGGATTCTGCTTCTTATATCCATTTTGATTCTTTCTTCCTCCAAAACAGAAGACCCTTGTACACTTGGATCCATCACTCTACCCTTGGTTCCACTTGTCACTGCCTTACTCGACTCAGCCTGCATTCAACAAAGAAACCATAATAAAGATCACATGAAAACAAAGTTAATTAATCACAAATGGCAGATTCATCTTAAATATAAGTCCCATGATAAGAAAAATGCTCTAAAACCTCATAAAATTAATCATCTCAAAGTTCAGGTTTTCAGTCCTCCCGCAGAATCCAGGCCAGAGAGGAATTTCAGAAAATTCCCAACCAAGTGGATTTTGGCAAAATAAATAAAAAAGCATCCAATAATCATTTAATCAACTGTCATTAACCAAGAAACAACATGCTAAATCTTTAAATAATTCAAGTTGATCATACAATGCATAATCACCAGCTAATAAATCATGCTATCTCTCAGTTTTTCATTTTCAACAAAGTTTTAGAGAATTCCGCCCAAGACGGAAATCCATGAAAATAGCAATAGTCTACGAATTCTGGGAAAATAAATGAACAAATGAAATTTCGGTAAAATTCAGAGGGAACAGAAATCCGCAAAGCAGGCATAACTCCGGAAAACTGCACATTTCAGGAAAACAAAGAGAAAACGGAAAGTCGGAGAATTCTGACAGTTAAGGAATTCCGCGAAGGCTTTGAAATACCGAATGTCGATGTTTTCTCATGACTTCACTCAAATTGATCGAACGATCACAAATTTGAGGATCTTGGGCTTGCAACTAGCTTGATTTAAACCTCCTATAGATCATCTTTAAATTCAAGGCTCATCCTAAAGAAAATTGATAGGAATTGGTGATGCCCTAAGCATGAAACCCTAAAATTCTACCATGAATGCACAGGACAAGCTTGGGTTCAGCATACTCATTTGCTAGGTTTACAAAAGGCTCGCTATGGCCTACAAAAGTGAGCTACCTCATAATGAAATCGATAAACAAGCTTGAAAAACTCACTTGGGAATCATCAATCTAACAGAATCAAACAACCCTAACTTCAGGTGTTCAATGCCCAAACATATAGAAATTCAGACTCCAAGCACACTCAGGATGCCAAAGAATCACTCACATTCAACAATCATAAACAAGGCAATGCGTACATACCATTGATGGAGTGAGACTCGATTATAGCAATGACAGGTAACAATCTTTAGCGCCTTAGCAAATAACAGATGACACCCAGGAAAATCACCACCAAATCCAAGAATTCACAAATTCAACACACCAAATCCAGCCAAGAACTTTGGATCAAGCACTCCAGATCAATAGAAAGAAAATGATGATACTTAATGGCATAAAAATCCCAAAAATTGATTTAATACCTGCCGTCGAAATCGTACAAATGAGCATTAATGCAGTCGACAAGACAGGCCAAACCAAAACCCAGGAACCCGATAGGACGACAGAATTTCAGAGAAATCCAGTCACCACGGAATTCCGTGAAGGACCAAAATCTTTGGATCACAGTGTAAAGAATCCACCACCGTGTTTTCAAGGAAACTGGGGAATTCCGCCAGGAGTGGATTTTCCCAAGAACAGCGAAAAACCCAAAAATTGTCCAAAACTCAATATTTTCAAAGTGCTTCCTAGAAGGGGGGCATTTGCACGAATAAGATAATCATTCAAGCACGCGCTAAGGAAACAAAACCTAAAAAATTTAAGGGCCAAAACACCAAAAATGAAAGCAAAAGAAGGCCCCTGCTTTCAACAGGGCATGTGTGCGAAAAACTGCACAACACATAGGTATGCCTCCTTTTCAGGCATTGTATGAATGTTCTTGTCAGAGTCCGTTGAGTTGGGATCGACTTGAGGATAGAGTTATAATTGGGCCTGAGATGCTTTGAGATATTGAGCAACAAGTTGATCACATCAGAGAGCACTTGGTGGCGACACAGGACAAGCAGAAGAAGTATGCCGATGCGCATAGAGTAGATCATCAGTTTTCAATTGGTGATAGGGTATTTCTTCCGGTGCATCCATGGAAGAGTCTGATCCATTATGGAAAAGGCTCTAAGATAGTGCCTCATTTCATTGGACCATTTGATATTTTGGAGAGGATTGGTCCTATAGCATACCGTCTTGCTTTACTGCCTAGTTTTTCACGCATTCATGATGTATTCCATGTATCTGTTCTTAGGCCTTATCATCCTGATATTTCACATGTACTCGATTGGAATGCATTACAGGTAGAGGAAAAGCAGCTGGCTTTGGAGCTTGTGGGCGTTCTTCAGCACAAGAGACTTACCCTCAGGGGTTGACACGTTGAGCAGGTGAGGGTCTAGTGGGATCCTAGTGAAGAGGCATCAACTACTTGGGAGGATGTGAAACAAATGAGAGAGATTTATCCATATCTATTTGCAGGATTCTAGGAGGAAGCCTTATCCTAGCGGGGAAGGATGTAATGTCCCTCCAGTTGTTTCACCTTGTTTCAGTTTGTTTCTGTTTGGTTGATAGTTGTTTTAGTTTTTTTTATACTATGCTACTTTACTTCAATTATGACATTGATACTATGCTGGTTTTTATACTTTGTTCATGATACATTAGAGACATTGTTGATCATTTGATTACGTTGTGTGACGATCTTATGATAAACATTATGTGTGTTATGGTTTTATGTTGTTTTGGAGCATTAGTGTGTTTATGATGATGTATCTAATGTTTTTTGTGATGTAGTACCGTATGTTATTCTTGGTGAAGGAGACAATGTAGCATTACTCACTCATGAGTACCCTGCTACACTGTGACTCTTTCACGGTGTGATTGTCGGTTTATGCAGATATGTTTGAAAGTGTTGTTTTATGCAGTTTGCAGCTACTGGGCATCGACTCCGCCTGCTTTTTTAGGTTTAAGTGTGCCATGACCCAAAGGAAACATGTTGTTTCAGAGATAATTCCAGGCCCTTCTTTGGCCATTGTTCCCTTATAAGATGATTATTTGTGTTGTTACCCGTTGTTGTATTATCGTTCGGGTCCGTTGTGTCGTTCATGTTTACGTCTTGTTTGGAAATTCATTAATTAGTTAAATGGTTTATTAATAAATTATTTTATTTAGTATAATTTTATTTGAAATGGTGAATTAAAATATATGTGTGTTTAATTAATTTAATAATCAAATTGGAATTATCATTTGAAAAGGTTTGATTAATTTGAATTATTAAAATAGGATATTTATTTGAATGTGATTGTTAATTTAATGTGCAAATTAAAATATCTGAAATACAGACTTTGAGATAGAAGGTGTTATCTTGGATATTTGTTAGTTGAAACTAATTGATCAAACTTAATTTGCATGTTGAATTAAAAGCCTAGATTATGCAAAAATTTGTGCATGACAATTTTGGTTTTTTTTTTTGAAAGAAATTTTTCACGGTAGTTTTGGGGGAAAAGCTTCTTCTGTGTGTTTTGGTTGAAAATTCTTGGAGACAGTGAATTCGAAGGATTTGTGATTTTGGGAAAATAAAGAATTGCGGATTTTCTGGTTCTTGCTTCAATCTACGTCAGATTCAAGAATATAATCCAGGTTCTCTTCTTTGTTTCACATTTTCTTTATAGTAGCTTCTTGATGGTTATTCTTTTAACCTTACCCCTGTGTCTCTTACCCTATGCTGAAGGCTTTGATCTTGTAATTACATTCATTGTACTTAAGTTTATTACTGAATGCCCTCAGTTTTCTTTTGAATCAAATAAAATTTATGCTTTGAACTCAATGATCGGTATTGTGTTATTCGATGGTGTATTAGCATTACAATTGCATCCTGGTTATTCGAGAATAAGAGCCCTCTTGTAGTCGGTCGATCTCATATGCATGTCAACTTAAATCCACAACTTAACTATTCTTTCCACCTTCTATTTTTTCACTCACATAAGTAGAGCGGTCATGAATGGAGGATCTTCCTTGAACTCATCAATCAATGTTTGATAATATATAATTGCAGTCAAAGTTCGTTCATTTATTGCTACTCCAAAATTTCTCTGCCCATGCGTCGATTTCTCTCTTTAAAACTTGTGATTTCTTTTTGAAGAGCAGGTAGTTTCTCTATATGTGTTGGTTTTCATAATTTCTAGTTCCCCTCTATTTGATGGTAGGCTCGAACCCACCTCCCTACTTCTGTTCTCTCTTCCTTGTTGCATGTGCAGCCCTCATTCACTAATCTGCACAATGACATGCACCCTGAACACAAGCAAGCTTACAATATTAGGATGATTTTCAGAGTGTTTATTAAATTCAACAATTTTAGAGCTTCCTTGTGAAATCCTTTAGCCACCTTGAATTTTCTTAAAAGTTTCTAAGCCTTTTCAACCATGTCATTGCGCTTATCGAGCTACCATTCTATCGTAGATTCCAACTCGTGCCTCTCTATCAATATATGAATCAGATAATATAATGTGTTCTTGTTGTTACCAGGGTATAGAGTGCTTGACCTGTAGCTATGGCATGAGATTTAAGTTCGGAATTGCATGTCATTCTTTCTTTTATATCTATTGAATTCTACAATTTTGGAAATCGCATGTATTAAGAAGGAATGGCCTTGTATTATTTAAACTTCTGTGTATCTCAGTCTTACCTTGGCTTTCGATTTATCCTCCTCTCTATCCATCGAAAAGTCGACTTTTTAGTTTGTCATTATCACTGATATGAGACATCGTGGTTATACCTTTAGATTGTTGCATTTTATCTTACTTGTGACCGGAAAGTGTTGCCTTCCTCTCTTGAATTTCTATAGAATCATATTTGGAAATTTATGACTGTAATGGTATTTGATAAGGCCGTCGCCTGTCATGTGTTAGTTAACTCATTTAGCACTATTAATTTCTCTAAGTAAATTGAGATCATACATTTCATCTCCAAATTAGATTGAATCTAATTTAGTTTGTACATGTTCTACATGTCGGCCCTTGGAAAGACTTTTGTGATATTCATATATATGTTATATATTTTGTAAACTGTCAGAAAAGTTTATTTTCACTTAGGCACGAAATCAATCTTGTTCCAATATTGAATGATTAAATCTAAATAGATATCATAATAAAACCAAATGATTTCAATTCATACTACTCGACTGTGTGTATGTTTATATATATTTATTATGCATGTAATGAGGTGTGAACCTACTGTAAATCAACAGTGATACACCTATATTTGCTAATGATTAAAGAGTTACTTCTGTGTTATTGAGTTTTTAAATCTTCCAGAAGCTAGGAAAGGAAACTTATTTTGTAAAGCTTATTGTGTTTATTCTTGGATGTTCAATTGCAATGATTTAAATTAGGATTTAACCATGCATGGTTTATTTTTTACCTTTATGGAATTTTGAATGTTAAATGGTTTGTGTCATGATTGAGATGTGTTCATTCATGGATTTTTTTAATGTGCATGATGGTTGTCCCTAAGAGGTGTAACCTATCCTGAGTTTATAATTCAGTGAAAACCTAATTAAATGTACTAGGGGTTGGGTAGTTTTCACTAAATAATTCAGATAATTTGAATGCCCCACCTAATGCCTTATTGCTTGTAAAGATTAAGGGTAGGTTGAGATGGCCTGGAATGGCATAATCGTCTACTTTGTCTTCTCAAAAGGTAGTTTGATTCCACATGATTTTATTTAGGGGTCGGGAATTGGTAGAGATTGCCAGGGTAACTTGGTATGAGGGTCAATAGTCTAAGAAGATTCACCAGGGTAACCTATAATAAACTATGTGCTGACACTCTTTTCCTAATGCATGTTATGTGGTCTCTTGTGTAGAGTTACCTTTTTTTATGTTGTTGCCTCAGGGAGCTTTGTTTGTAATTATGTGGTTTAGATATCTTTATGTCGTAATGTGTACATCAAGCCACGTGATGTTAATGTTTTGTCTTCATGTTTGTTTATCTTTGTGGACCTGATACTATCTCCTAGCACAGTGGGTGGACCTTCGGGTACCACGTGGTATGGAGGAATGTACTTTTTCCTCAATTGGGTCCCCTTGTAGGTGATGTTGTGGTTGGATAATATTGTATGTGAGACAGGTTCCTGATTCTACATTGTTTTTGAAGTTGGACGTTGAGCATGCTCATGAACAAGGTTGACAAATGTGTTATGATCTTCATCTATTGGATACATTCTTGATGTATATGTGAGAACTTATTGTAATGTTATTATGTTTTTACGAGATTTGTCATAATATCACTTGATGTAACTTGAATATGTAGCTTGACTACATTATGATTATATGATTGGATCATTCATTATAGATATGATTTATCCCTATGCTTTATGTCTTATGGTTTAGTGTTGTGATGTTCTTGCTTGTGAATGTTTAAGTAGTGTTCTCACAGAACCCTGAGGATGTATGTGTTGATGTTTCTTTTGTACTCTGTAATCGAATGTCTTTAAAAAAAAAAATTGTTCGATTATTTTGTTACTTATGTATTGTTCTTTGGGTTCCATGGCAGGGCGTTATAGCTTGGTATCAGAGTACAAGGTTCTAACACTGGGTACTTTGGATATTTGTGAGCCCAATAGGTTGTCCTAGATGTTAGACTTTGTAATCTATGTTTTCCAGTTGTCTTTTGCATCTTGTAACTGAGACTTGTCTTTGGTTTTGTATAGGACCATGCCTAGACGTCGAGGTACGGGTCATGGTCATGGATGAGGTGGTGGTGGTGGGGCTAACTGCCAGGACACTCCCTCTCAGAGTGAACATGAGAGTGAACATGTAGAACAACAAGGTCCTCAATTGGATCAGATGAGTGAGGATTTGAATCCTAAACATTCAGAGATAGAGGGAGCACAGTTGCATCCCTTACTGGAGGAGGTTCTTGCTTGACTTGGTCCTAGACAGGAGGTTGAATAGGAAGTGGCTAGAGAATGAGACAGATCACCTAGGAGAGTTGTGTAGACTATGGACCAGGATGTTGTTGTTGCAAAGCACATAAGAGACTTATTGAGGGCATTCCCTCCCACATTCGATGGTACTGGTGGTGGTATGGAAGTGAAAAATTAGCTGATAGACTTGGGACAGTGTTTTTCTATGCATCCATATGGTAGAAAAAAATAGAGCTATATGTGCCATTATGCATCTTAGAGGCTTTGCCTCTACATAGTGGTGATTGGAGGAGCAAAAGCTTCATTTGGAGATTGGTTTAGTTTCATGGGACATGGTTTGGAGAGATTCAGAGCGTGTTTCCTGTCAGAGCATTGGAGATAGTGACATGCAAATGAGTTCCTTGATTCGCGTCTGATGGCCATGTCAGTTGAGCAGTTTGAGTGTAGGTTCTATGAACTCAAACAATATGCCAAAATTGTGGACGACGAGGATATGTTGGTAAAACACTTCATCAGGGGCTTGAACTCCCGTATCAACAGAGGAGTCTGAGTCTTCGAGCCGAAGACTATGGAGGTATCCATGGAGAAAGAACATCTTGTGGAGGATAATTTAACAATGGCTTTGGGTGGACTTCATTGTTAGCTTACCTATGTCCACCCAAAGCCATTGTTAAATTCTCCTCCACAAGACTTACCTTCTCCATGACTACCTCCATAGTCTTCAGCTCGAAGAATCACTCCTCTGCTGATACGGGTGTCGAAGCCCCTGATGAAGTGTTTTACCAACACAGCCTCATCGTCCATAATTCTAGCATACTGTTTGAGATCGTAGAACCTATGCTCAAACTACACAACTGACATGGTCATTTGACGCAGATCGTGGAACTCATCTGCACGTCACTGTCTCCAATGCTTTGACGGGAAACACTCTCTAAATCTCTCCAAAAACATGTCCCATGAAATTGAACCAATCTCCAAATGAAGCTTATGCTCCTCCAATCGCCATCATGTAGAGGCAAAGCCTCTAAGATGCATAATGGTGCATCTAGCTCTAGTGTTGCTACCATATGGATGCATAGAAAAACACTGTCCCAAGTCTATCAACCAAGTTTCTACCTCCAGACCACCACTAGTACCATCAAATGTGGGAAGGAATTCCCTCAATAAGTCTCTCACGTGCCTTGTAGCAACAACAACATCCTACTCCATAGTCTCCACAAATCTCCTAGGTGATCTGTCCCATTCTCTAGCCACTTCTTGTTCAGCCTCCTATCTAGGACCAAGTCGAGCAAGAACCTCCTCCAGTAAGGGATGCAACTGTGCTCCCTCTATCTCTGGTTTTTCAAGATTCAAATCCCCGCTCGCCTGATATAATTGAGGGCCCTGTTGTTCTGCATGTTCACTCTCATGAGAACTTTGAGAGGGAGTGTCATGGTGGTTAACCCCACAGCCACCACCTCATCCACAACCACAACCCCTACCTCGACGTCTAGGCATGGTCCTACACAAAACCAAAGACAAGTCTCAGTTACAAGATGCAAAAGACAATTGGAAAACACAAATTACAAAGTCTAACATCTAGGAAAACCTATTGGGCTCACAAATATCTAGAGTACCCAGTATTAGAACCTTGTCCTCTGATACCAAGTTGTAACGCTCCGCCATGGAACCCAAAGAACAATACATAACTAACAAAATAACTAAACAATTTTTTTTTAAAGACATTCAATTACAACAAGAGTACAAAAGAAACATCAACACATACATCCTCGGGGTTCTGTGACAATGCTACTTAGGCATTCACAAGTAAGAACATCACAACACTAAACCATAAGACATAAAGCATAAGGATAAATCATATCTATAATGAATCATCCAATCATATAATCATAATGTAGTCAAGTTACATCAAGTGATATTATGACAAATCTCGTAACAACATAATAACATTACAATAAGTTCTCACATATACATCAAGAATGTATCCAATAGATGAATATCATAACACATCTATCAAACTTGTTCATGAGCATGCTTAGCGTCCAACTTCATGAACAATGTAGAATCAAGAACCTGTCCCACGTATAATATTATTCAAGCACAGCATCACCTGCAAGGGGACCCAATGGAGGAAAAAGCACATTCCTCCCAACCACATGGTACCTGAAGGTCCACCCCCCATGCTATGAGATAATATCAGGTCCAAAAAGATAAACAAACATGAAGATAAAACATAACATTGCATGGCTTGACGTACACATTACAACTTAACGTACACATTACGACTTAACGATATCTAAACCACATAATTACAAACAAAGCTCCCAGAGGAAACAATATACAAAAAGATAACTCTACACAAGGGACCACATAACATGCATTAGGAAAAGAGTGTCATCACATAGTTACTCTAGGTTACCTTGGTGAATCTTCTTAGACTATCGGCCCTTATACCGAGTTACCCTGGCAATCTCTACCAATTCCCAGCCCCTAAAAAAACACATGTGGAATCGAACTACCTTTCGAAAAGACAAAGTAGATGATCATTCCATTCCAGGCCATCTCAACCTACCCTTAATCTATACAAGCACTAAGGTATTAGGCGAGGCATTCAAATTATCTGAATTATTCAGTGAACACTACCTAAGCCCTAGTACATTTAATTAGGTTTTCATTAAATTATAAACTCACGATAGGTTACCCTAGTTACCTCTTAGGGTTTCAGCCCCTATCAAAAGCCACTCTCCCTAATAACATAACTCATTATCAATTACAAGGGAAAACCATCATGCACATTAAAAAAATCCATGAATGAACACATCTCAATCATGACACAAATCATTTAACATTCAAAATACCCCCAAGGTAACAAATAAACCGTGCATGGCTAAAACCCAAATTATAACAAATGATCATCATGACTTAAATAGATTAAACAATTCATTCAAAGAATTCCCTAGCCTTTGGAAACCTAAGAATTCCATAACACAACAAAATATTCTTCCTCAAAAGCTTTCTTTGACACCAAATCAATAATAAAAGAATAGTTCAAAATAATAACCCATTAGTTCACAAATTAAAAGCCATATTCATTTAAAAAAAAAATTTAAGAATTATCAATGCATTTAAAATTAAATAAACTAAAATTACTTCAAATGTGTTAGAGAATACACCGATACCAATAAACTCTTTCACCAAACTAAAAGCAAACCTTTTAAAATTATACAATTTCTAATGTATATATTTTCAAGCAGAAATACACAATAATATATACTTTTCACATAATTAAGTTTACACATTAAAATTAACAAATATCTATAAATTAAAAGACAACATAGTTTAAAAAGGCATGTAGAGCTTCTAGCATTAAGTATCTTTATCGGCTAACTCACACATTAACAAGATGAAAATTGCAGACCATCATAAGACCATTGTATGGATTTAAAATGTTCTCAAGGGGAATAAAAAGCAGAAAGGTTGGGCACCATGCAAATGTAATCAATTAAGTGCAGATAACTTAAACAAGAAATCGCAGTTAACACGCCATGCAAAGGTAACGAGCTTAGAGATATTCTGAAAACACTGCACAATCTACAAACTTATCAAAATTTGCATTGCATGTACAACGCATGGCATCACAAATATACAAAAACAATGAAGGCGTGGGGAGATAGTCAAGCTATAAAGAAATCGACCTTTTAATAAACTCGTACTCGATATCAAGACATTGTATATATCAGATGTGGAACAATTTCAAACAAAAAATTCCTTACATACATATTACAGAGTATGCACAAAGATGGCTAGTTCATTTAGCAACGATGAAGAAAACATTGATGTGAAACATAACCCAAAGCAAAGTAAATGAGGGAGAACCAGGCATCTCCAAGGAAATTCTTCAATTTGATAATTAGAGGACGACTAAAAGATCAGCGCTAACAACACTAAGAAGAACTTGCAAGGAAAAGGAACAAGGAAATTGTGAGTAAATTGGTTGCAGGGGTGATGGCACTTTATATGAGTGCATTTACAAACTTAATTATTGTTACAAGTTATTCAAATTTTATGTCATGAGGCGAATTAAGAAGAAACAAATTAATTTATGTCTTGCAATCCTCAATAAAAAAAAATAGAAAACTTAAAATGAAATCCCCCCTTCCCTATGCAATTTGTTATTACAAAATGAAAAAGAAAAACCCCTTTGCCAAATTCATTAGATTAATTGTCCAATCATGTCATAATTAAAATTTTGTAAAAGATGAGTCATTTTTTTCTTTTACAATGAATGTGGCAAAGGGAAAGTGTTTATAGGGGGAGATGACATTTTTCTCCATAGTTAAAAATTTGTAAAAGAGAAGTCCATTTTTTCTTTTGCAATGAATTTGGCAAAGGGGTTTTTCTTTTTCATTTTGCAATAAGTTGCAAACGGAAGGGGGGATTTTATTTTAATTTTCTAGTTTTTATTGAGGTTTGCAAGAAATAATCTATGTCGTCTTAATCTACCTCATGAAAATAAACTTGTAGAACTTAACAACAACTAAGTTTGTAAATGCACTCATATAAAGTGCCACAAATATTGAATGTGTGTTCCTTAGAGAGGGATTTTGAAAAATTTGTATGTACACTGAATTATAAAGTGTAATGGGGGGTTGTGTAGAGCCTTGATTTTACATCACAGTTGTGGATCCTCATGATTCTCACCTCATGCAAGTGTGCTTTGGAGCACACCCTTTCTTAGTTTCTTGTTCATCTCTACATTCCTTGCACACTCACATTTTCAGTTGTTCTGCTTATATTCTCTTAGAATTAAGGGGGGAATATGATGTGTTATGCTAATGCTTCTTTCAATGAAGTGGTGGAGGAATTCTATTTTTGGGAGGCCTCATGAACCTTCTATCTTGATCTCTTGTATGGAGGATTATTTTAGTGGATCACATTTTGAGATTCTAGTACTCCTAACCATAGTACTATCTGTATTTTCAACTTCAAAATTTTTGATTGATTTTGTGCACATCGTTGATTAGTGTTCCAATGCTCACTCATGTAGTGTTTTGTATCTCTTATATTGATCTACATTTCTTGAAGATTTGTTGATTCCAGCAAAGACCAGCTCATCATTGATAGAGTTTATAACTTCTACATGCTTCAAGAGTTCTTCATCATTTTCCTATCATCAAGGGACATATTTTCAAAAGGTCTTCAATCCTTCTAATTCTCTTTTTTTGGAGAGAATTTTTGTTTTCTCCTTTACTTCACTTTATGAGAATGCATTATGCATGGGTACCTAACATGGCCTCTAGTCGGGACCCATTTCTATCTATTTTCAATTTTGTGATCTCCACAAGTATCACTTGGGGCTGTTAGAGTGAATTTATATGTTCACTAAACTTAAGTGTACTTAGGTTGATGAGGTTAGACAACATCTTTTCTAACCTCATCAATCTAAGTACAATTAAGTAAAGTGAATAGATAAATTATTCACTCTAACACCCCCCCTAAGTGATACTTGGGGAGATCACAAAATTACAAATAGATAGAAATGGGTCTTGCCTAGAGGCCATGTTAGGTACCACATGTACAATGCATTCTCTCACAAATGGAGAAAAAGGAGAAAACTAAATGGGAAAAAAAATCTTCTCCAAAAAAGAGAATTAAAAGGACTTAAGACCTTATGAAAATATGTCCCTTGATGATAGGAACATAATGATGAAAAACTCCTAAAGCATTTAGAAGTTCTAAACTCTGTCGATGGTGAACTTGTGTCTACTGGAATAAAAAAATCTCCAAGAAATGTAGACCAAGATAAGAGATACAAAACACTGCATGAGTGAACATTGGAACACTACTCAACCAATATACACAAATTCAAAGAAACTCTATGAAGTTAAAAATATAGATAAAACTATGATTATGAGTACTAGAATCTCAAAATGTGATCCACTAAAATAATCCCCCATATGAGAGATCAAGATAGAAAGTTTGTGAGGCCTCCCAGAAAGAATATTTCTTCATTGCTTCATTGAAAGAAGCATTAGCATAACACATCATATTCCCTCCTTAATGCTAAGAGAATATAAGTAGAACCAACTAAAATTGGGAGTGTGTAAGGAATGTAGAGATGTACAAGAAACTGAGAAAGGGTGAGCTCCAAGGCACACTCACATGAGGTGAAAATCATGAAGAGACATTATTGTGATGTTAAATCATGAGGATCCACAACTGTGATGTCAAATCAAGGCTCTCCACAACCCCTATTACACTTTATAATTCAGTGTAAGTACATTTTTTTCTAAATTCCTTCCATATGGAAGACACATTCAGTTTTGTGGCACTTTATATGAGTGCATTTACAAACTTAATTGTTGTTACAAGTTCTTCAAATTTTATGTCATGAGGTGGATTAAGAAGACATAGATTAAGTTATGTCTTGCAATCCTCAATAATTAATTAGAAAACTTAAAATGAAACCCCCCCTTCCATTTGCAAGTTATTACAAAATGAAAAAGAAAAACCTCTTTGCCAAATTCATTGCAAAAGAAAAAATGAACTTCTCTTTTACAAATTTTTAACTATAGAAATTCATGCCACCTCCCCCTATAAACACTTTCCCTTTTCCACATTCATTGTAAAAGAAAAAAATGACTCCTCTTTTACAAATTTTTAACTATGACATGATTGGGAAATTAATCTAAATTTCTAACCAAAACATTAATTGTTGCAGTTACAAAAATTTTCACATAAAAAAGTTAATACTCAACTTTTTAATAGGCTAACATTAGAAACCCAAGTGAATTGCAATAATGAGGATATACCAAATAAAGAGGAATATAGAGGAGAGTTGTAGATGGTGTGCAAGCTAGGGAAAAAAGGAGGAATTCAGTTGGATGAATGGTTCCAATTGTAGTAGTTAGCAATCAATGCAACTCCACCAAGTGATAGAGCCATTGGCACTTGGTCAATCCCAAGTCAAAGAATTGTGACTCCACACCTTAACTACTTGTGCATTATATTTCCTAGTTAACATATATATATATATATATATATACATATGTTGCATAGAAAATATTTGTTTAAAGTTTTGTGCAAAGAGAGGGACATATACAACTTTTTAATATGAAGAGGCATGTAACTAGTCAAATTCCAATAATCAAACAGGGAGAATCATACAATGTAATATAAAAAATTCAATAGAGATAAAACCATTGAATATGATACTTAAATTTGAATTTTATCCTCACTATAAGATTTATTGGACCTTATTGATGTTCATGTAAATTGAGGCAGTATCATAGGTTATCTTTTTAGAATCACTCATTAGAGATGTTTTGATTACCCAATATTTCAGGGATATTAGGTAATGATATATATTTTGATATATGTTAGTGTATTCTACTCTAGTTAGGCTAACTTGAGCCTAGTTAGGTGTTGGATTTGACCCAAGTGACTCATTTCCCATGAGGTGTCAAGGATGTTGAGTTGTCTTGAGAGGTGTCCAATCCCTCTCGACACCTCTCCTTTGCATAGAGAAGAGCAACTCGCCACCACTGTCACATGAGGAGTCCTCTCCTCATCTTTGGCATGTGATTGCCTATTATTATGGCATGTGTTTGCTTATCCTCATTCTTTATAATGAGGGTTTGAGCTCATTGTTAACTAGGAGACTAAATACATTATCATTGATTCAGATTCATCTTGTGTTTGTTCATAAACCTACAAGAACAAAGAGTTATGAACAAACACAAGATGAATCTGAATCAATGATAATGTATTTAGCTTCCTGGTTAACAATGAGCTCAAACCCTCATTATAAATAATGAGGATAAGCAAACACATTCCATAAGAATAGTTAATCACATGCCAAGGATTCAGGAGAGGACTCCTCATCCGACAGTGGTGGGGAGTTGCTCTTCTCTATGCAAGGGAGAGGTGTCGAGAGGGATTGGACACCTCTCAAGACAACTCAACATCCTTGACACCTCATGGGAAATGAGTCACTGGGGTCAACTCCAACACCTAACTTGGCTTAAGTTAGCCTAACTAGAGTAGAATACACTAACACCCCCCTTAAGCATAGCTTAGGTGGGTAAGAAGAAATGGGTGTTGACTACTAGCCTGATGAGGTACCCATGAACAAGAATGAAATCTCTCATAACTAGAGAAAAGGAGAAAACCACATGGGAAAAATTCCTCTCCAAAAGAGAGAAAAAGAAATGATTGTACTAAAGAAAGAAGGATAGAAGGAGGACTTAGTGTGACCCCCCAAGGACTACTTCTGTCATGCAAGTACAGTAGATGTCCCCCTGATAAGAGAGAGAAAATGAAGATATGAATCCCCCACATAATGAAAGAGATCCCATGCCAATGATGAACGCCTGAAGACAGAATATGATCCACTGCCTACAAACAAAATTTCTCCCCTTAGGAAGAAAAGGATCCACTGGTGATTGGAGAAGCCAAACCAAAAGAATGGGTGATTTTGGAATCCAAATCCAGATGATGTGTGCCTCTAAAAACTACTCACCTGTCCACATGTAGAAAAGTGATGATTTTGATCCAAGATCTTGTGAAGACTGATAGAGAACAAACTGCAAAGATGATGAAGATGGAGGGCCAATAGCGGTGATGTGGCTATCAACAAAGAGGAAAGGAGAAAATCTAGGTGGAAAGACTCCTAACAATTTATACAAACTAAAGAAGAAAGCTGCAACTGTTGAAGAACTGCACAATAGATGCCCTCTTGTTGGGATGATGCCATTGTTTATCCAATGCTCAATATTGTCCCGCTAGAAAGAAACTCTAGAAGCACATGAGGATGCGACTCTAGAATCTCATGTAGACAAGAACCATGCTAGAAAAAAACTCTAGAAGCACACGAGGATGCGACTCTAGAATCTCATGTAGATAGGAATTTAGAACAGAAGAACACTTTTGGTTTCCTATTGGAGGAGCAGTGCAGAGCTTGACAATTGATTGACAACTTTTAATATTCTAAGTTTGTTTATTCAGAAGAAAAATGAAATAAACTTATACTAGATGCTTTAAGTAGAAACCACCATATGGATCTTTATATAAATTTGATTTTTAAAAAGCTCCAAATTTTCCTAGATATTTATCATGTGGTGCTTGCAAAGCACGTACAATTTTTAAAGAATCAACAAGGAAGAAAACAAGGAGCATGCAAAAAAAATAGGGAAAGACACATGCATGCATCTAGAAACAAAGGTTTACATTTGCCTCCATTTTGGTGAAAATTTTCATAGAAATTTTCCTTCACCAAACGGATCACCCAACTTCCTCTCTCTTAGGCTGACACATTCACTCTACCAAGGCAACGCATCAAGGGGAGGCCGATTGTTTCAAATTGATGGGGTGTAGCCATGGGAAAAGAGCACATGTGATGTGCAGAAGCCAAAAGAAAGGTTGTCGCATGTCTTGACATCTACAAAAAAAGTCCACGATCTGCACAAAAACCTCAGGCCTACCCTTGCATGGCCACATGACCTATACAAAGATCAAACACGGGGCTATCAAATTCCTCAGAAGGAAAAATGCAAATGCCAAATTCCAACGCTACCTCCCACAAGATCTAAACACCTCGATTTGCAATCACTCAAAATGGGTCGATTTGCAATGATCAAATATTGCGGCCCAAGTCAAAATCATGCCCTCCAAGCACTAAGTCTCTACCTCTACTAAGACAAATACTCTTGTGGCCTCTTGACTCATGCAAAATATTGAGCCTCCAAATTGTAGATCGCCATAATGGGCACGTCCAGCCAATTTTGTAGGTCGATGCCCACCAAGCAGCACTGGGATGACAATGAAGCGTGGGAAATTTGATGTTGTCTAATGCCACACTTTCCTGTAAATTTTTGCAGACCATATTTTGATTAGTGAGCAGTGCCAAAGGAAATGGTGTGTGAGGGCTTCAAATTTCCCCTTTTTCCTTCTAATCTCTGCCACAAATTGGGCGCAGGCCTTCACCAAGTCCATCGATGTGCAAAGAAGAGAATCGACCTGGGGTGGGATCAATTCCTTTCTACTGTGAGTGGATAGGCTGACTCCAAATGACACTTCAGAAATGTCTAACCATCTTCCTAGAACACACAACAATAGAAAAAAAAACAAATTCGTTCAACCTATGGCTTGTTTTATCTCCCCCTAAGCTCTGATACCATGTAAAAAACCTATAAGAACAAAGAGTTATTGACAAACACAAGATGAATCTAAATCAATGATAATGTATTCAGCCTCCTGGTTAACAATGAGCTCAAATCCTCATTATAAAGAATGAGGATAAGCAAACACATGCCAAGGATTGAGGAGAGGGCTCCTCATCCGACAATGGTGGCAAGTTGCACTTCTCTATGCAAGGGAGAGGTGTCAAGAGGGATTGGAAACCTCTCAAGACAACTCAACATCCTTGAAACCTCATGGGAAATAAGTCACTTGGGTCAACTCCAACACCTAACTAGGCTTAAGTTAGCCTGACTAGAGTACAATACACTGACATTATCCTTAGTCAAGGATTAATAATTAATAGTTACCAATTTTATGTTCACCATTTTATATAATTATTCCATTACATTTCAATTTTGATTTGATTTATTATTGCATGTGTAAAAGTAAGAAGTAGATATACTTCGTACTCAAAAATTAGTTATTGGTTTTATGTTCATTAGTATTAAACTATTTGAGCTTCATCAACACAAGAAAGATGAACCAATAAAGATCATCCTCAATTAGTACAATCAATTTGAACCTCAAACATAGGAATGGAAACCTATGACCACACCAAAATTTTAATAAGGGAGCTTGAAATTGTAACCACAAATATGAATATATATAGTGATCACTACTTGAAAGTCAAACAAATATAACTTGCAAAGTGCCTCAAAATGTCCATGGGATCGTCATCCCTCCCTTTTAAATGCAATCCATTAAAGAAATAGGAAACCCTCAATATTCCTTCAAAGATAGAAACTTTGCAATCTTTGATTTTAGCTGGATACAAAAATTGAAACCCTCCATCAAGAGCTAAATCCTCAATTGAAGATTCACAACCTTCATGCCTTGAATGAGACTTGAATGTAGATCAACATTCTACACATATGCAAAAGAAAATTTCCCTTTGTATACACATTTTAAACTAAATTTCTCATATAAATAATTGAAGCATTACTCAAATGCAAAATGGCTCTATGAGGAACTCTAAACTAGGCTAGGTGAAAGAATTTGAGAAGGGTTTTTCTAGCAAAGCTCTGATACCATGTTAGGATTTCCAAAATCATAATGCAAAAAACCAAGATGAACTTCCACAAATTACATGCAAACAAAGGAAGCCAAGTTTTATTATCAAGGAGTGAATTAGAATGTACAAAGTATCCTCACATTTATAGGCAAGGAGTTGAAGGTAGGAAAGTAGAACACAATGACTCACTACCCCTCCAATGATGGAAAACTTGTTAGCTCACTTGAAAATTGTTCCAGTGAATGGAAAGTGTGCATCAAGAGGTGTCTCACAAAATGAAGACACCTGTCTCAACCACATGAGGTGAGACAAAATTCTATAATAGCCTAGGTAAAATTAAGAAAATGTGAATAGGTCAACCTAGAAAGTGATGACAACTAACTAGAAATATAAAGACCTTAATAAAACTAACACAATTAAGGTTGAATTTTCCTTTAACCACTCGATCTACAATGGTTACATGTATTATTACATATTTGGGATAAACCCAAATCACTATAATAATAAAAGTGCAATACACAAATTAGAAATTGTAAACCCTCTTGTTTGCTACATGATTATTCTTTTTCTATACCCCTCTCCAATCCAACAATTTCCTATTCTGAAAATGAAACTCAATCTACATATATCCTTCTACAAGTTTTCCAATGAGGTAAATATGAAAATTTGATTTCCAATCATAAAAATTTGCAATCTTTGCAACTAAAGGTTGGTGTCCATGTCTTCATATTAGAACTTTCAATCATTTTGGCATAAATCTACAATGAAATGCACACCAAAATAAGGAAAATTCCACAAAAAAATCTTACAAAATGTGACTTACAAATGGTTCTCTAACATAAGGGGTTTGCAAGTAGTGATTGAGGTATGTTCGTTATTTTCTCTTCTTGGATCTATGCCAAAATTCATTTAAATATTTTCTTGAGTTCCCTTATATCAAAATCTATTGGTTGTAGGTGTTAATGGCATTGTGGAGGAATAGTTGGAAGAATTAGCACATTGGATTCAACATCACTCCTATCAATAGAGTATCAAACTTTCACTTATTATCATGCTCATCAGACCTAGGGAAGTGGTATTAAATTCTGCAATGCCTTGACAAAAACCTTAATACTCACCTTTTTGAACTATCAAATATTAAGATACCAATTAGTCTTGGGATGTGGGAACATCCACCTTTGATATCCCAACGACACTATCTATCAAGAATCAATCTATTGGGATACCATTGAACTCCTTAACATGAAAGGAGGATGTAAAGTTAAAATTTTGAAATACTTAGAAGAACTTTGAGTGGACTAAGGGAAATGTAAAGATGTCAAAATTTTGAGGAAAGTATGACCAAGATAACAAGTTTGAAAGGAGGGATGGATGGAGGAATCAAAAGACAAAGAATAAATTTCAAGGAATCAAGGAGATGAGTACCAAGGGATGGATGGATGAGCATGTCCATATGTCTAACATACAAAATTGTATGGGATCAAGGAAAGAAGGGATGGTAGGGAAGTAAGAAAAACCCTAATAGATCGAAAGTCTAATAATTCAAAACTTAAGAAACTTCCAAGTTTCAAAATTTGAGAATTGAGGATGTGAAGAATCAACATGGGGGAAAGAAAACTCTAAAAATCCATCAAAACAACCTTGATGAAATATTTTAATCTTCAAATTTTGGGGCTTGGGGATGGGTGATCCCACAATAGTGGTTTACACTTTTTGGCCAAACTTGACATTGAACATAATTTTTTTAAATAAATCTTCACTTTCGAGCATCTATAGCTGCTAAACCATGAGGAATTTGAAGATGATGCAGACTAGTGATTTGTGAAATTTTTATGTAGATTCTAAATATATATATTTTTTAAAAGGAATCAAATTGCAGTTCTTTTCCCATCTCCTTCAAAAACTAATTTTTAAAAGTAAACACCATTTTTAAAGAGTGGCATATACTTGCTAACACAACTTTTTTTCTATGAAGGATAAAATTATATTTTTTTCAAATTTAGATTTGTAACTGCAATATCTAGTGCATTCTATTGATTTCATAGTGTTTTATTGAATTCTTTTACTTAATTAAGTTTTGAAGTCAAACCGATTACAATTTAGATATACGTTTACTTGCTTACACATAAATTTTGTGTATGTATTGTTAATTCAATTTTATTTTTTGTTGGATCAAGGACATCAATATCAAGTGCATAGATATTTTTCAAAACAAAAATTTATAATCTACTATTTTTCCACATGTGCAGAACAAAGAGGTTGATTTTTGGTGAAAAACCTACATTCACAAGAAATAAAAAATAAATATAATAATCAAATTAAATATATTTAAAATTATACTTTTTGGAAAGCTTATAATAAGAACTACGTACTTACAAAAAAAATAAAAAATGAATTCATTTGATCCCCCAAAAGGTAAATCAAAAGTGGTTTTTAATCAACATTTTGATAGGTGTAAAGGAGACTTTGCTATAGGTATGGTTTAAAACTAGTAGGTATCCAAGGGGGTTTGATCTAAGGTAGTTTGATCAAACCCTGTTCAATTGGAATCCTTTAAATGGAACTTTTCAAGGCTTAAATCATTATATTTCTAAAAATATGTGATTTCAACAAAAATCAGGATGTCCCAAAAAGTGTAAACCAATATTTTGAGATAACCCGAATGCATAAAATAAGTAAGCATGTCAGGGAAATACCAACATCCCACAACTCTTACAACTTCAACATTTAGCCACTTTTAGAATGTTTCAAGGTAGCATTTCGAGAGCAATAGGAAATGCATGCAATGATGGATACCCTTGAAACTTTGACAAATTTCACACTTAGCACATTTTAGGTTTTTCAACTTGGATATTTGACTAAAGCATGAAATGGGGAATTAAAGCAACAACCAAAGATGTAAATTCATGCAATATGATCCGTTTAGGATTTATCATATCAATTTATCATCGATGGGAAAATAAAGGAAAAATACAAGCCTTTAGAAAAAAAGAGAAGGTTCCAACAACTCCTATGTGAGAGTGTCATGCCGCGCTCATAGTAGAAATAACATACTACCTCCTAGATTCTCACACATTACTATTATTATTTACAAAGAATAAACATATAAAAAAACAATAGATATGTGTATTCATGATAATAACTCATTTTGTACATCAAAATCTACACATTTTCATTATGAAAAGATAATTTTCTTCTTAATTCCTAAGACATTAGTGTGGCTATATTCTCTAGTGCCATTCTTGAACCTTGGTACAAGTTCTAGATGCTTGTGCATCTTGAGGATTTTATGCACATGTAGGATGATAACAGATTCCTTAGATTTGTGTTCATCCCTAGGATATTAGTCCTATCTTGAGATGCATGTATGGATCATAGGCCCACAAGGACTAAAAATCTAAAAAGTTCATAAAAAATCAAATAATTTCTTACCTCTCTCAATGGGTGCCCTTGAACAACCTACTCCCTCAATTGGTCTAGTCTCTTCCACTGGAAGTTTCATCTGCATGGTATTTCAGCTCTTGGAATGATTTCAATGCCCTATTTTTTCTAAATTTTAAAGTGAAAAGGAATTGTAATTTTTATTTTGTGAGTATTTATAAAGAAAATTTGAAAAAATTAGCACCTTCTTGACAAAATGGTCATAAATTCTAATAATGAGCTCAAATTTATATGTCATTTCTTTAATGTGAGCCCAGGTTCATCCCTCTTCTCTATCATGTGCTTTTTGCTCTATTATTATTTCTTATAATAATGTTTGAAAGAGTTTTTTCTTCAAAGTTTTCACTAAACTTTTGAAATGGTAAATTTTATTACCATGTTCATTAGGGGAACTTTACATTCTTCAAAAAATCATCACTTATCATTCCTTTTTCTTAATCTCACATTTTCTAAAAATTGAGCATGCATCTCCCTTAAAATGTAAAGTTATGTCATTTTTGTTAGTATTCATTTCTCATCATTTTAGTAGAACTCTTTTATGTTTGTGATATCAACCGATTCTCTCTAATTCACTTTCTCCTATGCATTATTCTTCTCATCTTATTATATTTCATCATATATTATTTCTTTCATGTTATACTAACACACCTATTTTATAGGTTTATATATTCTAACATTCTTATATTGCAAGATTATGTGTTTTTATCACATTGTGATCTTGTAAACTTATGATTCCTAATACTGTGGTTTTGTGAGTCCTTATTCTAGGGGCATAGTTCCTTTATTTGAAGAATAATTTTGTAGCTTCTATAGTATTACTTTTTATAATATTTTCTTTAAATTATTTTTTTCCTATACTTTAACATAGCTTATCACTCAATTTCATCAACCTACTATGGCAAGGAGAAAATGCAATGCAAGAAATTGGATACCCTAGTAATTTCACATTATGTGTTGGGATTGCTTGGGTGTTTATTCCGTTATAATTTTTAAATCATTTTAGCCTCAACCATGGCCTTTTTCCCCATACTAAATTGCTAAGATTTTGTATCACATTTTTATTATCCTTCATGATTTGAGATCGCATTCTGGACATGTTTATTAGGATGCTACTACAATGCATAGATTTACATGTAATGTGCTATCATCCCATAAGACTATAGAATCTAAAATATCAATTTCCTACCTAGCTACATGTTGTCTTTTGTAATGTTCATTTTCCAAAAAAATGCCTTTTTCATCTATTTGACTTCTCATGGAGGCCAAATCTGGGGCTTGACCATTTATGGAAAGCTCTTAAGAAATCACAACCCCTTTTCATGTTTATAGCTACATGTGTTTGATAGAATCAAACACAAAAAAAGGTTTCATATTTTTTCTTGTTATTTCTATTTTTAAAAGCTATAGATCAAATTGATTTCCCAACATATTTATACATTGTGGTAACTCCTAGTCTATTGTTTTGATGCCTTTTTCTCCTTATTATGCAAAAAATATCTCCATTGCACCATGTAAAATTTAGTTTCTTGAATTTTGTGATAGATATATTGTGGAAGGGATGATAGTGTCATGCACAAAATTCTTGGATAGTGGGTCCATATTTTACCATTAGTTTCCTTTCTTTATACTTTTCATAGTTTTGTATTCAATTTTTCAATTTTACAATCCAATTTCTTGTATAAAAGAATTCATTGTTTTAATTTTAGTCTTTATCTTAGTAAAATATTTTGTTTTACAAGTGTAAGGCATGTTAACTAGTTTTATCCTATTACGGGGTAGCCAAGGGTAATCTCGGGCCTGTAGGTTGTGGGGGGTGTCAAGAAATGAAGATGACAAGTTCTTGAGCACGGTGGCACTCCCATTGGGAATCTAATCAAATCATCATGTTGAGGCCAAAGTTGCATTTATTAGCATTAAGTTTGCATTGGATAAGGGCTATTCAAAAGTTTGGGTGGAGGGAAACTCCCTCAATGTAGTTCATTTCTTACTTGGTAAGCAAAAGCCTAGTTGGATGATCAAACATCTAATGATGGATTCCATAATGATGCTAAGATCATTTGAGGAGATGTGTGTCACGCATATCTATAGGGAAGTTAATTCCCTAGTGGATTGGTTTGCAAATAAGGTTGTCAACCTTATTGATTTCAAGGAATTGCAAGAGTACTCTCTCCTTCTCAAGGAAGCCAAAATTTTAATACAAAATGATAGCTAATTTAGAGCTTGAGATTTGGGGTGATTGTGCAATTATCACCCTCCTTATTACCACACATTTTATGGGTAATATTTTGCTTAATTTTATGTTCATTCTTAACTCTGTAAAAGTGATTTGGCATTGGTACTTGTTAATGGTAACTGTGGAAATGGGTGGCGACAGTAGTAGAGTTGAGCCTCTTTCTTGTGAGGATTGGAAGAAAAAGTGAAAAATCTAGAGAATCCTGAGGCATGGGAAATTTACGCCTTTCATGGAGAGGCTTCATGGCCACGACCCCAAAGCCTTTGCAGAGTTTGTGCATTGTTGGCACAATAGATGTTTGAAGGTGAAGGGAGTGGAGTTTTTTATTAATGAAGAGTTTATTACCTTTATCACAAGGCTGCCGACAAATGGCCACAAGTTTTTCAAGGAAAGGAAGAGTAATGATGATGCAATGGACCAATTCTTTAAGGATAATGAATGGGAGAAGCTGATTAAGATGTTTTCTTGGGGGTATGAAAAAACTTCTCTGAAGCATATCTAGGCTGAAGTGGTTGAGGTTATAATGTGGTACGTGACTCTTGAAGGCCATTTCACTCCTATTCTTGGGCACCATTTTACCTTGCTTAATCATTTTAGACATGGTTACATGTTTCTTTCCTGATTTTTCTCTTGTCATCTTTGGAAGCTTCATTTTATGCACATTTGAAGAATTATAGGGCCCCTATTTTATATGAGGGCCTCATTTTTCTCATCATGGAGCATGTGAGGGCCCATACGCTAGGAAAATCTATCAAGGGTAAGGAGAAGGCCATGACTGAGGACTCCTCTTTGACTGGCTCAGAGATGAGCATTGATGGTGACGTTGATTGGAATGTGGAGGAAAATATCATGGTGGGGGGTTCCTCATCCCCTATGGCAGCTTCCTCTAAAAAGAGAAAAAAGGGTAATATAAGGAAGAAGGGCCCCGTCAAAAAGTTAGTAATGTAGAATTTGGATTCTCGTGGGTCCATGTCGGATGGGGAAGATACTAATATTAGCTCTGGTGGTTTTCATTGATAGAAATCCAAGGAGAATGTTGAGAAACATGAGGTGGGATCAAGTGCATCAGGTAGCAAGGAGAAGGAAAAGTTTGTGGAGGCTAGGCTTGATGTGGCGAAGGAGAATCCACATAGGGTATCCAGAAGGATTTCTTATTTAAAGATGCAGGGCTCAAAAGGTGGTAGGAAGGGCAAGAAGGTTACTCTAGAATAGGAATAGGTAAAGGAGGTAGCAGAAACTAATGTTATCATTAATGACTCCCCTACCAGGCAGCGTTCTCCTTGTGGGGAGGGTGATGGGCTTCGATTGAGAAATCTATGAGTGAGGGTGTTGGTTTGAACCTAACCTTGGGAAGCCAAAACCTTTGAATGTTAATCCTTTTTTTGAGGATTTCTCTTATTTGAATGATGATATTACCTCCATGTTTGAACTACTGGATATGGCCCTGTCGGGTGCCACATGCACCTTTAAGCTCGCCAAGTGGGTTTTGCAAGAGTTTAATAAAGTCAATATCAAGATTAGGGGCTTGAAGGAGAATTTGAAAAATCAGTATAAGGGCTCTTCTTTGGATCTTCTCATTGAGAGGTTGGTTGACTTGGAATGTGCCTTCTCTAATTTTAAAGCCCAATGTGAGAGCCACCTTGGTGAAATGGAGGGAAGGATAAAGGAAACAAATGAGGATATCAGGAAGTTACTGCAGGTAAGCCATAGCTCAATTAAAAATAGTACGGAGTCCTTGAAATTTTTGTTTGGTAAGATAAGTGAACTTAGGGAGGATCAAATGTATTTTGTGGATATGCTGGAGAATGACCAAACCTTTAAAGGTAAGGGGAAGAAGACCAAAAAATGTGAGGCTATAGGCTCGTGTACTCATATAAGGGGGAACCTTAGGAAGTCCTTTGAGGAAGATAAGAAAGAGCTTATGGACATGGTGAACCTGCACTACAACTAGGAGATCGAGGTGGCTAACACCTTGAAAAATATGAAATTGATTTGATGTTTCTACTATTTTTTTGTATTTTTGTTGTTATGTTGCTGGGTCATTGTTTTTTTGCTTATTGGTTTACTGTTGGCTATTGCTTATGCTTTAATGTGTTTTTATGTTTTAGTAGCATTTTGCTCTAAAGTATTGTAAATGGTTTCAGGTCCCTTCAAAACCTATTTTTCCAATATAATCAAAACTAGTTTTATCCTATTATATGTTTGAAAATATTAACTTAGCTAACAAAGGAAATTATTTATCAAATAGATATTTTGAATATTGCACATGTTTTATTGCCTAATTTACTATCATGTTGTCAATTCTAAATCAAAAAATTGTTAATTAGTGTTAGGCAAGTTGGAGATATCCTTAAGTAACATTAATTTGAATAATTTGCACATGCAATCACGCACATAAAGAGAACCTATCTTTTGTTGTAGTAATATTTTAAAAAAGGGCTCATTTTTTGTCTTTCACATGTATCAAAATCATTATTATAGGTTTAAGTGTTGGAATATGTGCTTCAACATAAAATAAAGTATGAAAATGTTCATTTGGTGGTATATAAATAGAATTTTAAAGACAAAATATTCCCAAATTTTTAATTTATAGATAACCGTGTTCTATGCAACTAGTTGCATTCAATTTTATAGTGTGATATAGTTATTCATACCTATATTTCTCCTCTAATATTTATATTTATTAACCTTTGAAGACAAATTGGTTGCACATGTCAACAGATTGATGAAATTGGTATGTGCATTTCTTATCTCTCATTCAATCTAGATAATAAATATTGTAGAGGCCCAAGTAGAACAAGGGACCATGAAAAATAATCTTTAATTATCCAAACAATTGATCTTTTAAGATGACATCGGAGGATCCATGTCATCGACTCCCCTTGAAGATGTCATCACACTCTAAGATGAAATATTTTTTATTGTATGACTAATCATAAATGCTTATGATGATTTTGATAAGATGTGGTCAATATTTTTGTTAATTCGGCTAGATAGCTTTGAAAACACAAGCCTTGGTAGATGCATGATCAACTCCACAAAAGGTAGTGCTTGATGTACTTGAGAAATAATTTCCTACCTTTTTCGTTATAAATTTCATTCAATCATATATTATATCCTTTACATAATTTAAATAGTAGTATAATTTGTTTTAATTTAACAATAATTAACATTTTATTTATTTTTAACTAATTCAAAGTTAATATAGAAGTACACCACGATTATACACCCAAGAATGACCCTAGCATAAGGATACAAAAAAGGTTATATAATTTTCTACACGATGTCCTAGTACTCTAAGATGAAATGATTTTTATTATGTGGCTAATCAAAATTTCTTGTGATTATTTTGATAACTATGTTTATAGTTTTTATCAAGTCACATTAATAGTTTTGAAGAGATGTGCATTGGTAGATGCATGGTCAACTCCATGAATGGTAGTGTTTGATGTACTTGAGTAATAAAATTGGAATATTAACCTAATATCAAAACAAGTTGCCTCACTAAATATTAGTATGGATGTGTTTGATCTAGGGTGTACTGCTATGCCCTTAATATTAGTGTACATCGGGTTATGAATAGTCGGATTGTGGCTATCTTAACTCTCTATTAAGTCATATTATCATTAGTATATTGTTATTTAGTTGTTTAGGTCAGCCTAAGACTTATATATGTGTGTCTAAGTCGGCCTAGGTGATATCCTAGGCATAAATAGGTATATATAGGAGGTTGTGAGTCTTATTTCATCATCAAGTTGTGAAGTGAGTTCTCATTGGAGATATTTGGAGGTTTTCCCCCTCGAAGTGGCTTGTTATTCTCAATTATTATCAAGTATTCATAGAATATTTCATATCATATTCTTCTATTTTGCAGGTTATTTCATAACAAGTGGTATCAAAGCTTGATCTTGGCACCGTAGAGGCAAGGTTTTTCTCAATTTTGGAGGCAATTTTGGGAAGAGCATATCTTTCAGATTTTGGTGAATTATTTTTTGATTTTTAAAGGGTTTTTGAAGAACATATTAAAGAACCTATAGTCAATATTTCAGAAGAATTGGAGCATAATTAAGTGAATTATTGCAGAATTAGGGTTTCTACAAAATGTTTTTGGAATCTGCATATCTCGCACATATTATTGAATTGGAGTTTGATTATTTCTTGGAGATTTTTCTAGGTGACAGTTATTTTGGCCCTATTAAGTTACAATAAAAAATTCAGAGAATTTAAGTTTCATTTGTGTGATTTATTTCAAAATTAGTGGTTCCCATCATGATGGGGCCTGCAACAAGGGGCAAAAAGAATGTTGTCACTCCGGGGAAGACTCCTAATAAGTATGGGGTAACAATAGAGGATATTAATCCTAATGAGGAAATCAATATGGTCAAGGAAGACATTTCTTCAATTAAGATGGATATGTGTGACCTAAGAGGAGATATATCAGACATACGAAACATGTTAAGCACCTACATGGCTAAACCAAGAAAGGAGTTCTCAAGCGACCAAGGTGAAAATTCTAGGTCAGCCACCATTGACACAAGCTTTAGTACTCCTATGGGATCTAGGAATTTATTTCCAAAGGTGGATATGCGCGAGTTTGATGGCAAGGATTCTCTAACATGGATAAACCAAATGGAGAATTTTTTTGAAGTACACCAAATCCCAAATGGACAGAAGGTCACGATGGCTTCCCTATATCTAGAACTAGATCAATACATTTGGTATCATTGGCTATGCACTCATCGAAGGAAAAAGGGGCTCACCATCTCATGGTCAATTTTTACGGAGGAACTCCAAGCACAATATAGCAATAGCGTGACAGACAACTTCTTCAGCCAGCTGGCTAAACTTCAACAAATGGGATCAGTTAAGGATTATATTCAGCAATTCCAAAATATATCCTTAAGTGTGGACACAATTACGAAGGAAAACTTGAATGATTTATTCTTGGGTGGTCTCAAGGATCACATTCAACATGAGGTACGCATGTTTAGCCCTAGCTCCATAAATGAGTCTTTTATCTTAGCATGCAAGGTAGAGGAGAAGTATTTGATTCCTAAGAAGCAAGGGGCTAACGTGACAAGAGAGAAAGGATATTCAACACAACCTACTAAGTTGACTCCACAAAAAATTGAGGAGAAAAGATCAAAAGGGTTGTGTTTCAATTATGATAGAAAATACAGTCGAGGACATAAATGCAGTGAAAAGAAATTGTTCTATATTGAAGGTCCAAGTGAGGAAGAAGAGGAGGAACCCATACTAGAGGATGAAAGGGAGTCAAATGAGGAATCACATGATTCTCAACCAATCATTTCTTGTCATGCACTCTCAAGTTTCAGTGCTCCAAAAACTCTCAAGGTGGTGGGGTTCTTAAAGAAGCAGAAGGTAATAGTGTTGATTGACCCAGGTAGTACTCATAATTTCATCAACAAAAAGTTAGCTACTCGTCTAAATTATTTTATATATCCAGCTCCAAAGTTTCAAGTCTTGATTGCAGATGGTGGTACAGTTAGTTGTTTAGGGAAGTGTCATAGCATTAAACTATCCATGGGAGATTATCAACTTGATACCCCAATGTATGCAATATCCATGGGTGTAGCAGATATTGTTTTGGGAGTACAATGGCTTACTACATTGGGAACTATTGAGATGAACTTCCAAGAACTATTCATGAGATTTCAATTAGAAGGAAGGCTAGTAGAGCTAAGGGGGTTGAAGGAAAAATCCCCACAAATGGTAAGCTCTCATGAAATGAAAAAGTTGCTTAAGAAAGGAGTGGATGGATTTGTGGTCCAGCTATATTCATTAGAAGTCTCTCAATCTAATGCTCCTACTCATCCAAATTTGCAAGCTATAATTGACCATCACTCAGTTGTTCTTGGAGATATGCCTACACGACTTCCTCCTAAGAGGGATCATGATCATGCCATACAGTTAGTCCCAGGGAGCCAACCATCAAACATCAGGCCTTACAAGTATCCACACATACAAAAGAGTGAGATAGAAAAAATTGTTGAAGAGATGATAGAGGCAGGAATTATCAGGCATAGCCAAAGTGCTAACTCCTCACCTGTGGTGATGGTACGTAAGAAGGATGATACTTGGCGCATGTGTCCAAATTATAGAGTGTTCAACATGTACACCATTAAAGATAAGTTTCATATTCTAGTCATTGATGATTTGCTAGATGAATTGAATGGAGCTATGTATTTTACCAAGTTAGATCTTAGATCTGGTTATCACCAAATTCAAATTAAGGAGGAAGATATTTGTAAGACAACATTTTAGACTCATGAGGGTCATTATGAATTTTCGGTGATGCCATTTGGTCTTACCAATGCACCATCTACATTCCAAAGTTTGATGAATTCCATTTTTAAGAAGTTCTTGAGAAAGTTTGTGTTAGTATTCTTTGATGATATATTGATTTATAGCAAGACTTGGGAAGAACATTTGCAACATGTGGATCAAGCATTACAAATACTTGAAGATCATAAACTCTATGCTAATCCATCCAAGTGTGCTTTTGGTCTTACAGAGGTGGAGTATTTGGGACACAGTTTCACATGGAGTAAAGGTGGACCCTAACAAAATTAAGGCTATCATGGAATGGCCTATTCCAAAAATCATTAAGAGACTGAGGGGTTTCTTGGGATTGACAGGGTACTATAGAAGATTTGTGAAGAATTATGGTCGTATAGCAGCACCTCTCACCACTTTATTGAAGAAGGATTATTTTCATTGGAACGAGTCTACCAATACAACATTTGAGAGATTGAAGGATGCTATGTGTACAACTCCAAGTGCTTGCCACTCCTGACTTCACCAAGGAATTCATTGTGGAATGTGATGCTTCTGGAAATGGGATAGGAGCAATGCTCATGCAAGAAGGTCGACCAATTGCTTTTGAGAGTCATCAATTAAAGGGTAAGAATCAACTAAAACCTATTTATGAGAAGGAAATGATAGCAATCCTCCATGCAGTTAAACAATGGAGGCCTTATCTATTGGGTAGACACTTCAAGGTTAAGACAGATCATGATAGCCTAAAATATTTTTTGGAACAAAGACTATCTTCTGAAGAGCAACAAAAATGGGTCACTAAGATGTTAGGATATGACTTTGAGATTGTATATAAGAAAGGGAAAGAAAATATTTTAGTAGATGCACTTTCAAGGAAGGATGAGAAAGATGAAGCCTTATTGCGTGCCCTTTCAATATTACAAGAAAGTTGGGTGGAGGAAGCCAAAGCAGAGTGGCAAAATGATGTTGTGGCAAGTAATCTCATCGAACAATTAAAAAGTGATCATAGTAGTTCAAATAAGTTTTGTTGGAAGGGAGATACTCTTTGGTATAAAGAGTGTTTGTATCTCTGCAATAATTCCACTCTTAAACACAAGATTCTCATAGAGTTGCATGAGTTTCCAACGGGTGGTCATTCAGGATTTTTGAAGACATATCATCGAGTCAAGAAAGATTTTTTTTGGGAAGGGCTAAAAGGTGATGTTCAAAAATTTGTGGTTGAATGTTTGGTTTGTCAAAGGAATAAAGGGGAGACAATTAAGACACCAGGTCTCTTGCAACCCTTATCTATTCCTAGCCAGCGTTGGGAAGAGGTATCCATGGACTTCGTCACAGGGCTTCCCAAATCTAAAGGGCATAATGTCATCATGGTAGTAGTTGATCGCCACACTAAATATGCGCATTTCATTGCATTATCACATCCTTTAACAAGTGCAGTGGCAAAATATTTTTTGGAGAATATCCAAAAGCTACATGGTACACCTAAGGTTATTGTTAGTGATCATGGTCCTATCTTCACTAGTCTCTTTTGGAAAGATTTATTCTCATGTTTGGGTACTCAATTGGCTCACAGCTCTTCATACCACCCTCAATCAGATGGGAAAACTGAGGTTGTTAATAAGTGTTTAGAAGGATATCTATGTTGTTTCACTTCAGAGAAACAATCTCAATGGGTAGATTGGCTACCACTTGCAGAATGGTGGTATAACACTTCTTTTCATAGCTCATCAAAAATGTCTCCATTTTTGGCACTTTATGGATATCATCCTCTTTCCATCACATCATCAATAAAGGTGTCACCAAGATTTCAAGCAATATAAGACCACTTGCTTCATCAACAAAAAGTACTTTCAGGACTCAAGGAGAATTTATCCATGGCACAAAATTGAATGAAACAAAAGGAAGACCAACATCGTAGTGAAAGAAGTTTTGAAGTTGGGGATTGGGTCTTCTTGAGATTGCAGCCTTATAAGCAAATCAAACTAAAGCAACAAAAAAAGAATAATAAGTTGTCTACAAGGTATTATGGTCCATACCAAATCATGCAAAAGATCGGTAGTGTTGCCTACAAGCTAGAGTTTCCACCAACAACAAAGATACATCCAGTTTTTCATTTTTCTTGTTTGAAGAAGGTAATTGGGCATAATATTCCCACTCAAACAACACTACCAGAGCTCGATGAAGAAGGAAGAATCATTTTGGAACCAGAGTGCATTTTTCAAACACGCACAAAGAAGCTGAGGAATAGAACTCTCACTGAGTATCTCATCCAATGGAAGAATTTACCAGTTGAAGATGCCACATGGGAGGACGAGGAGTTCATTCAAAAGAATCCAAACTTGATTAGCATTGAGGACAATGCTTCTTTGAAGAAGGGGGGCATAATATGTCCTTAATATTAGTGTACATCGGGTTATGAATAGTCGGCTTGTGGCTATCTTAACTCTCTATTAAGTCATATTATCATTAGTATATTGTTATTTAGTTGTTTAGGTCAGCCCAAGACTTATATAGGTGTGTCTAAGTCGGCCTAGGTGATATCCTAGGTATAAATAGGTATATATAGGAGGTTGAGAGTCTTATTTCATCATCAAGTTGTGAAGTGAGTTCTCATTGGAGATATTTGGAGGTTTTCCCCCTCGAAGTGGCTCGTTATTCTCAGTTATTATCAAGTATTTGCATCATTTTTCATATCATATTCTTCTATTGTACAATTTATTTCATAACATGTACTATTCATCTACAAAATGTTCATGAACAAAGTTCATCTCTAGACTAGAGGAACACTATTAATTTTCTATTAATTTTGTAATGATTTCTAGATTTTATGTTGTGGTATAATGGTTTTTATTAGTCCATTCATAATAGATTGTAATGAGTTCCAAATTTTTTGATGTGGTATCAAGGTTTTTCTTAGTCCATTGATGTTATGTTCCCAATATCAAGTAATTTGTAGTAAAATCCACAATCGTATAATTGTAAGTGTGTATGATAGTGTAGGTGCACTCCTAAAATTTCTGGAATACATGTGTTGATAATCAAGAGTATGGTGATGTTTATGTAAAAACATCCAAGACCACAATGTTTCCAAAATTATTTGTAGGATTTTGTTTTTATTTTTTCTTAGTTTAAGTGTGTTAATGTTTAGTGGATTGTGTCGAATTTCTTCTAGATGAGTGCTACATGAAGGATATTGATTCCCATTAGATATTTATACTTGTATTTATGCTACAATTTTCTCAAGGCTTCCTTCTAGTTGTTACAAGATATTTTCATATGTTTATAAGCTGCTACAAAAAAGAATGATAAATACTATGTAATATACTAGAGGGTGTGGGTGTTATTGCCATAGGAGTATTTGTTTTAAAAAAATTATGTCTTTGTGGTAGGCTATAATAGGTAATATTAAAGGGGGTTCTATAGATATTAATATTGATTTATTGGTGTTGATACAATAACTAATTATTATTGCTTTATGTAATAAATAATCATATATAAAAATGTTATATTTTAAAACACTTACTAGTTGCTAGCTAGCATCCTTCTACACAAGATGATGTTTTTTTGGTCTTTTTTCTACTTTGGGCTATGAATTCTATTCCTTTTGAAATGTAATAGCTATATAGGGGTCCTTAGTGATATGTGGTAGGCTCTATTACACTTGGAAACTAACATTAAGTTCATGCTTTTATTCTTTCTATTTAGGAAGTTTGTTATCTTGCGAGCTATCATGACTTGTCATTCTTTCTTCTTGTGTAAATTGATTAGATACACATGTGGGATGTTTTCATATCCTTTTTTTGAGCTATGACTATACATTTAGGTCATGTGTTAGTTATTTTCTCAAGTGGAACTAAAATTTGGAAGTTTAGTGGCCACATAATAGTTATTTTATTTCATTTTTGGCTTGGCTAAATGTTTTCCTTTTGGTGCTAGTTGCTTCCTTCCAAATATCTAGCCATTACTTTTTCCTTTCAAACATTTTATTGCTACATCAAGTTATTATTTGTTATAAGGTTCATGTGGATTTATTTATCTTCCTAGCTACTATTAAAAGTATCCTTTATGGCATGATGTTTTCATAGATCAACTCACTCTTTCTTGATAAGAAGTTACCTCTATGCTAGCATAGTTGACTCCTTCATGGCCATTAAAAATATTGCTACATGATTTCATTGCTAGGTCATGTGGTTCTTTCATTTGTAAAAGGAAGCAATAGATAGAGATATTTCTTAGTTATTATTTTTTATTATTAAGAAATAAACTCTCCTTTGGAAGATTTCAAAGAGGGGAGTGGAGAGGGAACCTCTATATAAAGAGGATAAAATATATATTGAGAAAATTTAGAGGTGTGAAGACCCCTAAACATGAATTGGGGATTGTAATGATATGATAGATAGGTTGTAGAGTCTATTATAGTTTATTCTAGCATCATGTATTTTGCAATACAAGTTGAATGCTAGTATATGTAGCCAATAAATTAATATTTTTTAAAAAAAATTATTACATCATGGATTATATTATACACAGGGATGTGTATTGAGATTATGTAGGCTAATATATTAAGTAGTATTTTAGTAGACCCCTTGATCTAGACTACATTAGATTGTATTATAGCTACTTTTCTCAGTGTGTATGTTAAGGAGATTGTATCAAGAGGTGTAAGAGATAGTATTCTCATCGATTTGAGTTTAGGAAGGCTCTACTATTTTGTTGTGGGTGTAAGGAATAATCCTATGACTAAATAGAGTTGTGTATGAGAGAAAAATGATGTCAGAGTGAGAGTGTTATATGTAAAATTGTGTTGGATATCCTCTAACAAAGATAATGCTAGGTAAAATATGTAGTAAAATCATCCATTGTGTGAAAAGTGGGTAGATTGAGTTTTGGGGTATATCTTCCAATTCCATTATTTGGTATACAATATGTGTAACTTATTAGAAATATTAGTTATGAACTATGAGTGAGTTTAAGAGGGTTTTGTCTCAAAGTGTGTCTTTGGGAATGTGAGTTGTAGTAAAGGTTTTATGTGATGTAGAAGCATCCCAAAGAAGCTTAATGCTTTTCAATATAGAATTCTCATTGTGGATTGCAACAAATAAATAGATTTCTACAATATCTCACAAGCATCATATCTAGATCTTAGGATTTTGTATCAGAGTGCATAAAGTTATTGATTTTAGAAGATCACAACTCAAAACAATTAGCGTATAGTTCATCAAGAAAGTTTTTCAGAACCTTTTCATGCCTTGAGACACTTAGCCCAACATATATTAAGGTAGTATGGGACTAGAGAGAGGTCTTCAGTTAGAATCGTGTTGAATTTCTTCCATACCTAATGCTTCACAAATGGATTTTGTTCGACCTACACATTACACAAGACATCATGATTGGGACACCTTGCAACCAATAAAGATCGTTCATAACACTTGGAGTTGATATATAAAAATATCTAGAATTCATTTGCAAGGAAACAAATGAAGAATCGGTCTTAGGAGGATAGTAATTAGCAAGTCAATTCATGAAGTAGTAGAGTAATAGTATTTTCTATTGGCATAAGTTTGGATCTAAGCTTGTAATAAGGTTATAGTATGGCATGTGATCTATTTTATCTTTGTAATTTGAATGTGGTAAGTTAATGAGTCAATTGTAACCATTCTATGATAATGAATCAATTAGAATTTGTGTATTATTTTGTGTTGTTTTTGTAAGGAAAGCTTAGGTGCGGAACAAACTCTCCTAACGTCAAAATCTCAGGGAAGAATGCAGATATGACTTTAAATTTTGCAATTACAGTTCAATAAGATACACATGAAAAGAATAATAGAATAGAGAAATGGACACATACACAATTCGACACCAGATTTACGTGGGAAAACCCTTACGGGAGAAAAACCCACCACACCAAGAAAAGCCTCTTTGTATTACAGTAAAGAAAATCACATATAGAGATCAGACTTAACTTTATGATGTCAATTTACAGCAGCAACATTCACTGATCAACCTTGTACAGAATATTAATCTCACAATGCTCTCAGACGCATACAATGAACCCACTTAGATCAATTTGTGTTCAATCGAGCAACACTTTCGTTATCTCGAACTGATCATCATCATCAACCATTGCAGAGAGTAATCCATTCTCTCACAACCTGTTCATTTTCCACACAAGAATAGTCGCAACTGTTCAACTGCCAACGGTTCTCCTTTCGCTTCACTCATTGGTTCAAAACAGACCACGTCAAATAGTCGTTCGGTCAAAATGTTCAAACTGAATCACATGTCGGTGAGACACCAAACCGTGTCTCCCCGATGCCACAATGCCCAACTACCCTTATCGATAAGAGTCACCACCATCGGCAAGAGTCATATCGAATGCAAAACCATCAACTAGACTCACTCCATCGGCAAGACTTCTCACCGATGTCCATTACAAAACTATCGGAAAGACCATCGCTATTGCTAAGAGTTCATAGCGAACACAAAACCATTGATGAGAGGAATACTATCAGCAAGAGTTCATACCGAATGCACCTACCTTTCGGCAAGAGAAACATCGACCAAAACTATCGGCAAGAGCTCACACCGAATGTATACCTATCAGCGAGACCACATCCATCAGCAAGAGTTCTCACTGAACACAGACCTATCGGCGAGACCACATCCATCGGTAAGAGTTCTCACCGGACACAGACTTTTCAGCGAGACCAACACTGTCGTTGAGAGATCATACCGAATGCAAACCTGTCGGTGAGACCACATCCATCGGCAAGAGTTCTCACCGAACACAAACCTATCGGTGAGACCAACACTGTCGGCGAGAGATCATACCAAATGTATACCCGCCGGTGAGAGGAGAACCATCGGCGAGACTAGCACTTTTGGAAAGAGTCTAAGAGTCTCCCCGATGTCCAATATGAATAAAGCTATCAGCGGGACTAACACAGTCGGAATGTGTCTGACAGTCACCCCCATATTCAACTGTCTCCAAGAGTCTCCTCGATGACCACTAGGAACCAACCTGTCAGCAAGACAGAACCAAAGTCTCAGCGACTTTGATCTTATGAACACAGCTGCTAGTCGATAAGACATTCTAAGGGTATCACCGATTTTTCTCTTTCAGGAGTTTCATGTCAGTAATCTTGAGGCACATTTTCCAACAAACTCCCACTTGACAAAGATCTTACTGACACCTCCAGAGCACAACAAAACTACTAAAATTCATGGGCTGCACTAAGGCCCATTGAACTGGCACACCACCTGAACTTGTCTGTGCTCACTAGTTTCATCAATGCATCTGCAACATTTTCCAAAGTATCCACTTTTTCTAAAGAGACCTTTCCATCCTCCACCATATCTCTTAGAAAATGATACTGCACATCAATATGTTTTGTCCTGGCATGGAAAGTAGGATTTTTCGCCAAACAAATAGCACTGTGACTGTCACAGTAAATTGTAATTTTCCTTGCATCAAACCCAATGTTAGAACAAAAACTTTTTAACTAGATTACTTCTTTACAGGCGTGTGTTTCTACCATGTATTCTGCCTCTGTAGTGGACAAAGCAACTCAGCCTGCCGCTTACTCATCCAACTAACTGCACCACCATTCATCATGAAAATATATCCACTAGTGAATCTTTTTGTCAATGTCCCCTGCCCAATCGAATCCACATAGCCTTGAATGCTAAGAGTCCTCTGTGATTCAACCAAATTTCCATGGTAACACAAAGCATATTCTCAAGTGCCCTTCAGATATCTAAACACTCTTTTCACAGATCCCAATGTGTCCTTCCGTGATTTTCCATAAAATGACTAAGTACCCACTGCTTGGGAAATGTTTGGCCTTGTACAGACCATTACATACATTAAACTGCCAACTACACTAGCATAAGGCACTCGATCATGTCCCTATCTCAGTAGGAGATTTTGGACAGTCTTCATCGATAGCTTCATTCCCTGCAAAAATGGAACAACTAGTTGCTTGCAATCAGTCATACAAAATCTCTCCAAAACAAGATTAACATACTTACTCTGACTGAGCCAAAGTTTTCTACTCTTCCTATCCCTGGTTATTTCCATTCCTAGAATATACCTGGCTGCACCAAGATCTTTCATTTCAAACTTTGCAGACAACTAAGATTTTAGATCAGAAATCATTAATTTACTATTGCCTATGAACAACATATCATCAACATAGAGAGAAATAATAAGAACACGATCATTTTCAGCTTTGTAGTACACAAAATGATCATATTTTGATCTTACAAATCCCAATGACAAAACAAGTGTCAAACTTCTGGTACCACATTCTAGGAGATTGTTTTAATCCATATAGAGATTTTTTCAACTTGCAAACCAGTTTTTATTTACCTTTTTCCACAAAGTGCTCAAGCTGGGACATGTAAATTTCTTCTTCAAGGTCACCATGAAGAAATGTTGTCTTCACATCCATCTGTTCAATCTCTAAGTCATACGCTGCTGCAAGTGACAAAAGAAATCTGATAGAGGTCAGCTTAGCTACAGGAGAAAATATTTCTCCATAATCAATTCCCTCTACCTGGGAATACCCCTTTGCAACCAACCTCGCCTTATATTTTTCCACTCTTCCATCCAAACCTATTTTCTTTTTAAATACCCATTTGTAGCCAACAACTTTTTTGCCTTCAGGCAAGGGCACCAAACTCCAAGTATCATTCTTTTCTAATGATGACATTTCTTCATTCATGGCTTCCAACCAAGAGTTTGAATCAGACATTCTAAATGCCTCTTTGACAATCCTAGGCTCATCAATGCTAGAAATTAAAGCATGGGAACAAGTAGAATCTAGAATAGAAAATCCATACCTATCAGGTTGCTTTCTTTCATGTGTTGACCTCCTCACAGGCTGAGGCTGAAGTTGATCTTCTTCTTCAGAACTCTCAAAACTACTTGAGCTCTCCTCAGTTTCAAGTACATTTTGAATTTTCAATTCCTCTTTATCTGGTGTCGGAAGAATTTCAACTACATCCTTTTTATTTTCTGATTTTGTCTCTGACTACATATCCAAAGTAGAAGGCTTCAGCTCACAAAAAATAACACTCCTGTTGTATAGAACCTTCTCTATATCAGGATTCCAAAGCGTGTATCCTTTTATGCCAGCACTACAACCAATAAAAATACATTAAACAGCCTTGTTTTCTAATTTAGACTTTTTTTCATTCGTCACATATGCATATGCCTCACAGCCAAAGACACGAATGTGTCTCAGAGAGGGCTTCTTTCCAGGCCATGCTTCCAAAGGTGTTTTCTCAACAAGAGCAGAATTCATAGAACAGTTTATTAAATAACATGTTGTTGCAACTACCTCAGCCCAGAACTTCTCCTCCAAGCCAGCACTACTTAGCATACTTTGTGCTCTTTCCATCACTGTCATGTTGAACCTTTCAGCAACTCCATTTTGTTGTAGAGTGTAGGGTGTAGTTTTATGTCTTTTAATCCCATGATCTTGACAGTACCTTTCGAACTCATTAGAACAAAAATCATTGCCATTGTCAGTCCTTAAACATTTTATTTTTCTTTTAGTCTGATTTTCCACAAGGTTTTTAAATTTCTTAAAACGACTGAACACTTTTGCTTTACTTTTCAAAAAATAAACAAATGCCCTTCTTGAATAATCATCAATGAATGATACATAATATCTTGATTTAGACAAAGAAGGAACATTTACTGGACCAAAAACATTAGAATGAATGTAATCAAGTAAACCAGAAGATTTATGAGGACTGGAGTAAAATGAAACACGGTGTTGTTTACCATATATACAATGTTCACAAAATTCGAATTCAAGGTTACAGTCATCAAGCCCTTCAACCAGGTTTTTATCTTTCAAGGTTTTTAAACCTTTTTCTCTAATGTGGCCAAGCCTATGATGCCAGAGCATAGTCTTTTCTGCTGGAAGTTTAACTTCCATAGAGTTTGCACTAGCAGGAACTTTTTCCTCCTTTTTTCCATGAGTAGCCTTCTGTGACTTTACAGAGACACTATTGCATTGCACAACATGTGCATCTAGCTTATACAAGGTACCAATATGAGCACCCCTAGCTAGCACCATTGAGCCTCTAGTCATCTTGTAGCCATTTCCAGAGAATGTGACTTGCACTCCAACATCGTTTAGCTTACTAATAGAAAGTAAATTTTGAGCCAGACCTGGAATATGTATTACATCATTGATTCCCTTCACTCTTCTATCAGGGAATTGAATTCTGACTCTTCCATGGCCAACCATTTCCAGAGATGAATCGCTTTCCAAATACACCCTTCCACCATCATATTTTTCATACTTAGTGAACCAGTCTCTATGAGATGTCATGTGGAAAGATGCTCCAGAATCAATCAGCCAGACATCATCTAATACCTGTGAAGCCAAGACTGCAATGAAAGCGTTTGCATCACTCTGAGAAGAATCATTGTCGGAAGAATACTTCTTCTTCTTCTTTTTCTCCTCTTTGCAATCCTTTTGGACATGACCAGGTTGCCCACAATTCTAGCACTTTACCTTGGACTTCTTACTAGGAGACTTTGATCTCCCCTCTTATTTGGATTTGGACTTCTTGTCCTTCTTCTTACCTTTTTCTTTCGATCTGCCTCTAACAGCAAGAGCCTCCTTCACCATTTGAGAAGATTTTCTTCTCATCTCTTCTAATAACAAAGAAGCAACAATATCTTCCATCTTAAAAGAGGAAGTAGTACTCCCAATAGCCATCACCAAGTGATCCTAAGAATCTGGCAAAGAACATAACAATAGCCTACAATGATCTTCTTCATCAATCTTCACACCCACAGATGCTAACTAAGCAATCAGCATGTTGAAAGCATTCAAATGATCAGCAACATATGCTCCTTCCTGCATTTTCAAAGAGTACAACTTCTTCCTCAAGAACAACTTATTCACCAAGGACTTGCCCTGATAAATAGCTCCCAGTCTTTTCCACAAAGAGGATGTTGTCTTTTCTTCATGAACATTTAGAAGAACAGAGTCTGCTAAACAGAGCCTTATCAGCCCCTTTGATTTTCAATCTACAAGGTCCCAATCCTCTTGCTTCATTCATGTAGGCTTTGTTCCAGACACAGCAAGCCAAAGATCACGATCAACCAACAGATCTTCCATTTTGAGTTTCCACAACTCAAAATTACTGCCATTGAATTTCTCAATTTCAATCTTTCCTGGCGTGCTTTCCATCTTAATCTGTAATTGGAATTACCATACTTCTACAAGACTCCCACTGAACAGAATTGACACAAAAAACCCAACGTACCCACAAGGATAACACAACTGGCCAGGCTTTGATACCACTTGTAAGGAAATATTAGGTGTGGAACAAACTCTCCTAACATCAAAACCTCAGGGAAGAATGTAGATATGACTTTAAATTTTGCAATTACAATTCAATAAGATACACATGAAAAGAATAACAGAATAGAGAAATGGACACATACACAATTGGACACCAGATTTACATGGGAAAACCCTTACGGGAGAAAAACCCACCACACCAAGAAAAGCCTCTTTGTATTACAGTAAATAAAATTACATACAGAGATCAGACTTAACTTTCTGATGTCAATTTACAGTAGCAACATTCACTGATCAATCTTGTATAGAACATTAATCTCACAATGCTCTCAGACGCATATAATGAACCCACTAAAATCAATTTGTGTTCAATCGAGCAATACTTTCGTTATCTTAAACTAATCATCGTCATCAACCATTGCAGAGAGTAATCCATTCTCTCACAGCCTGTTCATTTTCCACACAATAATAGTCGCAACTGTTCAACTTCTAATGGTTCTCCTTCAGCTTCACTCATTGGTTCAAAACAGACCACGTCAGACAGTCGTTCGGTCAAAACATTCAAACTGAATTGCATGTCGGTGAGACACCAGACCGTGTCTCCCCGATGCCACAATGCCTAACTATCCTTATCAGCAAGAGTCACCACCATCGGAAAGAGTCATATCGACTGCAAAACCATTGGCCAGACTCACTCCATCGGCAAGACTTCTCACCGATGTCCATTGCAGAACTACCAGCAAGACCATCGCTATCGCTAAGAGTTCATAGTGAACACAAAACCATCGGCGAGAGGAATACTATCGGCAAGAGTTCATACCGAATGCACCTACCTGTCGGTGAGAGAAACATCCATCGGTAAGAGATCACACCGAATGCAAATCTTTCAGCAAGACCAACACTGTCGGCAAGAGCTCACACCGAATGTATACCTGTCGGCAAGACTACATCCATTGGCAAGAGTTCTCACCGAACACAGACATGTCGGCGAGACCACATCCATCGGCAAGAGTTCTCACCGAACACAGACCTGTCAACGAGACCAACACTATTGGCGAGAGATCATACCGAATGTATAGCCGCCAGTGAGAGGAGAACCATCGGCGAGACTGGCACTTTCGGAAAGATTCTGAGAGTCTCCCCAATGTCCAATATGAATAAATCTATCAGCGGGACTAACACAGTCGGAATGTGTCTGACAGTCACCCCGATATTCAACTGTCGCCAAGAGTCTCCTCGATGACCACTAGGAACCAACCCGTCGACAAGACAGAACCAAAGTCTCAGCGACTTTGATCATATGAACACAGCTGCTAGTCGGTAAGACATTCTGAGGGTCTCACCGATTTTTCTCTTTCAGGAGTTTCATGTCAGTAAGCTTGAGGCACATTTTTCAATAGTTTTGTTGTGTCAACTCTAAGTTGCACAACCGAATAGTCATTCTCTAGAATCTCTATCCATGATTGTATCAAGTGGTATCAAAGCACATTATTGATCCATTAGGGGGGCATTCTAGCATATTTGAGGGTGAACAGATCGTTGACTTAAGGCAACCTGCAAATGTTTTTCAATAAATCATTGATTGTGACGTAGTCGCAACCTTGTAGCTAGATCACCAACCTAAGGTAGTTGCACTAGATACAAGGAAGGATGCCACCAAGGAGGATGCCTAGTATGGCTAATGTTGTTAGAAAATAATGGGAGAAATGTTAGACATGATGAGGAAAATGAAGATCCAATTGAATGTTGTAGAAAATAATAGGACAAGAAGTCTAAACCCTAGACATGAGGATGAGAGCGATCATGAGGAATTGGGAGCTCAAGCTACAAATCAAGGTGAAGAACCCTAGAAGAGGAAGAATCAAATCATATCCAAATGTTGAAATTTATTTCCAAGATAGGTAAGAGACCTATAATTGATATTTCTAGCTATGCAGGTGATTTGAATCCTAATAAATTGATTGATTGCATAAATTATATGGAGGGATACTTTGAGTATGAATAAATTAAAGATTTGAAAAGAGTGAGGTTCACAAAAATGAATTTGAAATGACAAGATTTTATTTGGTGAAAATAAATTTAGTTGGATCAAAATAGGAGGGGAAAATAAAGGATCACAAAGTGGGGATAGAATGGTGACAAAGTTGAAGAATCAATTCATACCTACATATTATGAGTTTTAACTATTGAAGAGATTACAAAACCTAAGAAAAAAGGAAAATTTGGTGAAGGAGTACATTGATGAATTTCATAAGATGGTCATTAGAATTAGACATAGTGAAGCTAGCAAGGAGAAAATTGTATGATACATCAATGGACTGAGAACAAGCATCCAATAATATTTGAGCCTAGTGAGGATGACAACAACTAAAGAAGCATATCAGTTTGTGTTAAAGGTTGAGGAAGAGTTAAAAAAAAAAATGGAATACAAGAAAAGAGGCAAAGGAGGAATATTTCAAAGAGGTAAATCACAAAGCAACAAAGGAAGGTTGTGTACTAGACATAATAAGGAAGAAATTCATACAACAATGAAGGAAGAGGCAATAATTTTTTAGGGAGGAATGATAGGAGTTTTTACAATAATGAAAGAGGAAGAAACAATACCTACTATAATGAGATATATCAAAGGGGTGACAAGGGATTTGATAAGAGATCATTTAGAAGAACTTGTTTCAAATGTGGAGGTGAAGGACATAGGGCATTTCAATTCTACCAAGAGGGTGCTAGCAAAAGGGTAGTGAATAATGTAAGGACAGTGTATGTAGAGGAAGAGCCTTTTAGATCACAAAGTTCAATAACACAATTTGAGAAGGTTGAATCATTGGTAATGAGGAGATCTTTGTTGCAAATATAAACACTTGAGGAATCAACACAAATGAAGAGCTTTTCAAAACAAAATGCAAACTAGGAGGTAAGTGTTGTACATTTTTTTAGATAAAGGCTCAATAAGTATTGTATAGTTATCATTGATAGTGGTAGTACAAATAGTTTGTTTTTTGAGGAAATTACATGAATAAGCTAAAGTTGAAAATGATAAAACATACAAACCCATATAGGATCTCATGGATTTGAGATGAACATAAGATACTATAAGGAAATATTTTTTTGTGAAATATCACATAGGATGGTACAATGATGAAGTATTGTGATACTATTCCAATGGATGTATATCATATATTGTTGGGAAGACCATGGAAGTATGATAGAAATGAAATTCATGATGGGAGAAATAATACTTACTTTGTGCCTCAAATGGAAAAAGGCATATTCTTATACCTGAAAAATGAAGTGTGTGATAATGCTAGAATCTATTAGAATGCACTAGAAGGATTACCACCAATCTAGAGTATCAGTCAATAGATGAATCTAATATTGGGAACTAGTTTTCCTAACAATGTGGTGCATAGGATGACACTAATAGACAATGCAAAGCTAAATCAACAACTATAGGAGTTTCTAAGGAAAGGATTGACTAGAGAAATTTTAAGCCCATGTGTAGTACCAACAATATTAGCACTACCTAATTTTGATAAAGTATTTTAGGTTGATTGTGATGTTAGTGGAAGTGTGATAGGATCAATAGAATATTTTAGTGAGAAATTGAATGATGCAAGGAAGAGATTCATTTTACAACTAGGAGTTCTATGTCATAATACAAGCCTTGAAGAGGTGGAGATATTACCTGTTGCCATAGCAATTTTTATTGTATATAGACCAAGAAGCACTAAAATATTTGAACAACCAAGGTAAATTGAATCAAAGACACATGTTTTGGGTAGAGTTCACGTAGATTTATACAATTGTGTTAAAGCATAGAAGTGACAAATAAAATAAAGTCAAAGATGTAAGTATGGAAAGGGTAAACCAAGAAATTCAATCCAAACTAGAACCCATAACTTTTTGTCCTCATAAACAGAAAAATCTTGGTCCAAGGTTGAAAACCCAACAAAGAGGAATAGACATACCAAGGAACATGGTTCAAGATTGTTTGAACATGACTAACCTCTGCAAAACGAAAAAAAGAAAAAAATCCTTTGGTCAAATTCTGGACCATATCAAGGTGGACCCCATGAGGGACCCGGGTTTTTTGGACCCATTCTTTTAGCACACTTTCAAGGGGAGTCCTCCCAACAAAATAATCAACAAGAGTATGTTCTAACCAGTGACATGCAAAATCAAAATCCGGGATGGGAAAAACCACATATGTCAGAGAATCAAAAGACTTACCTCGTAGAACACTTTTGGAACAAATTTTCAAGGTCACTTGTTTGGAGGAGAAGCCATTGTGCAAAGTCATTGAACTGCCAACACCAACAAGAACTGTTGGATTGGAGTCAGTCATAGGCATAATAAAACAACAAAAAAACCATAGTAAATGCATTCATACAACACAGTAAATGAAAATCCTGCACCTAAGGCGCGATATGATGCAAGAAAGGCCAAGGGTGATCATAGAAACAAGAAACCCTAGCAAAGATCGTTTACCTAATCTTTTCAACACATATTTTTGTTTTCAACTTGATTTTTAATGAGTGCTACAATAATGATATTGGTTCCCATTGGATTATTATAGTTGTATAAATGATACATTTTTCTAAAGGTTTTCTTCTAATTGTTGCAATATGTTTTCATGATTTTATAAGCTACTACAAAAAAGTGTAATAGAGATTGTGTAATTTGCTAAGAGGCCTATGTGAATTGCTATAAGACTTCAGTGTATTTTAAAATGTTTATGACCTGGTAATAGGATTTAATAGGAAATATTAAATGGGATACTATAGATATTAATATTGAGTTATTTTTGGTGCTAACTAGATAAATAATTATTATTGCTTTATGTAATAAATAATTATATATAATAATGTTATGTTTTAAAACCCTTACTAGTTGCTACTTATCATCCTTCCAAATAAGAGGGTATTTTTATTCTAAGCTATGACTACTATTTATTTTTAATATAATATCTATATATAGATATCCTTAGTGATTTGTGATGGGTTCTATTAAAATTGATAAATAATTTTAAGGTCATGCTTTAATTATTTCTATTTGTGTGGTTCATTAACTTGCTCTCATGACATATATTCTTTCTTCTTGTGACAAATAATCATACACTTGTGTGGGATTCTTTCCTATCCTTTGTCCAAGTTTGGCTATGCCTTTGGGTCACATGTTAGGTATTTTATTAATTGGTGATAAAATCTAGAAGTCCGGTAGTCATGTAATAGTTATTTTACTTTTAATTTTAGCTTGACTAGATATTTTCCTTTTAAAATTAGTTTCTTCCTTCTGCATAGCATGCCATTAATTTAGAAATTTAAATTGTTGATTGCTATATCCACTTATTTTTATATTCTAAGGGTTAGCTAGATTGATCTATCTTCCCATTTTTCCTCGAAGTCTCCTTGTCAGTATAACATTTTCCCAAATTAACTCACTTTTGTTGGTGGGTAGCTACATTTATAGAAATATGGCTAATTCCTTCTTGGCCACTATAAATATTGTTGTAAAGTTCCATTGTTGGGTCATGTGGTATTTTCCTTCATAATAGGCATCAAGAGCTAGATATTTTTCTTAGCAATTGTTTATATATTTAATTTTTAAGAAAGACACTCTTTATTGGTAGATTTTAGAGACAAGAATAGAGAGAGAAATTATGTAGAAAAAGGAGAATAAATTTATTAAATTGAGTTAGAGTGAAGACCCTTCAACATGAAGAGGGAATTGTAATGAGAGTAAACCCACATGAAGCATCATTGTGAGAGGAGATATAAGAAACATGAAATTTTATAAGTTTCACTACATAGCATCATGTATTTTTTGAATGCAAGTTGAATGTTGCTATAGGTAGCCAATAAAATTAATGAAGTTTTCAAATTTTATTACATGTGATGGCTTCTATTATGCATACATATTTGTGTTGAGATTGTGTAAGAATCTAGATTAGGTAATTTTTTAGTATATCCCTTATTCTAGATTACATTGGATGTTCTAGGAGATGCTTAGAGGTACTACAAGTAGCTATATTTTATCAATATTTTGTCTAAACTACCACAATCCATGGATAGTTTTTTGTTGTAGTGTAGGAAGATAATTATATAATTTAGATAGAGTAGTTCAACAACCTTTAGCCAAGTGTAAGTGGTAGTGTCTTATTATATGTGGTGACTTAACTCATATGGAGAAGACATGTTGTATGTAATGTGCAACTTGTTGACATCATGATATGGTTATGAGATGATTGTGTTGGTGTGAATATGGTATTTTACCTAACTAGTTCACTAGTAGGTCCTATTCACATGTTAAGTTTACTTAGGTCCTAGGGAATATTTCTAGAAGGTTGTTAGTTGTCATAAGATCTTATCTTATCTTTTTACATTTAATTCTAGTGTCATAGGTCATTTAATAATTGTTGAGTTAGTTGTCTCATGTTATATAGAATTAAGACACATGTTTGTTGGCATATGGCTTCTAGTGTTGTCATTGATGGAAACCTAAGCCATTTATTCTGGTTCGCAGATCAGAATTTGTTCATATCGGTAGACAGAGTGAAGAACAGAGTATTACCAGAAGTGAGAATAAAGAACAGGGTATCCGGTTAAAGTTTAGCATATTGATCTGTATGCCTCGCCGGATTATCATTTTGAGTTGTGGATCTCGAGGAAGATTTTCAAGCATCTATATTATTCTATTGTTAAGTTTTGTGGTGTCTCATTAATCGGTGTATGAGTTAGGCAATCCAGCAGGATGATTTTTCTGTTTATTTGCTCAAGGTGGTCGACTTGGTGTATGTAGCGTGTTGTGGATGTATAAGGAGTAATTGTTTAATTTCTTCTGTATTCGAGAAATTTTTTTGAGTCCTAGTTATGCATTAGCCGACTTTGATGGATACACATTGAATATCAAATGTGGATTGAGCCAACTTTGGAAAATATTTTTGTTTTGCTAAAGCCGACTTGAAGTATCTAAATCTTTGTAGCAGATATATATATGATTTTGGGTAATTCATTTTGGATGTATGTGGAAGTGTATGAATGTGTGTGTTCGACATGTGTTGATGTGTGTGCAATTATCATAAGATCATTTGAGCAAATTTTGCTTGTGCAGAAGAAAGTTTTTGTGAAGTGAACTAGGGTAGAGCAGAGTGAAGTGCAGAATTAGACAAAAGGTCCAGAATCTAGTCAATGAGCCTAGCTGGAATTGTAATTAGGCATTTGTAGATGCTATCTCCTCAGTTCAAACTTTTGTTGTAATCCAAATATATTGTAAGGCAGTGAGCCTTCCTTATTTTGAGCAATGAGCTCTAGGCAGTGTGCCTGAATGCATGTGCATTCCTTTTCTTCATACTTTTAACAAAGTATAAATTATGGATTAACCTCCACCGTGGTTTTTTCCCTAACAGGGTTTCCACGTAATTATCTTGGTGTTATGGTGTTTTGATTGTTTCCTTCATGTGCTTGCATCTTTACTTTTGTTGAAATGTTGTAAATGGTTTAAGAACTGGAATGAAATTTAAATCTTGTTGAACACTTATTCACCCCCCCTCTCAGTGTTCCTTGAGTCCAATAATTGGTATCAGAGCACAAGGTTCCTCTATAGAAGTTTAACAGCTTGAGGTAGATCTTGGAATGCAATGGACTCTAGTGGTCTTCAACAACAGCTTTTGGTGGCACTTGATGATCTTGATCAGTCTAAAGTAGAAGTCCTAGAATTGAAAGAAAATCTTGGGGATGCTGAAAAATTCATTCAATCATTGAAGGATAAAATTAATGAGTCAAGAGAAAAGAGGAAGGAACTATGTGATCAGTTGAATCAGAAAGAAAGTAAATGCTTGGAAGATGTTCACCTGAATCACACTCTAAAAGAAATAACTGAATAATGTGAAAAGCTTGCTAGAGACAATGCTACTCTAAAGCTTGACGTGGAATCTATGGCGATGAAGCTAACTAAGGAGAGTGAAGAAAGAAAAAAGAATGAGGAGAATCTGGCCCAATCCCTAAAAGAAAAATCTGAAGAATGCAGCAGAGTTAATAGTGGATTCATTCAGCTGGAGATTGAACTGCAACAATCCAGAAATAATGAACAAGAGCTTGAAATACAGATAGTTATTCTCAAAGATGAACTCACTACTGCAAATGAATACAAGGAGAAGTTTAGGATCAGTTCTGCTAAGCTTGATGAGTTGACTAAAGGACAGAAGGATGCAAATGACAAGCGAGGGCTTGGATATGAGAAGGTAGAAAGCTCTAGATCTGAACATAAGGATTCCAGACAAAGAAATCAGATCAACAAAGGTAGAAGGTATTTGGTAAGACAACCCAATGCTCAGAAGTTTAATGGTCACTGCTTTGCCTATAATAAATTTGGTCATATGGTTTCTCAGTGTAGAAGTAAAATAAATCCAAGTGAACCATCATTCTCAGGTCAATGATTTAATTGTAATAAGTTTGGTCACAAGTCAAATGAATGCAAAAATGTGATGAACAACTTTCATAGAGATGTCACATGTTATGCATGCAATAGATTTGGGCATATTACTAATCAATGCAGATCAAAAATAAATCAATGGAATGAATGGTCTAGAAAAAAAAATCATGTGTTACAATTGCAACAGATTTGGTCACATTGCAAGATTTTGCAAGAACAAAAACATGGATATAAGAGGTTTGGTATACAAAGGCAGAATTTCACAGAAAAATGATAAAGGAAAAGGGAAAATGAATATGGAAGAAATAAGAGATCAGATGAAGAAAACATGGGTAACGAAGAGTGAGTCTGATGAAGGAAGTAAGCCTACACCAGAATCTGCTTATGGGAATTCCTCCGAAAATTGATCTTAGGCGATTGGCCTATGGGGATTTTTTCAAGAAAATCCTTTGACCCCCTATCAGCAGTTGGCACCGAAATGAAGGAAATTGTCAGTAGTTGTGCTAGTGGTTTACAAGTGTATCTGTGATCACTTGTGCAAAAATTTGTGAAGTGGAAGGTCTGTAGATGAAGTCTTCTTTTGCTATCTAAGAAAGCAGAGTATCCGGAACACCTAGGGAAAAACATTTAATGTGGTAAAAAGGTTAGGTGTGTGAGTTATAAAAAGGTATTTGGAACCCTCATTTGTCACCATGCATTGAAGAAGAATAGAAGGAGAGCCTCTGCAGCACAATTTCAAAGGAGTCAATTCAATTCGGCGGTGAATTCATTAGGTATTTCAGTTGCTTGTTAAATTCTCACTCAATTTGGTGCTCGGTAGAAACTTGTTTGGCACGAAAAAGAAAATGATGCAAATCAAAGGAATGGTGAATTTAGATGAATATAGCAGTGAGAAGATTAGGGAGGTGAGAAATATGTTGTCGGTCGATGAATTGAAATGGCTTGAAGGTGTGAAACACAAAAGTTAGGTTTATCCTGAATAGATTGAATGACATTCTAACTTTGGATAAACCCTATCAAAGAGGTGATCAGGAATCTAATTGGTTTATGCAATGTTGGGGATATTCTAAAAAAGAAGTTGATTCGGAACAAAGATGTTGAAATCCTAACCAGAGTAACTGGAGATCAGATGGCTTTGATAATTGCAACGATCAAAGATCCGATAACAAGGTACATTGCGCATGGAATCTCATACAAAATCCTTTTTAGAAATAGGGAAGGCGCAACTTTGGCAAGTGTAGTTTACATCTATCATAAAATGATAATGGAGGACAAAGATTTTGATCTGTGTGGATTGCTAAAAGATTAATTGATGGAAAATGTGCAACTAACAAAGGAGGCAAATTACCTCTTCAGGTTTGGTAACCTGGTCATATGTCTTGTGATGTATTTTCTGAATTGCTTGCCACAGATCAGTAATGTTGTATGGAAAAAGAAGGAACCAGTTTGCAAACATATTTTTGAACATTCTAATGCTTCAGAAAATTGTAAGCAAGAGTATGCAAATTTCTTTAAGGAATTGCTAGGGAAGTTTGGAGCAATTAGCATTTTCATCCCGGTAAGAGCACTTGAAGTTGGATCTTCTTTCGATGAGATCGGGAGGAAGAAGAAAAGAGCTCAAGAGATTGCTAAGTACACTCCTCTTGCACACAAGACTCCAAAAATTGAAGGAAAAGGTAAAGAACAAGTGATTGTGGACATACCAAATGAGGAATTTGATGAGAACACTCCAAGAGGAGAACCGAAATCAGTTGAACTAGATGCAGTAATGGCATAAGGAAGCGAAGAAGAAGGTGTTTTATCCAAAGTAAAGATACTGCAGCTTGTTCAGGAGAAAGAAGGGATGCAGAAAATTGTTGTCATATGGTCTGAGAGACCATCATATGAGCAGGACCTGATGGAGAGCACACTAAGTACCTATTTTGTGCACAATAACATTGATTTGGAGAGTTTGCAGAATGTGTTTCCTAAAGAGATGATCGAATGCATTAAGGAAGCCATGGTCTCTGAGTCACAAAATAGGAAAGAGGGAGAAATAATTTTACATCTGAAGGAGCAGTTCAAGCTATCTCTTACCAAACTAAAAAGGAAAATGAATGAGTTGAGGCAATGCATAAATACAGCAAATAGCATCTACAACTATTGTCTTCATTGGCCTCATGTAGTTGGGAGATACAAAGATAAGCTGGAGCAAATTGAAACTAAGTTGAACAAAATTGGTCAGAATTATAACATGTCTCGGGATCAAGATGGTGCAGTCAAGAAAAGGATTCAAGAGTTGAGGTTTGAGCATGCAAAAGTTCAGTTCACTATAAACAACCTTGTGGACACTTTTTGGAAAGTGAAGGATTTAACTGAATGCAGGTTGGAGCAATTAATTGAAGTTTTGAGGAAAGGAGAGAAATTAGAAGAGGCAATCACAATTCCATAATCTCTCATCCAGATTATCAATCGGACATCAGAAAACAATAGCTTGATCTTAATCATTAGGATTACAATGGAAGCATGGAAGAAATTTCTTTCAGAAATGAAAGATAAGTACAAGATAATTTTTTGACTCAAGTAGCAGTTGTATGTTTTCAAATTTTGATCCAATTTTTGAAAAGGGAGAGAGAGTACAGTGAAAAATATGTTTGTCATTGATGTCAAAGGGGGAGAGAGAGCACTGAAAATTTCCTTATCACTCTAAGGGGGAGTTGTGTTTTAAAATTTTGAACTTTGGTAGCGTAATCATGTTGGTTTCAACACTTAGTCATTTTTCACTAAGTGTTGCCATCAATGCTAAAGGAGGAGATTGTTGGCATATGGCTTCTAGTGTTGTCATTGATGGCAACCTAAGTCATTTATTATGGTCCACAAATCAGAATTTGTTCATACTGGCAGGCAGAGTGAAGAACAAAGTATTACCGAACGTGAGAATGAAGAACAGGGTATCCGGTTAAAGTTTAGCATGTTGATATGTACGCCTCACCGGATTATCATTTTGAGTTGTGGATCTCGGGGAATATTTTCAAGCATCTATCTTATTGTTAAGTTTTGTGGTGTCGCATTAATCAGTGTATGAGTTAGGTGATCCGGCAGGATGATTTTTCGATTTATTTGCTCAAGGTGGCCGACTTGGTGTATGTAGCGTGTCGCGGATGTATAAGGAGTAATTGTTTAATTGCTTCTATGTTCAAGCATTTTTTTTTTAGTCCTAGCTATGCATTAGCCAACTTTGGAAAATATTTTTGTTTTGTTGAAGCTAACTTGAAGTATCTAAATCTTTGTAGAGGATATATATGAGTTCAGGTAATTCATTTTGGATGTATGTGGAAGTGTATGAATGTGTGTGTTTGACATGTGTTGATGTGTGTGTGAATATCAGAAGATCAGTTGAGCGAATTTTGCTTGTGCAAAAGAAGGTTTTTGTGAAGCGAACCAGGGTAGAGCAAAGTGAAGTGCAGAATCAGACAGAAGGTCCAGAATCTGATCAATGAGCCTAACTAGAACTGTAATCAGGCATTTGTAGATGCTATCTTCTCAGTTGAACCTTTTGTTGTAATTCAAATATATTGTAAGGCAGTGATCCTTCCTTCTTTTGGGCAGTGAGCTTTAGGCAGTGTGCCTGAATGCATGTGCATTCCTTTTCTTCATACTTTTAACAGAGTATAAATTGTGGATTAACCTCCACCATGGTTTTCCCCTAACAGGGTTTCCACGTAAAAATCTTGGTGTTATGGAGTTTTGATTGTTTCCTTCATGTGCTTGCATCTTTACTTATTTTGAAATGTTGTAAATGGCTTAAGATCTAGAATGAAATTTAAATCTTGTTGAACACTTATTCACCCCCCCCTCCTCAGTGTTCCTTGAGTCCAACAATATCATGGTCTTGTCTAATCCTATCTCTCAACCTATCTTTGTAAGAAAGGAATCTCATGTACATTTCATATTCAATCAATCAACCATATCATATCAAACAAGCTATTATATTTCCATATTCTCTTGTAGAAATATTTTTTAGGTGATTTTGGGGTGTGAGCTAATTTTCATCTACTACAAATTGTGTGATTTTTAGTATTCTACATGGTAGTTATCTAGACTATTAGATTATTGGAACTCCTTGTTGGATAGTTCTACAACTATAACTATCTATGCATGCAAATGTATATTTTTGTTGTTTGGAATTGGTGAATGTGGTGAAGGTTGATGTTAACTAAATGTGATTACAAAATAAGAGTATGTTGTAAGTGAATAGATTGAGACTCTATAAAAATAAATTGTTGTATTAAATTCTTTAGATTATGAATAATATAATTGTGGGTGGTGAATTTTTTTTTTTTTATTCAAGGGGTAAACGCTTTTGGCCGGAGCTATGAACCGGAATACAACCATTCAACAATACCACCCCAACGGGGTTTGAACCTTGGTGGCAAGAACAACAATGCCACCTATAAACCATCACACCATGCCAATACCGGCAGTGGGTGGTGAATATTTTCAAGCACAAGGGTTTCCCACAAATATTTGGTGTCTCTTATGTTTATTGTGTTTTACATACTATTTCATGTGCTTTCTTTAATTTTGCTAAAAATATCTTAATATTTTTTAACTACTTTTAAGCATAATCACAAGTAATTCCTTTATCCTATTAGTCCCACTATAATAGGGATCAAAATCCTAAAATTTGGTATTAGATTCAATTACTCCAGAATGAGGTACTTTTATAATAGATTTATAACTAATCATGAACGAAAAAATTGAAGAACTATATGAAAACATAGTGGAATGTTGAATCTATGACTAGTACTTCAAGGTTTTAGATCGAGTGACTCAATTTGTGTAGAATTTTGAGTTCTTAAGGTTGAAAAATGAAAGATCTTTCAATAGAAATAGATCAAAGAACTATAGTGTCATATCTAGCTAAACCCTTTGGTATCTTCGATGAGGATGACAATAAATTAGAGAAGAAAGCTAGGAGTACTATTATTTGTGCTTTCAAATTCTATGTTGATGAATGAGTTAGAAGAATCATATTAAGACATTCAATATTATTCTAGGTCAACTTGTGTGAATAGGATTTAAATTATATGAAGCTAAACACATTTTCTTACCTTTTTTCTTTACCCAATTCATGGGAAAATTTAATCATGAAAATTAGTACCAATAATACTTCTCTTAGATTGGAAAATTCCTATGGAATGTTGTTAAGTAAATATTAGAATGAAATCCATGGATGAATACTCTCTTGATGATTTAGATGTAAGGGATAGGTCTAAAGATAGAGGGGGTAAGAATATGAGTGGAAACAACAAGCCCAAGGTAAAGGGTGGTTCAAAGTCTCCTAGGAAATCAAAAGTAAATGTTAGAATTATGGTAAAAGAGGTCATATTAAGAAAGATTGTATATAAAAGAAGGATGTTTTATATGCTAAATCCTTAAATATTAATGAATATAATAGTGATCTTTTTATTTTTCTAAAAAAATTTATGATGATTGTTTAATGACTCAAGTCCATCTTCTCACATGATGCATAATGGAGAATGGTAAAATACAAGGAATATAATTTAGGATATATTTTCCTAGGTGATAATAACTATATAAGGATAGTTGGTTGAGGGAAGGTAAAAGTATTTTCCATGGATGGGAGATTGAGAACACTCAAGTAGATGTTTATATTTTCAAGTTTTGGTCAAAAAAATTATCTACTAAGATGACTGACTCTAGAATACATGGTATCTTTGATAATTTTATTTGCATGTTGGCTAGAGGCAAGTTAGTGCTTGCTAAGGGAGTTTGACATTGAAATCTATTAAGGATGGACTCATCAATATTGTCTATATTTAATAATTTGTATTTAAACATGAAGTTGAGTTGTTATGGCATTACAAGCTAAGTCGCATAGGTGAAAAAAGTTTGAAAACATTAGTAAGTAAATATATAACTTAGAATTTTTATATTGTTCTATTGGATTTGAATTTACAAAAAGTGTGTCTAGTATGAAAAATGGGTCATGGTTAGCTTCAGACAATACAAGAGAAAAAGAGATTTCTGAGGTGATTCATAGCATGCATTTAGTCTTATGGATGTCAATTCAATTAGTAAGTTTGGGTATTCTTTTCATATTCACTAATGATTATTTTAGAGAGGGATTAAATTTCTTAAGGAAAATTTTTAATTTATTAACAATTTTAAGAATTTAAGGTACTTGTGGAAACAAAAATTGATTAAAAAAAAGTGTTAAGGTCTAAATATAGTGGATATTTTTGTTCCAAGGAATTTGAAGCATTTTGTAAACTAAATTAGATTTTTGAAACAAAATATAATTTCATATACATCACAATATAATAGAGTTGTTGAGAGATTACAAATAACATATTTGGATCAAGCCAAGAGTATGTTAAGTAACATTGGTCTAAGATAGGATTTTTGGGTTGAAGTAGCAAGTATAATATATGTTAATTGAAAAATAAGTACCTCCTACTTCTATATTTGAGGATGAAAAACCATATGAAAAGTAGGCAAGTAGAAAACCTATTGTATTGATCATATTTAAAAGTATTTGGGTATGATGCATTTATCCATGTGCCTAAGGAAAGGAGATGTAAGTTGGATTTGAAATAAAATAAGTGTATTTTTATTGAATATGGTGAAATGTAAAAGGCTACAAGCTTTAGAATCTCGAGACATAGAAGTCCTTTACTCAAGGGATGTTAGTTTCAAAGAACTTAGAGTTGTTTCCAAGGAGAGATAACATATGCATTTTGAAGACAAGTTAGGGTGACGGGATTAATCCAAATATGAACAAATACGTAGGTATGACAATTTGGAAGAAGAAGTGACACATTTGGCACACATTCTAAATAAGAACATGTAAGGAAGAAAGGTTTGTAGAAACATCTTCCTCCACTAATATTGAATGGGGTGATGTACAAAAACTTAAAATTGATCCTAAATTATTAGAGCAAGTAAATAAATGCAATCATAAATAGATCAATAGTTATACCATAAAATATTAATTTATGTGGGAAAAACCCTTTCGAGAGAAAAACCCCACTTATACCATAAAACATTAATTTACGCAGGAAAACCCCTCTTGGGAGAAAAACCTGAACACTCCAAAAGTTGCATAATGTATTATCAAATATAAAGGGGATTATAATACACTTATAATACAAGTCTTTGTAGGAATATTCACCAATTATAAAATTGGAAGAATCTCAATAACATTCCAACAACACCTATGTACCTAGAAATTTAATTTATGAAACCACTTCCTCAAGTATCAATTTATAGAAAAATGAAAAAAATGGAGGAAAACCACAAATGGTTTCAAAAACCATTTTATGAAACCCCAAAAAAAATGTACCCAAATTGTACATACAATTTCTAACATAGCCCATGAAGATTCCATGTCACTTGCTAAAAATAGTAAGTCGATGAAGTATTAGTAACTCCTAGTTTGATCCATTTGACATGGATTCCCAACACAACCTACCATACTATCTTAGAATAGTAGGTCAAGATTCAAAAGGAACTCCTCCCAACTTTAGCTCTTATGTGTTATAAGATGTCATAACATGTCATAGAATCCCACTAAAGGACACTCAAAATTTTCCATATTTATCCACCTTATGATGTCTTAAAAATCATCAAAAAAAGGTATTTCCACTTGGAATTAGATGCTTTACACATATTCCAATTCCCCATTTGAAGCGGGGGATAAATATTAAATAAAATATAACTAAAATATGGCATATACTTATAGGATAATACCTAATAATAAAATAAATTTTAAATTGGTTATAATTTACAAAGTTTGACACACCTTAGTTCCAAAAAAAATCCCTCTTATCAAATACCTTTCAAGATCCATAGGTAACATACTATCATGAAATCAACTACTAGGGGCCAAGAGGCCCATAGACTTGAACTTCTCTATGCTCAAAATTTTGGTTAATACGTTTGCAATATTCATCAAAGTTTTTACCATGTATAACTTTACCCTACCATACTTGACCATGTCTCTCACAAATTGATATCAAACATCCATATGCTTGGTCCTTTCATGAAAAATTGGGTTCTTCACTAGAAAAATCACATTCTAACTCACAATAAACTATAATTGATCCATATTTCAACCCAATGTTTGAACAAAATATCTTAAGAAATATAGCTTCTTTATAAGCATATTTTTTTGTCATATACTTTACCTTTGTAATAGAGAAAGTGACCACAACTTGTCATTTACTCATCCAATTTATTACACCACCAAATAAAGTAAAGACAATCATTGTTTGATTTTTTACTATTGACATACCTTCCTAGTTTGAATCCATATAACCATGAATATATATGGAATGCCTATCTCTTATACTATAAAAACTTAAAGAATGCTTTGAAGTACTTCACAAGTATTTGAAGACTCTTTTAACTACATCTCAATGAACTCTACTAATATTAGAAACTTATTAGGTAAGCATTCCCATTGCTTGGGAAATTTTTGATGTAATACAAACCATAACATACATTAAGTCTAATAAAATTTTATTTTTGAATTGTTATTGAATGCAATGGTTAGAAGACATGGCCAAAAGGGATTTGTTGGAAAGACTTACCAACTTGCATGCAATTGTGATTGTATAGATAAGTACGCAAGGGCAGCATTTTATACACATAATGGATTTGATAAAAAGTATTTAGAAACTCTCAAACAAAAGCAACTGGCAAGAGTAAAGCCGGAAATGGAATTCTTTGTAGTATTTTTCCCTACTGCTCAAAACAGAAAACGTGGAACAAGGTATAGACATCCATTAACACAAGGATTCTATTTAAGCATGAGAAAAGAATTGAAACATAGGCAATGGATGTGAAGACATGCAAGGTACGTGAATGCTTAAGTAAAACACCTCAAAAAATACAGTTTCATGCATGTAAATTGTGGAAAATTTGTCGAAGCACATTAACTGTACGATATAAAGTCATAATCGTATGTTATCTCGTGAAAAGGGAATGATTGTAGGATAGGCACAGAGTGGATTAACTAACATAACTGGCATGTGTATACTAGGTTCCACGACCATTCTCATGGATTGCCGTCGTTGCAGGATATGCATAAAATTTATTTGTTTGTTAAGGCATAAGAAATGTTCCAAGTATATGTAATTGGCAGGTGTATAACTAATTCCACCGTTTTCCCAGCATCCTCCCTGCCTGCGGCAAAATGGAAGTTTAGGAATATGGTATGGACGTCTGTCGAAGCAGAAGGATAATTGAATTGATCAGATGTTGTAGTTGCAATCACTCTGGTGGACAGGAATGCAATAAAATGAAGGAACAAAGACAAGGTGCGCGGAATTGTTTGGCAAAATGCCTAAAAAGAATTATCGTCTCATGCAAGGCGATAATAGCATAGACAAGCATCAACTGTTTAACAAAATGCCTCATAGATATGCGGTCTCCTAGAACATGATGATTGCAGGACATGCATGCAAATGAATTTTTCACTAGACTTGGAAAACATTCAAACAATTTTTGTCTGGCAGGCATAAAACCTGATTCCACAACCTATGCCAGCATCCTACCAGCCCGTACCCAATGGAAGGTTTAGAACAAAGAAAGGGCATTCACCATAGCTTAGCAAAGGAAAGATTTTGTTAGAATTTAACTTTGCAAGTTCCCTGGCAGACATGTATCCAAAATGTGGAAGTATAAACAAAAGATGTGAACCGTTTGACAGAATACCTCAAAGAAGTGTAGTCTCATGAACTGCCACGATGGCAGGATAGGCACAAGATTGGATTTTTATTTTTATTTTTATTTTCCTTAGAACTAACAAAGAATCGTGCCTGCACAGAATGGGATCTCTGACGTCGATTAAGGCATAGAGGAGTGTGAACTTTTAACAGATATATTAAGGTTGGAAAAGCTTAATAGGAATGCATAAACACAAGATAGCATAGAATGAATTCGTTTAAAAGGGGTCATAGTAAATTTCGCACAAACATAGATTGGATCAAACTACATAGCCTTAATCTCAAGGTTATCAATCAAAATAATCGAAGTTTCAGAATATAAAGATCACCAAAATCTCATTACTCATTCATAGATATAATCAACAGATAAATTGATACGATGATAGTTGGAGGGAATACTTACCTGTGAAAGTTTCAAGTTGTTCCTAAGAATGATAGTGGTTCTTCAGATCTTCCTTGTAGGCAGGATCCCAGGAACCGTTCCTACATCCAACGCATACTTCTTCACTTTCTTTGTTTTCATCTCCCTGAAGGTATTACAGTGCGCCCCTCCCACATCTTCAATTTAACTCGAGATTCTTTCGTCTATGTCTGCAACAATGCTATGGGTGGCTTCTAGAAGCTCGAATCATGGATGTTCCTACAACTTTCCCACCTCCATTTTTTTTGGTTCCCCTTACTGTACCGTCATTAGAGTCCTCCCTTCTGGATTTAGATTCCTCTTCCTTTATCTTTCTTGCGTCCATACCTATACCTGTGCCATGCACAAGGAATTTTTATTTTGTTTAAACTCTCTCCACCTCCCCACCTCCCCCTTTTTTTCCACGCGACCATGCAATGTAAGATTCTTCTTAACTGCCCCTTGATTACGTCTTCCTGACTCGCAGATAACTTCCTGATTTGACAGTAAAAAATTCAATCTTCAAGTTTCCACGATGAGATGATCAGGTCTTCCAAGTTTTCAAACTAATAGTTCCCTAAATACTTATCTCATAACAGCCTAAGTCAAAGACTTTTGAATGAATTTGAATTCAACTAGTTTTCCAAGTTAGTAAAAATAATATAACAATAATAAGTAGACATAAAATAGATAAGTATGATAAATAATAATAATAAAGTAATTGAATGGCATGGCAACTGATTTCAAACTTTGTCATTATGTAACTACTAAATTTTGATGTTCTAGCTATTGCGCTCTCTCTATCAATTCCAAGCATCATGTATATTGTTTTAATAAATTACAAGGTATATTGATCAACATAATTCATGCAATCATAAAACACAACATTTCATAATATTCACTTAATATATCTTTACAATTATTAAATCTTCATAATAGGTCTTAAACAAAAATGGGATTAAATCGAGATGTGACATTATTACTGTGTTTTATATGTTTATGATATGTTTATCATTGGAAACAATAAGATATTAAATAAGGAACTTAAAGTTCAATTTTCTAGTAAGTTTGAAATGAAGGACTTAGGTGCTAAAATATTTATACTTGGTATGGAGATTAATAGGGATAAGGCTAATAGGAAGCTATGGATAAACTAGAAGAAATATTTTGAGACTATTTTGTAATAGTTTAGTATGCATGATAGTAAACTAGTAAGTATATCCCTACTAGTTGGTATAAATTTAAGTTTCGAACAATTTCTCAAGTTTATGAAGGTTTGTAGACATAAGAAACATTCAATATGCTAACACAATATGATTTCTTATGTATTCAATGATTTTTCCAAGACCAACCATTTTCCAAGCAATGGGAATTTTAAGAGGGTTCATAGCTAAGCTAGGTAAGGAACATCAAAAACAAGTAAAGAGAGTGTTCAATTACTTGAGATGAACTTTAGATTAGTATTTGTCTTATTATGGTACTAATGATATGGTAAGTGTAGAGTATATAGGGATTTGTAGATTGTAATTGGGTGAAGCATATAGATCACTAAATGTTAAGTAGTGGTTATGTCTTTCCTTTATTTGGAGGAGAAATTATATGGATAAGTGTTACAAAATAACTACACTAACACAATTGGAGTAGATGATATGGTGATAATGCATGCTTGTAAAGAAGTGGTGCGGTTACAAAGACTAGGTAACAATATCACTTTTAAGAATTATACAGTAATGAATTATGAATCAAAGAGTGTAATTTTTCTAGCTAAGATTATTATTATTGTCCATTTAATATATTTGTCTCTTACATTCTATTTATTTATTCTTTTAAAAAAAATCCTCACCTTCTAATTTAAAATGAAGATGAATATATGTTTATACATATAAATATAAATATATCTATATATGTGTATATATGTGTGTGTATATGTATATATATGTATATATATGTATATGTATATGGTATCAGGAAATTCACCGTCAATAATTCATCACGAGCAATTCACCACTAGCAATTCATCATTGTGACATATTCATCACATATACAATTCACCACTAGCAATTCGTCATGTCGTGGTATATTCATCGCGTATACCTTTTTTATGTGTTCAGTAGAATTTGTGCACTTTTTCTTTTTTAGGTGCTCTTGGCCACTTAAATATTGAAAAATGTATATGTGGTGAATATACCACAATGATGAATTGTTGGTGGTAAATTGTATATGTGATCGATGAATATGTCATGATGATGAATTATTGGTGGTGAATTGTTAGCGGTGAATTACTCACGATGAATTGATGACAGTGAATTTTCCTAGATCTATATGTGTGTGTGTGTGTGTGTGTGTGTTCATATATATGTATATATATTATATGTGTGTGTATGTATGTATGTATGTATGTATGTATGTATATTATATACATATGTATATAATGTATACATGTATGTATATTATGTGTATACTATATATGTATCTATATATGTATGTATGTATAATATATGTATAATAAATATACATGCATGTATATTATAATAAATAGCATAATATACCTACATTTTTTTGAAGTGGATGTTAAACCACTTAACCAATTGGATGCTAGTAGGGATTCCCCATTTCTTTATCCATCCTTTGTTGAGAATCCATTGTCTTCAACATCTTTCATAGCTCCTTCCATATCATCATTGGTCCACTCTTGTTGCACGTAAATATTCTTCATTCTTACACATGCATTCATTTAAACTATTTCCTCAATTGATTTACACATTGACCTAGTTTAAATCTTTAATTTCTTCATCTAATGGGGGCCATATACCTCTTTCATGTAGAGGGAGTGAATTATCTTATGTCTCCATGTGCCCTATTTAGTCCTCATTTGGGCTATGTTATTTATCTAAAAATACTTAAAAGTCATCATCCTCATTGATTGTTAGAAACATAAAATGTTAAAGAATCATCATTATTCCGAAAAGAATAAAGTATTAAAATAAATTGTTTTTCAACATTAATTCTTTTTTTAATTTTACATTTTTTTTTAGTACAAGTGAAGGCTAATGAAATAAAGAGTCTCAACCATTCAAGTGGACATTAGCAACCATTCAAGTGGCTTTCAAGATAATTACAAGTGAATCCAACTTTACCATATATTTATGACATGGTTGAAGTGTTGATTAGAAGAGTGAGCCCAAGAGTGGAGCAACCTAACTTGAGGGGTTGACACAGCCTTATATGTTTCATATTGGCACTAAACAATTATATTGTCACGTAAGCAAGGATGTGGATAGTTAAATATTTTGTTCAAATGTATTCAACTAAGGGCTAATGAAGCTCCATTTTTTTACTTAGTAAGTGTTTAGAGATAAACTAATGTTCAATTTAAATATTTTGAAGATAACCAATAATAAAAACTAATTTACAATATCTTTCACAAACAAACTTTTGATTATCATTCAAGTAATAGTCTAGTACAAAAAAATAGAGTAATGTGTGACTACAAATTTGAATCAATACATCACAAGTTATACTAATCCATTCAAGTGTTATAGTAGTGTTTGTGTAGATATATACTCAATTTTATTTTCTTATTTGATAGTTGTTGGAATTTGAATAGATAGAGTTGTTTTTTTGTTATCATATTTGGTATATAGCATTTACAAGCAATTATGAACATTGAAGGAAATTTAAGCCAAAAGAAATGAATGACAAATATATACTCTTAGCTTACAATTGATAATGTTGTGAGAAGCATAATCTGAACGTACAATGATAGATAGCAAACCAAAAACACAATAGAACTTTTTGATAATGGTGTGGTAGACAATAGACTAGAAAAACAAAATTGAAAATATTCGAAAATATTGTATATAAGGCTATGGAAAAAATCTAGTAGGGAAAATGATGTATTTGTCTTCATGTCATTAAGTCAAGTAGTGTTGATGATCTCAACACTTTCATTTGATTGGATTGTATTCATTTGTTAAGATTGAAGTGTGTTAGATAAAGGAATGAACACATTGATTTGATAGATTTTAAAATCTTTGAATTATGATCACAAGTTTGAATGCATTTATTTGTTCTTATTGTTTTTATCCTTTTCAAAAAAAATACAAATATGACTTGAAGATGTTATGTTCATAAAGAAAGGTACAATATTTAAATTTGAATGATAGGACAATTGGTACTCTATTTTATTATTGCAAGATTATATATTTGTATTACAATATGTTCTTATGGGTATCAATTACATATACATTTGGGATAATTTATATATGTCAAATCTGTCACCCATATTGATAAAAATTTACTATTTTAATAAGTCTTTTTTATCCAACACTTGATTGCATCCATTAACTAGAAAAATGACCCTTACACATAATTTTATAATAGAATAAAGAACAAACATTTATATTATTTTTAAAAAATAAGTTTAAAAGTGTTTAGTGGTGGGTATCACTTGAGCAAGATCCATTAACTAGAAAATATGAGCCTTACGCATAATTTTATAATAGAATAAAGAATTAGCATTTATATTTATTTTTTTTAAATAAGTTTAAAAGTGTTTAGTGATGGGTGCTATTTGAACAAGATCCATTAACTCAAAAATAAGTTTGAAAGTGTTTAGTGGTGGGTATCACTTGAGCAAGATCCATTAACTAGAAAATATGAGCCTTACACTTAATTTTATAATAGAATAAAGAGTGAACATTTATATTTTTTTTTTTTTAAATAAGTTTAAAAGTGTTTAGTGGTGAGTGTCACTTGAACAAGATCCATTAACTAGAAAATATGATTCCTTACACATAATTTTATAATAGAATAAAGAATAAACATTTAATAGTGGTGGGTGTCATTTGAGCAAGATCCATTAACCAGAAAATATTATCCTTACAAATTATTTTATAATAGAATAAAGAATAAACATTTATATTATTTTAAAAATATAAATTTAAAAGAGTTTAGTGGTGAGTGCTGTTTGAGCAAGTTATATTCCAAAGTATAGCACCTCTCTGGGCCCTTCCACTTGTCTTGCACGGACAAATTTTGGTTTAATACTATTCAATATATTTAAGTTCTTTAAGAAATCAGGGGTGTAGAATAAATAAAAGTTATTTCTGTGAGTTAATCCTTAAAAAGCTTGAGATTCCTGTGAAACCCATCGTGTTACTAGTCTTTATGGAGCGTATAAATACCATCCCTTGTGCGTGTTTTTTCATGGACAGAAAGTACTGCTTTTATTCATTCCTGTCTGATAACTGTGTTTAAATTTAGCTAGAATTAAACAAAAAACTCCCTCGTAGATTTAGAACCATATCAAATGAAATTTGTAGACGGAAAACATACATTGGGAAAGCATTCAACACCTATGGCTATGGAGCGAGAGGCAAACGAACCCATTTATCTTATGTACAAAAATGTTGCCACTTTACAAAAAAGGAACTGTATTCATTGTGCACACTCTGGCTGAGGCGTGGAGAACCTACTGGAATCCCTGCAGTAGTCATAAATCATGTATTTATCATGTACCCATCTCAGCTTCAGCCCCTGTTTCCTATTCAGAGAAGCATAAGCAGATTGGTCCCACCACCACGAAGAAGTTGACGAACAGGCACTGCTACTGGCAGGCATGGAGTGTGGACCCCTGTACTCACAGGCATCGATGCTGAAATTGGTGTAGGTGGCAATGAAGGGGGCGTGGCTCCAGTCAGTCTTCACCATTCCACCTTGCGTGGCCCAGTCGTCTGCATTCCATATCGATGAGTACACCCCCATCGCCTGCCTCTGCGGATATGCCACTCCCGTTTCATTTTCCCTGTTCTTAAATACTCTGACGGGCACGTCGTCAACCATGAACCTGCATCAAAGTTTCACCCCATTCTCATTAGTGTATAACTCTTGGGCAAAGCCTACTTACTAATTTGTGGAGTAGTTAGTGTTTGGGCTTACACAACTTGGTGGCGATTCCACAAGAAGGAATAGGAATGGAAGTCTTGTGTTGGGTCGAACCACAAGTAGAGCCTCTGCTCTCGGTTGCCAACTCCCTTCGAGTAAACATTGGTCTGCACAATGTATGGCTCTCCAGACTTGTTGCCTAAGAATTCGAAGTCGAATTCATCGTGCTGGTCACCTTGGGAAGACATCTGCATTCAACACAGTTATCAATTAAACCAGTGGCTTAACAAAACATTAGCAATGAATGAAGAAATGGTATAATATGCGTATGATTACATAGAAGGCAGTGACTGTGCCAGCAGAGTCCCCAGGAACAAATTTGATCTGCACATATGCCTTTCCGAACAGATATGTGCTCTTGGAAGCAAATCCTGCACCTGCACCAACACCACAACATATAAAGTTGTAAACCATCTCACACAAATCACATAGAAAACTCCAAGCAGACCCCTACAACAGCACCTTGGCAACAGAAAGAACTAGTTAAGACACAGTTCAAGAGATTTTCACTTGAAACAGCACATTCTAAGCTATACTAATAAATGGATTCTATTGAAGAAACCAATTTGATATCAAATATGTCACCTAAACAAAACAAAGCTTAGAATGTGCAGTAGATTAAAAACTTAGAACATGTACACTTCATCATAAAATTGTAAACTGTCTCAAACAAATCACATAGCGAACTCCGAGCAGACCCTTACAACAGCACCTTGGCAACAGAATAGCTATTTAAGACACTTGGCACAGCAACACACAATCTATCTAAGGAGATTTTCGCTTAAACAACAACAAAAAATGATTTATTTAGATGGTTTGTTTTAAATCATACTATAGATGGATTCTATTAAAGAAATGAGTGTGATTCAAATGAACCACCTAAACAAAATAAAAAGCTTGAAATATGTTGTTTAAGTTCAACCATTCAAAAGACGTTAAATCAAAATATATATGATTAAAGGAAGGAAAAATGGTGTTATACCAGAGCTGTTATCGAGCTTAAGCTTGAGCATTTGTCCCTCATGCATGACATGATCCTCTGCCCAACTGGGGTAGAAGAAGTCATTGAACTCTGCACACTGCGAGCTCTCCAATCCCACCAACAAAACAACACTGATATTGAGAGCCCACCAACACACACTCACACTTTTCCCTGCCCCTGCCATGGAAACTGAACTCTTATCACTAAACCCCACAAGTATGTTGAGAATTGTGATGGAGGTTTAAGGGCACAGGCACAGCAATTTATAGGAGGAGCGACAAACTAAACCAATCCCAAAGAGAGCCGCTCCACCTCCAACCCAAACCCAAGTACCCCGTGAAGCGTACGCACACAATTTAAATTATTTCAACCCTTTAATGTTTACTTAATCGCCTTCCACTCTGTCACCCTCCACCTAAATTGTATTTATACGAAGTTAATTGCCTTGTGTCCTTCGTTTCCTTCACGAATCACAATTCACCCACGCCAATCGGAAAGTTAAAACTTACAGGGAGTTCAGTGTCGTTTTTGTTCGATGTGTTACAGCTGTAATTTAGAGAGACAGAAAGTTGATTGTTCCCACGTCGCCACTTTGGAGAATAAGTAGGAAACGTCGATTCTGGTCTGACTTATGATGTTGATGGGGTCCAGGAATACGGGTGGGTCTAAGCTGGAAGATGACGTCTAAGCTTGAATTTGTGTACGGGGCTCTCCAAAAGAAGCTTTGCGACAGCCTGGTCTTTTATATTTTCCTCACGCTCACGGCTTTTTGCAAGTTTTTAATAATGGCTGTATCTAATGTATTCATTTTTCAACTGTCACTGCCATCAAGTGTGATCGGCTGGCACTTCTCCATATTCTGCTTCCCATAATTGAAGAGAGAGAATGTGCCCATCACACAAATATCAGCACCTTCCACGCCTTCATTTTCTTTCTTTTTAAATAAGATACGGATTTGTATCAAGTTTTTAGCCGCCTGGCCTAAATTTCATGGCTATACGGCCTTATTAGAGGCTTTTTTTTGAAAGATTGTATCTTTTTGAATAAATTTTCAAAAACAATTACAAAAGATTGATAACTAGCACTTGCACCTATAGGAGGTTCAAGGAAACGCCGATAGGAAATTAAAGAAAAATTATAAATGAATTGCAGGAACACATAAAATAACACAATGCAATCCTTCTGAATAATTTGTATCGAATTTGCAATAGTCAAAGTTACAAAAGAACATCTATTTGTCTTTTTTGAAACTCGTATTTTCTAATGGAGACACAATGTTGAGTAGAGTGCTTATTAATTCTTAAACATTGTTAATTTTAGCCACACGTAGTTTTTTTTTCTTATTGCTAATATTAAATATTTACATTTATATTTACAAATCTATAGCAAAGTAGATTAACAAGACTTTAAAAAAACATCATTTACTTAAAGAAAAGATTTATTAATTCTTTAACATTGTTAATTTTAAGCTCACTTAATTTTTTTGCTAATTTTAAATTTTTACGTTGATAATAAAAAAGAGCTATAAAAATAATGGATGAAGAAGCTATTTTTTAGAGATTTGATTACAAGTAAAATAAAATAAAGCTTAACTTAAATATTGTAAAAAGTGAATACAAAAAAACACATAGAAACAACAAATAAATACAACATATTTAATTTAAGTAACAATATTGTCTTAATAAAATATAATAAATAATAATAAAAGTTTCAATTTTAAGTGATGAATTTGTTTGAAATGACATTTGACTAATAGATGGAATATCAAACAATTTGTATAAATTAAATTAATTTATATACCAAACCAAACAAAGTAAATAAATATAACAATACCAAAAGAGATTCAAGTTGAAATCAGTTAATTAATTTATAAAAAAATGGAAATCATAAAAGATAGAAAACAAATATATAATTTAAAAATTTTGAAATCAAAACTTTTTTCAATATCATTTAAAATAATCCACTATTCTTTAATATTTTCACCTAGAAGCAGCATACAACATTTTTGTTGTTGCCATCTAAATATAAATCATGCTTCATATTATTATTAATCAAATAGATAATAGAATCAATGAATTGTTAATGTACTTATTCTTCAAAATCTAAACTTCTTTTAATTTATTTATAATATTCGAAGAAATACAACTAATCCTGTAATATTAGTTGAAGAAATTCAACTAATCCTCCTATAGTGCAGAACTTACAACAATGTTTAGGTCATAGAGGCCGACAAAGGGGAGTCTTATATTTGATCACAGAAGCTGACAAACGGTGTTCTCATAATACAATGAAAAGCACTACACTAATTTTACTGGCTGGCGTAATAAAATAACAGAAATACTGTTCAAAGATATACAGTGTAATAGTAATGAGAGCACTTTGTTTATATCATAGTAATAACTGCAATTAGAATTATAACCTTTTGGGTGTGTGGGAAAATTAAAAAGACAAAAACAAGATCATCATATCGAAGAAAGTAGTTAAAGTTTGCTTTGATACATAGAAAATATAGTACATAAGGTGGACTACTAAGGTTTCAGTCTGGTCATTATGTTGAAAATAATGCAGCTTGAAAAACAAAAAGGTGTACTTTCTAAATCTCATTCTTAAATCAATGTCTTAATACCTTTTTTTTTAATAAAAGAAATGGCTTTATTTAATCAGAGGAACATGTTACAAAAAATACAGCATACGTTTGACAAAAGAGACAAAAAAAACTAGACTAAGGATGGTCCAGCAGAGCTAGTGGCGTGCTCAGGGACCATCAGGTTTGGCAGCTCCTCAGATTTGAAAATGTCTTTATGCAGGTTGAAAGGGAATGTAACTGTATGCCTCCATTGGCCTTTTTGTTAGTAAGAGAGTCCAATTTTTTGGGAATATGTTGCTAGCTAATCTGGTCAAATTTTGAAGAATCTTAGAAATCAGATTAAGTTTTCATTTTAGACAGAACATCGACTTTTGTCATAGGAGCAAGCTTATGTTTACAAAATTTTAGCATGAGAAAGAAGCCTTAACGGAAAGAAAAATGGCAGAGAGGATGGAAGCCTTCCTGTATCCATGCTACTGACCTACAATGCAGTAACTAACTTTTCTTTTCTTAGATGCAATTAGTTAAGCCTTCATGGGTGTTGACCAAATTTGTTTGCATACAAATTCTCAGCAACCATGCAATGTAAAACAACACTTCAAGAAGATGAGAATTTCAACGACTAGACTCCAAAATGCTTCTCAGTATAATTTTTAGAGACATTCACAAATCATCTTTTTAGCTACCTCAAACTCAAATTCAAACATCCAAACAAGAAAAGTGGCACATTTCTTCAAACAGAAAACATTACAATTTTAAGTTTATTCATAAACAAATCTAGCAATAATTTTGTATGCCAATGAAAAAAAATGAGTAGAACTTGTAGGGAAAATATTACGAAACCCTACCAAAGGAGATTTTCTTTTAAAATGAAACGAACCATAAACGCACTCCTTACAACTGCTGCTTCAATCCATTCACAACATCCATGTTAAATGAAATGAAATGAAGATAGAATACAATTTGAATACGAAAATACAAAGAAAGACACAATTTTATGGACTATGTTAAAATTTCAATGGGAATGCAAAACAACAAAAAGATGAAACCTGTGTGTTTGGTAAGGCGCGAGTACACACAAGCTCTTCTTGTCTCTTCCAAAGCAGGAACGAAAATCTAAAGTGGATGGACTAATAAACTAAGCTTCACCATTGACCATGTTTATGGAGATAATAGGCGGTGTTCATAGGCGGTGGGAATAACAAAAGGCATGCAAATATCCAACTCCATGAATATCCCTACAACTATTGCGTCTTAAATGGATTTGAAGCTAAATATCCTTACAACTGTTGCGTCAGTAAGCTCAGGCGTGTGAACCCCAAGTTGGGATGCTGCAATCAAATCAGAATAAATACTAGTGTGCTCTGATGAACCATTATCAGTCTCCCTGCAGCCACTGGCTCAATGTACTCACAATAGACAAAAAGTAGATGAGATTAGGCGTGCATGGGTGGTTGCTAGCAGAAATGAACTTTCAAGGATGACGCAAGAATGTTTGAATTGATATTAGCAAAACCAGACCGTTTGACAGTAGACCTGCCCTATTTCCAGGCGTGAGATAGGTATTCCGGCTTATTGTGGACTGGCAAGTCCACAATAAAAGCCTATCGGCTAACTAGAAATGTGTTGTGTTAAGGGGGAAAATTGTGTTTCTGTTACAAGTTCTCTTAGGTTCTTCAAAGATTCAGCCCCTGTTAATTGAATGGATTTTAGATATTATGTGTATGTTTTTACCAATGTTCTTAGTGATACAGAGTTCTGAAAATCCATTTCTCACCCCTAAACTACTTGTTGCACTCTCTAACCTACTATATGCCTGCAAACATTGCCAGTTGCTTTTCATTTCTCATAACAAAGGTATTTATGATATTTTAGATTTGAATATGATAAGGTATTTATTGTTCTAGTTACTATATCTAATAATTGCTATGTTTAGGAAAACAAATTAACAAATGATTTCACAGAAAAACAGGTAAAACTATAAAGTAGGGAAGAAAGTTTAAAAGATGCATTGAACAAAGAACCAAAATTGGCATCTAATTTCAATTCTATGGATGGAATATGCTGCATAACACTAGATAACAAGGATATGTAAATGAAAGTTGTTTCATGCTAGAGATTTCCTTGGAAAGCTGGTGGAAGGAATTTCATAATCTTTTTCATCTGCTCTTTAGAAACAATATACAAATTTTAACTCAACTATATTTCAGGAAATCTAATCTGTGTGGTAACATTGCTCAGCACTGAAGATAAAAGGAGGCAGTCTAGGTATTGACCTAAAATGTTAACTGCTTCTATCTGCAACCTCCCTCTAAATGACATTAATTGTTGCTATTTTGTTTCTTAAGTAATCAGTAATGACAGTAGAGGTCATTTTGCATTGCTTCTTGAACTAAAATTAAGATATTATATAAGAAATTCAGATAAAGGATGAATAACATATCACTAATATTTATAAACAAGCTGGGCAATGATCAAAGGTGGTGCATTTATTTCAAGTGAAATTTTAATGGAAAATGCAATTGGTAGAAGGTATACGCCCACAACCTTTGCCAACATCCATCCTACTTGTGCCCATGCAAAATGTTAAAAACAATTAAACAACACCAAAGCATAATGACTTGTTGACAAAATGCCTCAAAGTGACATCATCTCATAGATGACAAGTTTTAACTTCAATTGACTTGTTGATAATACATCAAAAAATTCCATGGAAGTGTAATTTGCAAGACTTAAGTTAAATTCCACTCTTTGCCAGCCGCTTTCTACTACATGGGTGAAGATCAAGAGCTTCTGACCAGGGTATCAACACGCATGAATATGTAATGGAAAGATATTTTTATTAGATATTATGAGCTTACAACTCCATTGTAGAAATATATGCAAAAGAGGAAGACAGATGTGTTGGCAGAATATATTCGAAAGTGGGTCTTTGTTAAAAAAGGCACTAAAAATTTTTGAGCAAATGTGACGGCCATACGCTGAGTAACAGTGCACATTTCCCACAGCCTGCAAAAACATGGGAGATTTAGAACAAAGAATGGAACGATGAAATGCTTTACCAAGATTCCAAGTCCAAATGTCAGAGAGGTTCTACCTTAGCAGGCATGTTACTATCATCAATGTACTCTGACTTCAAACACTTAGAAATATAGGACCAAAAGACAAAATTTCATCCATCACTTACAGTACAATAGCTTGGGCAGAAATATCTGGTTCAAAAAAAAGAAATAAAATTCTTCAATCATGTTTAACAATCCAATAAGTCTTAGGGCTCATTAAATTTGTCCACTATACGAAGACGAAATGAGAATCACTGTTAATTACCAAGGTTGAAAGCATCCTCGATTTTCTACTACTCAGACAAAGGAAAGTATATGACTTCTAAAGTTGATACTCTCAAATCACTTTGACACTGAGCAACTACATTGTGGGTAAATGACAAATATGTCAACCAGGGGTCACGGAAATCCTTAGTTTTCTGGTGCAGTGGTTTTGATGTTCCAAAATGAGGATTATATCAATAGGGTAGAAGTTTTTTTTTTACCTGTTAAATATATGTTGTGGCAGGAAACACATTTTTTACAATTACAATCATCAAGAGAAACAACAAATTTTAATGAACCAGCCATCAATTAATTTAGTAGCAGACATTATTGAAATCAGTTAAACATAGTTTCTACAATCATAGTAGTACAACCTTTATAGAACGCAACATTCAGTTTGCTTTAAGAAATCTTAAGCTTAGTTAGATCAAGCAAGAAATCATTTGCTTAAGATGAAGTAGCCTCACTTATTTACCCACAAAATATGCAGACCAATCCTTAAAGCAGCTTAAGAGTAATCACTGTAATAGTAAGAAAGATGAGCATGTACTTAGATAAATAAACAACAATTATTATTAAGAGGGATCTTTCATCAATTTAACTTATACAAATCAGCAATTGTTTTTCAAATTTAGCTAAAAGATAAAGAGCGACTACTTCTGATGCAATAAAATTAGTAAAATTCCTCTAGTCCACCATTTACATCATATTACACAAGACAATCAGTTAAAGATTAAGTACTTTAACCAATTGGATCAAAGAAAAATTGAAGTAAATGTGAGCTTTATCCTCTTTCACCACAAATCCTTCTAGCGAGCTGAATGTCTTTGGGCATGATGGTAACTCTCTTGGTGTGAATGGCACACGTGTTGGTATCCTCAAAGAGCACCACCAGATATGCTTATGCACGCTAGGACAGAGTGGCTTTGGAATTACAGATCTTTCTGCAACAATCAAAACAGGACAACATTAACCAGGATACAGAACTGCTAGCCATAAATGGACCTAAGAGAAACATAATTTCCAAGGATTGAAGCTATAACATTATAAAACAAAAATCTTGATGTAACATGGAGAAATAAGGAAAAGTAGCGGGAGGATGGATGCGTACCTTAAAATCCTGTGCAATTTCTCAAACCAATCTCTGAAAAGGCAGTTTCCGGATCAGAAGCTCAGTGCTCTTCTGGTACTTACGAATTTCACTGATATACAACAAAACCACGAAGTTAGATTTGGTGATGATTCAACAAAGCAAATTTTAAAATTAGAAGTCGTACCATGTCAAGCAACTTAGGGTTTAGCAAAATAAAAAAAATGAAACTCCCCATACAGATCATAAATTCAAATCTTGAAACATTAACAGAGCTTTTAAACCCCAAAATTAAAGCCAAAGATAAATTAAACAATCATACCGAAAAGCGACAGTTCCAGGATGATATTTGTGTGGCTTTTTCATTCCCCCTGTTGTGGAGGCGTATTTAGGAGCGACTTGCAACAGGAAACAAACAATAACCTAAATTAAAAACCCTAACACCACACAACATATGTATGCACAATTGAACTGGGGCATCTAAGAAAGTAACCTTGGTGGTGAGCTGCTTCCTGGGAGCTTTCCCCCTATGGACTTATGGGTTATCTGCTTCGTATGGGCCATCCTTCTTCCTTCAAACGGATCTGCAATCGCCAAATTAAAAAATGGTTAAGCCATCGCCATGTCTGGCAAAAAATATACATATTGAGAAAAAATAAAAAAGAAAACTTGCAACGCTATACAAATGGCATGAAAAAAGTGCAATACCATCTGAAGATCGCTCGCTCAACTCCAAAGTTTATAGAATTGTCTACAACACAGTCTATTTATAAGCGGAGGCGGTGATGGAGGGTGGAAGATCTAGAAGATATCTGCTAGATTTATTCTTAATGAGATTAGATTGAGAAATTAAATTGCACGGTGGAGTGTTTGGAGCGAGTTTGCATTCAATGAGGGCATGATGATAAGCAAAAACAAAATCATGGCAAGTCCTTCCGCATTGATGACTGTTTATATTTCTTAACACGTCCATTGCCTTGGCTCCACGTCCTCCATGATCATCTCCAAAAGCAACCTCAAGGCTTCCTTGGGCTGTTCGTTCTGTGAATAGCCCGCAATCATAGCTCAGACAGAGGCTATCAAGTGGTTTTCTGGGCCGTAAAATGGTTTGCAGGGCGTGTGTGAGACAGGTTTGTCGATGGCCTGTGGATTGGCAAGTCCACAATAAAAGCCTATCGGCTAATTAAATATATATTTGATTTGTGGTTTTTTTAAATATGTTCTAATATTTAAAAGATGATTTTAAATAGACAATTGTAAAAAAACTTGTTTGACAATTAAAATCGATTGTCAAATTTTTGGTTGTAGCCATCAGTGTTTAGTTTTGATTTGTATCATTAACATAATTATGACTCGTAAAACATAAATAAACATATTTGTGTATTTATAACTATATCATTAATGGCTCATATATATATATATATATAAGTTGATGGCAATGGTAAGAGTAACAATTGAAACATTAAATGTTAAGTTGATAAATTAAATGTAAAGATTGTTTGACACTAAGTTTTAGGAATGATGAGATGAATAAATTTCATGTATGAAATTTGACTAATGAACATGCATACATGGTAATATAATTGCAATTCAATAACCCAACTCATGACTCTATGTGGAATGAAAATTAATAAAACATGCTTACAACTTATTTCTCCATAGTGAAAATGCCTAGTCAACATCTTAGAGCCTCCCCCGTGTCACCTTCAATCAACTAAAGTCACCCATAAGGTGCATCTATAGTCTTTTGGAGAGATTCAGCTTGCAAGGAACGAAATTATCTATAGAGGATTGTCCAAAATCTCTTTTTGAGATGGAGGATATGACTAGAGTATCATATGTGAGTGTTGTTGGTAGTTCAATGTATGTCATTGTCTATACGAAGCTAGACAAATTTCCCAAGCAATGGGAGTTCCGAGAAGACTTATGGCTAATCCTAGATAGGTACATTGGGATACAATGAAGAGAGTGTTTAGATACTTACGAGATACGTCTGAGTATTCTATGTGTTCTTTGGATCCCATGTATACACTATGTTATGGTGTTTATTCTTCTTTGAATATATGTTTTAGTTAATTTCAATGTGTATCTAAATCTGTAACAGCTAAAAGTTAATAATTTCCACACCATCTCCTCCACTTATTTGTGTAGGAAGCATTTCCACATACCTGGCTTCCATTAATTTACACGAACTAAATAACTATTTTGCTACAAACTATACCTATTATATAGTGTATTCCTACACCAATGTTACAATATAGTTATATGTTAGTGTGGATATGCAAGGTTATGTACCTTTATATAACAAAAAATGCTTGTCATGTAGAGTGTGTAAGATACTAGTAACAACACCTATTACTATTATATACTCATACATGGAAGCATGACAAAATAATACCATGATTGAATGAAGGTGGTTATAATTGTTTTGTTTTAATATGTTGGGTGATAATAATGGAGTTTGGCATGTTAGTGCCAATTCCAATTTGTACTATAGAGTTATGATTTCATTCAAAACTTGTAAGAATTGAAATCTAGGTATGGAATATTAATGAAGATTTCATTAGAGACTATGCATCTCAAAATACACAAGCAAACTATGTTCTACATATGAAGATAGAAAAACAACAACAAAATATAGAATATAAAATGAGTCTACTTATCAATCCATAGATAAACTTGAACATTTCCTTCACTACTGTGAACGGATACTATGCAAAATCTTTGTAGAGTTTTTACAATCATCTGGTTGACAAACTATCCATATATGTCTAAAAACACAATATTACTAGAGACACTCAATCAACGTTGATTCCATACATTTTAATTGTTCTTCAAATATCACAATGACTTCATGTTACAAATTTGGGACAAACCCATATCATCAAAATACAATAAAAGTGTCTTTCCCTTTTCACTGAAGTAAGAACCCTAGCTATTTGCAATTTTTTTATTCTCTTTGTTCTTCTCCAACTATTTTTCTCATCTTTCTAAATATAAAAAAGGAATGTTTGTATATGTATATACATACATGCATGCATATACATACATGCATATAAATAAGAACACAAGAGAAACAAAGGTGGGCACCAACATACACACCTAAAAGACTACAAAACAACAACCCAAGAAAGCAAAGAACAAATCAAAAAATTCATCCCTTTTATATATATTCTTATATTCTAATGTCTTTTTTATAATTCTTCTCAATCAATATAATTTTATAAAATAGGATATACAAGTCTTCATCACTCATACTCTTATATTCATATCTATTCAATTATTCACTTATTAGTCCCTGCCTGGAACTATAGCGGAGCCTTCAAACATTAAACAGTGATTAATCTTTCTTTATTCAACCAATCAAATCGCTGGAATTTGTTTGCATAGATTTATTTTGGACTAAGGTTAGAACAAGTTGCATATTTTTTAAGCCAAATATTGTCTCAAGGTTTTTTTGGTGCTCTGTGATTGGGTTTCAGCTGGGTCTGCAGATTGTCAAAGGCTTTGTGAGCATTTACGAGGCAAGAGACCGCGTAGAAATCAATGTTTATCTGCAAATGCTTAGAGGCTCTGTGGGCATTACGAGACAGGAGTAGTCAATATTTGTTTGTTCTGCATGCAGAGGAGACGTGGACGTGTTGCATCCTCCACGTAGCAAATGCATTTTGAAGCAAACGAGGACTCTGGGGACTGTGTTTACAGTTGCAGTTGTTTTGGTTCTTCTATTTGTGGATTCATACCGAGCTACCCACATAATTTATCCTGGTGGAAGAACAGCAGCATACTACGAAAGGAGGAAGCAAAATTATCAGGGCCATTCAGTGAATTTCAATGTTATGGAATATGGAGCAATTGGTGATGGTTCACGAGATGATAACCTTGTAAGCGCCTCGCTGCTTTCATTCTTTCATTCACAGAGTCAAATGTTAAGTCCTCCGAAAATCTATTTCCAATGCCCTTGTTTTCTACCAGTTTTGTTTTTGTTTGTTTCTTTTTTTGTAGGTTTGGAGAACATGGGCGTAGGAGATTACAAGCAGCAGCAAAGACTACCATATTTAGCGTGCAAGGCAATGTCTATCCTGATGGGTAAGAAAAAAGAACAAACCCCTAATATTTCATTTACATTCTGGATTCCAAATTAAAGCTCATGAATATGCATATTGTATTACAGGATGTACTATGGTAGCGAAGAAATGGCTTCGAGGGCACAACTGTCTCAAAATATGAAGGAGCTTCGCATTAATCTCTGTCAAACATCGCCATCGAGCAATTCAACCAGGTTTCTATACTATTTTTTAAAACCCTAATCTCAGTAATCTCAAAATCTCGATTTTAAATAACCATGGCATTTCCAATCAGACTATTCGAGATTGCTCGATGTTGTTGTTTTATTTTTTTATTTTAAATTGATTTTAGCATTCAAGGACAATTTTAACATTCAATTAACCTGTCAGTTATGAAATTTGGTATTAGACACATTTTCGCCAATCAGGAATGGGAAATATTGATTGACAGCCACACACTCTCATTGTGTATGGTATTGTTTTTAGGATCTTAAAAATACAAGTTCTGCAAAAGCCATACAAGGTATGCACTTGCACCTCCTTGCATTTTGGGATTACAAGGATTACAGATCTATACATTATCTTCTACAGTGTTTGTGGCTGTGAGAATTTGCACAAACAGTACATTGTAGAAAATGATGCCTTTTTAAGACATTGGGAAGAGAGGGATTTCCATGTCTTAATCATTTTGGATTTAACTGGGTATATGTTGTTTACAAAATGTCTCAGCCATTGTCAAATCATGGTGCTTGAATGCAGCTTTTGCTCCACTCAAAGTTAGGCTGGGCAGAACATTGCAAGACAAACTATTATATGATATTGGGCCCTTGTCACAACCTTGCCATCCTTTTATCTGGTATACTTCTCTCATGTTTGGATTTTTAAAGGGTTGTCTTACAATGTCCAGATGGGATGAAGTGAACAAATTTCTTGCAAAAACAGAGTATTATGCTAGCATTGTATTTTACAATTTACATGGTACGCTACCTTTGAATGTGTCTCCTGCACCAGAGATGATAACAACGTATTAGTATAGTGCAGGGCTATGGTGATGTTTGGCTTAAATGCATTGTATGGGTGGTATCAGATATCAAAGGGTCATTGGGGAGGTGCTTGGGATTTGAGCAATGCCCAGAATTTGATTCAGAATACAGTTGATCATGGTTATAAGATATATGCATGGGAGTTTGGTAAGCTCATTTTAGCCCAATTTTAACAATTTTTTTCCAGCTCTATAAATAGTTATTTTTCTTAACAACATATTATGACAAATAGTATTATCTTTGGCAGATAGGAAATGAGTTAAGTGGATCTGGTATAGGAGCAAGGGTTGATAATTTGTATGCTTTTGATATAATCGAGCTATACAGAATTTTGAGAGAAATCTATAATCATTCTCATGAAAAACCATTGTTGGGGGATTCTTTGATGCATCTTGGTTTCAAGCCATTCTTCAAGATACAAGGCCGAATGTTCTCAATGTTATTACACGACATATATACAATCTTGGAGCGGGTAGATAAGACAAACAAACACCCTTAATATTTTCTTTTGTTCTCACTTGCAAGTTTGGGTATAATAATAATATTTTTGTGCTAGTCAGGTGTGGATAAGAATTTTCAGAGAAGATATTGGATCCATCACACCTTAACAAAGAAGCTATAAATTTCAGAAGAATGCAAGCCATTGTACGCACATATGGTCCTTGGTCAAGTTCTTGGGTTGGGGAAGCAGGTGGAGCCTTTAACCATGGATGGCATCTTGTTTCAGATACTTTCGTAAATAGTTTTTGGTAAGATATTACTAATCATGTTTTTCTTGCAGTTGGAAATATAAATAAATACTTGCATACTTCAGAGAGTTCTGAACTTTACTGTATCCATTAAAAAAATTGGTATCCAAACATATATGTACAATAATCTTGAATTTAAGTAGTCTTCTTTTATCAATCTTTTTGCTCTGCTCTTTTTGGGTTTAATTTTTGTGTTTGTTTTCTTACCTGCTTTGACAATGCTCTTAGGATTTTTCTCCTCCTTGGAGAAGATTATAAATCCTTAATAAGGGAACTTGGAAAATGATTTATGAACTTTGTTATGAACAGGTATTTAGATAAGCTTGGCATGTCTGCCACATTCGATACTAAGGTCTATTGCAGGTAAAGTCTGATAGGCGGTAACTATGCACAACTAAATGTCACTACTTTTGAACCAAATCCTGATTATTGTATTTTGTAGATTGTAACTCCAATCTAATTTATTTGTAATTTTCAAGCATCATTAAAGAACTTTGATCAGATTTGAAAATTATTAAAATTATCATCTTGACAAAAACATAACAAAAGCTTCAAGCTATTTCATTTTTTTTCTTGTTTATAATCCAGTGCTCTTCTTTGGCATCAGTTGATGGGAAGAATTGTCCTTTCCACTAATTTTACAGGACCAACATATTTGCGTTCATATGCGCATTGTGCCAAGAGTGATGTAAGTATGATACAAAATTCATTTTTTAGGTTTGCCTTACAACTGGAATGCATGACCTTTTCTTTTCCCTTTTGGATATCCTTGCAATTCTATGACCTATATTTTGTTTAAATACTAGTTTAATTCCCTCTAGTGTGAAGGAAAAAAGTAAAAGTTTCAAGACTAGGGACAGTAGCATGCACTTGCATTTGTAGACATAGAGGATTAAGGCTAGGAACAATTCAGCCACCATTTATTGTATCTACTATTAAAGTAATGTGAGTAGTATTCTATACATTTATGGCTTGTATGGTTTCTGTATCTCACTAAATTTTTCCATTCTTCAGACTGGGATAACTTTTCTATTAATCAACCTCAACAGTGACACGAGTATTAATGTTCTTATTTCTGCTTATCCAAATTTTACCCAAAGCAAGAAGGGTCATACTACAAAAGCGTCTTTTATACATGCACTTAAGAGATTTTTCCCTAGGCTGGAAGCAAAACATCAGATGTCAAAGGCTATATATAAGATGGGGTACCACTTAATAGCAAAATATGGTGACCTCCATGGTCAAACAATGCTTCTAAATAGTCCAATTTTGAAGTTAACTGAAGATGGGGATTTTCCTTCATCAGATGTTGTCATGGTTGATGCCACACTCCCTATTTCCGTAGCTCCTTTATCTATTCTTTTTATTTCTTTACTTGGTATCAGTATTCCTGCTTGTTCACTCAGTATTCCTGCTTGTTCATAGTAGCAATGAATTAGCTATTTATTTTAAATTTATATGATAGTCCATTGTAAATTAGTCCTTGTGTAATATGCTAGTTTTGGAATACGAGACATTCTCTTTTACCTATCTGGAGTTGTGCCATTGTTGTTGACATTGTTGTATGATTATTAATCTACTGTCTAGGATTTTTTGGGTTCCATGTATTCCCCACTATTAAATGGATTGACAAAGATCCAAGAATGTTAAAGGTTTCACATTCATGGAAAATATTAATTTTCTCAGAGTAAATTAGTTTGTTCTAGAGTATGTAAACATCATCAAGCTAATAACTAACTGGAACTCCCCATTAAAGTGTATATTACAAACAGATACAAGAGCATGTGTTACTGGTACATGAGACAGTATTGCTTGTCTCAAGGTGTATAAATTTTTTCACTCGCAATAAAAGAAACATAGGCATTGAACAACTTTTCCCTTTTTCTTACGTAACAATGTATGTGTAATGTGTTGATTCTAGTATTGAGATATGTTCTCCTTTTTCTTGTCTGTATTTATGCCATTGTTTTTGAGATTTTTCTATGATTATTCATGTAACCTAATGTATTTCCTTTTATTAAAGGGTTTTCACAAAGATCCAAGAATATTCATGATTTCATATTTGTGCTTAGTTTGTTTTGCAGTATGCAAACACCAATAATCTAATAACCAACTAGATTTTAATCAATGCAACATTGATAGATTGACATGTAAAGAACCAGATGTAGAATCATCATACATGTAATTACTAGTATATTTGTTTATGAACTTTTAAGTATGAAAAGCAGAATCAAAAGAACTAGTTGAATTAATCAGTAGACAAGCAAAGAAGTCAGTGTATCCATACTAAATAACACCAAAATGATCAGAGTCTTGATCAAGTGCAAGTTGTAAATTTTATTTTGATTAATTTATCCTATTGTAATTACATCAATTTCCAAAATTCTTCTGTTCAAATATACCTACAAAGACCTATATTGAAACTACTTTCACATTCAACATCACAGTCAAAGCAAGCAACCAAGTTAAAAAATTATACATTTTGGTGAAACAAATTGTCTTGGTTGAAATCGCCCAGCTTCAAGTGGTTAAGATTTGTCAATGGTTGAAAGACCACTCTTGATAACAGAATACACATAAATGCAAGCTTGTCTCCAAAATCAATTTGAGTCCTTATTACCAAACGACCGCACAAGAAGATGACTGCATAAGAAGAAAATGGCTTCTGTTTTGTACTAATTGAATGCACTTATTTAGATGGTCAAAGAGTTCAATATGCACCTTTTATCTAAATATTCAACACACAAATAAAAACAAAACTGTTCTTGCACACATTGGCAGGAACTTCGCTGCTTTGCAGCTCTTGTTTAAATACATCTTTTTCTTATGATTTATTTATATTTCTTCTTCTTATGCGAGATATATATCTTATATGGCTTATTTAATATAGATAAATTATATCTATATTATCTAAAATTATATTAATGGTTTTCATATATATATATATATATATATATATATATATATATATATATATATATAAAATACATCTATGAGTATTTTGGGCTACTATTTAAATATTTATATATATGATAATTTTAATATAGATAGATGTATATTAGAATATAAAATTAATTTCTACCTATATATAGAAAAAATATATATTTATTTCTTTCTCTTATTTAACATTTTTTTTTATGATTTATTTAATTTGAATGTCTACTTATATAGATAACTCTAAGTATGAATTTAACTCATTCATATTTTTAAACCTAAAATTGGTTTGTGAGTTATATTTTTACCTTTAGATGTTTTTGTACAATCTTTTTTCTCATTTTCAATATGTTTTTATACCTTGCATAATTTCTTCTATCCATATTGTGGTTTTTTTAAATTTTATCTAGTCATATGTTTCTCCTATTTTTGCATTTAGATTATTAGTTGTTTCTAAACCCCTCCTTCCTTTTGTTTTTGTTTTTTTTCTTTCCTTTATCCTATTTTTTGGCTTTTTTAGTTTTATTTCCAAATATTGTCATATGTCATGAATCGTGTTCAACCTTCTCTCTCTCCCCTCTCTTTTAAACTTGTCTTGGTCTACAACCAACCATTTTTCTCCTACATATCTCTATTATCCTAATGATGGATTACAAAGTGTGATTCGAAACGTTGATATAAAATAAATCTTACATAGTTGAATCCAAAAATAACATGGGTTAATCATATGATTGTCATCATACTAACATCAATATATGTCACCTAGGTGGCTATGGATGGTGGCGTGTGGGTTAACTTTCAGTGGTGGAATTCAAATTAGTTTTCATTTTTACATATTTTATTTTCTAAGCAGTGAACCCAACATTGATTTAAATTTGATTATTGTTTTTTGAATTTTATGCTTGTAGGAGTTGGCTAGCAGCTCAAACACAACCAAGGACCAAGGGCCAAAGGCATTATCAACCTAACAATTATCAATCAAAGCCAACAAGCTACCAACAATACCTTGTTGGTGCCCATTGATGGTGATACTACAATGTACAAGGTATAGGGTCTACAAACCCCACATACCCTCCAACATCTTTTTAATTTATCAACAAAAAATTATTTCATAATATTTTTTTAATTTTTACTACAAACCAAATTATATGAGCATATGATAACTAGAGGATGGGCATTTTTTCACTTCTAGGCCCAAGTGGGCAAAATATGTTGAATTTTATGTCAATCTTCATCTCTCAGACATCATGGATCTAATGACAAGGTTCATTTTGTCTCAAGGGATCATTTGTGAAACTTTTCTCCCACAAAACCCTCATGTTGAACACCCAAAAAAACCTATTTTCCAACTATTTTATTAACCCCTCTACAAAAATTAGCCATAAATTTGCAAACCCCAAAAACTAAGAAAAAATATAAAACTCAACCTGCACAACATATCTCATAACTTGAAATGTATGAAATCTCTCCAAAATTATTGACTTCAACTTTGCATCAAATTTGTTTATTCAACGATTAAACCAAAACAAAGATCTATCACGTCCCTCAACCATAACCATGGCTCTAATACTACTTGTTAGGAAAATATACCAGGTTGATCAAGCCATTTCCTACATACCCCCATGACAAAAAAACATGCATACAAACTTACAAAATAATCATGATTCAAAACAAAGATCTACAAGATAACAAAATTTCCAACTATTTTTCAAAAATTAGCTACAAATTTGCAAAACTCAATTTGCACAACATATCTCATACATTAGCCACAAATTTGCAAAACTTGATATTCACAACATATCTCATACATTGTAATGTTTGAAATCTATCTAGCATTATCATGGCTTTAACATTATTACATCAAATTTGTTTATATAAAAACTAAAACAAAGATCTCTCACATCCCTCAACCACAACCATGACTTACAATGACTTAACAACATCAACTGTTAAAAAAAAAATCAGGTTGACCAAATAATTTATTAAAAATCCTCATGAGAGAAAAATATGCTTGAGAGAAAAAAAGCATTCACTCAATATTATTCAACAATGAAAATATTACACTACACTTAAGAAACATTAAGCTCCTCCAATGCACTCTTAAAAAATATAATGACAACTAAGCCAAAAATCCTAGTGAACCTCAACCACTAAACATGTATTTTTTTTCATAGAATCAAGATCACATGAAACTATAAGTATACAAAACCATTCGATCACTTTTTAGTATTAAGTTTTACAATATTAAATATTTTTCTCATGTGCAACTTATACATGTGACTAAACACATCTCCTAAAGATGTAGTACAAATAAATATATATCTTACATAATTATATCTGTTTTTTTTTGTGCAAAATTCATAATGTTTCATAAATTATATGGTTTTAATTAATGTAGCTAAACACATCAAGTTTCATTGTGATATTGCTAACAGAATTCAACTCTATAGTTTTATGAGTCAAACGTATTGACCCATGTTTCATTTACCCATGTTCGATCCATCATTCCACCCACCTAAATTGCTTAAGTGGGAAAAGTTAATGTAGGTTATATGTTTCTTAGCATGAGGAAAGATTCATGTTAACGCTAAACATAATTTTATCTCAAAAATATAAATATCTTCCTTTACATGATTTTATCAAATGTAAAATATCTCCACCCCTAAAGTTGACTTATTGTCCTTAATAATAACATGTTAGAATATTTACATGTTTTTCAAAATACATGCATCCAATGGATAGTAAAACATGATTTTCAAAATACATAATTTTATCACATGTAAAATTTCTCCACCCCTAAAGTTGACTTATTGTCCTTAATAATAACATGTTTAGAATATTTACATGTTTTTCAAAATACATGCATCCAATCAATAATAAAACTTAACAATTCACACATGCATTTTGTACATTAGACCATTAGATCTATGAACAAAATGAAGTATAAAATAAACAAGTTAAAAAGATTGCATATTATTAGCTTGTCAAATAAATATCTCCTTTTAGATACTCTACTCCTAATTTATTCCATGCTTTTCATAACTACTATACAAAAGGGTTGTTTAGCTAAATATCAGTTCAGCATTAGAGTTTTAATGTGTCTAATGTATGCGTGCATTTATAAATGATAAAATGCTCTTTCAAGGACTACCAGCTTTGCAATCTGTAAGTGTGACGATTAATTTCTAATTAAATTTTAACTAATAATATTAAACTCACTGGCTCTATTACGTAAAAGAATTCCATCGGGAACATAAAATGCCTTCGATATTAGTAAAGAATTTGACACCTCTGGAGAAAGAGGCTACATATCAAAATTTGGTACAAAATTGTTGCGGTCCCACATACCGCAGAAGGATTGTCACAGTTCACAATCATGCAAGAGAAAGAGAATTATATTCTTAGTGCACACTCGGGCTGAGGCGTGGAAAACCTGGTAGAATCCCTGCAGTAGTCGTAAATCATGTATTTGTCATGTACCCACCTCAGCTTTAATCTCTGTTTCCCATCCAGAGAAGCATAAGCAGGCTGGTCCCACCACCATGACGAAGTTGATGCACAGGAGCTCATGGATTGTGGGCCCTTGTATTCGCAAGCATCGATGCTGAAATTCCTGTAAGTGGCAATGAAGGGCGCATGGCTCCAGTCAGTCTTCACCAGTCCCCCCTGCGTGGCCCAGTCGTCTGCATTCCATATGGATGAGTACACCCCCATCGCCTGCCTCTGCGGATAAGCCAATCCCGTTTCATTTTCATTGTTCTCAAATACTCTGATGGGTACATCGTCAACCATGAACCTGCATCCAAGTTCCAATCCATTCTTATAAGCATCATTGTTTACTGAATAATATAGCTAATGTGTGAGGAAGTTAGTGTTTGTACTCACACAACTTGGTGTCGATTCCACAGCAAGGAATAGGAGTGGAAGTCTTGTGTTGGGTCGAACCACAAGTAGAGCCTCTGCTCTCGGTTGCCAGCTCCCTTTGAGTAAACATTAGTCTGCACAATGTATGGCTCCCCAGACTTGTTGCCTAAAAATTCGAAGTCGAATTCATCATGCTGATCGCCTTGCGAAGACATCTGCATTCAAGACATTCATCAACCAAATCGGTCACATAACAGTAACACAAGCAAGAGAACAAATTATATGTGTTTCACTTACATAGAAGGCTGTAACAGTGCCTGCTGAGTCCCCTGCAACAAGCTTGATCTGCACATTTGCCTTTCCGAAGAGGTATGTGCTTTTGGAAGCAAATCCCGCACCTTTATCAACATGTCATCAACATATTAAAAAGAAGCCTACATATATTAGCCTATACAGGACTCACAACCCACCTAATTTTTTCTTGGAAAAACAAACCACTGACACTCTGTATTTGCAGCTACATTGATAAGATCTAACACATAAGGCCTTCGATTAAAATAATCAAAAGAAGCCTTTACATTATATTTTGGAAACTAGAAATTCAATTAAACAACCAGAATTTATCATTCAACTGGACAATGGATAAAAATCATGTGCAAGTGTGAAGATACAAGTTTCTTCAGTTCAACTGCAAACTCTAATCAGTATCAAGGGGAGCAAAAGATTGTAACAAGTAGAAGAGGAAGAAGAACAAGATCTTTGAAACGAACAAAGATTAAGAGAATTTGAGAAACAAAAACAGAAATAGATACCAGAAATGTTGTCGAGCTTAAGCTTGAGCATTTGCCCCTCATACATGACATGATCCTCTGCCCAACTGGGGTAGAAGAAGTCATTGAACTCTGCACAATGCGAACCCCCAACACTCATAAGGGTGAGAAAAACCCACCAGCATACACTCTTCCCAGTGGCAGCCATGGAAAGTAATCACTGTGATCGTAGTAGCAAGTAGCTCCTACCCTGCAATTTATATACTCGGAGCTGGAGGGATTGCAGGGCAGAATGCCAATCACGGTAAACTCCTGTTGCCAGGCTGTGTTACTGAATAAACAACACCATTATTTATTAATAGGAGCTGGCTGATTTCAAAATTCACCCCGACCGTTAGAGGCTGAGGCCACTGTCATTGAGTCTTCCATTCACTTGAACGTTAGCATGGCAGTCTCCAGCTGTCCTGAAACCTGACACAACATTGATAAAAGTAATGGGCTTAACGGGACATTCACGGACTGGTTGCCAAGTTGCCACACTTTGCACGTACCCGAGTCCAGAGAGCGCCTGCAACAACCTGCTAACAACGTCTCAGGCCTTACTCCTTTCTCAAAGCCCATAAAGAATGTCCTTACGTGCCAGTTCAGCAAAGGGCTACGGTTTTACTGGTTCTCGCCAGCTGGCTCTCCCGAACTTGCTCTGCAAGTAAAAATCCTTAAAAATCCTCTTGTCCTAGTTATTGGGTAACTAGTTGGCGGCCCAGCAATCAAAGTTTGGAGGTATTCTCTCGAGGGGATGAAAGTAACGTGTAGCAAATTGGAGCAGGTAAGAAAAGTGTGGAGTGCACTAAAATTAAGTTGGGTGACAGGGATGAGTGCGGTGCCGCACTATCTCCACTTCACCGCTCATACAAACTAACAATATGTGATTGAATGAATGAATGAATGGTTTTTAATGACGTCCACGAGACCATCAGTCTATGGGACCAAGCACCGAAACTTTAACCATTTTCAAGTTCTTTTCCATGTCAGCCCTTCTATTGTAGATCTTGATCAGAAAGCTAGCAATCTTGAGGAGCCTAGCTTCCCTAAAAAGTTCATTTAGATTATCCACCTTCAAAATGTCTTCATATTGGATACGGATATCATCATAAGCAGCACACTCAATCATGAAGTGCCATTCAGTCTCGACAGTCCCTTTGTTGCAAAAAATACAAGTTCGTTGTTCCCAAGCCTCCTTGGGGACAGCCCACCTACCTGTCTCGCATCTAAGATGGTGTGACCCGGTTCTTAATTGAGCGATCAAAAGCCTAGCCTTGCCTTTAATTGTAACCTTTAGATAGTCTTTCTCATCATGCTCCCACGTGGGGTTGAATTCCTGGATATAATGAGACTTTTTACGGCCAACCTGCTTAGTCCACATAGTAGACCTAAACTTTTCTAGCACAAACTTTTTTATCTCAGCATTAGTGTTGGGGCACTCATGTAGTTTAATGTTCCATTTGTTCAACCACTTGCTATTTTGCTTCATCCAAGTCTTCTTTCTACGGTTTAGCTCCTCCCCAACAACCATTTTGGGCCAGCGGTGCAAATCCATGTTCTCAACTTTTTTTAAATAACTTATTAACCGGATGACAGCAGATGCCTCCAACGGGAACATACCAGTTTCAGCCAAGAGAATCTCATACGGAACCGAAGATTTGACTTTGATGTTAGTAGTGATCAAATGTTTTTGAATTCTTTCAACTTGCCTCCACTTGTGGTTTGACATGCTACCCCCCCAAACCTCACAACCATAGAGGACAACCGGTGCCACCAACAAACCAAAAAGAGTTTTCTTGGTTTTCCAATCCCATAACTCTGCTTTCCTACATCTGTTTTGTAGTAAATAAGACGCCTTCCAGCCACCCTGAATCCTTTTTGCCCTGCAAGTCTCCCAGCTGAGCCTATTATGGAAATCAATCCCAAGATACTTGTATTCTTCCACCACCTCCAAAGGACTGCCCTCAAAGATGAAATTAAACTGCTGCTTCTTCCTTTTCAAAGAGAAGATCATGATTTTAGTTTTGCTGGTGTTAACTTGCATACCGACCTCTTGGCAAAAGAGCTCGAGAGCCTTTAAATGATCTCTCAAACCAAGAGCAGATTTTGCAATTAAGATTAGATCATCCGCATATAAAAGTAACTTCACCACATAACTAGCAAGTTGAATGCCCTCCCCATCAGTTTTGTTTAACCATTCTTCAAGCTTATCAATATATAACCCAAACAGAGTGGGAGATAAGGGACAACCCTGTTTGACCCCGATGTCACTACCGAAGCATTCCGACATACCATCTTTTGTTCTAATTTTAGCACTAACTTTCTCATAAAGTTTATGGACTGCTGCTCTAAGTTCATCAGGGATACCAAGTTCCTTCATTCTGATCCATAGTTTGTCCCTAGGTACCGTGTCAAAGGCTTTTTTGAAATCAACAAAACAACAAAAAGCTTCAGCCCCTTGGGTGTCCCAAACTTTCTCAATGAAGTGCCTAAGCGTGATGCAGTGATCTATGGTAGAATGTCTTGATCTGAAACCAGCCTGCCCCTTTGCCCTTTTACCTTCCCTTTCGGCCCAATTACTGATTCTGCGCTCTAACATGCTCCCATAGAGTTTACCAAGAAGAGGATTGACCATTATAGTACGATAGTTAGAGGGATTATTGATATCTCCACTTTTATGTAAGGGGATGACCACACTGGTAGCCCATTCAGCCGGAAAGCCATTTTGAGTGATGCTATTAAAGAGGTATTTGATGTGAGGTGTGAGGAGCTCACAGCCCCATTTTAAGAATTCAGCCTGCATCCCATCAATATCTTGAGCCTTACCGCTTGCTAGCTTTTTTATGCCTTTCTTGATATCCTCCTCCGAAAAGAGTTCACTTGAGGCATGCATTAAAGGGGGCTTGATTTTCTCCACCGGTCGTTCATACAAGAGCTTCGCATACTCTAACCACTGCTTCCCAGTGATATTATTTTCTATCTGACTCTTCTTTTGTTGCAGCTCTCTCCAAAAACTTTTGGGATTGTGTTTACCCAAAGCAATTAACTCTTTCCTTCTTAAATCCACATAAATTTCTTTTTTAGATTTTACCAACTTCTCGTAGTTTACTTTACTTTCTTTGTTTGACATATTCTTTTTGGCCAGTCTTCTTGCCGCTTTGCACTCCTCATCATACCATGGGTTAGCAGGAAAAGTATTCGAAATCCCTTTCTTGGTTTGGGATCTCTTACAACCTTCTAGAGCCTTCTGAATTAGCGGAACCAACATATTGCTGCTAATGTATTTATTTTTTTCATTGCTTTCATTGCATGGTATGTTTTTTCTTTCTTGGAGGTGATGATCCAACGCAGCCACAAAGATTTCTTGATTTTCATGATTCACAAGGATTTTTCCTTGTGAGTGAGCCCTCTTATGAGAATACTGATTTTTGCTATCTTGCTGGTTGTCATCATGAATGTTAAATTTAACAATAAGAGGCATATGATCAGAATTTAGACCAATAGGGCAGCACCCAATATTGAACTCCAGCAGCCTAGAGACCGAATTTTGAGAACATAACACATAATCTACAACACTTTGCCCATTGTAGGTTTTGCAAGTGATACCGCCCGACTTTGGCCACATTTTCATACCATTACAGATTACCATGCCATATAAGCTACATAAACCAAGTAACTCCACTCCAAAATGTGACACACCCCCATTGCCATCTTGTGAGGTCCTTTCCCAAGTCTGAACCTCCACCTCCTCAAGCCAAAGAGGGTTGTTGTCTTCCTCCCCACTACTGCCCAACTGAATGGATTGATTGTTGGCCGTCCTTGCATTAAAGTCCCCCATTAGCACTATTTCTCCCGAAGAGCTAAAAACAGAAATGTCCTTTTTTAAAGCAGCAAATGGATCTTCATTATCCATCTTTCTCTTCTTGTAGACCTTTGAGTTTTTAGGAGCAAAATAACATGCAGCCAGCCAAATTATTGCCCCATTTTCTGTTATTTTTAGCCATATGAACTGCTTGTTTGGATCCATTTTTTCAACCTTTATCATCTCTCCCCAAGCTTCTTTTATTAGGACTGTAATCCCTCCATGCCCCTTACCTGTTTCAGTCCCTTCATTCCACACTGAAATTTTAGCATACCCTTCAAAATCTGGAACTTTGCAACTGTCATGTTCATGAGTCTCTGACATTGGTTCCCATCGTTATCATACATAGTTACTGTCACGTGACATTGTATTTTAGTGTACTTGTTGCAGTGATTCTTTTCTTTTTCCTAACGTTCTCAACGTGCAACAAGTTGTTTCCGTGGTGTTAATCAGGCGCCCCCCTCCCTGGTAATGGGTAGGGGGTAGGTATCCCTGTGCTTCGCCAGAATGTTCACCAGTCAGAAGTCAGCAGTCACGAGAGGAGCAAAAGGATTGGGAATACAGGCGGGGCCCTCCTTAAGAATGCCTAATATCGTGCCCGTACAGGGGCAGGGGCCCTGGAGCAGCCTTTATATTCCATTAATTTAGGCATATATCGAAATATTTTACGAACATATTGGGTGGCTCTCATTGCCCACTGAAACGACCACACTTTCTAAAAAGTGTTTGAACAGTGAGCATGAATGATTGAAAGAAAAAACAAAAAGGCATATCTTTAATATATTTTCAAGTTTTTTTTCATGTTGATTTTTCTATTATGAATCTTGATCAAGAAATCAATCGATGGTATGAGTTTTCCACAGTTCATTGCTTAGTTGAGCAAACTCCTGGTTAAAACAGTGTATATTTTTAGCTCGACGTTTTGAATCACACTCAGCGATCCATTATCAGGAGGAGGAGAAAATGAGGAGTAGGATCGCAAATTATCTCTAAATAAAGATTAGAGAAGGGTTGAGAGAAAGAAAAGAATAAAAAATTGAGAGAGAGAAAAGAAGTAGGATTGCAGACTATGCCTAAATATATTTTTAGCCGATAGGCTCTTTATTGTGGGCTTGCCCACCGGAAAAGTCTCGCACCTGAGAGAAATTCTCACGGAACCGGAATTTGCTGGCTGGAATCACTGGAATTGTCTCACGTCGGTAAATCTCGTCAGTAAATCTCGCCATGCTAAAAAATCTCTTGGTAAATCTCGCCATGCTGAAAATTCTCTTCATTGCCAGAAAATCTCACTGATCTCCAAATAAAGCAAACCTCGGTAGCCCTCAAACTCGAATATTTTCAGATCTACTTTCATTTATTGTGAATAGATTGAAGCAATAACTCAAAGCAAATAAGTTTCTATTCGTCACATTTTAAAAACATTTTGTTGTGGTAGGGTTTCGTAAACCTGTCTTACTTGGGAAAATCTTCTGATTCGTAGATTCTTTGTCAACAATTTGTCAGTGGTGGATGGATTGCTCAGGCATGTGATCGCTCGGCCAGTGCGTTGTGGATCTTTTATCGCCTTTTCATTCTATGTTTGTAGCTGATGAGCAAAATTTGGTGCGCTATGTCTTCCTGCCTGGATTCATTCAATTATTCGATGAGATAGGGGTTTGCATGTTAAGAAGATTTACGCCAAAGACAAACCCCTTCCCAAATGGACCGAAGCTGACGTGGAGGATTTAGTCCAATCGGATCATTTCTATGGCCCTCGGGTGTTTTAACTCGTTAGGGTTTGGCTTCTTTCAGGTTATATTTTTTGTGTATGGCTTAGGGTTTTTTTCTTTTTCTTTTCTGTTGTTTTCATATTAACTGCTGCAGCTGACGAGACAAGCTACGAAGATATCTGTCGCTGGGAGCTTGGTCAGGGCCGTTTCTACTGCTGGGGTTGCAATGAAGTATTCCAAAAATGGAATAGGTATGTTTGACTGTTTCAGTTAAATGAATGATAAATGCATTTTCCATGGTAAACTATGGGGGAGTTTTGTGCTTAAATTCCTTATGTTAAATGAATGATACACGCATTCTCCTTTGTAAGTAATGGGTGGGTTTTGTTCTACGAGAGATAATTATGATATCCATATAGGATTGGCACATTGTTTGTCAGTAGTTGTTTGGAAACCATCCCGAGAAAGATCCAATGGCTTATTTGCTATTTCTTTGGTTCTCTCATTGACAAATTTGTCCTCTGTTTCAGTTCTATTTCTAATTGAGTTTTAGTTGTATGATGAAGTAAATTGTTATTTGGATCCGCGATAAGAAAAAAGCATCTATAGTAGATGTCAAGGAAAAATAGAGAGTCGAATCAAGTTTCAAGATGTACTTTGTACTACGTTGTACATCATATGTAAATCAAAATTGTGCCCAGGAATCAATATCAATTTCATCATAAAAGCCTACCTATGTCTCCAAGGACCCAAGTGCACTATAAGTTGAAGGAGTATGGTTGCTTCTATTGCCTTGGTCCTCTCCATAACTGAATGCTCCTGAAATCCATATTCAAATATGCAAGCCTCCACATTAGGCTCTGTCATCTCAATTGGCAATCCATTATCATTATCATGTCATCATAAGCACATATCCCATGAGGTCTTGATAGGTACGTGGATGAAGCTGGGTATAAAAGGTGAAGATTAGAATGGACATACATAAGTTTATCTATCCTTTTGCTCTTAACATATTATGCTTTGTTGAATGAAGGCCTACTTAACTTCAATTTTGCTTTCAGAAAGAAGCACTGCTCACCTATGAAATTTATATTTTATTTATTGGTAAATTCCCTAGTGTGGTGGTGGGGTTAGTGTCTTTAGGCTAGGTGCCATGACTGATGGGTATCTCTTCTGTCAAGTTCACTAAGAGTATCTCTTCTGTCAAGTTCACTAGTACTTGCAATTGATCTTGTTGAATGTTGTATTTTACACCTTGAATTGGATATGGTAGTTTACCCAATAAAACATCAATGTTTTGTACTTTGAAGTTTGAAGTATGTAACACGTCTCTTTGGAATTTCAACATGGGTTCCTACTAGGAACACCCTTGTGATTTATGATTTAATTTATTTCCTTTTGACACCTATAAAGCAAATATTATATAAAATAATTGAATTTTAATATAGATTTTATATAGAATTTTTAATAAATCATAAAAAATAACATGAATTTCACTTTTTTAGTTTGGCAACCAAGTGTCTAAGCAAATATAATAGACTACAATATCTAAGATAGGAAACATGTGGCAGCGTTTGTAGGTAGGACTTGCTTGTCCCGTACAGTGTGCACTCCTTGATTCTAGTAGAATCCTCTCTAGATTGATAGTACCTATCAATGTGTGCTTGCCATGCTTGGTTCACTTCCATCATCTAACAATGGTTTCTTATGAAACAACCTTGGATTAAGCATCAATGTAATGACATGAAAAGGACTATGGAGCATCCTCCACCACTTATCACTACATGTTCAAACCAAGTCTTTTGTCATTCCATCAAATGAGGGATACTTATCCCTTGTCAAGGCATCTAGCCTCTCCCTTATTTGGTCAAGGTTCTTGGAAACACCTCCCATGTATGATCAATCACTATAAAATAAATGAATGAGCTTAAAAAATAGGATAGCAAATTGTTGAAGATCATTTTTTCATAGAAGCAAACTTAAAGCAATGCCATATCAAATTGTAGAAGCAAACTTAAAGCAATGCCATATCAAATTGGTTGTTTCATTAAATGTAGAGATAAGACTGCCTAGACGAATCCATCTTTTTCCAGCATATTGATGCCACCATCTCTGTGAGTGATTGCTTCATTTTTTGTAATTTGCTCAAATACAATGAAGTGTGAAGTAAAGTGTGTTTCCTATATATTGCTTAGCAAGTGGACTTCAAATTAGGTTTGACATTTTTTTTAGGTACTTATAGGGTTCTTAATATTTAGGAGCTTTTAATTTTGATAAAATTACTCACTTTATTTTTTAAAGAAAGCTTGCGTTATTTCTAATTTTTTGCTTGTATGTGCCATATTATGCACTTTCAATCATTGCAACTACTGCATTGTTGTGTTGTTTTAATAATTGTTTTTAGGCGTCTTCTAGGGTTTTAAATGTGCTAGAGACATTAATTGTATTTAGGAACTTATACTTCTCTTAAAGTGTGATTTGTATAATTTTATTCTACTGGCTCATGTGTGATGTTTTAGGAATTTTCTTTTGCTGTAGTGGCCTCACAAGAGTTGTTGCAACTATAGAAAATGTAGGACACAATGTCTGGCCATTCAGACATGCAATGTCTATCATGGATGGTTCAGATGCTCAACAATCCTGAGCCGCTGGTGTTTCCCACAACCACAATGATGATGAAGTCAAATTAGCTTTTGCTTCTATTATGTCTTTAATTATCTTTTTCAAAGCACTACCTACTTCAATGCGATGATTTTTTCTATTTTTCTTGTGTCAAACTCTACCTGCCATCTAGCCTTGAATAACATATTTGTATGTTGATATGAATCCTATGTTTAGTCTTGGCTTGGTTTTGTGCTTTCTGATGTTGTAGCAAATTGCTGTTTGGAATTGTTGATGGTAATTCTAAGGTCAAGGTTTTCGCAAATTCTAAGAAAACCCTTTAGTGATAAGCATCTATTTGGGTCATTTCAACTCTATTGTAATGATGTTGTTTAGCAGGCATATGCTCCTTGGGACAGTAGGATGGTACCAGCCAAATGCCTAATTCTATGGCACAAAAGAGGGCTTGAAATATTTCAGCATACTGTATTCTATTGACAACATAAAACTGGATTACACAGATAGATTTCAGCATGCTACCTTACCAAATCTGCAACACATGTAATGATCTACAAACAATTCTCCAAAATTGATTCACTGTGTACTGTATATAGCTATGATAGATCACCAAATACTTGCCAAAAATGAAGAAAGAAAATACCTTCAGTACAGTTGTAGCCCCTGGATGAGACTATAGAAGGGAGCCAAAGGGGTTTCATCCTCTACTTCCGAAAATTATAACAACAAAAGAGCAGGGACTTCTACTAGGCAAATGCCTCATTTTATGGCACAAAAGAGGGTTTGAAATATCCTTTTTCTAAAATTCCCAGAAATTTCCACTGAAATATTATTTTTAAATTTTTTTTGACAAATGTTTGATAAAATTCCAACCAACCAATCATTGCAAAATTCCAAATATTTTGTATATTTTTGTAATTATTTGACAAAATGACAATAGAGATAACAATGCACCAACTGATACTGCATTTACCAGATCATATAGAAAAACCATATCTGTTCTATATAAAAATAAATCAGACATTATAGTATCTAAAATTTTGATACAATTTACTAAAATCAGCAGCTCCACAAACACTTATAACCAAAAATCTAAAATATACATATAATATTCTGGCCTTTAAATAATAAATTGGGTTTCATATAAATTTGAATATTATGATGACTGCTCCCTTACATACCTGTACAGCCTGCTGCAACTTCAGAAACAGTCACGATTCATCCAAAGGAGGCCACATCTCACTTGATTTGCCACGCTTAACCCATTAAGCCATTAGCAAAATCCCAGACCTTGATTGCATGTAGTTTGAGTCTGAGCTCTACGGCATTCCTGATAAACAATTCAATTTGGTTGGCATATAAAATTATACTCCATCTAAGAGAGGAGTGATGTATTAATGAGGCGTTGAGTAGATTCGTAGCAGGGATCTACTTCCAACAACATTTCTACCACCTCTCTCATACAAGGCCTCTGTGCAGGAAGACTGCTGGTGCACAAGACTAAAATTTTAAGCACCTTCATCATCCCTTCCTCACAGAATTTAGAAACCCTCTCATCCAACACCTCAAATGCACTCTCTCTGGAGAAAAATTTATGAGAGACACCCAATCAACAATTCCCTTATTTTCTCCAAATTCATCCTCTATGGGCCGTTTTCCAGTCACAAGCTCCATCAGCACAACCCCAAAGCTGTACATGTTGCTCTTCTCGCTCACTCTATATGTGTATGCATATTCTGCAAATATTACACACAAACTTCATTCTAATGCCTAAAGAACAAAAAAGTTCAATTAAATTTCCCTAATGATATTGATTACTTATCTGGAGCAATGTAGCTATGGGTGCCTGCTATGACAGCTATAAAATTCTCCTTTCCACTGACTTGAAGGCATTTGGCAACACCAAAATCAGCTAAACATGGCTCCATGTCTTCATCCAACAATATGTTGTTGGATTTCACGTCTCTGTGAACAATAGCAAGAACATAGTCATGATACAGGTAGGCCAGCCCATAAGCTATTCCCAGCAATATCTTATAGCGTGTTTGCCAATCTAAAGTTGAACCCGTATTCTCCTTATGCAATATGTTCCACAAACTGCCATTTTCCATGTATTCATATACAATTAGCTTTGAGTATCTGTTGGACAAGCAGCAATACAACTTAACTATATTTTTGTGCCTAATACATCCCAATGTTTCCAACTCCATCTCAAATTGGTGGTTTCTCAATGCTTCCTCTCTTGAATGATTGAGTTTCGCAGTGTTAGTATTCCATAGCTACTTCACTACAATTTTTTCCCCATTGCTTAATTCTCCTTTGTAGACCTTTCCAGACCCGCCACTGCCTATTATGTTCTCTTCCTTTAGGCAATGAAGAATGTCATCCTCAGTGCATGTAACCCTCTGAAAGGACTTGAGATCCCAAGATAGGGATTCAAGTGCTTTGTACCTTTTTTTGCATAACACCCAACCTATTACAAAAATGATCACTGCAGCTACAGAGATAAAGCTTCAATTAGGATTCTGGCATGGTATCCTGCTCTAGAAGAAGAAGAAGCAGCTGCAACACATGGGTTTAAAAAAACTGAATTGGCTTTATTCGCACAAAGCCCCTTATTTCTAGAAAAGCTATTCTTGCCTGAAAGACTAATCAGTTGTGTTGGCACTGACCCTGTCAACTGATTGTTGGAAAAATCTAGTAAGCTTAGCTACAATGCAGAAAGAGTATTTGGAATCTGACCACTGAGTTGGTTATTGGAGAGATTCAGAGAATTGAGAACTTGTATGGATCCAAACGATTCAAGAATAGAACCATTCAGTTTGTTTCCTGCAAGATTAAAAATGACTTCATTTTTTTTTACTTCCAATTTTCAAATTATACATCTTAAACTGTTACGATGTTGAATTTTCAGGGAAGAATTACTTATGTTTATGCTCATCAACAAAAAAATTTGACATCTAGCTGACCTCCCTGTTTGTTTGCTTCACCGAACAATTTCTGCACCTGTCTGTAGCTTGGCTGGCAATCATCATCTGATTTTGCAAAGCTTTGGGAAAAAGGTATTTCTATGTAGACAATTATCTGTGAAGAGTTGTATGTAGCACTTTCAATGAAATTTTTAAGTGTGCATATAAGTTTGGATGTTTGTTACTGTTTAGTTCACAATGAATGCAACTTTAACCTATTTAAACTTCCAAATTCAAGATTTGGCAGTGTTTGTGAGAGTGCAATTAGTCATTTAGATCAAAATGCTTAGATACTGAACTTGGTTATTTTATTTAAGATGCATCATGTTGGATAAATGTCAGTTATTTGATTACACATAATATGCCTCTTTGATAACTTCTGCATTTTCTATGATATTTTTTAATAATCCATACTTCTTGTTGATTGACAACCAATTTTTTTACATTGTGACTTTAAAAACAAATTAAAGTTGTTGGTGCAGTATTCTTGAGGAATATTTGATCCAATTTCAGTTTGATGTTTGTTTAGTCTCTTGCATCAACATTTGAATTCTATTTGTTGTCTACACATTTCAATAGGTTTGATTGATATTTCCTAAAAAAACATGATTGCTGATATTAAAATGAGCTACTTTCCAGAGGCTGATGTCATTTCAAATGAGCTTTATTTTGTAAAGTGATTTTGAGGTCTTCTCTTCAAAATATTCTCTAATGTTGAGAATATATAAATTCATCTGCCATCATATTTAAGCTCTAATGTTTAGGTGAAACTATTGGTAGCAGGACTGATAAAGAGACCTTCCTAATTCCAAGACAGGTCTGTAGTTTGAACCCTAGCAGTGATATTAGAAGGCCCAACCTGCAGCCTACCCGGTCATCTATTAAACAAGATATTGGCAGGCCTACCCTATATGGCTTCTTGGTCATCTATTAAAAACCAATGTTGTAAGAAATACAACAGGTTTGATCTTGGCTGCCTTTCTTATGATTTGTTTTCTATTTTTTTAAACTGATGTTTGTACCCAGTTTTACATCCATTCAAATATTACCCTGTATCTATCATCTATTTGTCTAAATGCTTGGCCTGGATTACCATGATAGAGCCTCCAATAAATTTTTCCCTGTTTTAATAAATGATTTCATTATTTCCCACTTTGAGTCTGTGTGCTCACCCATTTTCTGTTAAGGAATTATGTTGCTCCTCTCCATTTTGCAAATTGTTCTTCTGGTTTCTGTATTTAATAAAAAAGAACATTGAGTTTTAGACATTCAACTAATAGATTATAAAACTAGGCAATAGATTGAGAGCATTTAGATGCTAAACCCCATTCAAAAGTGTTTGACATTAATCTGAAATCATGGGAAACATTCAAATCAGTTAGTTAACTTTAATATTTAAAAACTACATGTCAAACTAATTCACGTGTAGAAATACATCCATTCCTGGTAAAAAAAGATTCTAGCCTTTGTGTAATTTCATTTGGAAGTTATTGTACTTTCTTCATCTTTTATTTTATTGTGGTTGATATTATTTTTTGTATTAAACGAAACCACATGTTTGCTTTCTCAGGGGAGATGTATGGTAAAGCCCCTACCCCAGTGTGAATAATTTGATTAACAAGGGTTTCCATTATGCCCTGTTCTCATTGAACTCTAATCGCAGGACCGCCTCGTTGTCTTCAGAAGTGTATATAGAAGAAATAATCAGAATTTCCAAGTACTTCATCACTTCATGGTAAATGGATCTCTTACTTAAATTGCTTGCTTTTGCAATATTTGTAGATGAGTAATGCACAACTTCCAGTTGGACCTCTACATGTTGGATTGCAACATCTGCTTGGTGGCCTATCATTAGTGGTATGGCACTCACAGTCACCTCCTACTGCCATGAATCATCAAGGCTACCTTTAATAGACTAGGCCTTTTCCATTTTCCATGCTTTTCTACCATTGCTAATCTTGCTTTTCATAGAGTCTTGAGGACTATGAATGCATCTCATGACTGTGAACTGCCTTGAGCATATAGGTAATATTGTTTGTGACAGTCATTTGGTTGGCTGTAGGTTAATGCTACCTTGTAATCACCAATCTGCCCTTCCTCACAAGTCTGTTATTCATCATGCAATCTACTCCTTTGTTGTCTCTCATTCACAAACTCTACCATGACAGTCAATAACTTCCCCTTCATGACCTTTGACTGCTCTTTTCATGACATTGAAAGTAGAATGATTCTCTTTGGTCATGATAGCTATCCTTTCCATATGACTGTCCCATGCTAACTCAATGATTGTCCTTCATTGCATCAATAATATGACTGTCATTGACTAATCTTGTTGTCTCACTGCCATCTTCAAGCATTCACAGTCAGGTCAAGTGAAAAAGCCTTCATTAAGCACAACTTATAAAGCACTGTCGTCAGACTATATTGATCATAAATTACAAGGACATTGACTGTTACAGACTTGACTGTCATAACCCACTGTCATTATACCAATTCATAAAGAGTTCATTGCAAGCCTCATAGTCATTAGGATAATTCATAATACAAAAGTCTTCATGAACAGTCATTAGGACTGTTGTAAGGTGTTCACTTGTAAGGTATAGTCACAAAAGCTTTTTACTATCCTTACCATGTCTTTGGCTGTTATACTAATAACTAAATATTCTTCAAAACTTCAAAACTATCTTTTTCACTTGATTTATACCCCTTCCTCATAGCATGATGTGGCTGCTTTGCAAGGTTGAAAAGAAAGAATGTTGTTGCCGGTGATGGTGCCATGAAAGACTGCCCTCAAGACCATTTTCTACTCTCTTTTAAAATCTTTATGCACAACCACTGTCCTCAATATGAATCCTCAATATGACTGCTCATCTTTATGGACCGTTGCCTCTGAAATGGATTGCACCTCTTTACTTTGACTCTATTCATTTGAAGTTTGAACTGCTCTTAAACGGTCCTCACTTGATAGCTGCTTAACTAGTGGACTATCTCTCTTTTGTTGTTCTTAAATTGTGATGTCAGTCCTTCCTATCCAATCAATGCATGTTGTCTATCATAATGGAGAGTTCTGCTCTTTTTGACCATTCATTGCCCTTAATTTAGATCATGACATCGTCTACATAGGACTGTCATGGTCAAATAAGACTGTTTAACCTAAAAACCCTATATAGCTGCCCTTTTAATGGACATTCAAGACGACTGTCCTTTCAATATGACCAAGTCTTTTGGACTGTTACTTAGCATAACTATCATCAAAAGCTCCTGAGCTATCTTTCCATTATGGCTATATCACTTAACCATTGTAAACCTTCACATGCCTTTTCAAGATTGTCGTCATATCTGCCCTCTTGAAGTCATTAACTTGACCACAATTACCATGCAATGGGAGATATATTTGTAGCTTAAAAAAAGGGATTGCTACTGTATTACTAGCAGCGTACATAGATAACAACTTGTCTTGAGGATCACAGTTTGAAACATAATCAATAAACTTGTAAATCTAATGAAAATATTACACAAATATAGAGTGGACAATTCTCTTCGTGATGCATACAACTTGATGAGCTGAAAAGTGCTAATCCAACAATTTTTTTACACCTTTTATTTTCTAGACCATTTATTCATCCATCTTAGAGCATTGACAACCATGCAAGTCTCCCATGGCCTATTTTTTCATGGATTTTTCACCCGTCACTGTCACTGCCTTTATGATTTTGTACAAATTACAATTTGAATTTTCCTTAGTCTTTTTCTGTAATTAGATCTGCCAGTGTTTTAATTCTCAATATCAACAAGGTTTTTATTCCAAATAATAGGATTACAAATGGATTTGTTGAAATGGTTTACATTCATCATTTCGCAGGTATGCATCAATATATGAGCAAAATGGGAGTTTTCAAACACGGCATGGACATACATCAAACATAAGGTACTATGTCAACACAAGATTGAAGACAAACCAGTAGAAAAGAGGTTCCAGATTTTTAAGTTATTTTATCCAAATTTGGATCATACTAAGGATTGGAGCAGCCCAAATAAAGAGTTGAATCATACTATGTCATCACAAGATTGAACACAAACCAATAGAAGAACAAGTTCAAGATTTTCAATTTATTTTATCTAAATTTGGATCATACTAAGGATTGGCGCAACCCAATTAAAGAGTTGGATGTTGGACAACAAAATATTATGGAAGATTTCCTTCTCTAACATTATTTTTGTCAAGCTGTATTGCTCAACTTCAATTCAAAGATCCATTGTAATTATTTAATTTTTCTGTACCTTTATTTTTCACTTTAAAAAATTATCTTATTCCAATAAAAAAAATATGATGCCTTATTTTAGTGATATTGAATGTACAACCAAACCTTGCATGCGATAATTATTATTTATATATAAAAAAATGAACAATTATAATGTTTATTTTCAATATTATTGGGATATATTTGTTTCTAATCAATTTAGCCACACATTTCATTTAAAAATAAGAAAATAGAATTTATCGTTTATAAATTTATTTTAGATCAAATATTAAAAAAAATTGAAAAAAAAATGCAACTCAGCTAACATACATACATATTTAGTTGAGGACTCATAATACTTTCACTTAAAACTCATCTATTAATTGTTATCATATCTAATAATTTCAAAAATATATATATAGTATTAATAAACTAGGCTTATATATTGTACTCGTTAGTATGTAATTAAACATAATTGAATATACAAAATAGTATTGAATAATTGAAGGTTAAAAATAATTGAACAAGACTCAAATTAAAGAAGTAAAAGCATAATGGGTCTTTGTTAAATTACAATATAATTTCAAATTCAGATTTATTAAAAAATAGAAAAGAAATAACATTCCCATTTCAAATATATTTATCTTAAATAAATTATCTTTTTTTTGAAAAATTTCATCTAATATTCATGAAATAGTTACTTTATTTGAAAACAACAAACCTTCTCCTAAGAAAAGAGAGCTATCATTTATTTATTTATGGTCGAAACTATATTAAAGAAAATAATTATGATTTTATTTTAAATTTTGTGACAAATAATAATAAAAACCTAAAACAAAGAAAATGTAGATTGGTATAAATTTTTTAGGGAGTTTCTAAGAAATTGTAAAAAGTTTAATGGAAATAATCTATCCATTAAACTGTAAAAAACCTCCAAAATTTCAATATTCAAGTAAAAGTTAAATAAATATTGATTTCCCAACTACATGGAAGCATTCTATTTCAATTTGCAATGTTTTATGTTAATTTGATGCAAAATTTTGGAACATCCTTAATGCAACATATAATTCAAAAAATATATTTTAATTTAACCAACACAAATATAAAAACAATCGGCGTAATCATTGCACCTCCTTTCGGTGCAATTGCTAGTTTTTATTTTATTCAATTTTTTATTCTCTTCTCTCTCTCAACCCTTCTCCTTCAACCTTTATTTAGGCATAATCTGCAATCCTACTTCTCATTTTCTCCTCATCTTGATGACGGATCACTGAGTGTGATCCGAAACGTCAAGCTAAAAATATACACAATTTTAACCAAAAGTTTGCTCAACTAAGAAACCAATCATTTTGTGAAGTCTTGCTTCCTCAAATAACTCATTAAGATTATCTGTCTTCAAATTGTTTTTATATTAAATATGGATATCTTCATACGTCGTGCACTCTATGACGAAGAGTCATCCAATTTCAACCACCCCTTCGTAGAAGAAAGCAAAAGCTAATTTTGAGGACAAACAAATGCGTCTTTCAAAATTGAACATGTTATCTATCAATTTATAAGATGTAATGGTGAAATTAGCATATATTGCAAATGTTATGTTTTTATGTTAAGTCTTAATATTCCTATCTATATTATTTACTCATATTTACAGCACTTTCTATATATTTGTCATTTATTTCTTATTATTGTACTCTGGTTTACACTTTATATGCATTGACTTTCAATCTTAAAATGAACATTTTAATCTTAAGATTCATTTTCAAGTGGGTCAACATTGATCTAGTTGAATCTCAAGACGTACAAGAGTGAACATGAAATTGAAATCATTTTAAATTGAATTTTCAACTTTACCATCCTTTCTACTAATCATTATAAACTAACTTGGCACATGTTTATGCAACATGTTGTTATGTTATGGTATTTAAAAAATTTCAATATGCAATTGATTCATATGTGAAAAAAAATAGAAATCATTAGAACACATTTTGATTTCTAAAGGGACAAAGATTTTCAACTTTAAAATAGTTGATTTAAAAGAAAGATATTATTTGTAGAATTTAAAATGCTATACCATCACAATTTTTCCAAACTTACACAATATTGCAAGGGAGATTTAATTAACACAAATAAGCACTATAGTAGACATAATTTCCCATAAACTCTCTTTCAACTACTAAGACATAACATTATAGATGTCCTTGATTCCTTCTAAGAGAATTATTTAGTATGATTAGGCAAGTATTTCATAACCCCCTTGATAGGTATTTGTCACACCATTGCAAATGGGCAATAAAAGATGTTAATTACATTTACAAGCATCTTCATAATTTTCAAAAGGTAATCTAGATTCAAAATTATTTTCTTAGATTTATTGTAATTTTATAAACAAATTTACATAGTCATCATTTATTATTGTCATACTTTATTTCTAAATTTAATAAAAACTACATAAATTTTAGCATAGTAAAATAGAGTTCTCAACCTGTTTAGAACTAGTTAGAATTAACTTATTAAATAGTATATGATAAGAATGTTCCTTTGGATGCAAATGCTAACATTGTGCATGATAGATCAATATTCTCTCAAAGATAACACAAATATAACTTGGTATCATTAATATATTTGAAGGCAACAATCCAATGAAATACAAAAATGATAATTGAATCCTAAACAAAATGATTCTTAAAATTTTTGAAGGAAGGAATGAATTTTTTAGCTTTACTTTGTATGAACTAATGGACATAGTGATACCCAAATACATGAAGCAAATTTGATTTTTTTTCTAAAAGTCAATATAAAGAATATACATAAAGATTGAAATTTAGGTAAGAATTACAAGCTTTCAAGATATCTAATTCATTAAACCTTCCAAAAATAATCAAAGATTGAAAAGAGAAGTTGACGATTATCCATAGATTCCTCCCCATCCAATTTATCAAATCGAGTTTCATTTTTTTGTTTTTATATAAAGTAATCTATAAAATATATCTCTTAATATTTGTAAATCTAATAGGATAATCCTAAGAGGTTGTATAAATGTTTTCTAATTATAATAATCAAATGTAGAACTATTAAAATAGTACCCAAAAAAATGAAGCATTAGAGTATATATGACCAATTTACCTCCATGACTATCTTTCTATATAAACAAGGGATGATTATCTAGATTTTTATTTTTATTTTGTTTGGAGATACCCCCAAGGGGGGATTATCTAGATTTCATCCAACATGCTTACAATAAAGCATTGAATAGATTTATGATAAATAGTCCTTTCCAAACATGGCTTAGGTTTCAACTAGTGGTTCCCCTTAACACATCATATAATAACCCTAATGGCTATTATGAGGGAATATCATTTAGGGTTTTTTATATTTTTAATTAAATCAACAAGTCCAAAAAAAACCTTAAAACCTTAAATTTTATTCTTCAAATTTTACTATTAGTTTATAATTATTTCTTCCATTTATCAATAAATTCCAATGAATCATAGGATTATAGATTTTCAGATAAAAGTAAGAGAAAAGACAAAGAGAAGGTTCAATAAATCTCTTGACCTCAATAGTAGAGTCAATGTGTTACATTTGATAATTTCATACAAAAATAAATAATGGTTGTTGTAGCAACAAGTGCAACAACTACAACTTGACAATGAGGAAAATTCTAAAATTTACCTAATGATTCATCGATAGCAACCTACCAACATGCTAGATGCAACATAGAGGAAATCCATAGCAATGGATTTTCTTTTTATCTTCCAAGTAAAATCACCTTGGTAGGACCTAGGGTTTTCTTCAACTTATGAAATAAATGATTTTCATCCTCTGGTTCACTATAGATCTAAGGGTTTATGTCCTCAAATCTAGCACTTTAAATAGTATGTGTTCTAAGAATTATCTAGTTTAGGGTTCTGGTAATAGATTCATTAAACTCCTCCATAACACTGTCAAAATTTGATGAAACAAGATATCCATGGTCAAGATAGTTCTCACCTAAATTAGTGGTTGTGATACATGATGGATTAAGGATCACAAACCGTGACTATTATAATAAATGAAATAATGTCATATTCTACTACTTATATTGCAAGTACCTATTAATTTTCTAAATAAAATATTAGTGATGTTTACATAAACAAGAATGTCTACCTCTAAAGAAGTCGCAAATTTAAAACAACATTAATGGCCTCATGGGTTCTACAAAGGGAGTAGGTGAGCATAACTGAGGGAAAAGGCTAGAAATTCAAAGTTCAAGTGTTAGGTGTGCCACATGACAATTTCCATTGGCTAGGAGTCATGGATTCAAGGAAAGGTATTCCTATTGGGAGAAGTCTAAAACCTTGACAAGAGGAGTTAGACACATGAGATTGAAAAAAAGATCACACTTATGAAATTGAGGACAAAAATGAAATTATCAACCAATTTTGACTTACCAAAAGAGAAAGGAAGGGGTCTTTGATTCCAAACGTACTAATTTAATAAGGGGACATCCCAAGTCCACCCTTCCCCATAATTATTGCCCGCAAACAATGTAAATTGGGGTATTCTAATATTTTGGATGGTTCCAAAGTGGCATCTTCAACGAGCAAGTTCTTCTAGCGAACTAGGTATTATGTGATACTTATCCTCCTCAATTTTTTCCCTTGTATCTATCACTCCTTTAAGCTCAAAAATCAACTTACCCTCATCATCTAATGGTGATAGATCTGTTAAAAACACAATATGTGATCCATGAGCTCTTTTCAAGAAAGATACATGGAATACATTATGGAGCCTACTACTTTATGGCAGCTCCAACACATAGGTCACTTCACCTATCATAATGGCAATATTGTAGGATAATATTTTTGTTTGAGTTTCTCAACCTCGCTTCTTTCAAGGGAAGAATGCTTATAAAAATTCAACCTAACATCTAGACCATGTCCCCAACCTTAAAAGACCTCTCTATATTATTTTGTTCTATAGAAAACTTTTGTTGTTGTTGAGCTCTTTGTAGGTTATCCTTGAATGACCTCAAGATCTCCTCGATTTGATTAATCAAGTCACCAATTGTGGGTACCTTATTATATGTGAATATGAGACCAACAAAACCTAGAGCACCATATTCGTACAAATATTTAAAGGGGGCATATCAATGGACATATGATAAGAAGTATTGTAGTAGTACTCTCCCAAATATCGCCACTTGACCCATACTAATTATTGGTTTGAAACATAATTTCTCAACTACCCCTCAATCCATTTATTTACAATGTATGTTTTCCCATCTATTTTTAGGTGATAACTTGTGCTGGGGTGAGCTTGATGCTTTCTAAGTGAAATAATTCCTACTAAAATAAACTCAAGATTATTTTTTTTCCTATCACTAACTATATTCTTAGGAAATCAATATGCAATCTGAACACCTCCTTGAAGAATAAATCGACCACTTGAGGAGCCCTAAAGTCTAATGGAATGGTAAGGAAGTGTGCATATTTAGATAATTGGTCTTCAATAAGATAAATTTAATACTTATTGTACACATTTGGGAGGTTATTCATGAAATTCATGGATATACTCTCCCACTTCTATTTGGGGATTGGCATAGGTTAAAGTAACCTTGTTGGAAAAAATATCTCACTTTTTTTATTCACATGTAGTGCACTCCCTTATATGTTTGACAACATCATTATTGAGGCCCTTCTATGAGAATATTTCTTTTATTCTCCTATATGTCTTGAAATACCTAGATGCCCTACTAGTAGTGTGTCATGAGCCGCTTTTAAGATATTCTCCTTTATCTTAGATTATGGGACCAAGAAGATTTTTTCTTATATAAAATGAGTTTGTTTGTTATTGTCTATCTTTCATCCTTAACTACCTTGCCAAGGATGTTAGTAGCAAATGTGTTTTTAGAATACTCTACAAAAATAATAATCTACCAATCAACTATAATTGTGGAAAGGGAGTATAAAGTGGGCTTCCTAAAAAGGGCACCAACAACAATGTCCTTCTTCCCCTTTACGTATTCTTTATCAAAATTTTAGGCTTGTATCTTGTTGACCCATTTATGTTGGTGATCATTTCGATTAGATATGTAAATTCAAGAAGAATTTGATTTTTATGACTATTTTTATAATTAATTTCCCATAGAATAGGTATTTCCCAAATTTATCTCTAGTGCATGCATAATAATGATCATCTCTCTATCATAAATGGAATGTCTTTTGTAGGTTATGCAACTTCTTGCTCTCAAATTCTATTAGGTGACTTCCTTTGGTGAGAAAATCCCTTATTCCTCCTCTTGAGGCATTGTATTCCACCAAAAAAAAAAGAGATAGGTATAACAAGCACTAGACATGAGCTCATTTCCCTTTTTAGTTTTTCAAAAGTTTCTTGAGAAACTCAAAGGGAAAAACCAATTAAGGGTGTAGCAATTTAGGAAAAACCAAGGTGTAGCATCAAATCTATTAAGGGTGTAGCAATTTAGGAAAAACCATTGACAAATATCTCTTAAATTAATTGCACAACCCACATAATCCTCTCAATTATGTTAATGTTATAGGGGTGGCTAATCTAAAATGGCTTGAATATTTTGCGGATCCACTTGCACTCTCTTCGAACTTTTGATGTTCCCTAAGTATAGAATCTCAGTTATCTCAAATTCACATTAGGATTTATATCTTTCCATAAAAGGATTATTGTTCCAAAATGCCCAAAATTATGTTGAATTGCTTCAAGTGATCTTCCCATGTTTTACTATTAACAAGAATGTCTTCAAAGAAAACCAAAATAAAATTTCTCAATTGTTTACTAAATACATGATTTATTCTAGACTGGAATGTACCTAGGGAATTCATTAGACCAAAGGGCATAACAAAAAATTCAAAATGTTCGATGTGCCATCTAAAACTATTTTTGTACACATCCTCATCTTTTAATACCTAAATCTAATGGTAGCCAAACCTTATGTAAATATTTAAGAAATACACAATACCATGTAATTTGTGTATCATCTCATCCATCCTTGGTATAAGATGCTTATTGTTGATATTTTTCTTATTCAATGCCATGTAATCAATAAAAATCCACTTGGTTCCATCCTTCATCTTCACAAGAACCCTTAGAGATGCAAAGGGGCTAGAATTTGGTCTTATGTAGCCTAACTCAAAAAGCTCATTTAAATCTTTCTCAATCTCTTCTTTATATCCTATTGGATGCTAGTATGGGGTGGTTATGACTTGTTTTGCACCTGATTCCAATTCAATGGCATGTTTGAATTCTTTGTTCAGGGTTATTCATGGGGGAAAGTCGTAGAATACCTTATTATGCCTATTTGCAATTTTTAAATTTCAATACATGATGGGGGAATTCTTGACCTATTGAATAATTAGTAGTTATGACTAAATAGTTGATTGTCCATGCCTTTAGAGCCCTGTGGAAAAGCCTTTCCATTTTATTTGTTTAGACCACTCTTGGGGTGCCATTAGATATCCCTTTGAGGATAACATCTTTCCCATATAATTTGAATTTGAGTTTCATGGGCTAGTAATTCTAAGAAAAATCTCCAAATGAGTGTAACCACTATATATCTAGCACCATGTCCATTCCCCAAGCCCAGCAATATAAAAGTCATCACATATTTTATGACCTCCTAGAGCTAGATGGAATTTCCAAATTATCATAGTGCATGGGAGGGTGAATCCATTAGCAAAAAATATATTGAATCCCTCAAAATATTCTATCTTCAACCCCCTATTGATGACTAATCTTCATAAATGAAATTATTTATAAGCACTAAAATTTACTGCCTAGCTAATACTCTATGTACCCTAAAAGGGTGGTATTTGGGCACCCCTAAGAGGGCTACAAGTGTTCCATTGTTCCTTTCTTCTTTTTTTCTTCTTCAATTACATGGTCTTCTAAATCCGCAAACTCCTTAAGATCATCTAATTCTAAATCTTTATTCAACCTTACCTCAATGTAGTGCACTTGACCCTTGCTAAGGTACTTATGACCTAAATCCCATGATTCTCTATAAGTGAAATAAACATTTGGTTTGATTTAAAAAATATACAAAAAAATCTTTAGAAACCTTTTTTTTAAAATTCACTTGCAAATAATTTTTTTTCCTACAGTGTGCAACCTATCATTTTTTTTTCTACCGATGAGTCTACGACTGTATGGTCATACAGACAAGCCAAGGGGGGGGATTTTTTTCTAAGGGCTCCAAGCAAGTTCTCGTATTTTCATGATTTGTTAGTCGATCTTGGGGCTTTTGTGCCTCCTGGACGCAATGACAAGGTTGGTTTTGACCCAAAGTGCTCCAAAATTGTAGCTACCTTCTGGATCTAGCAACCACTCTTCAACTTCAAACCCTCATAGATATGGCCTCATATGTCTGATTTGGATGAAAAAAATAGCAGAACTCACTTTCTCAAACCATATTATCTTAATGGTGAGCTTAGATTTACACCAACAAGCTTTGATTTGAACCTACAATACAAAGACACAAAGAGGAAACCCCCAAATTTGGTATTTATTTCAATCTTTTCTGATTCTCCAGTTCATCATTCGATGCAAGAGAAGAGCATACTCAACTTTCCAAGATCTACCAAGATTTTCAACCTAGATCTCTCAGTAAAGACTAACAAGAAGCAATCCCACAAGCTTTGATACCATGTAATATTTGGTATAGAATAACTCTACACCATTCAAGATTTGGCTGAAGATTATAGCCACCCAAGATCTAGGAACTTCATGAAAGCACAAGAGAGAGATCAATATGCAATGCTCAAGATTATAATGGAATTAAATCCAATAGAATTCAATATTACCATTGTTGATTTACACATGAGACCACTTGGTTATATAGCCAAGGTGAGACATAGGATTAAACAGGATTATGACAAGTGCCTTAATCCTATGTCATGTGACAACTTATCATAACTACCTAGGACACATGTGTTAAAATTCAAAAGATAAGATGACAACTAACACCTTCTACAAAGATTCCCTCCTAGGACCTAAGTAAACTTAACATGTAAATAGGACCTACTAATGACTAGATAGGTAAAACACCTATTTACACCAACAAGTATTACATTAATTATTTGATGCAAACATCATCAGGCTTCTCCCACTAGCTAGCCCCCCCTCATGGATGGAATTTTCATTTTTGTAATTTGATTTCAAATGGTCATAACTTAGTCAATTGAACTCCTTTTGTGATATTTTTTTTTATTTGAGGCAACATGTCATGAGCTTCATAGTGGTTTAGATGGTTTTTATTTTGGTATCTACATTTTTTAGAAATTATAGATTCTCACAAGTGTTTCTGAGTAATTCTTATTTTGGGAACTTTTGGGGCTCTGATCGGGCTTCTCCATTATGTTTTTTGTTCAATTTTTTTAAAAGTGCATAATTTATCCTTTACTTTGTATTGGTGTGTTTAGATTGATTTAATTTTATTAAAAAAAATTAGTTTCTTTTTTTTAGATAAATTTGGCATCTATGATGCACTAAGATCATGACCACTTCACTATTTTGGCAAGTGGCACATGTAATTTCACTATACCTATAAAGTGCTAAATCATACTTTCTTGCGGGTTCTTAAAATTGAGTGAAATTGGGGGGGATAATTTTGTGGTTGCTTCATATGTGTTGATCTCTAATTTTATCATTTCAAGAGGTATCATGGGTTTTTCTATTCATCCTTTTGTGTTAATCTTGGATAAGGAAAAATATAAGTCTTGGAAAAAGGTATCCTAACACATCTCAGGTGGCTAAAAAAATTTCCTTATCTTTATGAACTCCTGCCTAAACGAAACACACCTAGAAGAAAATCAATTTGGGGAAATAATATTGATCATGTTCTAGGATTGATTGGTTCTAGTGTCAATCATAACACTATGTGTGATTTATCATGCATTGATTGACCCAATACACTTTGGACTACGATTTTGGAGATCTTTGGAGACCCTCATATTTCTCCATTCCCAAATAATCTTGCTTTAAATTGCCTCATTCCCTTTGATAATCCAAATAATATCTCATTTTATGATGATATTTTAGAGGATCTTAAATATATTAAAAATCCTAAATGTTCAAATGAGAAAGAGACATCTCTTCTTGCTTCTCCTTCTCCTATCAATATTATATATCCATCTATTGTCACTTCTAATAAGACTAGTGTTGATACATCCATGGCTCCTAATGATTCAATGCAATATGATATTCATTGCCTCCCAGATATAGCTACTTGGGATGAGTACTTAAGATACATTGTAGGTTGTTTTGTGAGTCCTATCTTGCATATTTAGAGGACAATATTGAGGAAATTGAAATTATCTTTGATGTTATAACTTACAGAGTTATATAATCTTATTTAGATATTGTGGGGGAACCTTTAAATCATCTTGCTCTTTCTCTACATGATCATTTGTCACAATTTGACATTGATTTGTTGAATTTTGAGCAACATTTGGAGGAGATAGTTTTTTCTTTACATCCTATTCTAAATTCATCTCTACTAGATTCTACATTGTCATCTTCACTAGTGTGGCTTAGAACACCTAACTTAGAAGTGGCATCTTTTGGCATCTACATGGAGACACGTGGGAAAGTTCAAAGACTTCATACATTTTAAGTTTTCTTCCTTCATATTGATTTTTGGAATGGGAATACATCTTGCATAAACCTTTGGTTTTGTTTCTTCCTATGGATATGAATGTTGCTCAATGATCGTGGACCATATTCTATAGCTAGTTTTGATCATCTACCATTGGCATAAATTCTACATTGAGGGGGGCTACATAGTATCTCTTTTTTCTTCTCTCTCATGGGAGGAATTTTCCCTCATATGGGGTTTTTTCCTTCTCATACCTTGAGACATATTTCAACATCGACATGGAGACACATGGACATATTTTAGAGACTTCATACATTTTAAGTTTTCTTCCATCATATTTCTTTTAGGAATGAGAAGACATCTTGCATACACCTTTGGTTTTGTTTCTTCCTAAGGATAGGAATGTTGCTCAATGATCATGGACCATCTTCTACATCTAGTTTTGAGCATCTATCATTGGCAAAAATTCTACATTGAGGGGGAATACATAACATCTCTTCTTCTTCTTCTCTCTTATGGGGGAATTTTTCCTCCCATGGTGTTTTTTCCTTCTCATACCTTGAGATAATTTCTCATTTTATCTCTTTTCAGGAGGATTTTTATTCCAATGGGTTTTCTCCTTTTCTTCATTTGTGAGAGATTCACTTTGTATATGGGTATCTAACATGGCCTAGTAACCAAGACCTATAATTGTATCTTTGCATGTTTTCTCATTCTCCCTAAGTTGTACTTTAAGGTTGGCTATCGGTGTGAACAAGGATATTACTTATTTAACTTTCCTCCTAGGTCCTATTCACATTGTTTAGTGAAGTTTACTTAGGGTACACATAGGATACTTATAATTTTATGTCTCGTATCATAAGATTAAGATACTTTTCACAATATTATGTTATCCTATGCCTCAACTTGGTCTATATAACAAAGGGGTTCTCTTTGTAATATTAATCAATCCACATGACTATTCTATTTGCTTTCTTTGATTGGAATATAATTTATTCTTGTTATATTTATCTTCTCATTTCAAATTGCATATACACCATGTATACAAGATGTGTAATATACAAAATAATCCTTGCTTATAAAGGTAAGGTGAGAGCTAGGACATCATAAAATTATTACAAATGTCATAATCATATGATATGAGATATAAAGATAAGTATCATAAGTGTACACTAAAAGTGCCCTAATTAAAATTAAGAAATAGGTGTGAAGATGTCCTAGAAGAGAACTAGCTATGGAGTAACTCTTTTCACAATAACACCCCCTCTTAAGTGTACATTATTGAGGAATAAACAAATCTAGAAACATTTTGAAAAGATGAATATTGACAACAGGGTTTGATAAGCTACCCATGTATAAACAATATCTCACAAACAAAGAAAAGGAGAAAACATAGTAGGAAAAAACTCCTCTCTAAAAGAGAGAAAACATGCAAAGAAAACACAAAAAAGAGCCAAAACTATACTTATATACTCAACCTACATCGATGATGATGCAATAGCTATCTACTTCTCATATGACCATGCAATTAGACCACAACCAAGGTAGAAGATAAAAACAGAAGTAGAATTTTGGTCATCAACATCACTAGTCCAATCTAAGCCAGTGAAACCTACAATATGAGAATATCCTCATGTGTAGTGAATTCCAAAGTTTGATGTTCTCTAAATGTACCTCAATATGTGTTTTATCTCCTTCCAGTGACTCTCATGAGGGTCTTCAAATAAAAAAGATAAGTCCAATAGAAAAGGAGACATTATTGTGATTATATATGTCAAGTATAAAATGATGATCACACACTTATAGTAAGAGGAAGGGTGAATTAGTATAAGATAAAAATTTACTTATTTAAAAATCAACAACCACAATAAAAGCACTCACACGAGATCTAATAATTAGGAGACAAGATTTATGTTGAAACCCTTTCAAGAGAAAACCACAAAGAATAGACTACTTGGATTTGCTATCCAAATTCAGTCTCAAAATAAAATACTCTTACAAAATTTTGTAGGCACTGTTGGAAATAGGATGTCATTTAATTGCAATCCTAAACATTATTTATTTCATGTGTCTCCTAAGTCCTTGGAAAGTGTTCTCAAACACTAGGATTAGAGAGATTAATTTTGGATGAAATAATCATGTTAATTGACATTTGTAATTAATTCTAAATAATAGGAGCATGTGAGGGCGTCCAAGATGAGTTCCTACATAATAGGAGCACATGGGGCACCCACATGGAAGGTGGAAATCACCTTGAGTTAAGTTAACTAATTGGAGTGAAAGATAACACTTATGAATGCATATAAAGATCCTAGGAGTTAGGGTTTGATGTTTACATGCATGAAGTTTAGTTCAGTTCAATTCATATCAGTTCAGTTCAGTTTAGTTTAGTTCAGTTTAGCTCATAATCAGTTTAGTTCAGTTCAGTTCAGTTCAGTTATGGTTCAGTTATCTTTAGTTAGTTTTAGTTGAATTCTAGTTGACTTCAGCTAACTTGGAATGCATGACTAATGACTTGATTTGCATGACAGATAACAGGTGACTTCCTTCCGTTAACAAGGGATAACCATTCTTGCATGAATGGTGGAGAGGGATGTTTCAGTTAATAGAAAATAACTTGGACCCACTTTGCGCACCCAAGTTGGCTTCTTGGAATTAACTCCTTTGCATGTGAAGATATTTCAGAAGGCTAAGTTAAGTGGGCCCACTCTTGGGCGCCTACTTTGAGGATAAAGCCTTGAAGATATTTATGGAATAAAGGTTGAGTTACTACTTCAATTTGGGACACCCAAATGAATGAAGATGATGATTTGGCATTGTTCTTCATGGTTAAACTCTACTTGGAAGAGATAGGCGTACCTTTTAGGAGATAGGGATTGAGCTTTGTAATTGTAACTCTTTTGGAGTTTACAAAGTTGTTTGTTGCCTATATATCTCAAGCAAGTTGAAGAGAGTTTGTATCAGTTTAATTGCAGGTTGTGAAGAAGATTTGTTGAAGGCAGAAGAAGCATCTCAAGGAAGAATTGGAATTATTGTAATCTACTTTAGAGATTAAATAATACATTGATTCTTGGTGGGGTTTTTTCATGAAAGGGTTTCTCCACGATATATGTTGTGTATCTTCTAATATTCTATCTAATTCTTCTACAACGTCTGTCTTCATTCTACAAATGATAAAATGAATTAATCAGATAATCACCTACAAAGAATTTGTAACAAAGAATACATATTTAGATCAGCAATCATAAATTTTTACAAAGTATTAAGCTACATAAACACCTCAATTTTCAATAGGCACCAACCCACTGGAACACCAATCCACCAAATTAGCAAGAGACACCAATTTCTTCTATTGAGAGGCACCAACCTCCAATGAACAAAAACTTTGACTTCTTGAAAATACTTCTTCAATGGATGATAATTAATGTGAATGGCGATGTTACCTACACAAACACAAAGGACAATCACACAATTAGTCCATTATGCAAGATTAAATCAGCATTCCCCATGAAATCCATTTGAAATGCACAAAACAAGAAATAGAATGAAGAACACAAATGAAAATTTTCAAATCCTATTTAATGCAAGCCAACTCTCAATCCCATGGGGGAATTGGTGTCATTTTGATGTGGAAAATGGCCCTTTCCCAATCCCTTGTAACCTTGAATGGCAATTTGATGAAGATTTGATGCTCCTTGGTGAAATTCCTGCATAACCTAGCTATAAAACTTGAAAACTTAATGGAAATGGATGAACAATGGATGAACAAATTCAAAATCTCAAGATAATGACTTTGCATGAAGTTGTGGATCCAAAATCCAAATGAGAGCCTCTTATTTATAAATGAGAAAGATGGAGGATGAGACAAAATGGATGAATGTGGGATAAAAGGCCAACCAATAACATTAAGCCACTTGTCAACATGTGAGTGGGCAAAGGTTGAGCACATTTTGGTGAAAGTGCACATAAATGCTATTAGGTGGAAATTCAAATTTGATGAAATGACATGTTGGAGGGAGAAAGAAATGGAGTTATTGCCACTTGGCTCAAGGAAAAAGGACATGTAATAGGTTTAAATGTCTCGTTGGATGTACAATCCCTTTTGGAGGTATTTTTCAAATTTGGAGAATATTCCTTTTTGATGCCATGTTGAGAGAAAATAGGAGATTTAATAAATCAATTAAAATGATTTTCTTGTGCAAGTTGCAAAAGCTAGAGGATTTGATGGATTAAGATTAAGATTAATCAGGATTTGATTAACTTAAAGGGAGATTAGTTGATGTAAAAATTTGATTTAGATTTTTGGATTGAATTAAATCAAAGTTTAGAGGAATATGAATTTTGATTTAATTAAATAAAGATTTGATTTATTTAATTAAAGAGGATGATGTTACATTAAATCAAATAAAGATTAATTTATTTAATTTAATAGAATGACTTTAAAGATTAAATAAAATTGATTTATTTAATTATAGAGAAGAATATGATGATTTAATCAAATAAAGTTAATTATTTAATTAAAAGAGGACATTAGGATTAATTAAACAAAATGATTTATTTAATTAATAGGAGGGAATGACATAATCAGATAAATTTGATTTATTTAATTAAGAGATGAAATGTTGTGAATTTAATCAAATACATATTATTTGATTAAATGGTTAGCAAAGGAGATGATTCAGGATGAAGCAATGTTAGTAAAATCAAGATCAGGTGTATAGGATAATCAGTACATTTTTCGTGCCTACATTTTGCCCCTCTTTGAAGCAATGTACCCGCTACATTGGTTCAAAGAATAAACTGCCAAGATCAAAATTCAAAAACTTTTCAATTTTTTGGGATGCCCCACTGCTTCCACAGAGAGAAGAAACATGCTGATATATTGCCCCCTTGAGAGATCAAACGAAAATTTGAATTTTTGGGTGATCTCGTGAAAAAAGAGGGCAAGGTGTCCAATGGGTCCAAAAAGGGTCCAGGATGCCAAAAATTTTGAAAAAATGATGCAAAACGACCCTTGGTTGGGCAAAAACAGACTAGAGGGTCCAAAACCCTAGTTGGACGGCTAAACAGGGTCAAAAATCCCTAACTTTCAAGCTTAAATAGGCCTCAAGCGGCCACTTCCAATTCATTTGCACACCTAGCCTTTAGCGATTCTTGCATTTTGAGCTCTAAGCACTGATCGAGATGGTGCAATGTGTGCTTCCACGACACATTTCTGAGCACATTCAAGTGTACCAGCGGCTACTAGGCATAAGACTAATGGTGTGTCATCTTGTCCCAACCTTTAATTTCAATTTTTTAGCGCATTAATTAGGGTCCAAGGTCAAACTAAGTCAAGCGGTGTTGTTTGGCACCACTGAAAGCCTTAAATCAGCGCAACGTGGGCTCAAAGTGCTCTGCTAGTGTGAGTTGCGTTGCGGCAGTCCAATTTAGAGTTTAGGGTTTATGTGTCATAGTTCATCGCACTTGCAAATTGTGCTATGGCGATCCAGTTTGCAATTTAGGCTTAGGGGTCAAATCAAAATGTTGTCAAAGTGCACCACGGTGGTGGAGTTTGGGACCTTTTGGTTTCCAATAGCACAGTTTGGAGTTTCCAAACAAAGACGCATATGCAGACAGCGACGCACTTACTATTTCAGTCGCGCAAACTCCAAATAGGATCTCAATTTTTTATGAAACTTGATGCAGTGACCTTTCTGATGTAGGAGGACGTGGAGCTAGTCCATTCACGAGAGCACACGTCCTCAATTCTGAGCAGATTGACTTAGGATCCCCCTTTGCACGAGCTACTCTAGGAGCACTTGGGAGCAATTGGACTCTAGTATGTTGCATATGCCCCAGCCATCTGGACACACTTAGGGATGATGACAGCACTGGCAAAGAGATGGCATAGTGAGACATCCTTGTTTCACCTCCCTACAGGCGAAGTGACAATGACCCTAGAGGATGTGTGGTGTATTCTTCATTTGCCGATCCATGGAGAGTGGGTCACTTATGATGTGGTCGCAAGGACAGACGCCTGTTATGATATCATGGGCCTGGATGAGATCATTTTTTTTTCTGAGGGACAGATCGAGTTAGAGTAGTACAGGAATTTAGTGTCAACTTTCAGATTCATTGTAGTTGTGATCATTTCAGGCCTTGTGGCACCAGATCGGCACAGCCGATACTTCAGTCTAGGATGGGGTCTTTCTTGGGAATGAATACTCTGACAAAGAGAGTGCTTTTCATGGGGGCCAATGATGTTGGCCTCCCTCTACCATGATTTCCATCAGTTTGCATATTGCGATAGCAGGGCTATCAGGGTAGGAGTCACATTACTACACATCTTGGCCTGGGAGCACATTGCGGTGCTCCGCCCATGAGTCACACCAATCGACATGGAGCCAGATGGCCCAGTTGTCTGGAGATACAGGGGTGGACTATCTTTTACACACATAGGGGCGGCTGGCATTTGTCACTGGCGGAGGTTTCTTTGATGAGATGACTATTTTTACTTGGAGACCTTGGCTCGACATGCCTGCCTAGTATGATGGTTTACAACAACTCTTTTTGGCTAGGAAGAACCGACTAATGCAGGGTAGAGAGCACACTATGATAGAGTATTATCTATCGAACCAGGTTGCTCAACA
>VDFB02271358.1:197224097-197722410 GCA_007258455.2 Sequoia sempervirens
ACGTTCCTCTGAAGAAGTCTAAAAGCTTGAGGTGATATGAGAAGAATGACTATTTGAGATTTGATGGCACTAACTACTCACTGTGGAAAGTTAGGATGTAATGCCATCTAAGATGTATTGGTGAAGCTTTCTGGAAGATTACAAAAGTTCCATATGTTATTCCTTAGAATGGTCCCTCCACTGCTGATGAGATCAAAGATGCTGAAAATAATATTAGGGCTATTGAAGCCTTGGTGAGTGCTCTGACAGATTCAGAGATGGCTAATGTGATAAGATTGTAGACAACTCATGAGATTTGGATGAAGATGGAAACTTTGTATGAAGGAGATGCTCAGGTGAAGATGGATAAGCTACAAAGATTGAAAGGCAAGTATGAGAATTTGAAGATGGGTGAAGATGAAAATATCACTTATTTTATGCAGAGAGTAGATGAGATAGTGATGGGTATAAGATGTGTTGATAGTATTGTGGATGAGGATGAAATTGTGGCTAAGATACTCAGATCCTTGCCTCCCTCCTACAAAGTGAAATCTCATGCTATTGAAGAGATCAGATCAGTGACAAAGATAACAAGAGACACGTTGGTTGGAAAGCTTGTTGCTTTTGAAATAAGTGAATTTGGTGAATTTGCATCGAAGACTGAATTTGCATTCAAGGCTACTGTATCTGAAAGTAACAAGCAAAGATATAGTCCGGGAGAGAGCTCCAGAAAGATATCCAAGTATGATGAAGAACTGAAACAGCTTGAAGATAAGGAAAGAGAAGTAGAAGAATTGGAAGCACTGATTGCAAAACAAGAAGGCAGAGGAAAAGGTAAGTATGAAGATGTATTATCTATTAAATATTTCTCTTGCAATAAAATAGGTCATTTTTCATCAAGGTGTCCTGAAAGATTTCCTAGATCTAAGCCTAAAAATTCTAGATTCCAAAAGAGATGTTACTTTGTTGAAGAAGCAGTGACTGATGATGAGTCTGATAAAGATAATGGAAATGAAGATGAATGGGTTTTCATTGCTACCATTGAAGATAATCATGTGGCTATAGAGTCTACTAAAGATGAAAAGGCTCTTGTAGCCCGAGTTGAAGAAAAAGATGAGTGGGTTATTGATAGTGGATGCTCACATCATATGACCGGTGATAAAAGAAAATTTGTAAGTCTAGAGAAGTATGACGGTGGGGTTGTAAGATTTGGAGATAACAATGCTGGTGTGATTCGTGGCAGAGGATCTATTTGTCTTGGTGGTAAGGATAACACTGATGATGTCCTTTATGTTGAAGGCTTGAAACACAACTTGTTGAGTGTTGGAAAAATGGTGCACAAGGGATATGATCTTCAGTTCAAAAATGGAAGATGCAAGATACCTGGAAGTTCAGGGAATATGATTGCTACTGGTAAATAGACCAAAGATAATATCTTTCACCTAACTACTGATAGTGGGAGTTTTTTAATTTCTCAAGTAGATGAAAGTTGGTTGTGGCATAGGAGGTTTTGTCATGTAAATTTTGACAACATTGTCAAGATAAGTTTCACTCAAGCAGTAAGAGATCTTCCTAAGTTAGTGAAGCCTGCTAGCACAATCTATAAGGAATGTCAAATGGGTAAACAAACTAGAGTCTCCTTCCGAAGCAAACAGTTTCATTCTAATAATTTGTTGGAGCTACTATATACCAACCTTTATGGTCCCTCCAGAGTCAGAAGTATTCATGGAGAAAGGTACTTTATGTTGATTATTGATGATTACTCTAAAATGATATGGGTTTCTTTCTTGAGAGAAAAATGTGAAGCATTTGAAAAGTTCAAAAGTTTTAAGGTTATGGCAGAAAATGAGAAAGGTCTAAAAATCAAGTTCCTGAGATCTGACAAAGGTGGTGAGTTCACCTCCAGGGAGTTCAATTATTTTTGTGAAGAGTATGGAATTAAAAGACAGTTATCTGCTCCTCGAACCCCTCAACAGAATGGAGTTGTGGAGAGAAAGCATAGAACAATTCTAGATGTTGCCAGAACAATGATGATGGAAGGAAATGTGTCTCAGATGCACTAGAGTGAAGCGGTAAGCACTGTTGTATATACCTTGAATCGGGTAAATGTTAATGATAATTATGGTAAGACCCCTTTTGAGTTATGGTCTGGTTACAAGCCTACTGTTAAATATTTCAAGATCTTTGGAAGCAAGTGTTATATCAAAAGAGATGATGATATTGGAAAGTTTGATGCGAGAAACGATGAATGGATTTTCCTAGGTTACTCCGCTAAAAGCAAGGCCTACCGGTGCTATAACAAAATATTGAGAAAGATGGTTGAAAGTGAAAATGTCAGAGTTGATGAGGACTTTGTCAAATCATCCAAATATTGTGGTTATGATTCTGATGAAGACAATACTAGCAAAGGGAAGAAATATCAAACACATAATCTACTTCAAATTATTCCATATGTTCTGGTAAAGCAACCTTAATTTGTTTCGGTAAATCAAGTCAGTCAAGAAACACAGACAAGTGCGAGTGTAGAAGAAAGATCAAAAGAATCAGAAGTTCAAGAATGTCCCAAAACTCCAAGGTATGTAAAGCTAAATCATTTTGAAAGTCAAATCATAGGAGACAAGAATAAAGGAGTGCAAACTAGAAGAAAGATTGCAAAAGAATATTGTCTGATTTCTAAGATTGAACCTAAAAATGTCATTGAAGCCTGTCAAGATGAGCATTGGTTGGAAGCCATGAAGGAAGAGCTGACACAGATTGAAAAGAATGATACATGGATAGTGGTTCCCAGGCCTAAAGATAAAAATGTGATTGGTACAAAATGGGTGTTTAGGAACAAGCTGAATGAACAAGGTGAAGTGGTCCAGAATAAAGCAATACTAGTATGTAAAGGGTATTCTCAAATGGAAGGTATTTATTTTGAAGAAACCTTTGCCCCTATTGCTAGAATTGAAGCTGTAAGGTTATTTTTTGCCTATGCTACATACAAGGACTACAAAGTCTATCAGATGGATGTAAAGCTAGCATTTCTGAATGGAGAACTAGAAGAAGTATGCATTGAACAGCCATATGGATTTCAGCTAATTGACAAGGAAGATATGGTCTTCTAATTAAAGAAAGCTCTATATGGACTTAAGCAAGCCCCCAGAGCCTGGTATGCTAGATTGGAAAAATATTTACTGAAGCTTGAATTCACTAAGGTACTATTGATAGTAACTTTACTTCAAATTAGATCATGATAAGGAGTTAATTATAGGAGTTTTTGTTGATGACATCATTTTTGGAGGAGATGGCAATCTATGTATGAAGTTTGCTGATGAGATGAAGGATGAATTTGAGATGATTATGATTGGAGAGATGAAGTTATTTCTAGGATTGCAAGTTACTCAATTAGACAAGGGGATCTTCATATCTCAGTCCAAATATGTGAGAGAACTGTTGAAGAAGTTTGGAATGGATGACTCAAAACCTATTGGTACTCCCATGGTGACCAAATGTAAGTTGACACAAAATGATGAATATCCTAAGGAAAATTAGACTAGATACAGGTCAATGATCGGTGGATTGCTCTATTTAACCCAGACTAGACCAGATATTATGAATGTTGTATGTATGGTTGCTAGATTTTAGGCTAATCTAAGAGAATCACATGTGACTGTTGTGAAGAGAATTTTCAAGTATCTGAAAGGAATAGTTGACTTTAGACTTTGGTATCCAAAGGATGATGATCTCACTTTGAGTACATATACTGATGCGGATTGGGCTGGAGATGTAGATGACAGGAAAAGTACTAGTGGTGGTGCTTTCTTTCTAGGGAAGAAATTGGTGTCCTGGTTGAGCAAAAAGCAGAATTCCATTTCTCTATCCACTGTTGAAGCAGAATACATTATTGTTGCAAATAACTGTACTCAAGTGATATGGATGAAACAGATGTCAGATATCAGGGTAGTATATGAAGAGCCTATTGCCATATACTATGACAATTCAAGTGCAATAAATATTTCCAAGAATCCGGTGTTGCATTCTAATACTAAACATATATCAATCAAGTTTCATTTCTTGAGGGAGAAAGTGAATGAGAAAGAAGTCAGGTTGGAATATGTGCCTACCAAAGAACAGATTGTAGACATATTTACTAAGCCATTTCCAAAGGATACTTTTGAGTATCTCAAAGGAATGCTAGGGGTAATTACCCCTCCTGATAAGAACTAAAAGATGCATTTACTTGCATCAATTCGTGAGCTATATTGCTACATTTTGATCTGGATTGATGTTTCTGTGGCTGCTACTCAGGGGGAGTAGTCAGATGTGCATATATGTGGTTCAGAGTGTGTATTTAGAAATTTCATGGTTACATTTTCCATTGATGTCAAAGGGGGAGAAGTGCATTGTGAAAAATCTTTCTAAGGAGAAGAGCCTTGTGGGGAGAAGAGCATTTAAGAAGAAGAGTCAGTGTGTTGGGTTGATGGTATTTTCACATCATGTGTTGCCATCAATGCCAAATGGGGAGATTATTGGATATTGTGGTTGTGTTGTTGATGTGGTTTTCATTGATGTCAACACTATTAGCATTTAGTGTATTAGTGGTTGTGTATGTCGAGAATATTGAAAAATTTGTAAAAGAAAGTGTTATAGGTTCCCAGTGGAACTATGCAGGTCATGAAGGTGTCTTGTTCTCTATGTTGAAGATTAGCTGGTGTGGATTAAATGGTTTATGTTTGAGTGTATCTAGATCATCTATCAAAAGTTTCATAGGTTCGTGTGAAGTTTTGATTGTATTGTGGTCTGGCAGTGTTTTTGTGGTCTCTGTCAGTGTTCTTGAATGAAGATTGTTTGATTCTATTAATCTCAATTGTTGTGGATGTTTCTCTATTGTTACTTGGTATTCTCTGATGTCTCTAGATCATTCTCTATCATTGTGGTATGCCCACATTAGTTGGAGAGCTCATGGTTCAAGATCTTTTCTTACGCATGTTTAATTTTTCATGTTCCTAGCCAACATGTTGGTGGTAGCATGTTGTGGATCTTTGTGGTGAAATTAATTAAATTATTTGTGTGTTGGAGATGTTAATTTGGGTCTCCATTATGTTGTGGCCGACCTTGGTGGATTCGCATTAAAAATTTACTTGTAAAATTGGGCCAACATTGCAAAAATGTTTTTATTTTCCTGGTCGACTAAGTTGTGATGGAAATCTCATGTGGCGGATATATAAGAGTGATTGTTTCATTGGTGTGAGGTGTGGAAAAAGTGCTCGGTGTGCTCCTATGTGCGAATATCTTTGATTCAAAGCATAGTGTGAAGAAGGTTTTATGAGCTTAATTGGAACTGTAATCAGGCTTGTGCAGAAGCTATTTTCTCAGTTCATACTCTTTGGATTTTAATCCTATTCTGTATTGTCGAGCAGTGAGCCCCTTTTGTATTTGAGCTATGAACTCTAGGCAGTGTGCCTAAATGCATGTGCATTCCCCTTATTATTTCTCATTATACTTTTAACAAGGTATAATCTTGTGGACTAACATCCACTGTGGTTTTTCCCCTAACAGGGTTTCACATAAAAAATCTTGGTGTTCTCTTTCTCTCTGATGTGTTAAATTGTTTGTGGTTAATTGTTTATTCATCAAATATGATATTAAGTTAAGTTAGAAAAGTTTAAGTTTTTGTCACAACTGATTCACCCCCCTCCCAGTTGTGTGTCCTTGTTTTTCCAACATGTTCCTCTATATGTTTTGTCCTTCATCTTCTAGTCCTCTCATCGATTTCGAGAGCACACCAAACCTACATGTCCTCTCGAGGGGACATATCACTACTTCCTCGTCATCCCTCCTCATCCTAGTTTCACTAGGACATATTTTTTTCTATATTTTTCTTTGACACAACATGATAAACAACATTGTATCAGAGAGGGGCAAAATGTAGACACTAAAAATTGGTCTAGGCTTGTGACTTCAATTTCTTCATAATTCATACGTTCATTGTCATAATTAAATAATTAATGTTAATTATTTAATTATTTTCTAAAATTCTTTCTCATTTATTAATTAAATGACTTTAATTGTTTAATTAAGTCATTTTAACCTTTATTCCTCTATTAATTAAATAACTTTGATTATTTAATTAATTCATTTTTTATCTTTATTCAATCCTGATTAATTAAATAAATATTATTTATTTAATTGCATCGCTAATTGATTTTATCCCCTTTCTTTAATTAAATAAATTATTATTTAATTTATTCTTATCACACTTTCAACTATAATTAAATAATCACTTTAATTATTTAATTATTTAGTAACCTTTTCTCCAGTTAATTAAATAAATCTTAATTTATTTAATTTAATCCTCTAATTTCAAATGTTGAATTAAATAATCATTTAATTCATTAAAAGAATTATTCTTGGCATATTCTTCTGTGATTGGATAATCGCTTAGTTATCTAATTATTCATTACCACTTAAGTCAAGATTTAATTAAATTAGTCAGTTATCTCCTGATTTAATATCTGATTGTCTCTAACAAATAGACTCTTTGTCTTAATCGGTTAGTTATCTAGTTTTAATTCTTCTGCATGCAAACTTATATTAATTAAATAACTTTATTTATTTAATTAATTCATGCGTGCATTCGAACAAACTGTTTCCTCCATGCTAATCCTCATCTTTACATGCAATCATTATTCTTCTAAGTTTCGAACACTTTCAACTAAAGATTAAATTATTATTTAATCTTAATTCCCACCTTTTATGTTTTATCACTCATGTTATTACTGACACTGATCTCAATGCATGTCGAATCTTTTAATTTGAATTGTTTGTCTATCTTTCAATCTAAGTTTGTCATTCAAAAACCTTGTTTTCTATAAATTGGCTTGACCTTCATCATTGTTACTCTTCCCAAAATCTTATGACTTTTGGAAGCAATCAATTATCTAAATCTTTGATGTTTTGCTAAATCACTATCATAGGCTATACTTGCACACTTAGAAATCTCATGGCAATTATACTACAAACGAAAAAATGGAGGACAATCGAGGTCATGCATGGAATTGTGTAGATATTCAATGAGATGGTTCTATTATTTACGCTTTTATCTTTTCATTGTTCTTTGTTGTTAGCTTAGTTTACATTAGAGTTTATTACATGTTATTTTCTTTGATCTTTCTTTTTTTCATGTGTTACACATTTTATTCCAAAAAGTTGATTAATAAGAGAATTAAATGTACTAATATGTTGAACAATACTATTGATCACCCTCTTTCATTTTTAAAGAAAAAAGTTTTTTTCTTCTTTCCTATTTTAGCACTTGAAGCCTATGAACCAAATAAAGAATTAAGGTTTTCCCATATTTGGCTTGAGGTTTTTATCAAATCAATATGATGTAAATATGCATCAGATAACCCAAGACCAATCACTATTAAAGCTTTAGGATCTTTTGCTATCCATTTTAATGCTTCATCTACATCTTGTAGTTTTTTTATAGTTCCATTAACAATATCCCAAAGATCATTTTCTATTAAAACTAGTTGCACTTTGACTCAATGTCATGTATGAAATTTGTGATCCTCAAACGTCAAAATAACATATGATTTCTCCATTCATAGTAAATTCAATCTTATCACTTATCACTCCAAAATTTTGAGATTTCATGCAAAAATAAGTACTACAAATAAATCTTTGTTCTATGCACACACTTGATGACAACCAAGTTTGAATATGTGAGACATTAACATTCAAAATGCAACTACAATGTTTTAGTTTAAAAAAAAACACTCATATTGTATCACCTCCTTACAAGCTGCTAGTTCACACATTGAAAAAATGATTACCTAAGACCATGCAATAAGCCTAAATCACCCTTATTCACTCATACGCCCTTTGTGCAATAAAACTTATTCACACCTCCAAATAGCTCTACACGTCAATGAATGCCTACACATATAAATTATTTCATGGAGAACAATAAAAAAATTAATTGAAGCAAGATTTGATTAGACTACATCAATAGCAATGGAACATGTAGCTATGTTAACGTTATTAGTGCTCATGCCCACCTGGCTACCACATTACACTTCCATCCATTTCAATGGTGATTTGTAGCTCCTGACACATCAAAAAGACCACATGCATCTCCCTTTTTCTTTACATGACATTGATGCAAACATTTAAATTTTTCTTTTTTCTTTAATCTTTAAATAGCAGCATCCTTAATATAGCAACAAATTATCATTGTCCCCCATTGTACTTCAACAAAAACTAGCCAACTCTTTCCTCTTCCATAATAACTTTTAATTCTTGCGTGATATTTTGTGTATTGTTTTCATATATTATCTCCTGCTAAGTTTGATCACACCCAATGTTGGCTAACTTATCCACCAACTTATTCCCTTCCCTGTATGTATGCTTTATTTGCAAAAAATTGAACTTATCCATTATTTTCCATACTTGTTGCAACATGTATCTTAACTTCCAACAAAACACCTTTCTCTCTTTACATGTATTAACAATGATTAGTGAATCACCTTCAATTTCCAAGGTATTGAGCTTCAAACCTCTAGCTAATTACACACTATACAACAAGGCTTGTGATTCTGCAATGTTATTTGTACCTTTATGAAGTTTTATTGATTTAGCTAAAATGATAAAACCTTTATGATCCCTTATTACGATTCCTGCCCCTGAAATTCCTAGATTTCCACGTGATGCACCATCAAAATTCAACTTAAAATATCCTTTTGGAGGTGGAATCTAGGCTATTTTGCTTCTGTCTAATTTACTTTTTGGGTTTTGGTGCAAGCTTCCTTTGAAAGGGAGCACAACATTAGTCCACTTTTGTGTTAACTTTGAATCCCAATTTGTGAACAATGAACCAGTTTTTTTTACCTATTGAACACATGCATTTTTTATCTCTGTTATTGAAGATTCTATCTTCACCAAAACCTGCTCCACCTTTATTTTTTCATTCTTGAAAATCCTTTTGTTTTGCTCCCACCAAATGCTCCATAGTACTACAGAGGGAACCACTCTCCATATGCATGCAAACAACAATGATTTATACAATATTGGCAAACTTGAGAATAAATCCCATAAATTATTTGGTAGTGGTGAATACCAACTTAATTTGTTTTTTATAAAAGACCAACAGTGAAATACAAAAGGACAATGAATGAACAAATTATTTACCTCCTCCATTTCATTTTCACACAATACACATTTGAATTGAGGTGCTATCCCAAGTTTGGCAAGCCTATCACTTGTCAAAATTCTCCTTTTAATAGACAACCATGAAAAACACCCAACCTTTGGAAGCACTTTTGAATTCCAACAAAAGGATAAGGCTCTTTGTGGCCTAATATTTTCCCCTTTACTCATTACCACCTTGTATCCCATTTTGACTGTGTAAATACCTGATTTAGAAGGCACCCATAGCATCACATCCTCTCCACTCGACACAGACATTCCTTTCACTTAATCTACATTTAAGCTCCTCTTTTTGATCATTTGGACAAGTAATGGAAGACACACCTTTCCAATTAACTTTTCATGTACACTCATCTATGTTTACAAAATAATCTTTACTTTTTCCCCCCAATTTGAGATGAGTAAATTTTGTATGATTTGCAAATTTTGAATTGTATTTAGAGGAGCATGCCCCCCCCCCCAAGAATCCTCCCAAAATTTAGCTTGTTGACCATTTTGAATTTCCCAAGTAATATACGGGGTGATTACCTTTCTACATGTAATCGAAAAGTTCCACATTGTAGAACCTTGTGGTGGGTTTGAGAGAGTAAAAATTATCTTTGGGTCTACATTATCAAGATACTTTTCTTGCATGACCTTACACCATTTTGATTGAGGCTTAGAATACATATACCACACTAGCTTTTCCCTTAGATCCTAATTTCTAGCTGATAAATTGTGTATTCCAGCTCCCCCTTTTAGTTTCTCTTCACAAATATTTTCCAATGATATAAGTGGAATCTTCCTCTTGTTTTCTAAATTCCCCTTCCATAATAAATCCATGATTAAATTTTCAATTATCACAAGCACTGCTTTTGGAGCTTTCAATACAACCATGTAATAATTGGGAATGGCAGAAAGTATTGATTTGACCATTAGTATATGACCTGACAATGATAACCATCTACCCTTCCAAGCTGCTATCCCCATCTGAATGCTTTGAATGATCTTATCCCAATAGGATATTCTATTTGCAACATTGAAAAAATGAATCCTGAGGTACTTACAAGGTAATTCTACTATTTGAAATCCAAGAATATTGACAATTTTCCTTTGTAAACCTGACTTGATATTAAAAGCATAAATCTTTGATTTTTTCACATTTATTTGTTGACCTGATGCAAGTGAGTATTTATCTAAAATAGACTTAATATGCTTGGCCTCTTGTAGCATGGCCTTACCAAATAATATTGTTTCATCCACAAACAAAGAGTGTGTTACAGATATATCAGTTGAAGGAATTGAAATACCTTTCCACAACCCTTGAACATGTGACCTTTTGATTGATCTACTAAGAGCTTCTGCTAATATTATGAATAAAAAAGGTGAGAGTGGATCACCTTGCATTACTCCTTGTGTAGAACTAAAGAAACTTGTTGATGCACCATTAATTAATACTAAGAATTATGTACCTTTTAAACAAGACAAAACCCACCTACACCATTTATCATGAAAACCAAATTTCTTTTTAACACTTGCATCAAGAAAGACCAATCCACTTTATCATAAGCTTTCATCATGTCTAGCTTAATGATAAATGATGAAATTTTGTGCAAAGAAATAGAATGTAGAACTTCATGTGACACCAAGGTCCCTTCTATTGTTTCTCTACCAAGAACAAAACCACCTTGTGAACTTCTAAGATCAATTTTAGAATAAGAGGCAACAAATGAAGATAGATAGCTTTGGTGAAAATATTGTAAACAATGTTACAAAGGGAAATAGGATGAAATTCTGAAAAATACTTTGGATCCTTAACCTTTGGAATTAATGCAATGTGTGTGACATTGAATTGCTTAAGCATAGAGCAAGAAGACCTAGACTCCTCCTAGGCCTTATGAAGATCAATACCTATGAAATCCCAACACTTTTGAAAAAAAATTGCTATGAATCCATTTGGCCCTAGGGCCTTATCTAGTTTAAGTTAAAAAAAACCATTTTCACTTCATCCAAGGTAAAAGGTTTATTGAGTTCTACATTATCTTGTTCAGATAGTAAAGTAGGGATTTCTTGTAACATATCCTCTCTTTCTTTTTCAATCTGATTTGATTGTTGTGCCGGTGTTGTTAATAGATTTGAGAAGAATTTGATCCCTTCATTTTGTATGTTAGCTTCATTTTTTAACCACTTGCTAGTAGCACTTTCCTGAATTTGAAACACTACATTCTTTGCTTTCTTAATCTGAGCTGACATATGAAAGAACTTAGTATTTTTATCTCCTTCTCTAAGCCACAATTCACATGATTTTTTACTCCAATACATCTCCTCCCGCAACACCAATTCTTCCCATTCCATTTGTAACCTTTTCTACTGCTCAAAATACTGTGACGTCAACCCTTGATTTATAATTTGCTCATTGATAACTTCCAACTATTTTAAAATCAAATCCTTTTGGTGAAAAATGTTTTTAAACACATGAACATTCCAATGCTTTATTTTTCCTTTCAAATACAACATTTTTTTGCAAAATTTGTACATGATAGAACCTATCTCATATGATGCTTGCAACCACCATGTTTTCAACAATGGAAGAAACTCATTATGCTGAACCAAATAGATTCAAACTTAAAAGTTGATCTCCACTTTTGAGGAGAATTAGTGATTGCAATGCTTAAACAAGTAGGAAAATGATATAATCCTGATCATGGTAAAATTTGTGAGGTTTGCACATATTTACCAAGCACCCAATTTGACGATATCAAAAATCTATCCAACCTTATAGCTATTTGCAAAAAATCTTGCCTCTTATAGGTCCATGTATATGGGCCTTTAGTTGGTTTCATATCTAGAAGTGCATTATTGTAAACAAAACTATTAAATTCATCTGTCGTCTTTTGGGGTGGTATAATTCCCCCTTTATTTTCTTGAAGAGATAAGATTGCATTAAAATCTCCTGCAAGAACAACTTTCTCTAATCCTGATTGCCCAAAAATTAAATCAAGTTCCTTCCATAATCTTTGTTTATCTGATGTTGAATTTGGAGCATACACATTTACCAACAAGAAAGTTAAGTCAAAATGAGTAGCACGGAGCAATTGCCAATGTAGGGTATTAGAGATAGATTCCATCTATACAGTTCTTGCATTCCACAATGTTATCAAACCCCCGGATGCTCCTTGTGCCTCTCTTTGACATGATTTCCACAAATTCCACTTACTAATTATATTCTCATAATTATCCTTAGATAACTTAGTCTCTTGTTGTGAGATAAGGAGGATTTGCTACACACAAGTCTCTTCATTCTCAAGACAATCCCAAGGAATGAACCGCCCTTATCTACCTTGACATAAGATGAATGAATAAATTGCAAAGGAAGTGTATACAAGTTAACTATCAAGGAAGACTACTTCAGATTCTGAGAGAGTGAAACTTCTAGATTTCTACCTTCGATAGAGGAGCTCTCGACCAAAGGAAAATAACACTGATCTAGGGTGCCAACACAGCACGCTGGTGTCCAAATGGCACGTTGGCATCCGCATCTTGAGCAACAGAGAGCTCAGGAACTTAGGCGGGCGAAACAAAGTTTCACTTCTTAACCCTGATCCAAGGTCTACTTAATAGAATAATAAAACAGAGAACAAAAACTATGAGAAAGTACAAGGATAACTTGGAGAAAACTTACCCCCAACTGGATGCCTGAGTCTTTGCTCCAAACCTTGCCTTGCAACCTATACACAAAACAAATGAGGGAGAGATGTTGGGGCTGTATAGGGGTCTGTCGCAGTCAAACCCCCACTTTGGTGTTCCCACCTCCATAGAAAACCAGATAGAAAGAGAGTGTAACTGAAATAGGAAAAGATGGTGGTGAAAGCAAAACCCACTTCAAGAGTAGAACCCGCACCATGAAGTATTAAATGAACAAAGAGATCTAATCTATTCACAAATAGAAAATAGTGAGTGAGTGTTACCAAAAGGCCTCAGCCCCCTCTTGAACACACAGACACACTATTGAATGCTTGCTAGAGAGCTTTGGTTGTTGGAGGGACCTCAGTCTGATAGAGCTTTTCTTGTAGAAGTGTTGATGTCAAGAGTGAAAGAGATTCAAGAATGAAGTTGAAGAGAGAAGCTTGATTGAATGAATGGACCCCCAAAATGAGAGAAAATGAGGGGTTTTGTTGCATACAAGTACAGCAAAGAGTCGTTACACTCAAAAAAATTCCTGTTGGGACACGCGTCAAGAGTCAAGATTCAAGATTCATGATTTCAAACTCAGAAAATTGTCAAGACACTAGCATGCTACGTAGACGTTCGTGCACCATGTAGGCATCCAAATCATAGGTTTTCAGGAAATGTATCATCCGGCTACTATTGCTTTGTCATTGGTCCACATGGAGTTGGAATCATGAAATTCTGAACCATAATATTTTTCCATTAATGTGTTTAGGTGTCATAAATGCTAGGCAAAGTGCTAAAATGTGGAATTTCCCCTAGGTGCAATTCTACGACATTACACTTTCATTAAAACTATATTAGCCTCTGAAGAATTTATCTACTGCTTGATCTGGGCTCTCTTGTTAGGGGCATTAATACCCCTAACATTCCAAGAGACTATCTTCATGGTGATTGAAGAGAGCAACCTGCTCTCCTCAATATTTTTTTTCTGTTTCCATCTAAAGTTAATTGAATCCCTACAACAATCTCCTCATGCATCTTTGTTGCATTAGACTTCCTCCCTCTCTTACCTGGAAATTTTATCATAGGTGAAATTGCAAGTGTTTGACTTATAGTTAACTTCTTTGAAAAATCATAATCAGTATCATACACTCTTGTTACATCCTCTTTCTCTTCTTTTTCCTTTAACTGATCCTCTATTTCTTGTGTGTCAACTACAGAAGCTGTTAGAGAATTTTTCAATGTATCATCAGACTTTTCTTCCCAAAACTCCCCATCTTCCTTATCTCCTTCTTCTGCAATTTCATCAACTAAACTTGAACCTACCATATTAGCAATATAGTCTGCCCAACTCTACAAGTTGTCACTTCACCCAACTTATGTATTTCATGTAAGTCTAACCTATCCACTTTTTGAACTATACAAGGAAAGTTAGATTCATTCATTTTTTGAGATTCAGGTGTAACAAAAGTGTTGATCATGAGTCCAATTCTTCCTTTCAACTCACAGATTTAGAGAACATTGAATTCACCCACATCAATGTTAAAATGATTCCTTCTAACTGTTGAACATTAACTAAGGAAAATCTTGGTGAATAAAAATTCATTGAATTATCTATGTCCATATTTGAAATAGCCACTTTATTATGCCAACCTTTGGGAAAATTAACTGCAAAATTTGTGACCCTCCCTTTCTTTGAAAGTATGTCAGTAATGTTGAGGACGAAAGTATGATTTTTATGATAAATACTGGCAGACCTATCCAGGTCCTATGCCATCAAAACATGACTGATGACCTGTGATGTAGATGGAAAGCTCTTTAATTCAATTTGATAGGGTTCCATCACTATAAATTTGTCTTTTCTCAATCTCTCAACAGTCAACCTTGTAGTAATAAGAGCCAAATCCAACCTAGCATTTGAGCATTCTGGTGAAGAGGAACCAAATGCATTTTCTTTTAGAGCTCTACATATTTGTAACAATCTCAGTTTGGTTTTCAATAGAGATTGATTCACGTAGGGAAAATGCACTTTGTTTCAAAACTATATCCTCCATGTTGGCAACAAACTTTGTTTGGTTTTCAATAGACATTGATTCACCTATATCATGGATATCCTATGCTTCTACACATTTTTGTATTGAATGCCCCAAAATGTGACAATAGGTACAAACAATATTAGGGTTTTCAATTAGGATTTCCTTCATCAAAGTTCCAAACTTTGAATGAATCCTAATTTTTGAAGGAAAATCCTTCAATGTGTTAAGCAATACACATACTCTAACCGGTTTACTTGGATTTTTAAAGAAATCCATATCATGCCTTACAAAGTCCCCCAGATTATTAGTAATGGTTTCCACTATACCCATTTCCCTATATTTTAGTAGAAGTGCAGGCAATTGAATCCAGAAAGGAATAAATTTGATTACAACAGAGTTAGGAACAAAATTTGGGATCCATGGCTAAGTGTATAAGCCAGATCCCTCAAAAACTCATGATTTGACCCTAGAAACCACATCTCTTTGTTGCTTTGTGGAAAAGAAAACAATGAAATAGTCATTTCCGTAATCTATGTAAAATATCTGGTTTGCCCCATCCCATTCTGAATAAAGTAAATCTTTTAAAACATCAACAGAAGGCAAAAGGTTCCAAAACTTACAAATTAAGGCATGATCTTTGAGATCTTCTATTTGCGTACCCAATGCTTCTTCAGGCAAGGTGAGACGAACAAGATCTTTGTTCATAGACTCTTTTGCACAAGCCTGTGGTGGACATTCTTTACGAACCCACTTCAAAACTCCTTTCCTTTGTGCATTTTCCTCTTGTATTTTACAAATACATTGATAATCTGAATGCTTTAAGGAAATACTATTTGGAAAAGAGGCCCTAAATGGGCAATGAATAAGATCTAGCGAGGGCGAACACTTGAGTTTGATTTGTTGCACATTCTTTAGCTGCAAATGAAGGATCTGATAACAATCTTCATGCTTCTGAACAATGTTGTTTGGAAAGATCTTAATCAGAATATCATTCGGGTAAGATGCAGGTTTCAAAAATTTCTCATTTCGAGACTCCAATACACAAGCAGCCTTGACACCATCTTGTCCCTTTATAAACTGTTGATTCAAATGATGGAAATCATCAAAATTTGGATTGAAGGGAACTCCAGCCTTAATCAAAATGTTGTTTGGAAAAGAAGTTGGAGGCATCAAGCTGAAAACCACATCTGCCCATGAATGATGAGAAGAGCTTGACAATTCTTCATGGGTTTTCAAATCTGATACACATAATCAAATGGAGGTTGTGTACCCCAATTAAGTATTTTTGTGGGTTGGAAAGGGTTCCCATTGGAACGCTTGGAATTCTTTTGAGAAGAATCACATCCCCCATTGTTGAAAAACTCAGAGCCCTTCAAAAAGCTAGAAAACCCCTGTTTCTTTCAAGAAATTAAATTTCCTGAGTAACGAGGCATCCTAAGTAACGAGACAGTGATCTACGATGATCAACACTAAAAATCTGTGAAAAAGTACTCCTACCAGGACAATTTGCTCCATGGAATCTCGATTGATACACAGAATGCCTTGATTTTTTCAAAAAGCTACCATTGGTGAGTAGAGGTGCGCTCTATTTTGTGCGGTCCCCCATCCTATCTCCAATCTAGCTTTGTCCATTTTCAAAAACTCCTATAATCTTTTTTTTAGACTGCAGGAATCAATCGGGTATTCGTCCCCCTATAAACTACAGTGCACCTAGTAAACTTTTTCACATGACTAGTGGCATTGGCGTGACACGCCCTCTGGTACCATGGGTTTGGGGGGAGACTAGACCTCATGACCTCTTTCCTACAATATGATGCTTTAGCCAATCGAGCTAGGCCCCCCACCCCTTATTTATAATCTTATTATTATTAGTCATAATTATCTAAATAATTATAAAAATTGACAAGTAGCATATGGAATATCCATTATATTTTTTAGATCATGGAACATTTGATAGTTTTTTGTAAAATTATTTTTCTTTTCCCTTCAAACATACATCTTAAATGTATTAATCAATTTAAAATAATGCATGCATATCTTGAGCAAGATTCAATGACTAGTTTTTTTACTTATGCAAAACTATCAATTCTATTACATACTAGATAGTTGATTAATTTTCAATCCTATTTAGTTTACATTCTTGAAAAATAGATTAAACAAGTTTATTGTAAATAATCCCTTAAACCATAGAGCCTCTTGGTTTACATTTTTTAACTTTCCTATGGGTTGCTTTAGTATGACCTCAACTAGTTGTGTATGTCATTTTATGTCCATATAGTTGTAAGGCTTAACAAAGGCACACAGAAGTCTTAAAATTTTATTCTTACATAACAAGTTGTAGAGTGCTTCTTAGCATGACCATTATTTACATACTTAAAGACACTAGACAAGCACTTTGTAATTTAAAAGGTCTAATTTTGTTTAGGATAGAATAAAATAAATATAGATAGGATCATGTTCTTAGATTTAAGATAATTACTATGAGTCTATCTCAGTCACTTAGATTCTGGTCTTCTAACATTTCTATTAGTAATCTAATTCTAAAACTCAACTTGTAATTTTTAATCGTAATATAAAATAATATTAAATCTGCATTGTATTGATTTCAAAATATGCAACCCTAAACAACATATTTCAATTTAATACATGTTCATCCAATCTCAATTAATTACTTCAATGATTATTTCAATGTTGACAACTCTCATACTTTTAAATTTGTATTTAAAATTAATATATTAACTAAAATATATTTATTTTTTCATACTAACATTTTATAAGTCACTAGCATCCATAACACTACTTAAAATAAATTTTGATGGCCACACTTGGAAAGATTCACAAATCACAAAAAGTGTGCATACATATATAAAATGGATTGTTATCATATATTTTATAAGAGTTAAAATTATTATGTTGTTGTGGTCTAATAAGATATGTATTCATCTTCGCTACGAATCCTAAGGTCACATGAATAAAGGCAATCCTTTGACAATGTACATGTGATCACATGAATATACCTTTTGGTCTAAGGCACATGACTCTCTTTTAAGATAAATGGGATTCCACTAAGCAACCCCTATATTACTATTTATTTATTGTATGTTTTAATATTGAATACCCAAAGGCTACTTTATAATATCATATAATAAATTGCAATCATTCATCAAAGGTATGAAAAATATGTGCATGTGAAGCCTAAAGGGCTCTTTAGTTTTTTATATAATTGAAAATAAATGGTACCTTGTATCTATACTCATTCCATGTGAAACTATATCATTCAATCATAATCTTACTTTAATCTAGAATATCATATCATTGTTGTATTGTTTATATGGACCTATCACACGCACTACAAAGAAAATTTATTCAGATCATGGGATGCACCATCACAATATCTTAACTATTTATTTAGTTTTAAAATGTGCCTTTTCCAAATGTGGGGAACACTTAAACCATAATATTATAGATTAAGATTGAAATAATATATATGAGTATGCATGTTATCTAAACTTGGGACAGAGAATGTTTAACTAAAGGGTTTAAAGACTTGGAGACATTTATTTAGTTTAATAATCTAAATGGAATTTAAATAATAACAAACAAGTCATTTGATTGCATTTGTGATTGAGATTGATTTAATGTTAGTAGATAGTTTTTGTTGTTATGTGTTTTTTTAAATATTTTTTGTGTTGTGGAAACTTTTATTAAAATATTTACGAGGTTATTTTTTCATTTATGTAAATTTTATATTTTATTTTAATTATTTTTTTCTTTTTTGTCAACATGATTCAAGATTGTTTTATTATATAGAATTATTTTATTCTCTAAAGGTGGTGAGAGTTCTCACATGTAGATATCATCGTGGTCCAAATTCATAGGTCATAGTATACTTTTCTCACATCATATACAATCTTCTATTAAAGATTAAGTAATATACTTATTAATATATAATTGGTTTGAAACAAAGAGACAAAAATTCTTGTCCTCCAAAGAGTACAATTTGGACTTTAATTTTAATGCATGTTATCCTTTCCATATGGTGACTGGAAAATTCAGTGGTCTAGCTTTGTGAAGAAATTATCCTACCAATTGTAGAACCTAATATTGAGTTGATATAAGTATTAGACCCAAACTCAAAAGTATATAAAATAGAGAATAACTAACTTGAAAAGATACCATGTTTTGATAAAAAGAGTCAAATTTTTTCTCTATTTTTTACCACGGACACTAAGGTTTAAACTAGAAAATAGAAACTTAGATTATGTGTTGTTATGGGTTCACTTTTATGCATTTCCATGGAATTATACTAAGGAGTAATAGAGGGGGGTAGCTAACTTCTTAGAAGACCTTATTCCTATGTTGTAGATAACAATAAATAAAAAACCACAACCTTTGTAAGAATTTGTGTGGTGATGGACCTTAATCAAATTCTTTTGAAAATATCACCTTTTAAAATGATGACTATCAATTATAAGAAGAAATTTTTAATTTTGATAAAGCTCCCTTATGTTGTCACATTTTCCATCAATATGGACATTTAGTTTTTTTTAATTGTTAACCCCTAATCAAGGAAGTTGAGGATTATTCTACACTCTTATAAAGAGTGATGAGTTTCCACAAAGATTTACTATTGTCAATCAAAATCACAAGATATATTGTAGCTCTTTTAGGTCGTACAAAATTGTATACTAAGGATTCAAATACTAGAATTGTTAAAGATGCATTCAATTTGTGATAAAAAGGCTAGAACGATACCTAAGTTAGACAAAAATGTATTCTTTAATCTCTCAATAGATGATCATTATCTCAAATAATAGCATTTGATATTTTCATATGATTGTTGAAAATTTTAATTATCTTACTTTAGGATGGGATTATCCTACCAATTCGATTAAGAATGGAACCTACTATTAAACTCTGATACTAATATTGATCCAAGTCTTTTTTTCTTTGTTAATTTTATAAGATTAAAAGATGAGAAATAATTAACTTAATTATGGGAAAGATTTTTATTAAGGATTGTGTTTTGGTCTCTATTTTCAACAACAAGCATCAAGTTTTAACCCTTAAAAGAGAAATTAGATTTTGTGTTGATTTGGGTCCTATATTCATTTGTATTGGAATTATGGATTAGGAGTAAAATATATTCTACTAAGAAGTGCATTCACAAGATGGTTAGTCTCTTGGGAGTCTACATTCCCATGTTAGAGACAATAAGCAAAAAAAAATCCTTTATAGGTATTTTTGTGTGGATGGACCTTAATCATCCTCTTCTAAAATTTCATCTTTAAAAGGGTGGTTATTGTTAGAATTGTGAAAAACACAAGTCACAAGATCAAACAACGAACAAAAACACCTTTCACACAAGAGATCTGCAAACAAAAAATTGATATATTCCTCAACAAGAAAAAGATGTCTACTATTTCCAAATAGGACAAAATACTAGAAATACATATAGAACAACTAAAACTGAGTCATCACACACAAACGAAAAGTTTCCAAGAGCTAAGACATCCAAGTAATTCACTAGAATGTGAAAACCCAAAAAGTTGAATAAAATGTACCTTTTACAATCTATGATACTTGAACTTTATAAGTAACTTGAGATGACACTCAAGATGTGATAAGAATAAGAATCATATTTCTCCAAATCTAGTTTCTAAACTATTAGGTACTTTTTAAATGGTTAATACTAAGGTAAAAAACTAAGTACATTCAAAATTGATCATATTTTTATCATTGAAATATAACATAGCATCTAGTGCACATGCCCTTTTTTCTAAAACATTATTAAATAATTTTAAAAACCAATTGATGGAAAGAGAATTAGACTTATGTAGTACAAGTTATATATTTTTACTAATATATTTTATTATGATATTTTGAAGTGGATGCAAACTAATCATATGTGTCACCTAATTTTCATAAAAATTATTTAAAATGTGAAAAAATTAATGTGCAAAGAATGAAGCATAGAAAAATCATATATAATATTTTTTTAAAACTTGAATAAACAAATCAAAAATAATAATAAAATAATATATTTGAGGTATATGAACACATCACTAAAATTACAAAAATAAATACCTTGATATATTAAAAGAATTAAAAAACCCATGTTGTTAGAAAGTTAAGAAGTAAATTGATGTCTTAGAGATGATTTCGTGGAATATCATGCTAAAACATAAAAAATCAATTAAAAAATATATGAAAATTATATTTTACGTACAAAAATGGATTAGGGAGCCCAATGTGTAGGTCTAAATATTAGACTTGAAAATCCAAGCCTTGTGGGCAATATTTTCATAATTTGAACTATAATGTACATATGGCACACACATTTTGATGTCTTAGTGGTAATTTCATGAAACTTCATGTTAAAAAATGTAAACCTTATGAAAAATAAGTTTTAACGTGCTATTTTATATGCAAAACATAGATTAAGGAGCTCAATATGTAGATCTAAACCTTAGAATTAGAAATCCAAGTCTAATAGACAAGATTTGAGTAGTTTGAATTATAATATGCATAATAGACACACATTATATCATTAACATATTATATAATGTGCACACATTATAAACAATACAAAAATAACTAAATAATCAACAACAACAAAAAAATCCTAAAACCATTTTATGGTGTTAAAAACCATTCCAAATAATTATCCCAATTCAACTTCGCCCATTATATTTATAAATGCTTTAACGAAAATATCATCTTCAATCATTACATATCATCTTCAATTCATTACATTTGTTATTACTATTATGAATAATGAAGACTAAAAATGAGAGATTTCTTACATTCAATAAAACTTTCGCCAAGTCCAAAATGTATACATGTATTACAAAGCATTGTATTAATATTATATTCAATGATGGCATGCTTTACTTAACTCACATAAGATAAATAAAACAAATGAAATAAGTGTACTAATCTTATTCATTCCTATGATCAATAATTTGTAAATATAGGATGCACCAAGAATCCTAACAAAGTTGTGTAAGTTTTTTTCTTAAATGCATATGTGGCACTAATAACTTATAGAATAAATCCATTTTTATCATGACTACTAAGATAAATCTTTATCTATGACTTTGGATGTACTTCAATAAAGGTGTTTATATGATTGCAATATATTATTCTTTCATTCAAATGCACGTGGTCTTCTATCTAATCTGCCTTGGAATGGTCTAATCAATGCATATAAATTAAATTTTAACTACCATATAAATGAATAGTTATATGTTAGTTTTAGAAGTTTCAAATTAATTTATATTTAATGATTGGAAATTTATAAGAACTTTTTTATATAGAGGAATGGTATTAGTTGGGATATTAGTCAAGGTCTTATTTGTGAGGCTCTAATTTTTCAGTTGTTATAATATTTTATTCACATGAGTTACACTTTCTCATGTAATGACTAAAGTCAAGAATTCGAACTTGTAACCACTATGTATGTCTTTCAATGGTTTAACCATTTAGTCTAAGCCCCATGTGCCACAATAATTCATTTATTGATACATAAGTTAAATCAATATATTTGGTTACTTTTAAGAAGTCAAATGTTGTCACTTCTAGTTGAGAAGATGTAGATGAACTAGAATCCATTATATACAATGGTTTTGAGTCTAGTCGATTATTACCCACTATGGGGAAAGCTTGAGTTGATTTAGAGCATCATAGGAAGTCAAAAGAAAGAGGAAATTTGAAAGAAAAGAAAAAATGTATTATATAATTGGTAGCAAAACCAATGGTTGATGTACGAAGTAGTTTCATAATCTCCATGATGGTTTCATAATTTCCCCAATTGAAATTAATTTACTCTATAGTTACATAACTACTAGTCTACATCAAGTGGCGGTTTCACCCATTTTCTTCATACAAGACCTTTGGTTACAAATTATGTCTCTTCATCTCCCAAATATTATGGATGAATATTTCCACCCATAGAAGGGTTAGCTCTAGTTTATACCTTTCTATATATTCATTTTATAATATTATAAACAAATAATAGGGGAAGCAACATAGTTGTAGGTATATATAGGTGGTAGATATTAGTGTTGTTGATGTCATGGGTTCCTATTAGTCCTTGCTAGATGTTGTTCAACACTTGAAAAAGCTAAGAATATAATCTCATGAGGACCTTTTGCTCACTCTTAAATGAGATTTTCCCTATTTATGTGTTTATTTATCTACATGTTGTCTCCAGTCAATTTTTATGTTTGCATATTCTATGATTAATCATCTTTAAGTAATGATATTGCTATCAAGATTCAACCGTGTAGTTTTACAAGTCAAACTCATTGACCCATGTTTCATGAGTAGTGGTTCACAAGAACCCATCTCTCATGATAATGAATGGTGCACTTAACACTCATTGCATCTAGGTGATGCTCATAGAGGTGAAGCATTGGGCCATCTCGGGAGGTCACCCATCCCAATACTACTCTAGCTCAAGCGCGCTTAACCACAGAGTTTTTCCCAAGGTTAAGCCCACTTAGCTTGTAGCCCCATTTCCAAAACCTTCAGCAAGTGTGGTGCCTTATGAACCACTCATTATAGAGCCCCTTTAGCTCATCAATTGATAAGTAGGAGGCATTTTTCATAGCATGTCAAATTATGATATTGCTATCAGGGTTCAACCGTGTAGTTTTATGACTCAAACTCATTGATCCATGTTTCATGAGTAGTGGTTCACAAGAACCCATCTCTCATGATAATGAATGGACACTTAACACTCATTGCATCTAGGTGATGTTCACAGAGGTGAAGTGTTGGGCCATCTCGAGAGGTCACCCATCCCAGTACTACTCCAACTCAAGCGCGCTTAACCACATAGTTTTCCCCAAGGTTAAGCCCACTTAGCTTATAGCCCCATTTGCAAAACCTTCAACAAGTGTTGTTCCTTATGAACAATTCATTATAGAGCCCCTTTAGCTCATCAATTGATAAGTAGGAGGAATTTTCCACACCATGTCAAATTATGATATTGCTATCAGGATTCAATCGTGTAGTTTTACAAGTCAAACTCATTGACCCATGTTTCATGAGTAGTAGTTCACAAGAACCCATCTCTCATGATAATGAATGGTCCACTTAACACTCATTGCATCTAGGTGATTCTCACAGAGGTGAACCACTGGGCCATCCCGGGAGGTCACCCATCCCAGTACTACTCCAGCTCAAGCACGCTTAACCACAAGGTTTTCCCCAAGGTTAAGCCCACTTAGCTTGCAACACCATTTGCAAAACCTTCAACAAGTGTTGTGTCTTACGAAACATTCATTATAGAGTCCCTTTAGCTCATCAATTAATAAGTAGGAGGCATTTTCCACAACATGTCAAATTATGATATTACTATCAGGATTCAACCTTGTAGTTTTATGATTCAAACTCATTGACCCATGTTTCATGAGTAGTGGTTCACAAGAAAACATCACTCATGATAATGAATGGTCCACTTAACACTCATTGCATCTAGGTGATGCTCACAAAGGTGAAGCATTGGGCCATCCCGAGAGGTCATCCATCCCAGTACTACTCTAGCTCAAGCACGCTTAACCACAAAGTTTTCCCCAAGGTTAAGCCCACTTAGCTTGCAGCCCCATTTGCAAAAACTTCAGCAAGTGTTGTTCCTTATGAACTATTCATTATTGAACCCCTTTAGCTCATCAATCGATAAGTAGGAAGCATTTTCCACAACATGTCAAATTATGATATTGCTACCAAGATTCAACCATATACTTTTACAAGTCAAACTCATTGACCCATGTTTCATGAGTAGTGGTTCACAAGAACCCATCTCTCATGATAATGAATGGTGCACTTAACACTCATTGCATCTAGGTGATGCTCAAAGAGGTGAAGAATTGGGCCATCCCGAGAGGTCGCCCATCCTAGTACTACTCCAACTCAAGCGCGCTTAACCACAGAGTTTTTCACAAGGTTAAGCTCACTTAGCTTGTAGCCCCTTTTGAAAAACCTTCAACAAGTGTTGTGCCTTATGAACCACTCATTATAGAGCCCAATTGATAAGTAGTAGGCATTTTCCACAACATGTCAAATTATGATATTGCTATAAGGATTCAACCATGTAGTTTTACGAGTCAAACTCATTGACCCATGTTTCATGAGTAGCGGTTCACAAGAACCCATCTCTCATGATAATGAATGGTCCACTTAACACTCATTGCATCTAGGTGATACTTACAGAGGGTAGCATTGGGTCATCTCGGGAGGTCACCCATCCCAGTACTATTCCAGCTCAAGCATGCTTAACCACAGAGTTTTCCCCAAGATTAAGCCCACTTAGCTTGCAACCCCATTTGCAAAACCTTCAGCAAGTGTTGTGCCTTATGAACAATTCATTATAGAGCCCCTTTAGCTCATCAACTGATAAGTAGGAGGAATTTTCCATAGCATTTCAAATTATGATATTGCTATCAAGATTCAATTGTGTAGTTTTATGAGTCAAACTCATTGACCCATGTTTCATGAGTAGTAGTTCACAAGAACCCATCTCTCATGATAATGAATGGTCCACTTAACACTCATTTCATCTAGGTGATGCTCACAGAGGTGAAGCACTGGGTCATCTCGGGAGGTCACCCATCCCAGTACTACTCCAGCTCAAGTGCACTTAACAACAAAGTTTTCCTCGAGGTTAAGCCCGCTTAGCTTGCAACCCTATTTGCAAAACCTTCAACAAGTGTTGTGCCTTATGAAACATTCATTATAGATTCCCTTTAGCTCATCAATTGATAAGTAGGAGGCATTTTCCACAACATGTCAAATTATGATATTACTATCAGGATTCAACCTTGTAGTTTTACGAGTCAAACTCATTGACTCATGTTTCATGAGTAGTGGTTCACAAGAACCCATCACTCATAATAAGGAAAGGTCCACTTAACACTCATTGCATCTAGGTGATGCTCAAAAAGGTGAAGCATTGGGCCATCCCAGGGGTCACCCATCCCAGTACTACTCTAGGTCAAGTGCGCTTAACCACAAAGTTTTCCTCAATGTTAAGCCCACTTTGTTTGCAGCCCCATTTGCAAAACCTTCAACAAGTGTTGTTCGTTATGAACCATTCATTATAGAGACCCTTTAGCTCATCAATCGATAAGTAGGAGGCATTTTCCACAACATGTCAAATTATGATATTGCTATCAAGATTCAACCGTGTACTTTTACAAATCAAACTCATTGACCCATGTTTCATGAGTTGTGGTTCACAAGAACCCATCTCTCATGATAATGAATTTTTCACTTAACACTCATTGCATCTAGGTGTTGCTCACAAAGATGAAGCATTGGGCCATCCCAAGAGGTCACCCATCCCAATACTACTCTAGCTCAAGCACACTTAACCATAGAGTTTTCCCCAAGGTTAAGCCCACTTAGCTTGTAGCCCCATTTGCAAAACCTTTAGCAAGTGTTGTTCATTATAGATCCCCTTTAGGTCATCAATTGATAAGTAGGAGAAATTTTTCACATCATTTCAAATTATGATATTGCTATCAAGATTCAACCATGTAGTTTTATGAGTCAAGCTCATTGACCCATGTTTCATGAGTAGTGGTTCATAAGAACCCATCTCTCATGATAATGAATGGTCCACTTGACACTCATTGCATCTAGGAGATGCTCATAGAGGTGAAGAACTGGGCCATCCTGGGAGGTCACCCATCCTAGTACTACTCCAACTCAAGCGTGCATAACCATAGAGTTTTCCCCAAGGTTAAGCCTACTTAGCTTGTAGCCCCATTTACAAAACCTTCAACAAGTGTTGTGCCTTATGAACCATTCATCATAGAGCCCCTTTAGCTCATCAATTGATAAGTAGGAGACATTTTCCACAGCATGTCAAATTATGATATTGCTATCATCAACCGTGTAGTTTTACGAGTCAAACTCATTGACCCATGTTTCATGAGTAGTGGTTCACAAAAACCCATCTCTCATGATAATGAATGGTCCACTTAACACTCATTGCATCTAGGTGATTCTCACAGAGGTGAAGAACTGGGCCATCTTGGGAGGTCACCCATCCCAATACTACTCCAACTCAAGCGTGCATAACCACAGAGTTTTCCCCAAGGTTAAGCCCACTTAGCTTGTAGCCCCATTTGCAAATCCTTCAACAAGTGTTGTGCCTTATGAACCATTCATTATAGAGCACCTTTAGCCCATTAATTGCTAAGCTCATCTTTAAGTAGTTTGATTTTTTTTTTGCATTATTAGTTGAAATAGGCTCATTTTTAGCATTTAAAGATTGCTAATCAAGAATTGGAAGTGTATTTTAGATATGGTTATTTTTGTCACATAAAATTGCACCTTATTAAACATAGGCTTAGCATTCTAATGACACAATACAAATAACCTCAAGGTGTGGGACCTTGCAGTTGAGGTTAGATCTTTGGAGAAGGTCGACTTCCTTTTCTAAACTAGGTGTAGATATTTTGGTCCAACCCAGTCTATGAAATCTTATCACTAATCCTAGTCTTTCATCTCACAAAGGAAAAAGGGAGAGAAAGAATGTTGAAAATTGAAAATATGGTGATGCACCAATGTTATAGATGTTTCTTCTTGCTTGTGATTGCATAGAATATCAACAAAATACTAGATAAATTCACACAACTCTTTGGTATGCCAGTTCCTAGGAAGTTACATGAAGTCTAGGATTTAACATACACTAAGAGGGAAATATTTCTCTACAGTTAGCTTCGGCTATCATAATTAACACAATATCCAATCTTAGGAAACAAAGAAACATTCACTCAAATATGAGGGCAAGGATATTTGCATAGCACATCCAAGGTGAGATGAGGCAAGATGGAAATTTGTATTGATAAAGAGGCATAGGCCAGTATTATAGTTACATAAAATGTAGAATATGTGTGTATCTATAAGAGAAACTAGGGAAGAACTATCATAATGAGCATAAAAGTGCCCTATATTCATCTGCAAGTCATGAGAGAGAAAAGGGATGTGAATAGGTAGGAAACCCTATCCAAAACCCTTGCAAATATGTGGACATATAAATCCAAGCAGAAATTCTGCTAAAATGGCCAGCCTTGACATCCATACCATGCCTCCACATTAATGAATTTGTGAGAAGCAAAATCATAGCTAGGGATGGCCCTCTAACAAAAAGTGGTATAAAAATAATAAATGAAGTATGGGAGCCTCATTTCTCCACTTGGAATTGGTTAAAATCCATTAAAAAACATTTTGTAGCCTCAATAATCAAATATGGTAGTTGGGGGAGTCACTGCAGGTGAAATCTGGGTCCAATTTTGAAAGTTTATTGGGCTTGTCCAAAATTCTACATGAGGTCCAAAATCCTGACATGAACCAAAGTGATAGGAATAGAATGGTGAGAGTGGGAATTCAAAACAGATTTAGACTTTTGGAAAAAAGTACAAATATCCAATAAAGGTCTAAAGTTTTGAGGAAGGAGTCAAGTTCGGGAATCCAAAATAGATCTGGACTTTTGGGCCAAAGGTGCAAAAGTCCTATCAAGTCTAAAAGTCCAACAAGATTGAAGAAAGAAAGGGGATCAGGATTGGAAATATCGATTAGATTCAAACTTTTGGACCAAAGGTCTAAAAGTATGATTGGGATCCAAATTCCCAAAAGGATGAAAGGGAGGGGAGGTTGGGAGTCAGAGTGGAGGTTGAGAGTTAGAGCAGATTTGGAGTTTTGGACAAAGTTTACAAGTCCCCACGAGACTTGATATCTCAACCAGATGAAGAAGAGATAGAAATAATGGGATCAAGGAATGAACCTGGAAATTTGGAATATGTCCTTGAATGTTCATTCGATACTTGATGTCCTAAAAGGACTACAGGAGGAAAGGGAAATCAGAGAGAACTTGCACATTTAGACTATGTCTAAATGTCTGTTATTGACTTAATGTACCAAAAGGACTAGAAGATGGAAGGAAAAGAGGAAAGGAGGAATTAGAGATTGGAAATGGACTTGGACCTTGGTTCAAGTGTTCATTCGAGACACGAAACCCTAAAAGGACCTAAAAGGGAAACTAGAAAAATCAAGGGTATTGACCATCTTTTAGATAATTTTCTTAATGGGTTTTTGACTACGCATTGGCAAAGGGATAATACAACTATCAGAGGCATTTGAGCATGATACACCATTAATATTTCTCAGATCGATTATAATTGGTGGGAATCACAAGGGGGTGGCACAAAGTGACAATATTTTGGGACTTCTGTGGGACGATTGTCTACTAATCATGGTATCAAGGGGGGCTTTTCAATCCATTCACATATAGCCATAAGGAGAACGTGCAACAACTGGCCTTCCTTGTAAAACACAATAAAACATGTGTAGGCCTACATTTGGAAGAAAAACAAAACACCTAGAGTCATACATTCTCGTAAGGAGAATGTAGAGTGTGTAGCAACACTTCTTAGAAAAGGAAAAACTAAGCAAATATGTACATGAAATCTCAAAACCCCTTAGAAATAAGGTTTGAGATGAATTCCATTAACTAGAATTGGAAGACCCTCACCATCCATCTTGGAGAGATTGAATGCACTAGCCTCCTTATGATTGGTGATGATATATGGACCTCTCCAAATGGAATCAAACTTGGTATGCCTTCCTACTTTGGATCTATTTATATCCCATTTCAACACCAAGTCTCCTTCCTAGAATACTCTATGGACAACTTTCTTGTCAAAAAAAATCTTGACCTATACTTGGTGACTCTAAAGGTTATGTATGGCCTTGCTCCTAGTCTCTTCTAACTCCATTAGCTCAACCAACCTCACCATCATGGCATCATTTTTTTGCTAATTCCATTTGATGTGCTAACTCAAGAGAAGGTAACTCCAGTGATAATGGTGGCCTCGCCTCCCTTTCGTAAACCAACATGAAAGGGGAATTTCCAATAGCTCTCTTGGGAGTGATCCTATTAGCCCAAAGGGTTGTCTTTAGCTTGTTATGCCAAGAGCTCTAATTATGCTCAATAGTTCTTTTGAGGGATTGAGCTTAATAAATACACACAATGTTTGAGGGGTTGAGCTTAATTATTTAAAGCATTGAGTTCTTATTGTGGAGCCTAATTTCAAATCCCAAAGGGACGAGTAATATGGAATTCTAAGTTGTGACTCTTGGTCTTCCATAGTTGGCTTCTAGTATTAAGGTGGTTTCTAGATAAGTGGATTTATAAGTTGTGACTCTTGGCTTTCATAGGTGGTTTCTATTGTAGTTTCACGAAAGAGGCTAGTATTATTCTGATTGTTGTACTCACAAGAGCTTGTATTGGTCTCATTTTGATGCTTGTGTGAGCAAAATATTTATTAAAATGACTAACAATATAAAAAAACAAATGCAAACAACCTCTTCCTTCTTCCCATGTGGCCTTTAAAAAACCTTCTTCTCAACTATCAATTTCACTACATCTCTACTACCTAATATTTGAATGTTGAATGATAGTCATAGGCCAACAACTTGAAATATGCAACACACTCTTCAAAGATTCTTCCTCTATTTTTCCATGCAAAATGCAAGTATACAAACATGACACTCATAACCTTACATTATCCACATGTGACCTATAACAAGGGTGACAAAAGCATGCTCATAGGCCAAAAACTTTAAAACCAAGTAAATCACAAAACAAAACATGTAGATATCAAAATTTGTGCAACCTAAAACCACTAAAACATGCAAATTCAAACCTCCATTAGCACCAATGAAGATGGGAGCCAAAGCAATAACTCTTACTAAATTTAAGGAAGCCTTAGTCTATTGGATAATCTTGTTAGCTTCGTATGTTGTTGTATCACTCTCATTATATTCTCATTATATATAGAACACATGAAAAGAAAATACAAAATCATATTTACATCATATATAAATATATATATTCTAAACAATTATATAATATGTGATTATTAGTATAATTAAAAAATTATGAAAATACACTAATTTTAACACATAATAAACAAATTTAAAAACTAAAGTCATATAATTTTATCAAATCACTAATACATAACTTGATCAAATATATTGGGAAGGCCGGAATATGGAGGACAAGGTTACGAAGGTTGGTGTAGGCATGGGAACAAAAATCAGCAAAAAGAAAGGGAACAAAGAAGAAAAGAAAGAGTGCTAAAATTTCATGGATCTTCATGAAGATTTTCATCAACAAAAACTTGACGCTGCTAAAATTATGAAAACTCTTTAATAGATTTTTTTATTATTTTGTGATCATTATCATTTTACATCTATTTTACTATTGTTTATTTTATTGATATTTTATTGACGCTTTACTATTTATAAAAGATTTTGAAACCCTTAAAATCTATGTTTTACCTCTTCAATAAAATATATTAATTTTGATAATCACAAAGCCATACTTATTACTATTAACTCTCATCAATTAAATAGATTAAAACAAACTACAAATATGCTATAGCACCTTATTTCATGGGACAAGTGACCGACAAAAGCTCAACAACAATCAGAGTTCACGGGCACACGTGACACAGAAAGAGAGCGTACATCCCACCTGACACGTCTGCCTGTGCCAGCGCCATCACCACGCAACTGTTTTGTCAGGCATTAAAATCTGTTTCAACTTCTCAAACAATGCTAAAAAGTTGAAGAGAATTAATGCACATTTCCATGGAGGCACATCACTGTTTTTTTTTTATCTTGGATTCTAAATAACTAACTCAAAATTAATTGCTTGTATTACATGCTTGGGATTAAACATTTGGATGTATTTGTTTTATTCTTTTGAGTAGGACTTGGTCATTAATATAGAGTTTTTTTAATAGTTGCAAGTTTTTGGATTCAACTGTGTATGTTTTTGTGTCGACGTTTCGGATCACACTCAGCAATCCATCTTGCAAGTTTTTGGATTCAACTATGTATGTTTTTGTGTCGACGTTTCGAATCACGCTCAGCAATCCATCCGACTGTGTATGTTTTTGTGTCGACGTTTCAGATCACGCTTAGCAATCCATCCGACTGTGTATGTTTTTGTGTCGACGTTTTGGATCACGCTCAGCAATCCATTCGAGGATGGATTGCTAAGTGTGATCCGAAACGTCGACACATGGATTGTTGAGCGTGATATGAAACGTCAACACAAAAACATACACAATTGAATCCAAAAGCTTGCAACAATTTTAATGGAATGTGGAAAACTCATTCCAACTATTACGATTCAAATAATTTTTCAAACTAAAAATTAGTAATGAAACAATTATATGGATTCATAGTATTAAGATTATAAATCAACAATAGAAAATTTAGTATTATTAGTAAAGAGTTAATAATACACTAAAAGTCAAAAGTAATAATTAATCGAACATCTTGAAGTCAAAGAGTTCTAGAGAACTCTAAACTCAAACATCTACTTTGCATGTTGAATCATTAAAGTAGGGTTGCTTCTTAATTATTTTTCCTTTTTCTAACAATTGATCTAAGACCAAAAGATAACTTAAAGCTTCTTGATGACTTCAAGCTAGAGTGATATGTAGGGCATGAATCCTCCATATCTATTGTTTCCTTATTTGGCAAAGGCATGGCAGGAGAAGGTAGCTTTGTTCAAGACAAGTTAACATTAGTAAAAAAAATTACCCTTTTAGATAGATCCATCACAAAAAGAGTCATCCCTTCTCAAATCATAAGATCCATTCACTTGGGGTTCCAAAGAAATAAAACTCATATCAGCTTCAAGATCCCTCCAGGTTAAAATTCCTCCACCTCATTACTAGGACTTACCCATGTCTATGTGCAAATAGCTTGTTATCACGGTTCAAAAATATTTGTTTAATTGGCAATACATTGTTCCTCCTCCACTAAAGGAGTCACCTTCTCATTCAAACTCATCTCAACTAGAACATTGATCTCTTTACAAATTAGATAATTAACCTTTTTCATTTTTCCAAGACATCTTATTTTTCATCTTCTTTGGGAAATTTCTTAGAGTGACTTGATCTATGATAGTTATAGCAGAAAAAATGGGTATTCTCAAATTCAATTGATTAATGTCATTTTTCCAAACTTAAAAGAGAATAATTGCAAAAGGAAGATCCATATCTAACCTCACATTCACACAAATCTTATAATATACTAGCCTTTTTCAAGACTTGGTAACAATATCAATACCTAAAAGCTACCCAAAAGAGCTAGCAATACCCTTCAACACTTCATCTTCACAATATTCAAGAGGCAAACAAAGGATTTTTGACCCAAAGAGGTATCACTTTTATGTTTTTTGTATTTAAGTCTCCATTTTTTTAGGTATAAACCAAATATGCCCAAAAACCACAAGCCATCCATAAGGGTTCTACCATAATATTTATGGTTTGAAAATGATACAAGAAAAAAAAAAAACCTTAACCTAACCTAACCTCTTAGATTTTATTTCCTTTTAGTTCAAATCCTAAGAACATCTATATTATGCCTTGACCTTAAAAAAAATTGAACGTGGGAATTTTTAAACCTCATAGAAGATCTTTCAACCATTAAGTATAAGATATTAAGGAGGAAACCTTCATTATCTCTTGATTGTTCTAATAGAAGACAAGGGCTAAAGCCTAATGAGATCTTACCTTTTTCAAACTCAAATATTCTGACAAATTCTCATTAAACAAATTTTCCCAACAACTAATGTCCTCCCTTTGAGTAGAAACCATATCAATCCCTCCATGCTTGATAATCACACTTTTTTACTTCCCAAACTGTCTTTAGAAAATTCTACTAGTGATAAACATGTCCACTTCCTACAAGATATCACCCTACTTTATACCAATGTGACCAGTAAGCATCTTCAAAGATACACCATCCTTAGCACACCAGATTTCACCATATACCCACTTGTGATATGGAAGGGCTAACATGTATCTCCTTACATATTTCTTGAATGGAGAAATGGACCCCACTAACCTATTTAGATCATAGTCCAAGATTTCATGTTCATAGCATGAAAACCCTAGTACTTATAGGCATTGACAATGACAAATCATGTAGAATATTCTAAATCACTTGCTTAACAAGGGGGGGAGAAACCCTCAACGCAACCCTTATTGTAAATTAGATACATTATAAATTCCATCAACCTCACTAATGGAAAGAATTGATGGATTGTTAAAACCCTTCCTATTAGTAAGAGAAGATAGATCAAACTCCTTATCGACAAAAACATGTCAAGACTTCAAGGAATCACAACCTCTTTGATGACCTAATGTAACTAGATATCTACCAATCTTTATTCATCCTCATCTAAAGATTTGTTCTATTCATCCTCCACTTCTTTGCCTACATCATCCTAGCCTTCTTCTTCTTCAACCCCCTTTCTATCCCTACTTGAATTTTTCGACTCAATGTCTTACTTCTTGTGTCCTAGGCATTCAATGGATCATTTTTCTCTACAATGATTTCATTTTATTATTTTTTAGTAGGATTTATTTTTTAAGCTAATCATATTGTGATAATCCTAGTTCATTTATTTAGGGGTCAAACTTATGTAAATTTTACCATGTAAAAAATTAAAAATATGATACTTTTTAAGTTCAAGTTTTTCCAAGTAAATTTAAATCTTGTGAGCACTCTTTTTTGTGTGAATATTGTTTGTGTAGACTTATTAGATTAATGAACTTAATGTGTTTATGGAACTTGTAAAATAATTAAACATGTACACATAGTTAAGTTGTATTTAAGTTGATTTTCAATTAGATATAATTGTAAAGTAGGGGTGATTTATAACATATTATGTGTTTTTCATATTTTTAATAAAAATAAAATAAAAAGTGAAAAAATGTAAACTACTATTGCGCAATAGTAAAAATCATATATATCCATACCCTTTTCTCATATGTTTTGGACCTATGGTGATTGGGTTGTCTTTTACGTGTTAACTAGAGTGTAAGATGGTGTATTTCACATGGAAGTTGTCAATCCTTTTATCCTACCCCAATATCATCATCACTTATTCTAAAAAAATTAACCTTGTTTCATAGATCCCTCATTTATCACCTTTGTTTAGGTATGTGAGTGTGGAATCAATCTCGAGCATTTCCCCATTCATGAATATAAACCCCAATTTTAATTTTTTTAAACCTTGTTACCTTCTTCTATTGAGCTTTATGTGTTAACTAAAACAAAAATGATTTTAAATAGGAATTTTGAGTGGTATATTTAAGGACTAACCTAATTCATTTGAATCATCTAGGAATAATCAATTACAATCTAGAGAGCATAAACAAATAAAAATAATCTAACATAATATTGCATCAACATTGCATTATCATCCTAGGACCATATTGCATGTTTTCTTGTTGTCCTTGATTTTGGTTCATCACTATTGAATTGATCCATGTAGGGATTTGACTAAGGAGAACATGACCCTCATAATTTAATATATCCCCTCAAGGTGTTTCTAAACACCATCAATTCCTCTATTAAGATTTAGACGTCATAAGATTAAGGGTAGCAAGTTTTAGTCATCAAATTTTAGTCAATTAAATTCAAAGCTAAGTATCATTGTATTAATTTATTTAATTTTTGCATTTAATTATAGTATTAATATCATTCTTAACTCAAAAATCCTAGGGTTAATTATTGTTTAATTATTTTCTCTAGGTAAATTATAGTGAGAAATCACTTAGTTTTTATGTTATATTATTTGGTGAACCTAACATTCTTATACAACCTAGGGTTTAACCTTAGAGTTTATCCTTCTTTCCAACTAGGGTTTTTAGATCTAATTTTTTTTATTGCATTCCTTTTATGCCATTTTTATTAAGGTTCCATATCTACCCTTATTCATGTTTCATTATTATATCTTGACTAGGGTTTAGGTTTTCATTGTGGCATATCTATTTGATCCCACCCATTTACCATTAGAGTGTTTTGTTCTTGTTGTATCATTTATCATGGCTTCTCATAGGTCATTACTTTTATTTACCTACATGCATGCCTTATTAATTATAATATGTTGTTATCTTTTGTGGCCAATAATCCTTCTGCCCTTGATGCTCTCACTAGTATTGCTTGTGTTTCCTTACCACTAGGAGTAACTCTATGGTCATTCCATACCCTTGGTTTTATGTGAGATCGCATGCTTATCCCATACATATTTCTTGATATAGATTACTTGATTAATACACAATAATAATCTATTGATTTTATTACATGCATATTGTTACTTACTCGATGTTATATATTGATATTTATTGCATGATTATTATGCCTTATATGATTTATCTTTGATAGTAATTACATACTTATGTTTAACATGATGCTATTTATGTCACCTCTGATTCTTTACATTCTTTGTATGCAACCAATTAGAGAGGGCACACATTATCATTAACATTTGTTCATGGTTATATCTAGATTCCCTATTCATCGTACTAGTTTAGGTCCATGTGTGTAAAATTGATGTAGATCATTTTTGCACCTACGGATCTAAACCCTAAATTTCAAAAGTTAAACTTTGTTGTCCTTTTCTATTGATCATTGTGAGCTGACTAAAGTATGATTTATTTTAAAATATAGGCTTGGTATATTTATGGACTAACCATAATTCATTTGAATAATCTAGGAATTAAAAAAACACAATCTACAAAGCATCAAAGAATAAAGAGAACCTAACAAAATATAGTTACATCAACATTGCTTCATTATCCTAGGAACATATTGCAAAATTGCTTGATGTCCTTGATCTTAATTAATTGTTATTGAATTGATCCACCTAAGGATTTAATTAACGAGAACTTGACCCTCATAATTCAATAGGTTCTCCAAAAGTATTTATATGCACTACCAATTCTATACTAGAATTCAAACAAATCAAAAATCAAAACTAAAAAATATCAAATATCATTAGTTTCGAATAATAACCCACTAAAATTATATTAAAATAATTTAAAATACACATAAATCAAATCCCTTGGCCCCTTTGCCTTCATATACACCTATTGGTGGAGAACTTGTACTCTTGAAAGAGAGGTCACATGTTCAAACCCTGTAGGTATTAGGGTTTGTATGTCTTGTATTAGAAGCACAATTAGATGCCTTCTTCATGTTGAGAATATGGAGTAGTCTTAGAAGAGAGGACCTAGTACCTAAGCATGTTCCAATAGTTGTTATAGCATTTGTTGATTTAATGCCCAATATTTTCAACAATATTGGACCAATAGTTGTGACTTTAAAGTTGTTAGTATTTTTGACATAATGGAATGAAATGTGTTCCTTAGATCTAAAAAGCAACAAATCATGTGATGCCACATCAGTGCTCCAACAAAATATGATTTAGTGCACAACTATCAGTCTCACTATTTCTGGGTCTTTTTGGACACCTCGACAAAAAACATGTTGATGTGGCATCATATTTGATGATGTGGCCCTAAAACCTTAGTTATAAGCAAGGAACTTGTCAAGTAAGTTGTTGCAGAAAATTGTGAGTGATTTGGAATTCTATGTAGGATTTTGAGAAGCACGAAGTTAGGGTGCTCAACTACCGGCTCCTCTCCCCTATATACTTTAAATCATCTGTAGACCTAATAGTAGATTACCTGATATCGTGAACTATAAAAAGATTTCATTTCCATTACCATTGTATCTCTTTAACATTATATCTAATTTACTCAGCCTTTATACTAAAATTAAGAATTAATAGAATTTATGTTAAATCAAATCCTGACCTAGAATAAAACAAAATAGAAGACTTTTAATATCCTCAGGACCAAAAATAACCCTAACTTACTTGGATTGTTGAAAGTCCCTTCCACTTGGATGTCTCCATAAAATACCTCGTTCAGCCAAAGTCAGGGGACTGCGGGGCGACAGTGACGTTGAAGAGGGAAACAGCACGTCTGCGGGGGCGCCGTAAACTTTTTGTCGGCCGCAGTTAATGCTGACGTGGTCGGCGAGTGGTCAGTATTGTCCTTTTAAAAGATTCCTTTGCCTGTCTCCTTCCTGTCTTTCAACTTAAACTAAGTAGGTACTGCCTGCCCCGCCTGCCCCGCCATCTTTTTTTCTTTTTTTAATCCTTTTTAGCTGTCATTTGGCTTGGTTGTCAAAGGCTCATGACTATCTTTGTAACAAGTCTTATTCTTGTCTCCTTGTGAATACAACAGGTAGAATTGGATGTGCCCTTGTCATTTGGATATGTTGGCAAGAGTTTAAACAACCTTTTTATTCATAGTGGGAATGGGTTTCATATATAAAATGGTTGGTATATTGACTACAACATATCGTTTTTCATAGTGGGAATGGGTTTCAAATATAAAATGGTTGGTATATTGACTACAATATATCGTTTTCGGACAACGAATATATTATACAAAGAATTAAAATTATGTGTTGTAATTTATGTTGGTTCGAGTATGTTATAATTGTATTTAGTAGTTTATTTACTATAGTATTTAGATACTACAAGAGAAATATTTCTTCTTATAACTATTGTAAATGGAAGATATTTTTTCTTAAAGGTGATATATGCTAAATTAATAAGAAGCATGTAAATAAGAATGGATTAATCTAGATCTAACAAGTGGCACTTGTGGACTAATATATTGTGAATAAAATGTTTAATGCAAATGAATTAAATATGAAAAAAAATGTACTTGGCTTGTTGGTTGAAGAATGCATGTTTATGATGAAGATTCTACAATATAGTTAACATATATTTGAGAAATGTGATCTCTCTATTAGTGAAATGTCTTGGATCTTGTGTTGAATTTATGCTCTATTTGGGATCAAGTGCACAAGTTTGGGTCTAGTTTGTAATCATGGACTCATTCTGAGTCTAGATCTAACCTTGTGCAATTTGTACCTCCAATCTACTACTTGGCTAGTTTGCTACTACTACTTTTTTTAGTATCTAAAGATTGGTAATATTTATAGTACACATTCTCCTAGGTCAACCCTAAAAAATTTAGCCACAAGATTAAAGACAACATGTAAGCACCCTAAAATGATGTATTTCAATTCATAACTTTTTTAGTGCATGGAATCCAAACATTTTGAGTTATTTATAATACCCCAAGCTTTTAACCAAGACATTAATGGTCAACCCTAGAAAATTTAGCCACAAGATTAAAGGCATGTAAGCACCCTAAAATGAGGTATGCCAATTCATTACTTTTTTAATGTAGGGAATCCAACGTTTCGAGTTATTTATAATGCCCCAAGCTTTTAACCAATACACTAATGCTTAACATATATATGATCAATTTTCTATGATAAAATTGTAACACAAACATGTCAAAATACACACTCATGCAGTAGAGTTACCATGACATGGCATAATGAGACTCTTAGTTTGCACCATCAATGCATCATGCATACGTACATTTAAAAATTCTTATCTTTTATCACATAATGACACTGGAACATTGACCATATAAGAGGGTAGAGTTTAAGGGCACACAATCTACTGAGAGGGGGGGTGAATCAGTAGATCAAATCTATTTAAAGCTCTTAACTCAAATGTGCATATCAGAGGCAATACTTAAATCAAAGCAAAAAGCTAATAATCAGGAGACAACATAAGTACACACATCTACACAAGAGAACACCAAGTATACGTGGAAACCCAGGATGAAAAAAAACCATGACAAGAAAAGCTGCTTGGATCTACTATCCAAATCTAGTCTCACAATACATAAATGTACAAGTGAATTTTACACATGTTTGAAATAGGCACCAACCTACCAGAGACAACAATCCCCTATTGTGTTTGTAGGAACCACCCTACTAGAGACACCAATCCCTAACTGAAACAATACAATAGGTAGAACACCAGTCCTATCTTAATACAATGATAAAGCTTGCAGATCTTCAAGGTAACTCAACTCGTGCCAAGTTATAGATAATGCAATTCCTCACTTAACATGATCTTTGGATGTAGGCACACACACTGGAATGCAACTCTCCTTCACCTTTTCTTTAATTTGCAATGACTAATTCTCCTTCACATAGATGTAATTATAATTCATGCGGTCATCCTCTAATACATGTTGGTACATCTGAACATTTGAAATATGTACATGAAATTACATTAACACTCTTCCATGTTGGATAGGGATCCACAAATAGCCAAGATGACATAAGATGTACCTAAATTCAAATTACATGAAACATGTAACACAATGGTCCAAAATTAAATTTTCTTTCCACCAAAATAACTTGATGGTGTGCGCTACCACAAAGACCTTAAGTAGGTCCTATCTTAACACCACACACAAGATTTGAATTTTGCACACAACTAGTCATTATCGCACACACCTTAAACTTCAACTGGCTAATAGATAGACACAAAGAACCTTTTGTTCAATATTTTTGCGTGTTGAACATATCCTCCAGAAACTCAGGAATTTGATAATACTAGTGTAGACATACTCTCCTTCCAAACCACAAAGCAAAAATGCATTTATGAAATAAATGCAAACCATAATCATATTGCCAAAGAAATCTCTCTTCTCAAAAGATATCATTGAACTGAAACATACTGATACAAACTTTTGGACCACCATAGACATAAAGAATAGATGCAAGCATATAGTAACAACTAATAATATATTTCTTGATTTTACATCATGAAAGTAAAATTACCAACATTGAACAAAATGAACATTTGACATGCAACACTTTAAGCTAGAGGGAATATAACAGCAATTCATGTACGCTTACAAACTCTTTCATCCTTCACAAACTTCTAATTGCAAACTTTGACATCAATGCCAACCTTTGACATCAATGACAACCTATGTTCAATAATCTCCCCCTTTGTCATTGATGGAAAACAACAAAATGTTGGACCACCAAACACAAATGGCGGACCATCAAACTACCTAGCTACACACAGACATAAATCTCCTCCTTTGAATGAATTTTTTGTTGTAGAATTCTAAGATCATTATTCTTTCTGAGCAATTCAACATTTTGAGCTCAACATCTCCTCAATACAATATTTTGAGCAATTCGACATTTTGAGTTCACTTTCTCCCACTTTGATATCAATGGCAATGGGTCAACGATTCTCCCCATGTAAGGAGGCACCACTTTTTTCACACTAATGCTAATATATACATCCACATCCTTCTCCTCCTACCATCTAGAAACTTGTTTCTCAAATAGACCCCCCTGAGTCCATGCTTCAATACCTCTGAAAATACTCCACAAGACCACCAAGCCTTCTTGCAATAGGGAGACTAGGCTCCCCTTCAACCTATGCTTCCTCTTGATTCAAGAGGAGGGAGCAGCAACCCCCAAATTCTTCCAAAGAAACTCAAATGTCTCTTTAGGTAGTGGCTTTGTGTATATATCTACAACTTGCTCCTTTGTATCAACATATTTCAATCTTACTTTATTATTTGCAACCTTCTCCCTTAAGAAATGATACTTGATTGGAATTTGTTTTGCTCTTGAGTGCATTACCAGATTTTTTGAAATATTTATTGCACCGGTGTTATCACAAGGAATAGTGATAGGGTCTTTAAACTCAATCTACATTTCCTTCAAATTTTGCTTCATCCAAAGCACCTGAGTGCAACATGATGCTGCAACAATGTATTATGATTTTGTTGTAGATAGAGAAACTAATTCCTATTTTTTACTCAACAAGGACACAAAACTGTCACCAAGGAAAAATACACCACCACTTGTGCTCTTCCAGTCATCAACACATCCTACCCAATCTGCATCTGTGTATGCAATCAAAGTGAAATTTTCACTCTTTGGATACCACAATTCAAAATCTTTAATAGCCTTCAAAAAATTGAATATCCTCTTTACTACTTTAACATGAGTCTCTTTAGGTGCTACCTGAAATATGGTAACCATTCCAGCTACCTTCATAATATCGAGTCTAGATGCTATCACATACAACAAACTTCCAATCATGGACCTATACAAATTATGATTTGTTGGAGCAGATTCATCATATTTACTCAACTTGCATCCAATAACCATTGGTGTTGCAACCAGTTTGCAATCTTCCATATTAAACTTGCTTAACGTCTATTTGATATACTTGTGTCATGAAATGAAAATGCCTTTGTCTAATTGTACAATCTACAACCCAAGAAAGAAAGATAGTTCTCCTAACATAGACATCTCAAATTCATTTTGCATTTCCTTCTAAAAGTCCTTGCACATGTCATCATTTCTACCACCAAAAATGATGTCCTCCACATAGACCACAACTATCAACAATCGTTCTCCTTCTATTTTTATGTATAGATTACTATCTACACTTTCTCTTCAGAATCCTTGCTACTGCAAGTATCCATCCAATCTTTAATACCAAGCCTTGGGAGCTTGCTTGAGTCCATACAAAGCCTTCTTCATTCTACAAACATAATCAGGATTATTAGAACATTGAAATCCTTCCAGTTGTTTAATATAAACCTCTTCTTCAAGTTGTCCATTCAAGAATACTAACTTCATATCCATCTAGTATACATTGAAATTCTTGGATGTTGAAATGGCTAAAAACATTTTGATTTCCTTCAGTCTTGCTATCAGAGCAAATATCTCTTCAAAGTCTATGCCTTCAACTTGAGCATACCTTTTACACACAAGTCTTTCCTTGTTTTGGATCACTCCACCTTCTTCATTTATCCTATTTTTGAACACCCACTTGGTTCCAATCACATTCTTGCCTTTAGGTCTTGGAACAAGTTCCCAAGTTTCATTCTTCATGATATGATTAAATTCTTCCTCCATGGCTTCTATCCAACCTTTCTCTTTGGTTGCTTCTTTGTATGATTTAGGCATTATCTTTGATAGTAATGCAAAGTGTGCTTGCTCACTTTCTCTCTCAAGTTTCTTCCAGGTATAAACCCCACTATCTTTGTCACCTATGATCTGATCTATAGAGTGATTTTTCTTAACATAGTTTGTTGGAGTCTTTAGAACTTCTTTTTAATCTTCAATGTTGTTGTGAATTGGTTCTTCATCATCTTCTCCTTCTAGAATGCTAGTAGACTAAATAGTCTCATCAACTTTGATATTTTCACTTTCAACTATCCTCCTCAATATTCTTAAAGAATAACCAAGGAAAATACCTTCATCTGATAGGGAATCAAACTTACATATATTTTCATCTCTTCTATTGTAGCACTTGCTTACAAATATTCTGAGGTGTCTTATTGATGTCGGTCTTCCTCTCCATATCTCATATGGTGTCTTCTCAATTTTGCACCTAGTATGGACTCTTTTCAAAATATATACAACATTTTGTGTGGCTTCTCTCCAGTACATATCTAGTAGATTTTCTTGACATAGCATAGTCCTTGCCATCTCTTGTACAATCTAGTTATTTCCTTTTGCAACTCCATTTTGTTGTGAAGTTCTAAGAGCTAAAAAATGCCTTTGTATCCCATGCTCCACAAAAAAAAATTATACTTCTCAATAGTGAATTCTCCACCTCTGTTATATCTCAAAACCTTTATTGTCCTTCTAGTTTCATTTTCTATTAGTTCCTTGAATGCCTTAAACTTCTCAAATGCTTATGAATTTTCTTTCAAAAAATTTATCCAAGTCATCCTAGTGTAATCATCAATGAGCATCATGAAATACCTATCTCCTTGTGGACTTTTAGTCCTCATGGGTCAACATAGATCTGTATGAACCAAATCTAATGGTTTTGATGTGGAATACTCCTTAGTAGGATATTTGCTTCTTGTTTGCTTCCCTCCATGACATGGCTTACAGTTGATTGATTGATGCTTCTTAATATTTGGCATATCTCAGACCAACCCTCTTGAACTAATCTTTATAATATCATCAAAATTCATATGTCATAGCCTTATGTGCCAAATCCAACTTTCATCCTTCTACATAGTGAGAAAACTCTGTCCATTCAACTCAATTGAGATGATAAATGTCACTGTTTGTCATGCTTCCTTTTGCAATTAGTTCACCAGTACTTGATTCCCTAATTTCACAACCTTCATCACTAAAAGATAGCTTGTAGCCTTTGTCACACATTTTACTGAAACTTAACAAATTATTCTTTAAACCCTTCAACATACAAAACATCACGTGTCTTTGTTCTACCACCATCAAGACTTAAAGTACCCTTACCAGATATTTTAGCAATTGAATTATTTCCTAGTGTCAATGAACCACCTTCAAATTTCTTGAAATTCATGAACTTACTCTTATCTCTAGTGATATGGCTAGAGCAACCACTGTTTATGATCAACATATTCTTCTCCTTCTGAGCATGTAGTGCAGTTTGGGCTATCATTGACTTTTCATATTTCTCTCTAGGAACCTTTTTCCAAACCTTTTCTAATTCATGAATCTTGCTCTCTGCAACTTTTCTTCCACTTTCTAGTAGTGGAGCTTTTGTAGTTTCTTGCAATGTGTCCAAAGCTGCATTTGAAACAAATGACATTAAAGTTGTATAGAGTTGTAAATGCATTATTGCTAAAAAAATTATTTCTCATTACTGAAAAATGCCTCTAGATCCCATGATCTTCATAAAATATTTCATACTTATCAGTAGTGAATTCTCCACCTCTGTTAGATCTCAAAACCTTGATTTTCCTTCTAGTTTCATTTTCTACTAGTGCCTTGAATGCATTATACTTCTCAAATGCTTTTGAATTTTCTTTCAATTTTTTTATCCAAGTCATCCTAGTGTAATCATCAATGAGCATCATGAAATGCCTGTCTCCTTATGGAATTTTGGTCCTCATGGGTCAGCACAAATCTGTATGAACCAAATCTCATGGTTTTTATGTGGAATACTCCTTAGCATTATATTTGCTTCTTGTTTGCTTCCCTCCATGACATGGCTTGCAACTAATTGATTGAGGCTTCTTAATATTTGGCATATCTCAAACCAAACCTCTTGAACTAATATTTATAATATCATCAAAATTCATATGTACTAGCCTTTTGTTCCAAATCCAACTTTCATCTTTCTACATAGTGAGAAAACTCTGTCCATTCAACTCACTGAGATGATAAATGTCACTATTTTTCTTGCTTCCTTCCATAATCAGTTCACTAGTACTTGATTCCCTAATTTCACAACCTTCATCACTAAAAGATACCTTGTAGCCTTTGTCACACATTTTCTTGAAACTTAACAAATTATGCTTTAAACCTTCAAAATACACAACATCATGTGTCTTTGTTCTACCACCATCAAGACTTAAAGTACCCTTACCAAATATTTTAGCAATTGAATTGTTTCCAAGTGTCATTGAACCATCTTCAAATTTCTTGAAATTCATGAACTTTCTCTTATCTCTAGTCATATGGCTAGAGCAACCATTGTCTATGATCCACATATTCTTCTCCTTCTAAGCATGTAGTGCATTTTGGGCTATCATTGACTTTTCAGACATCTCTTTAGGAACCTTCTTCCAAACCTTTTCTGATTCATGAATCTTTCTCTTTGTAGCTTTTCTTCCACTTTCCAGTAGTGGAGGACACATAAAATTGCTTTTGCAGTTCCTTGTAATGTGTCCAAAGTTTTTGCATTTGAAACAAATAACATTAAAGTTGTACAGAGGTGTAAATGCATTATTGCTAAAAAAAATATTTCTCACTACTAAAAAATTCCTTTGGATCCCATGCTCTTCACAAAATCTTTCATACTTCTCAATAGTGAATTCTTCACCTCCATTAGATCTCAAAACCTTGATTGTCCTTCTAGTTTCATTTTCTGCTAGTGCCTTGAATGCCTTAAATTTCTCAAATGCTTCTGAATTTTCTTTTAGAAATTTTATCCAAGTCATCCTAGTGTAATCATCCATGAGCATCATGAAATACCCGTCTCCTTGTGGAATTTTAGTCCTCATGGGTCAACACAAATCTGTATGAACCAAATTTAATGGTTTTGATGTGGAATACTCCTTAGTAGGATATTTTTTTCTTGTCTACTTCCCTCCTAACATGGCTTGCAACTAATTGATTAGGGCTTCTTAATATTTGTCATATCTCAAATGAACCCTCTTGAGCTAATCTTTATAATATCATCAAAATTCATATGTCCTAGCCTTCTATGCCAAATCCAACTTTCATCTTTCCGCATAGTGAGAAAACTCTATCCATTCAACTCACTGAGATGATAAATATCACTATTTTTCCTACTTCCTTTTGCAATCAGTTCACCAATACTTGATTCCCTAATTTCATAACCATCATCACTAAAAGATAGATTATAGCCTTTGTCACACATTTTACTGAAACTTAACAAATTATGCTTTAAACCTTCAACATACACAACATCACATATTTGTTCTACCACCATCAAGACTTAAAGTAACCTTACCATAGATTTTAGCAGTTGAATTGCTTCCAAGTGTCACTGAACCACCTTCAAATTTATTGAAATTCATGAAATTTTTCTTATCTCCAGTCATATGGCTAGAGCAACCACTATCTATGATCCACATATTCTTCTCCTTTTGAGCATGTAGTGCATTTTGGGCTATCATTGACTTTTCAGACTTCTCTTTAGGAACCTTCTTCCAAACCTTTTATGATTCATGACTCTTGCTCTCTGTAGCTTTTCTTCCACTTACCAGTAGTGTAGGACTCATAAAATTGCTTTTGCAGTTCCTTGCAATGTGTCCAAAGTTGTTGCATTTGAAACAAATGGCATTAAATTTATATAGAGGTGTAAATGAATTATTGCTAAAAAAATTATTTCTCATTACTGAAGCTTTCCTACAATCCACAACCTTATCCCAAAATTATTGCAATCGAAACAATAACCAGAGAAAGGAAAATTTAACCTGGTATTATATCCCTGTCTTCCAAATCTTCTTCTCTTGTTTTGTACTTGAATGAAGCCATCATTATGTGTCATACTTCCATCACTTTGCATGGTTCTTTCAAAATTCAAACTTTTGGAGCCTGTCACTTTTGGACTTACCTTAGTAGTCTTCATGGTATGTTTTATCACCTTCTTCTAATAATCAAAACCTATTTTGATTTTGACATACAAAGCTCTATGACTTCCCAAAATTTGATATAGGGTTTTAGTTCTTTTTCCAGAATTCATTTGTAACTGTTGGTTTGCTTTCTCAAGCTCTTTTCTTACTACCTCAATTTTTGCTTCCATCTTTTCACAATCTTTATCTCTTGATAGCAACTTTTCTGTTAGAACCTCTTCAACTCTTTTTGCTTCTTTAGTCTAGGTCTTCAATTCAACAATCATATTTTCTACATTCTTCAATTCCTTAGATACCTTTTCTTTAGCTCTCACTTCTTCAAAAATTTTGTTCTTCAATTTTTTGATTTCCTTTCTAGCACACATCAATTCTTCCATGAGATCTACCTCTTCTAAATTGTTTTTGGAACCCATTTCTGCATCTCCTTCAATAGTCTCAAAAGGGCCACGAACAAAACCTTTTCTTTTTCTTCTTTGGATGCATCTTCATCTTCTTCCTCAATGGAGTAGTCTTCTTCCTTGTTAGTGTAGAAACTCTTATGTTTCCTCTAACCTCTACACTTTCTCTGAAATGATTTATTTTTATTATTTTGCTCAGCATTGTTAGTATTCTTATGGGCACACAGTCATAAAATGTCCTACTTCTCCATAATTGAAACATTTGAAAGGTAATTTTCCTTTGTACTCACCAAAGGCTCTTTGTAGATTCTTGACAAAATTTTCCTCTTTCGAAAATGATCCAAAATCAAAATCTTGATCAACTTGCTTCATAGATTCTCTGAAAGCAGCCTCTTTCCTTATAGAATTGTCACTTTCAAATCTCATCTCAAATGCAGTTAAAGTTCCATGCACTTCAATCAATTTTAAAGTATTCAAGTCTTTAGCTTCTTCAATAGCAGAGATTTTAGGATCAAACCTTAATCCTTTTGGAAAGATTACCATATAAAGACACTAAAGGAGTATGGTACCAAGAGCCTTTGCCTTTAAGTCAAACATCTATTCCCCCAACTAAGAAATACAAAGTCCATGGTCCTCTTAAGAAATTACCATTCCTCAATCCTATAACCAAGACTGAACAGGCCTTAGATGCACTTCTCAAACAAGGATATATTGCATTTTTTCCCATTCGAGATAGAGAAGATAAGAAAGGAAAAAGTAAAAATATGTCTTATTGTGCATATCATAGAACACTTGGACATCTTACTGATGAATGTTGTGCTTTAAAGAAGAAATTAAGAGAATTTTTTCCTTATGGGGATCAAATTGAGAGTATGATAGATTAACATTCATTTTCTTTTCTCCTTTCCATTTGGTAGTTGTGTTAGATGCACAGGACAACTGAGAGGTGGGGGTTTGAATCAATTGTACATTAAAATATTCAATCCCTCATTAACATTCAAACCCTTAAAAAACTTTAAACCCTCATTAAGCACTAGCAAAATGTAATGTGAAACAACAATACAAACACATTCAAACACCATATTTACGTGGAAAACCCAAGAATGGAAAAACCACGATGAGGATTAGCTCACATATATATGAATAACAACACCAAATACAATTAGACTCACTTCCAAGGCCGCATTGGCCATAAAAAGCAGAAAGGCTCACTACCAAGAAGAAATAAGAGGAGAAAATATTACAGAGATATTCAATATCTTAGAGCAACAAGAAATTCCACCATTGCAACTTTATGACATCTGCAACCTTTGGCTCACGGCCTCTAACAACTTCAAGCACACTAAAAATGTAGACACCTTTTGCTCACTGCATCTGGAGTCATAGACATTAAAACTCACAATTAGATCACCACTTGATCACATTTGCATCATTCACACACCTTAAAACATATTTAACAACTCACCTTGCATTTATACCATTTGTGACCTAAACAATCTCAATTAGGTCAGCCTTAATGAAACGTATGCACCTCAAACGTGCATCACCAAGATAGGTTACAACCAAACACTTCCTCAGTGGAAAGAAGTGAAGGAAGACCATGCCAATGGTTAACTAGGACCCAAATCTACATCACCGTGCTACTCAACACATCCACAATCCATGAGGTACCTCCGCAAATAACACTAGCATGCTAGGTCGGCCAAACATGAACTAACACTACAAGTGATCACATACACACTTCTCCAAGTCCGAAAAGAACATTTGAACCACACAACACTTCACAACATCCACACAACATCCCAAAATATTCTAGCATCATCATAATATTTTTCAACATTATCATAACCACCTAAAATAAAGAATACTTCCATCCTATGCATCAAGATGCACTACCACTAAACTCCAACATAAGAACTAAACTTGCAGAGCAACTCAGCACCAAAAAATATAAGCATGTTCCCAAATATGCAAGACAAGAAACCTCACTACAGAGAAATGTGGAGCAATCTCATTTCTCCCAGACAACCTTCTACACAAACAAGAAAACTGTCAAACACACTGTTTACTACAAAACGATCCAAAAATTGAAACTCTAGATGTATAACCTTTGAACACCTTTGATCATCACATACAAACTACAAAAGAATGTATTCAACCATGAAGAAATGTGGAGCACAACGTTGAACACACCTTTGTCACACTGCACACACTTTTATTCAATTTTTTTCAAAAGCACTTGGAAACCAAGTGAACTTACTACAACTTCAACACTAGAAATCTCCAACAATTTCCATACCATTGACATCAATGAAAACACTAACAACATACTTGCAACAATATCCCCCTTTGTCATTGATGGAAACACCAACTCTGAAAACTATCAACAATAAAAGCAACTTTGAATTAAGCAACACTCCCCCTTACTAGGGTACACTTCATTCTCTCCCTTTACCTCTATTCTTTAGACAACATTCTCTCACTACCTCTCCCACTATCTGAGGAGTTATTCAACCATTTCTCTCCCCTTTGACATCAATTCTTTATTTTTTAGACTTCACCCTCTCCCCCTTTGACATCAATGTCAAAGGGAAACAAACTCACCTTTAACACATCACCTGCATAGAATTTTTATTTTCCGCTCTCCCCATTTAACATCTGCATACATCACTTTGACACCTCTTGCAACACTAGCAAGAAACTGCTCTTTCTCCACTACTCTTCACTATTTTGCATTATTCATTCTTCACTGCTCCTCTACTATTTTCTCTTTTTTGCACACTCCCCTTTAGGGACATAAGATATGTTCCACCTAACTACATCAAACACTACTACCTACTAACCTTGAGAGGTAGCCTTCAATATTATTCTAGGACCAAGAATATATCTTAAAGTGCTTCCTATATAAATGCACCAACTTATGTATCTATTTTAAATAAGGAGGGGAAATAACCCCTAACTTCTGATAGAGATACTCAAATATATCTTTAGGAAGAGCCTTGGTGAAAATATCTACAACTTGATCCTTTGTAGGCACATAATCCAACTTCACCTCATTCTCTGCGACTTTCACTCTTAGAAAGTGATACCAAATAGAGATGTGTTTTTTTCTTGAATGCATTACTAGGTTCTTTAAAATATTGAAAACACTTGTATTATTACACAAGCTAGCAAATGGATTCATCATATGATACTTCGATATCCTTCAATTTTTTCTTCATCCATAACACCTATGTACAACATGATGTCGTTGCAATATACTCTGCTTCTAAAGTAGATAATGACACTAAATCTTGCTTCTTACTCAACCAAGAAACCAATCTTCTAAGAAAGAAAGCACCTTCACTTGTACTTATTTTGTCATTTGTACATCTTGCCCAATCTACATCTGTATATGCACTCAAGGAGAAATTAGTATCTCTAGGATATAATAAACCAAAATTTGGAGTGCCCTTCAAGTATCTAAATATTCTTTTAATTGCTGCAACATGTGATTCTCTGGGATCTTCTTGAAATATTTCCACAAGAAAAATTGCATGCATGACATCCAATCTAGAAGCAGTTAGGTATAACATTCCACCAATCATTGATCTATACTTGCTCTAATCAGCCTTAGAAGATTCGTCATTCTTGCTCAACTTATAACCAGTAACAATAGGGGTACACACTGGTTTAGAATCCTCCATTCCAAATTTCTTAAACATTTCCTTGACATACTTTGACTAAGAAATGAAAATACCTTTTCTTGATTGACTGATTTGTAATCCAAGGAAGAAATTCATCTCCCCACAGATTGACATCTCAAATTATTTTTGCATCTCCTCTGCAAACTTCTTGCACATACCTTCATTTCCTCCAAAGATAAAGTCATCCACATATACTACCATGTTCAAGATTTGTTCTCCCTCAACCTTAAAGTAAAGGTTGCTATCTACAATACCTCTTCTAAACCCTTGTTGTAACAAGTATTTATCTAACCTTGCATACCAGGATCTAGGAGCTTGTTTGAGTCCATATAATGCCTTCTTCAACTTGTAGTCCATATTAGAATCATTTGATAACTAAAAACCTTTCGGTTTTTCAATGTACACCTCTTCTTCTAGCTCACCATTCAAGAATGCATACTTCACATCCATCTGATAAACCTGTAAGTATTCATATGATGCAAAATCTAAAAACATTATAATCTTCCATTCTTTCCACTAGAGTAAAAGTCTCTTCAAAATCTATTCCTTCCACTTGTGAGTAGCCCTTACACACAAGTCTAGTCCAATTTCTGATAACTTTTCCATCCTCATTCAACTTGTTCCTGAAAACCTATTTAGTTCCTATATCCTTCATTCCCTCATGTAAATCCATGAATTCAATGAATGCTTCATCATTTTGAAATATTTCAATATGGTTGGATCCATGTTGGTCCCAACCAATGAGTTCAAGGTGGCAAAGTGGTAGGTCAATGATAAGGATGGTAGTGGCAAAAATGGAGGAGACACCTAAATCATCACAAGAAATTTTGATGATTTCTTCTATGATATCTTCCACAAGAACTAATTCATTCCAACATTATTATAAATTATTAGTGATGTAGAGGGCTCACTTGGTTTAGATCCATATCCAAGTCCTTGATGTTTCTTGTTAGCATGTGGTTCCAAGGGTTGCAGCATACCTTGTTCATGAATATATGATCCTTTTCCTTGATAATTAACCTTTTGATCCATTTGATGAGGAATAGAATAGGCTCCGTGGAAATAATCCAAGAGAGTATTGGTATTCTCAAGTTCTTCTTGGTATACCCATTGATTGATATCTTCTTCAATTTATTCTTGCTCCAAGGTTCCTGGAGATTAAAAAATCATAGACCCAAAAATCCTAGTAACTGGTGGTTGTTGGGCCTTTTGAGGGGATGGTTTCCCAAAATCATGTGGAATAATGGGAATGGAGCATAAATTGAGAGCATTAGTCATTTCATATTCTCCACATCCCTTATCATTGATCTTGAATTTATAAAATGTAGATTTGCAAAGAGTGGAGGGATTGGATGGAAAGGATAATTTGTTGGGATTGATGTAAGAAGAAGATGAATTTTGTTGGAAGACACAATTTCTATTTTCATACAATGACAAGAATGGGGGAATTATGCCTCAAGAGTATGATAGTACTCAAAAGGATGAGGATTGACATGAATCATGACTTTGATGTTGTTGTAGGGAAACTTGAGGCATTGGTTGTATGTGTATGGAATGGCTTGCATGGCATGAATCCATGGGAAACCAAGGAGAAGGTTGTATGGAATATCAAGATAAATGATATGGCATGTTGTATACTGCAATGTTGGACCAACCTGAATGGCCCCTTCGAATATCTCTCTGCATTATCATAAGCGTTGATGGTTATCACGTGATGGTCTAAATCATCTTGAGTATACCCCACTTGCTTTAAAAAATTTAATGTACACAAATTGAGGGAAAAACCATTATCCAACTAGACTCTTTTCACTTTGTCTTTGACAATAAGGACTTCAATGTGTAATAGATGACTATGTGATGGATCTGTGTGTGAGAAAATATGTGAATTACAATAATCAATAACACACAAAAAATGCAATGTATTACATTAAGGAAATCTAAATTAACAACACAATTTGATACAACGATTCCTTAAAGACATTCCATCTTCCTATATTCCTAAGAATCCTGTATTAGTGCTCTCACATCTTAATTATGCACTAAATTACTGGGATGACACTTAAGAAATGAGTAGCCATTAAACTAGAATGCAGAAACTATGTCTACACCTACATGATCTGATGATTTGGTTGGATGATGAACTAAATGATGTGTTGGATGATAAGTTGTTGTATACATAATGCTAATGGAATGATGCAATGTAGAATTAAACTAATGGATATGCTCTGAAAATGATTCTAAATGCTATAAGTAAACTAAGAAACATCTAACAAAGAAGCTGTGATTCTAATTTACTTGCTAAACTATTCTAAATGCTAAGCTATAATGTAAACTAAGCTCTCAAATGCTAAGATGATTTTTGTAGAGTAATTGTATGTAATGTTCTCCTATGCAAAATTTGTAAATGAGCCTCTATTTATAGATTTCACCAAGGCATCAGGTGAGTTTGCAGCAATGGACAATCAAGATTAAGTCTAGAGAGATCGACGGTGAGAAATGAGGAGGTTAGAGAGAAATAAGGAAGTTGTCCCCTTTAATAGAACAATCTTGCCAAGTGTGGAAAAGAATAAATGGGAAGGAGAAGCCATGTGTCTTTGAGTTTGTTGAGATTGTTGAGGGTAAATACCCATTTTAAAAATTAGGAATAATTATTTTCATGTGACACATGGTGAGATGGAAGATGATGTGGAAGGAGGTTAGAAGAATATGTAGAAAGGTGACAAAATTCAAATTAAGAATTCAAATTTAATGAAAGGGAATTAATCAAATAAAACAAATTAGTAAAAAAAAATTATTTAATTAAATCATGAAGAAAGTGGTTTAGATAGGAGGAATTAAGAAATATGAATTATATAAATAAACTTTGCAATTTATTTATACAATAGAAGAAATAAAGATTTTTTATTAATTAAATAACCAATATTTAATTAATATTCTCTAGACCAATTTTGGATGTATACATTTTGCCCCTCTTTGAAGTGATCTATTTACGCATTACTTCAAAGAAAAATTTACTAGTGCTGTTAAAAATTTGACGATGCCCCGGACAACGATTTTCAAAAGATAACGAATGTATGCCCCCTCAGGAGATAAATCGGGGAATTTTTTATGATTAAAATATTTTTTGATGATACTTGAAAATTTGTGTGATTTGTGATGATGCCGATGATAAAATTTTGATTTGATGATATTCCAACGATTTATCTCCCGATATGGAAGAATTGAGTTGCTCCGATTAATTGATCCCTAAAAAAAAATTAAAATATCCCACCAAAATCACACTCTTAATTACCCTTATTAAGAGGTAAAAAGTGAAAAGAGGATTCATTTGTGCATTGGTGATTTTGAAATTTGTGGAGTGAGAGAGCATCCTTGAGCATTTGAGCAAAAATGGTGATCCCCTACGAGACTCATCGATTTGAGTGGGTGCGGTGACATAACCGACCAGCGGGATACAGACCTCCGGTACGAATTTCGAAAACTTTTCTTGTGAATTTTGAATCAATTTTCCCATATTTTTTATTTCAAATTTTTAATTTCATTCTTTCGGCGCATATAAAATTTTCTATGGCTCATAGGTTAGATTCTTTAGCACATCTACCTATGTTTTTAGTGCATAGGCTAGATTTAGCAGCGCATTCATGATCTATAATAGCACATCCATGTGTTTGGTGCATAGACAACCTGTAATGGCGCATCAGAGTATTAGGTAGCACGTCCACTAGAAATGACACATCAAATTGTAGTTTGAGTGCATATGAGGAATTCTCTGGCGCATTGGATTAAATGGCGCATCAAAGAGATTCCACAGCGTATCTAAGGAATTATTTGGCGCATTGACAGACTATAACAGCGTATCCAGCCAATTTGGTGGCACATCTACCCTTTTGGTGCAACAAAGCATTGTTATGGCACATTTAGGTCAGAATTGAAGATTTTTTTGTTTTGCTCCTTGAATTTGATGATGTTTAATCACGCCAACCAATGATTTGTTGTTGATGATAGATTAGATGATTTATTGATCTCATGATAGACAAGATGCAATAATGATGATGTTTTCACCTCATGATAGGCGAGGATAAAAAATAGATGTTCGTGAGATTTGATGAAAATCTCACTAGAACTGATAGGATAAGTGATTGGTTGATGTTTGATTGTTTTGTTGATTTGATTGATTGATTGATGTGTTGATTGCGATGTTTTATAATGATAGGAGGTGGATTTAGATAATCTTTAGTCCTGAGAGTGATTCCCACGGACTTGGGAGCTGATCCCACAGCTATCACAGGCCGATAGGGATATCATTGAGCGATGCGGATTATCTTCACTGATTGGCATGCCCCATATTAGGATTAATCGGGGATTGTTGACTACGCTAGCAAGGAGGTGGCATAGCTACCACAACACTTTTCATTTGGCCACTAGAGAGATGACTATGATGTCAGAGGATGTCTACAGGATTTTGCGGATTCCTATGATGGGTGACATTGTTACATATGACCACACTGAACAAGGAGGTACATATGCCTTACGCTAGATTTTCCATGATGATCAGATTAGCGGGTATGAGATGCCCTAGCAAGAGATGTTTGAGATGTATGCCCCTTTGCCTTCCACGCTTGCGAGATTTTTCGGTGGCTTCTTTTGTCCCAACAAGAGGGAAAAGAGATTGTCCGTCGGTTGGGGTCGGACACTGGAGTAGATGATTCAGTTTGGGATTCATTTTTCCTGGGGTTCAATCATGCTCACATAGTTATATCATGATTTGCATCAGGTAGTTTACCTCAAAGGAGCTAGTCTATCCGTTGGTGTGACCCTATTATATACATGGGCTTGAAAGCATATAGCGGTGACACATCCAGAGACAGGCAGATTTTGACCATTTGGGAGACCCTACATCTATGGTTATGCAGGCCCAATTGTCCAGCATAAGCTGGGAAAATTGGAGTATTGGAGACGTGTATTGGATGACCTGGATTCTATTACATGGTGACCATATGTAGACTATGAGCAGTGGGCTGAGGATCATTTGGAGATGCCTTATTGTATCACAACCAGGTATCTTATTGGACGGACACGCTACATTATCAAGAGATTATTATTGATGAGAGTGCTTAGACAATACGACAAAGTTCAGGGGATACCACAAGGATTGGTCATGTATACGCAGAGACAACAGGATGTGACTGAGTGGGGGCCCACTTTATCTTACGATGCTACATGTGATGAGTATCATAAACTACAACTGGTGATTTGGGATTACCATCCAGAGATCGTTGAGGGATACATGACTGAGGATTACTCACAGTACTTTAGTGGGCATCCATTTCTGAGGATCTTCAGGCCTAATGAGCCAGTGCCAACATTAGAGGATGATGAGGATAGACCACCCAGATGAAGGAGGGGTAGAGGTGGTGGAGATGAGGAGGAGGGAGATGGTGGGGACGGTGATGGAGGAGGTGGTGATGATGGTGGGGATGATGGCGATGATGATGGAGGAGGTGGTGGTGGTGATGATGGAGGAGGTGATGGTAGAGGGGGTGCCCGTCCAGTACTAGATGTCAGAGTGCCTCGCAGAAGGTGATCCTTAGTGGTGGAAACACAACAACGTGTACATATATGGTTGCCTTCCCAGCAACAACAATCACAAATTACAACACTACATGCTCAGGTCTAGGCAGTTCAGGGATAGCTGACACAGGTTCAGGGGCAGTTGTAGACACAGACACAGTTGTTGTCACAGGTATAGGCACAATTCTCCCAATCCCAAGGACAGATTCAGACTTTGATGGCTAAGAGGGATACTGCTAGGTATCAGCTTGCATAGGTGTAGGGCTAGGGATAGGTTTAGGGTCAGGTTGCTACGTTGAATGCATTGAGACGACAGGAAAAGCAAGCAGAGGCTATTACCGAGAGACTACAGAAGGCTGTGATGGCTATTGGGGCTTCAAATTATTTCAGGGAGATACGTCACACTTCTCAGGAGGCTAAGTTCTATAGAGGTCGATATTATGAGTTGGTCCCTCTAGAGCGGTGGGAGAGCTTTGCTCAGTCTTAGTCAGGCAAGTCACAGTATCAGACGGTTAGTGTGGGTGTTACACAACCGTTGCCTGGAGATCAGAGAGATCCTGGTGCAAGTTTTTCGAGTGTAGGGGGAGGTACCAGTCCAGGGATGCCAGTGCCGTATGGGGGGAGCACTACATAGCTCTGACACTTGATGTTTTATTTTGATTTGGACATGTATACATTGCTACTTGATGAGTTACTACCATTTTTTATGATGTATCTCTTCATATTTTGATACCCTTGTACACTTGACATTATTTGGAGATATATATATGTAGCGATGATGATGATTGACCTATGTGCTTATGTGTTGATCATGATGGATGCATTTAATTTCCTATTATGTATGTTATGCGATGTTTTATATGATGGTGATATGATATGTCATGGATGCAACATGTGTTATGATCCTATGATGCTTTTATGATATCTATATTCCCTATGTGATGAATCTAATTATGTGAATGGAATGTGCTAAATGCTATGCTTTTGTACTTTTCTGATGCAAATATGTATGATGCAATAGATGAAATTATAGATGTATGAGATGGATGAATGGAAATGTTTCATTGTGGATGTTTTTGTGATGCACATGGATGAAAATGATATGATCAATGCTTTATTTTTAGCTTTTTTCATAATGCAAATATTTGACCTAATTTAAAATGAATTACGAAATGATATGATAATGCTTTATTTTTTATTTTCATGATGCAAATAAATGATATAATGACTAGATGAATGGCGAAATGATATGAGAATGTATGAATGATGTCCTAATGCTTATGTGACTAAAATGTGAATGATCTTTTTGGTAATGTTAAATGTACTCAATCTGTTAATGATAGAAATAACATCACTCGTAATATTGTACCAGCTTTGGAGAAATCTATAAATACAACTGCAACACCTAATATGAATGCAACCTAAACATGCAAACCTAACAATGCAATGTTGTCATCCCACTAACTAATTTATTGTGCTTGGTATCATCATTGAGCTTTTAAAATGTTGAAAGTGAGTACAAACATTAATGGTATCATTAGACCATGATGACCTGAATACCACTTTCATGATGTTTGATAGTGCAAGTTAACACAAGCATCTAGGTATAATTGGACCAAGATGACCTGAGCATTTCTTGTGTAAGCAAACAAGAGTTAACCGTTTTCCCATGAAAATCCAGAATGTCATCAGTGATACTTTGTAGAGCACGTCCCACGATGATTCACATAGTATTAATGATCAACTCACAATCAATAGACAAAGAAAAATATCATTCTTGATCATAACTTCTCTAGTTCTTGACATCCTTGAGTTGCTCCCAAGAAATGATAACAACAATCACAATGCAAATAGTTTGAACATTTGTGTTAAAGTGATAAAACTGTGATCCAAAGTATTTCCACCAAATGAAATTTATTTTTTGATTGATCTTGTTGTTGTTGGTTCAAATGATTATTTTTGGTGAGTCTGATTGATGTTCAAAGTTATAGCCTGCTTGATTGTTGTGTTTTTACCATGTTGTCATACTGTTGTTTGTCTATTGTTTTTAAGCTCAAAGATGAATTTCCCCCAGTGAGTTCAGGATTTTTCCCCTAGTGGAAACAAACCAATTTTATTATGGATTATGTAAAATGATTGACAAGCCAAAGTGAGACACAGTCGACATAGCAGGATATGTACATGAGGCTCAAATGAAGGATGTAGATAGTGATAGCAAAGAACCAATGTGGTCGACACACATTCCAATAGAGGAAGAAGCCAGCCTGTCACGAATAGCGCCTATTGCCAAGTTTTCACTACTTGCTTTTATTGCACCTTTTTTTAGATTTTATGATTTTTTTGTATTTTTCTCTTCTTCTTTTTTCTTTTTTTTTTGTTGTCACCAAGATGCCTGTATGCCAGGTTTTCACCAAGGCAACCATTTTTTTAGGACATTTTCTGCTGTTTTTGGATTTTTTCAGGACTTTTTCTAATGTTTTTGGATTTTTTCAGGACTTTTACCAGTGCAGTAGATGAATCATGTGTAGAATTTCTTGAGATGGAGACTATTCATGGGCTCTTCGAATAGGTCTCCTTCTAGCATGGATAGCTGGTATGCTCCTAATCCATAGACTGACACGATGACAAAGGGGCCCAACCAATTTGGCTCAAACTTTCCTTTCTTCTCCCTATCCTACTGGTTGTGTGGGTTCTCCTTCAATACCAGGTCACCAACTTGAAATGTTTTGGGTTTGACTTTATGATTGTAACTTCTGGACATCCGTTGTTGGTAGGATTTCAGATGGTTCACTACATGTTGGTGTCGTTCATCCAATAGTTTCAGTTCCTGCAATCTAGATACCTGATAGTCCTCATTAGAGATGATACCCTTCAATGAAATCCAGAGTGATGGTAATTCAACTTCAATGGGTACAATTGCCTCAGATCCATACATTAGAGCATATGGTGTGGCTCATGTTGGTGTGTGAATACTAGTGTGATATGCTCGTAGAGTAGGGTTTAATTGGATGTGCTAATTGTGTCCAACATCACTGACTATTTTCTTCAAGATTTTTAGAATGGTTTTGTTGGAAGCCTCTGCTTGACTGTTTCCCTGAGGATAGTATGGTGAGAGAAGCAATGTTGAATGTTGAACTACTCACATAATTCTTGCATGTCTTTATTTTTGAATGGTCTTCCATTGTCAATGTCAATGGATTGAGGAATGTCATACCAACAGATGATGTAATTGAGGACAAATGATGAAATTTGCTTTCCTGTGATGGTGATTAGAGGAACGACTTCAATCCACTTTGTGAAGTATTATATAGCTATGATGATAAACTTGTGTCCATTGGACGAAGATGGATGGATTTTACCAACAAGATCTAGTCCCCATTGACAAAAGGGCCATGCTGATGCAAAAGGTTGAAGTTTTTGTGCTAGTGCATGGATGAGGTTGCCATGAATCTAAAAAAATTGACATTTCTTGACAAAATTGAAAGACTCCTTCTCCATGTTTGGCTAGTAATATCCTAAATGAAGGAGTTTCTTGGCTAAGGTTAAACCGATTGAATGAGTTCCACAAACACCGTCATGAACTTCTCATAAAGCCATTTCAGACTCATCACGTTCTAGACATCGGAGGAGAGTTCCATCAAGACCTTGTCAGTATAGTACATCCACAATTAGAGTATGTCAGGCGGCTCGACGAATGAAATTTTATTTTTGATTTCTAGACAGGTCGGGTGGAAGAGTGTTATCTTTTAGGTAGGTATAAATTTCACCATAGATTGAGGCATTGGTATCGACTAGGTGACATATAACTTGGGACTTGGTATCGTCATAAGCTGGGGAAAATAGTTGTTCCACCAAGAACTGGTAACAACTTCTCTTCTTTGGAATTTGTAACAAGGAAGCAATAGTGGCCATAACATCAACAACTTTATTGTCCACTCTTGAAATCTGTTCAAATTTGATATCCATAAAATATTTTTTGAAATCATCAATCATTCTTTTGTAGGGCATCAGTTTGTCATCCTTTTTTTGATAATCATCATTGGCCTAGTTAATGACCAACTGAGAATCTCCATATACTTGCAATTCTGGAATTTTCCATTCTACAACTGTTTTAATGCCGATGATTAATGCTTCATACTCTGTCATGCTATTGGTACAAGGGAACATCAATCTATATGATTTTGGTATGGTATGTCCTTGTGGAGTGACAAATAGGATTCTAACCCCTGATCCATGTTGGGTGTGTGATCCATCAAAGTATAATGTCCACTGTTTTGCAGCCAAGGTAAGGACATCAACATCTGGAAATTCAATGTGCAAAGGTTGATCATCTGGTAGAGGAGCTTTAGCTAACTAGTCAATGATTGCTTTTCATTTTATTGCTTTCCTATCCACATATTGGATGTCAAATTCACTGAGTATCATAACCCACTTGGAAAATCTTCCAATTAGGTTAGCTTTGCTGAGGAGGTATTTTAGTGGACCTATTTTAGCTATTAACTTGATGGTGTGAGTTAGCATGTAGTGTCGTAGCTGTTGGGTGGCGAACAATACTGCCAAGCAAGCCTTTTCAATGGATACAATAATTGATCTCATAGCCATTTAGCTTACTGCTGATGTAGTAAATTGCCCTCTCTTTTCCTGTTGAATCCTCTTGTGCTAATAGGGCTCCCAATGATACCTCAGTTTTTGCAATGTATAACAAGAGTGGTTTTCCTTCTGTTGGTGGTACTAAGACAGGTGGACTCATTATGTATTGTTTCAATTGGTTGAAGGCTCCTTCACATTTCTCATCCCATCAGAAAAAAACATTTTTGTGTAGCAAGTGAGTAAAAGGATAGGTCTTGTTTGCTAGTTGTGAAATAAATATTTGGATTGATTGGAACCTTCCTTGTAGAGATCGTAGCTAACCGATGTTTTTGGGTGGTGGAATTTCCATGATAGCTTTAACTTTTTCTAGATCTAATGCCTTTTTCTGAAACTATGTATCCCAGGAGTTTGGTTGAAGTCAACCCAAACACACATTTCTTTGGATTCAGTCGTACATTGAATTTCTCTAGTCTAGTGAATATTTGTCTAAGATCTCTAAGTTTCCCTCTCTGGTATATGATTTGGCTAATAGATCATCCACATATTCTTCCATGAAAGTGTGTGTCATATCATGAAAATTTGTTGTCATGGCACGCTAATAAGTAGCTCCTACATTCTTCCATCCGAATGGCATGACATTCCAATAGAATGTTCCCCATGAACATGTAAAGGTTGTCTTATCTTGATCCTCTGGAGCTATCTTGATTTGATTATAACTGGAAAAACTATCCATAAGTGACAACATGCCATGTCCTGTCGTTAAGTCCACTATGATATCTATGTTAGGTAGAGGAAAATCATCTTTGGGACAAGCCTTATTGAGATCTCAAAAATCCATGCAAATACGAATGTTGTTATCAGGCTTTAAGACTGGTACAATATTGGAGATCCACTCGACATAATTAATGGGTTTGATGAACCATGCATCTAACAACTTCTTCAGCTCTGCTTTTACCAATAGGGAAATATGTGGATGCATTTTCCTTAGTTTCTGCTTGATTGGTTTTACTCCTAGTGGTAAGGAGAGATGATGCATGATGAGTTTTGGAACAATCACTGGCATTTCGGCATATGACCAAGCAAAGTTGACTTGTTTTTTTGTGAAAATTTTGAGGAAGCTTGGTTTTTCTTGGTCTATCAAAGATGTCGCTAGATGTATATTCTTCACTGTCTCTTCACTATCGATATTGGTAGACTTCATGAGTTCGATCAATACCTTTGATCTTTCCTGAAAGTGCTCTGGGAGAGTATCAAACCTTCCATCCTTCGATGCCTCATAGAGGTTTTCATCATTGGATGCGCTCTTTGTTTTTACTTTTTCTGGATTTGATACTGCCATTGAATGGTTTTCACCATCAGATCTATTTCCTGTATTATTCATTTTGCAGTTGGAAGATTTGATACTCCCCTATTTGGAAGCTTTGTTATGATGTTCAATGGTGGAATCTATTTTGGGATTGTCAGCACAGAGGAAATTAACAATGGCATCATCATTTGACAATGTAGGGATATCAAATGGCTCAGTTTGGTCCCAGTCTATGTGTTCAGGATGTACTAGGCGTAAGAAGTCACTAGACTTGTTAAGGTAGGAAATGGTAAGAGTCTTGATAGCAGTATCTTTGATTTGTCCAATAGAAAAATTGGGGTCTATAAGGTAACTTTCCTCTAAATTATCTGTTTCACTCTAAGTCGAATCGTCTATATTGGAAACATCAATGTGTTGTGATCCTAATTCAAGCGATCTTGAACCTCAACCTTGTCCCTCTTCGAGTAGGGGTACATACTTGTGTACCACATCAATGTCCTTTTCGTGACAAGACTCTTCTGATAATGAATACCACTCATATTCATTAGAATCAGTTTCATGATCATCACTAGCTTGTAACTACAAGATTCTTTCAACCACCCTTTGAGTCATCTCTTCTTTTGTCTCCTCTTTATAACCTAGCCCAGTCTTGTCTTTTGGATTGATTAGAGTGGTTGAATTGGTTCTACAATTCCTTCCTTTCTTTTTCCTATAGGGCATTTTCCCTCATATCCCATCTTTTCCAAAATAGTGAAGCCTTTTCCATATTGTGTTGTTTGTACATTTGCAGTTGTTGCTTGAGATTCTTCTTCATCCTTATAGAGCCAGTTTAGAATATCTTTGTCTTTTGCTTCATCAACCCTAGTACTTTCTTTTACAAATAGACCATCAAAGAGAGTAATTGGTTGTGATGTCTATTGTGTTGATGTTGAGGGTTGCCCATATGACTTTGGGGAAGAGAACTATGAAAGACAAAGGGATCGTTCAATGAAATATTCACCCACACCTTTATCTTTGACTTGGAATTTTTTCTCAAATTGTTTCGACAAAGCATTTAATTGGGCTTCATGATTTGAGGATGTATTAGGAGCAACTTCTTCTTTCTTCTCAGACTATTTAGATATGGAACTGGAATGACCTTCATGATTTGAAGAAATGACCAATGGTTTGGATGAATAACTTGACTGGCTTTGATCATTGGAAGGGATGGAAATGGAAGCTTCTTTGTTATGAGGCACAAATATATCTTGGACAAATTTTAGGGTGTTGCAATACTGAGGACTATTTGAATTGGCTGAAATGGTGATTTCTTGGCCACCAAAAGGAAATTTCAGACATTGGTGGTATGTTGATGGGACCGCTTGCATTTCATGGATCCATGGGCGACCCAATAGTATGTTGTAGGTTAAATCCTTGTCTAAGACTTGGCAGATTACATCTTTTTGAATTGATCCTACTTGAATAGGTAAGACAATCAATACCTATGAAGATCTTTCCTCATCATCATATGCTTTTATTGTAATATTTTTCTGAGTCAATTGCATTCTCAGAGAATCCCAAGGCACAAACAAGTTTTAAAGTACATATATTCAAGCCAACTCCTCCATCTATTAGGACATGCTTGACACTATGTTTATGAATTAGGACTTTGATATGGAGAGCGGCATTGTGTGGATGAGAAATAGATGCGTCATCATTTTCTGAGAAGGATAAGCAATGTGGCATGGTCAAATGTCCCACCATGGCTTCAAATTTACAAACTTCTAGATTTATTGGTACTAGTGTGTCCACTAGGGATTTTTCCAAAATCTCTTTGTGAGTAGGTGAAATCTTGAGCAATTCCAATATCGATATTTGTGTAGGGATCTTTTGTAACTGGTCCACTATGTTGTATTGATTGGACGAGGCAAAGGGTGTTTTGGATGAACTTCCTTTTAAGACATATTTGGCCTGTGCTCTAGTGGTTGCATTCACTGTTATGTTGTCTTGTTTCCTATTGATTTTAATGACATTGAATTGAGTATCAATTGTAGCTATATCTGGTTTGATGTCATTAATTTGATTTTCAAGGATAATGATGTCTTGTTCTTGTTCAATTGGAGTGTCATAGATTGGATTATTGGCTGCAATAATGTCTTGATTGTCATTGGTTTCAATGGTATTCATTTGATCATCTGCTGCTGAGATATGATTTATGATAGTATCATGGATATAGTTTACATTCTTTCCTTTGCTGTTTGTTGTAGAGGACTCCCCTTTTTCATAATTTGATAAAGGATTTTTAAATGCTCTGTGATCGACATTTGTTTGGAGTCCCTCTATTCATATGATCTTGTCATCTATTAAATCTTGTATCTTATGTTTCAATTGAATGCAACTATTTGTTTGATGGCCTTTGCACCGATGAAATTCACAGTAATAGGCATCATTCCACCATGACGATTTTACTTTTGGTTCAAAGCCTCAAGTGTCAGGTAGTGTTATGAGGTTATTTTCAAGAAGCTCCCTCAATGTAGATTCGTGTGATTGACCCAAAGGTGTAAATTTTCTGCAGTTTGATTGTGTTTGATAGGGTAGAGGTTTGGATGTGGTGTTACTTTGATTATGGCTGCTTTGATTATTGGGTTGGTTGACATTTTGATTAGTGCCTTGATTGATGTTTTGATCGGTCTTGGTTGTGGTTCCCGATAGATTAAAGACCAGTTTAGCATTATGTGTTTCGGCAACACCATTGTTGGCATTCTTGTTCCTTGTCCAAAATTTGGGTTTCTCATTGTTGTGATGGTTGGAAGAGCTAGCATTGTTTGATCCTTCATTGTGAATTTAGAATACCCCTCTTTTGACTAAAGCTTCTTCAATTTTGACACCATTTTCTACCATCTTCTCAAAGCTAGGGAGACATTGTAATTGTAGCCTATAACTCATTTCACTGTTAATGTTATCAATAAAAATCTCCATCTTTTCTTGTTTGAGTATGGGACAAGTGTATCGAGTGAATAACCTTCTCCACCTTTGTAAGAATATGAGAAAATATTCTCCTTGTTTCTGTTTGGTATTACAAAGATCCTTCATGGTTATCTCATGTGCAATGTTATATGAATATTGAGTGATAATTTTTTTGAAAAGTTCTTCAAAGGATTTTATGCCTGGTTGTAGTTTTGAAAACCATTCCATACAATGGCCTCCCAAGCTACGAGGAAAAATTCTCATCAAGTATGTGTCCTCATGAGAAAACTCAAGACTCATGGTTCAAAATTCTCTCACATGGTCTATGGGGTCATATTTTCCATTGTATTTGTCGTATTTTGGTAAGTCGCAATTTGGGGGAAATGGTATCATGTTTAACTTTCTATCAAAGGGGTAGGGACAAATATCTTGCAATAAGTATCTTTTGGTAGTCCCTCCTTGCATGTCTTGCAATTGTTGTTGAAGTTTCTTCATTTGATGTGTTAGGGCTGCCATTTGATTTGTATTTGGTGTTTCAATTTCAGTTTTCTTTGGGGTTCCCTTCAATTTATTGACATCAAAACCACTTGGTAAGTTGACCCCTTGGTTTGCTAACATTAGAAGGTCTTTTTCTCCATCCTTTTCAAATATTCTTTCTAGCAATTTGTGAAATTTGGGATCTTGGTTTGCTTGTTCTATTTCCTCCTCTATTATTTCTTCTATTTCATTTTGAGGAATTTTGTGAAAGGGATTTTCTTTTGGTTCACCAATGGTATTTTGAGGTTCAAGTTCCTTATCCTTAAGTTTTTGCTTTTGGGACCTTGTTAAAACGGGCATGCAAGTGATGAAGATTTTCTAAATTTTGATCATTATTTAGGAGTGCCAAAGGAATACCTAGGTCGAATAGAATAATGAATCCTATTGATGGGACTAAGGTAATAAAATTTGATGTAAAGTGTGTTGTTTCTGGATAAAGGATGATAAATCCTAATGGGGAAACTCAACTTGATGATCAAATTTGGGATTTTGATGATGATTGGGCACTTTTAGATGTTTGATCAAAGTTTAGGTAAAGGATTCCACTTGTAGAGGTCAATTTTAACAAGTTTAGACTCTAAGGAACCTAAGGAATAATTCTGAAATTGAGAAGATCTTGAAATTTTGGTTCTAAATGTGAAACGGAGGACAAATTTCCTTCCTAGACAAGATGCTCAAATCTTTGGAAAAGTCTTGGATTTTGACAATAGTAAAATGAATACAAGTTGGGATTGTTCTTTGAAGATCTTTTGTAGAAATTGAAGACCAATATCTCTCTAAATTCATAGTGTTAAGAGACATTTTTTATGAGCTTTTGGACTAAGAACTATGGACTTTGGTTTCTGGATTTTAATCTTTCGTGAAATCATTTGATAAAGAACATGTTTAGACTCTATTGTACCTGAGGAATGATTTTGTATTGGAAAGGATTTTGAATTCTTGTTTCAAAATGTCAGATAGGAGTCGAATTTAGCTCTCTGGTTATGAATTTTGGTGGATGCGCAGTAACAGTCAATGTATGTGCTAAAAAGCAGATGCGCTATAGCATGGCTTGGATGTGCCAGAGAAAAGTTTAGATGCACTTTAGAATTAGGTATATGCGCTCGGGAATAGCTCAAATGCACCAAAGTTTTAGGTGTATGTGCTACAAAATTTGGTAAATGTGCCATAGAATGCAAGGGATGCGTTGGTAAAAGTGGAAAATGTGCTCTAATAGTAGGTGAATGCACTGGAAAAAGCAGTAAATGCGTTGTAACAAAGGGTATATGCACTAGAAAAAGCAGTAAATGCGCCAAAATAAGCAGTGTACGAACTGAACTGGGGAAATATAACAGTTTGCTGCCAGTTTACTTGATTTTTCTAGTTTTTAGTCAGAGAATGGTTTGTTTCAAATGATGTTTTTTGAATCAGAGTTTTGCACTTCCAGTGTGTAAGGTTTTTTTTGAAGTTTTTTTTAAAACACTTTGGCAAACACAATCAAGCATGTACAAATCCTAAGGCTGTGTAAGACTGTATTCTTTTGGATTCCACACGAATTTTACTCCAATCACACTTATTCTTAGTGGATGAATTTAGAAGCTTGGCCACACGGGCCCCCCCTTACAGTGCACTCACTTTTCAGGTCAACCAAGCTTCCAGCCCCCATAAAACTCCCATGGCAGGTTGATCATCTCTACTAAAAACTAGGAGAATGTGGATGCCTTTGCAATGATTGTTGTTGCACCAAAGAATAGATAAAGGTTTTTGGTCTACTATAACAAGGGTTCTAGTACAAACTTTCTGTTCATGGGGAACCATCCATGCGGAGAGAGACCATTACTGCCCTTCTCATCAGAATAATCCTTGTGATACTTTCCTTTTGTGAACCTAGATCCTAAACCTGCAATATCACAAGAAACACACAACAAATTAAATCAAATGCAAGCTAGAATGTAGATTCCTCAAGAAATCCATTTGAATGCAAGAGAAAAGGAATAAAATCAAGAACACAATAAACTTAAAACAAAGATGTTGAATCCTATTCTAAAAAAAAGAAAACTCTTAATCTCTTAAGGGAGTTGGTGCCAATTTGATGTGAAAATTGGCCCTTTCCCAACTCCAATGCTAGCTTTAATGATTTGATGAAGATTGTGATCAACTTTATTGAAGATTGATGAGTTCTCCAAGACAAAATCTGCATAACCTAGCTATAAAACTCAATGAGATGGATGAATATTGCTATGAATTTGAGTATAGTAAGTTTACTCAAGTTGTGGATGCCAAATATAATAAAGAAGCTCTCTATTTATAGAATGACAAGATGAAAGAATGCCCAAAATAGAGCAATGTGGGACTAAATTTCATCCAATGGAAAAGTGCCACTTGTCCAAATGTGAATGGGCCAAGGATGTGCAAGTTTTGATGAATGTGCCAATAAATGTCAATATTTGAATTTTGAAATTGTATTAATGGCAAGGTGGAGGGAGAGTCAAATGGAGTTATGGGCACTTGGCTCAATGCAAAAGGACTTGTAAGAGGGAATGAATGTCTTGTTGGAAGGACAAAGTCAACTTAGATTTGAATTTCAAATTTGAAGAATATTCTCCAAAGATGCCATGTTGAAGATAAATAGAGATTTAATAAATCAAATAACTCTATTTTCATGTGCAAGTGGCAAAAGATGGAGGATGGGACATGAGAAGAGATTAAATTAATCAAGGTTAATTAATTTAATGAAGGTTTAGGTGATGTGACCTATTTGACTTAAATTTATGGATTGATTTAAATCAAATATGAGAATAATATGATTTAAAGATTTAATTAAATAAAGGGTTTTGATTTATTTAACTAAGGGGATGAAGGTGGATTAAATTAAATAAGGTTTTAATTTGCTTAATTTAATAGATGAACTTTAGAGATTTAATTAAATAAAATTAATTATTTAATTAAATAGGGATAATTAGATTAGATTGGTTAATTTAATTATCGAGAAATGATGACTTAATTATATAACTGATTTATTTAATTAAGAGAGGAATGTTGATGAATTTAATCAAATAAAGGTATTTGATTAAATGGTTAGACCGAAGGATGATTCAAGATGAAGCGATGTTAGTGGTTAGGATCAAATGTCCAATGTCAATTAGTACATTTTACGCGTCTACACCTTTCAACAAGTACCCACACTTATATACCGGCTGGAAGTTGCTTGGCTTTAGCGTGTTACTGGTTGGGTCGTTCCCTTGGGTGGTCACTTTTTCCCACAAGTCAGGCCGTCTAAGATAAATAAAAGCAAGCAAGTATATATGTAGTTCAATCAATCTTTGTTTCGCATGAACAAAGAGAGAACACACACGGTATACTCAACTCACACTCGCAAATAAACATGAATTGGTCTGGCTTTTTGGTCACCCAGTTAAGGGGAGAGCATATGCCTACCATTCAATACATAGAATAGACATGGTGTTCTTTCCTTCCTAATTAGTCTAGATTCCTAGATTAAGCAAAAAAATAAATAAATCACTCCAGCCCCTGCATCAAATTTATCAGTAGTTTGCAATAAATGTTTCTTTGATAGCATTCAAGAGTTTCACCAGAGTCTCTGACAGCGTTTATGAAGCCTGCACAACAGAAAAACATTTATTAGTTTTCAGACTCGGGAGAAATTTGCAAAGAAAATCAAATGCGCCATTACAGTAGGCTGATGCTTTAAAAAGGTAAATGTGCTATAGAAAACAATGAATGCACTACAAAAAATAGTAAATGCGCTATAGAAAATGGTGAGTAAGCTATAGAAACCCCCTTATGCACCACTGAATGGTGTGGATGTGTTAGAGAAACATGTTGTTGCACTGGAACAGTCGGTGAATGCATTGGAGAATATTTCAGGTGCACCAGAGGAATCAATGGTTGTGTCAGAGAAATTCACGTCTGAACCTGTAAAGCATACTTTCTAGAAAAATATTAAAATAATAGGGGCTAGGCCCCATGGTGTGCACCAATTTATGTGTGTGAGAAAATATGTGAATTACAATAATCAATCACACAACAAATGCAATGTATTACATTAAGGAAATCTAAATTAACAACACAATTTGATACAACGGTTCCTTAAAGAAATTCCATCTTTCTCTATTCCTAAGGATCCTGTATTAGTGCTCTCAAATCTTAATTATGCACTAAATTACTGGGATGACACTTAAGAAATGAGTAGCCATTAAACTAGAATGCAGAAACTATGTCTACACCTACATGATCTGATGATTTGGTTGGATGATAAGCTATTGTATACAAAATGATAATGGAATGATGCAATGTAGAATTAAACTAATGGAGATGCTCTGAAAATGATTCTAAATGCTATAAGTAAACTAAGACACATCTAACAAAGAATTCGTGATTCTAATTTACTTGCTAAACTATTCTAAATACTAAGCTATAATGTAAACTAAGCTCTCAAATGCTAAGATGATTTTTGCAGAGTAATTGTATGCAATGTTCTCCTATGCAAAAGTTGTAAATGAGCCTCTATTTGTAGATTTCACTAAGGCATCAGGTGAGTTGGCAGCAATGGACGATCATGATTAAATTTGGAGAGATCGACGGTGAGAAATGAGGAGGTTAGAGAGAAATAAGGAAGTTGTCCCCTTTAATAGAATAATCTTGCCAAGTGTAGAAAGGAATAAATGGGAAGGAGAAGCCATGTGTCTTTGAGTTTGTTGAGATTGTTGAGGGTAAATACCCATTTTAGAAATTAGGAATAATTATTTTAATGTGACACATGATGAGATGGAAGATGATGTGGAAGGAGGTTAGAAGAATATGGAGAAATGTGATAAAATTTGAATTAAGAATTCAAATTTAATGAAAGGGAATTAATCAAATAAAACAAATTAGTTAAATTTGTTTATTTAATTAAATCATGAAGAAAGTGGTTTAGATAGGAGGAATTAAGAAATACAAATTATATAAATAAACTTTGCAATTTATTTATACAATAGAAGAAATACAAATTTTTAATTAATTAAATAGCCAATATTTAATTAATATTCTCTAGACCAATTTTGGATGTATACAGGATCGATCGGTGGCATGCCATTTTGACTAAATCCCAATTAATAAGTGGAGAAAAGGTGCCCTGCTAGTGCTTGGAATTGTGTGGGATTAATATCAGTAGGGACAAAAGCATCTTGTAATGCCTTGGTAAGGATCTCCTAGTGGATAGTGGACATTAAAATATCCAAAATAGAGATTTGTGTGGGGGTCCTCCCTAGGTGATCCAAGATGTTATAATGAGGATTTGGTGAGGATGAATTGGATGTATTGGATGAACCAGAAATAGTGATTCGACCATGTGTAGTGGTCACAACATATTGAGGCTCTTTAGCTTTCACCCTAATCATGGCCACATGTGGATCAAATTGCATAATGCAACCAAATGCATTGTCATAATTTTTGGGTACCCTATTGTAATTAAATTTTTTGGTTAGATCATTTTTATTATTAATTGGAGGATTAGTCAGAAAAGGATTAGCATTAGAGGTGCTAGGGGCTTGAGAATGTTTTGGGAAAACATTCTAATATATTTGAAGTTGAGCATTAGATGAAGGGGACTGAGTCCCCTCCAAGGTTATGTCACCTTTATCAATAAGGTCTTGGATATAATTATTGAGATTCATACATTTATTTGTAGAGTATAACTTAATCCTATTATAATCACAATACGTCTTATCTTTAAACCAATTCGGCTTGGGCTTTGTGTCATCGAAAGTTTGGGTGATTGGATATATAACTACATTGGCTTGCACTAGCTTACAAAATACAATGTCAAGCAGTTCTCCAAAAGGAGTGAATTTATGTTTTGTATTTCTTTGATTAGTGGGTCAAAGTGCACCTTGAGGAATGGATATAACATTTGCGGTAAGATAGGTGGTTGCGATTAGATTAGTACTAAATGTATTAGCAACCTAAACATGTTTGGTATTTGTGACACCATCATTGATGACATTCTATTTCTTATTCCAAAAGCAAGGTTTGTCATTAGATGGTTTGTCACTATTTTCTTTATAGATATTGACCAAACCCTTAGCTATGAGTGCCTTTTCAATAGTGACACCCTTCTCTATGATTTCATCAAATGAGGACACGTAATTTAACTAAAAGTGGAAAGTCATTTTCGTGTTTACATTCTGAATAAAGATATTTACCAATTGCTTCTCGAGTAGAGGCCATTAAAGAAATCTAGCTTGATCTCCCCACCTTTGCATTTAGTTTGCAAAACTTCTCCATTACGTTGTGTTTTTTTTTGCATAGATCGAGCATGGTTACTTCATGCTCAATATTATAGGAGAAGTGAGTTATAAACTTTTTGGATAATTCTAGAAAGGTAGTAATAGAGCCATGGAGAATGTGGAGAAACCATTCCAATGCTTGACCTCCCAAGCTTTGAGGAAACAAACAAAGAAGATAGTTTTCATTATAGGCCTCCTCTTGACAAGTCATAAAGAATTATTTGATGTGATCTTGAGGATTTCCTTTCTCTTTATATTTGTCAACTTTGGGGATTTCAAAGTGTTTAGGGAAATGTGTGGTTGCAATGGTATGATCAAATAGATATGGACATAGCTCTTCAAACTTAAAGGAATTCTTGATATTTTTGGCTTGCAAATCCTTAAGTGTAAATTTCATATCCTCCCATTCTTGATTAATAGTTGTTGATGGGGGAGGAAATGCTAGATTGGAACTTGGTTGGTTGATGTATTTATTTTGTGAAGGTGGTGGATGGTAAATTGGATTTGGAGGTGGATTAGCATATGATTGTTGCGAAGGTGGTGAATGATTGGAATATGATGGTTGTGGGATTTAGATGGATTTGATTGGTGGAAAGGATGGATTTTGAAGAGGTGGTTAGGATTGATAAGATAGATGTTGAAGAAGGTTATTGTATGATTTTGAAGGAGATTGAGATGGGTGAGGTTGACGTTACAATGGAGTGAAATAGGACATTTGAACTGAGATGGTTGAGATTGATGCAATTGATATGGAAGGGGATTATTAAATGGTTTTTGGGTGGTTGAGAAAGATAAGATTGATATTGAGGGGGATTATTAGATGGTTTTTTAGGTAGTTGAAATGGATAAGATTGTGATGAATATTGAAGTGGATTAGTGTATGATGGTTGAGGATTAACATATTGTTGTGGAGGTAGTTGAAATTGATGTGATGGATTTTGTGGGTGGTATGTATGTGTTATACACATAAATAATAAGAGGGGGGTGAATCAATATTTTAAAAAAATTGCTTTAAATCTCCACATTAAATAAACTCTGAAAACATAATCATTAGTAATGCAAGTAATGAACGCATCCACACAATAGAACATTAGATTTATGTGGAAAACCAAAAGGAAAAAACCCATGGTGAGAATAACTACTTGGATCTACTATCCAAATCTAGCCTCAAAAAGTAATATATAACTTACAATGATTTTGTAGGAACCAACCCACAAGAATTGCAACCTTGAAGGGAGACACCAATCCCCTTGAATTGTGATTTGTAGGAACCACCCTACAGGAGACACTAATCACCTATGACTGAGCTACAACACAATCATTGAGCACCAACTCAGATTAGGAGGCTTCAACCTCAAATTATAGAAATAAATATAGATCTTATTTCACACCACCTACTCTACATTACCAAGCAAACACTTCCTTTTATGATATCTCAATTTTTCTCAACATCCTTGACTTCTCTTTTCTGCTTGCACATCATTTTACATATAGATTTCACGCGTAGCCATACAAACTCAATCTTCACACACATTTTCATAAAAATGATTTATAATATATATCCATTCCAACATTTTAACAACATCTAAATGTTGGCCTAGAACCCTTTAACACTATCTACAAATATTCATGTTAGCCAAGGATAAACCTTAATTCAAAATGGTATGAAACGTGTAGTTGTCTTGATCCCAAATCAAATGCATTAATGCTAGTGTAAGATGATGCCATGTTTTTCCTTCCATGGTCTTAAAATGACCCTATTTTATCTTCACACGCTTCCTCCAATTGGTGCAAACAAAGAAACATTGTACTCAGTAAACCAAAAAACACAGACTTCACTATGTCACTTCCGTCTTGCAATTTTATTACTCAAATCTACTAAAACTATAGATTAAGATACTTCATGTGTAGAATTACTTAACTTTCAAACCACAAGCCATCAAAATTACCAGTGGTAGAATGTGGTACCAAAAATAATGATAGTTTAGTACAGTGCAAAAACTACTTTTAAACAACAAACCTCATAATACTACTGCAAACACTTCCAAACTTTTGCAAAGGTAGTAGACAAACAAGAACCGCCAATACCATATGTACCATGACTTCCCATGTTGTCCTTTTTTAATGATGATAACATTAACATTTTGCAACAACTGCAATAGAAACAATTGATATATGACATCAATGATAGACAAACCACTTTGAGAACAATCAATCACCTCATTATGAAATCAATGACAACACTATATTCAAAAATGTTGGGTGAGATGTGAAGAAGTTGGAGGGTGATTTAGGTATTTATCTTATGGTATGATGGGATCAAGAGGAGGTAACGACGTGGGATGTTGATGTTGACGTGGGGAGAAATATGATTGTGAAGGAGGATTGTGATATGATTGTGGAGGTGGATTGGAATATGATTGTGGAATGTGATCAGATGGTGGGATATAAGAAGAAGATGGTAAGGGAGTGTGAAAAGTATGATATGTTGGTCGAGTTGAATGTGGTTGAACTAACATGAGAGGAACATGATAAGGTGTCGATGTGGGGGTGTTGGACATGAGAACCGCTACATTACCTATGGACCAATGTTTATGGAGCAAAGTGTTGGATGTTTTGTGGGTTGAACTTTGAAGATGGGCAGAGGATGCAGGCTTAGAACCATGAATAGGACTAAGCCTCGATCTCAATCCTAATATAGGAATTCAGATGGGGGACAATGGTACCTGGATGACTACATTATTCCCAAAGTCTAGTATGGGACCCCATGAATTTTTAGGAGGAGCTTGAGTGGTAGATGGTCACATGGTGTCTAAATATTTTGACAAGTCAAATCTTGATGGAAATTTGACACCTTCCATGAGAATTTTGTTGAGGATAGATTTCACATGTGTATTTATGAGACGATCCACCATACCTATATTGTTGGGATTGATGTAGTTCTCTCAAAGAATTGGAGCGAGTTTAGGTTGAGAAACCATCTCCTCCTTAATGGATACAAGGCCATGAGGACATGTGGGATTTGATGGCCCCTCTTGCATGCTAGAGTGTTGGGGTTCTATACTGCTGGGAAAACTTGTAGTATAGGGAAAATATTGATGTTGTAGTTGTTATTCCATGAGTTTTCTAATTTGTAACCTCATAGTGACATGTATGAAAGATAGATGATGATTGATTTGAAAGGTGATGAATCTAAGCCCAAGGAAAAGACTAAACAAGAATAATCAGATGGAGGATTTGACGTTTAATTTAACACTCTAACTATGATTGAGAACCCAGATTGACGGTGATTGATTGGATTGATACTTGAGATAGGAAAAGTTCTCAAGCATGAGTGATGAGGATGATTGTACTATCCTTGAGATAGGAAAATTTCTCAAGAACAAGTGATTTCTATGCAAACTATACCTCTTTATCAAGGTGAAATAGCTTGAAAGAGAAGGATTACTACCTTAGGATAGGAAAAGTTACTAAGAAAGCATGATGATGATGATTTGATTTAGGATGTTAGGTTCTCAAACTAGTGATAAGAGGCTAGATTTTCATTTAGGATGATGAGGAGATTATAGTATATGTTTAGAGATGTCCTTAGATTGAGAGGATGAGATTTTGATTGACTTTGGAAGGGGTTATATAATGAAAATGACCAGTACAAGCTAGAAATGGATGGGAAAAATTATTTGATCACAGTGTTAGCCTTAAAACAACATTGGCTATCTATGGTTAAAATGATTAGCTCTCTAGATTTTCTATTGACTATGGAGCCACCCAAGAACAAGACATATCCATCCAAGAAATAATAGGAATGACCAAGACGAGATCACCCAAGAACAACATGGATCTGCCTAAAGAGGAACAAAACCACCCAACAAGGATTAGCATGAGATACTAGATGGATTCACCCAACTACATAGTGCAATCGCCCAAATAGACATAGGATCGCCCAAGAATGGGTTCACCCAAGACCAAAGAAAAGTCGCACAAAAACGAGATTGCCTAAGACTAGAATGAAGTCACCCAAGAAGTCCAGTGAAACCACCCAAGCAAACACAACATCTCTTGAGAACGAGACTACCCAAGACCAAAGCGAAATTTCCCAAGAAGGAGCACAAGTGCCCAAGAATAGAGTAGATCTTCCCAAGAGTAGGACACATGACTAGGGATGTAAAAAATACCAAAATATACCATGTACAAAGTGAATCCACCCAAGAAAAAGGAAAAATCGCCCAAGGATGACACTAACTTAATGGAAAAATGACTCAATAGAAAATACATGACATGGATGATACTGACTGGATGGATTGAAGATAAAGGTAATCACAAGAATACACACCAAGTAGCATAAAACTATATTAGTCAAGTAGGATTGACAATCAGTGTAGGCTCATAAAAAAAGCGCTAATACTATCTATATGTGTATGGATAGCTAGAGATCACAAACCACAAGGGTGAAATATCACTTACCGATGGCGGCCAAAAGACGATGCCTAAGTAATGTCTAACTTAGTGCATGAAAGTACATCATGAGTAACTTTGGGATACAATAAACATCCCTTGCACCACATTGAATGATGATTGAATGGTCTTAAGCTAGGTTGACATAAGGTGATCTAGTGCATCCTATAAATACCAGGAGGGTATGTGCGGTGCATTTGTGAACACTATCCTGTCACAACTATGGATCAAGAAAATAAGCTATGCCATTCAAACCAACCTTGTACTCTTCTCTCAGTATCACTTGAGTACTAGAGCTTTCTAAATATGATGTGACTAGATTGGGGTACAACTCTCACTTTTTCCCCTTTATACACCCCATTAGTTCACGTGGTTGAGGTTGTCCCTTGGGGGGGATGAAATCCTCAAGTAGGCCTCCCTAAAAGAAAATATATTCTAGGTTTTTCTAATCTCGAAGCTCTCATGAAGCACAAAGAGAGAGCATATGTGTAATCTAGCACTCCTAGGTATACACTACAAGACTTAGGTCGATCTGTGATTTTTGATCCTTAGGCTCACTAAAAGGTGCAAGGGGAGAGCAAACGTCAACACAGGACCCCAAACACGAAAAATAGTAAATTGACCCTTAAGTGAAATTGAAGTGCTCCTAGATTAGTGGAAAAAATAAAGTCTTTGGCCATATCTTGTAAGAAACAACATTAGAGGTTTAAATCACTAGTCTTCAACTACTCAAGGCTATAAATAATTGTTCGTGTGATCACAAGTCTAGAGACAAGTTAGTGGATTAGTATTGAAACCTATGAAAGATGATTAGAAAGCAGGAAAATGTAATCAAGTATTATACTTTCAAGATCACCCATGGATAGTGATGCAAGTGCATTATTATTTTAGCTTAAAGTTTGTTGTTCTAGATTTTTCTACATAAAATAACGTGAGGTTGTGAGCTCTTCACAATCCTCCGAATCATTTAGTTTTAACTAAAGAATAGGTAGTTAGAGGGATTGTAGGGATTGATTCATATCAGTTTCGAACTTTGTTTAGCCTATTTTTCAGTATAAAAATAAGCCTATGTTGTAGCCTAAAGGTAGGCAAGTTGTGGAAAAAAACTCATAATGTAAATAATATTTCGAGATTTGTTTTCCATATCCATATTTCTATTTTGTTATCTCGTGAGTTTTTTTCTGCTATCAAACTTGGGATTGCGTTAGTTTGGTATTAGAGCCAAAGGTTGGGTCACTGGTTGTGGTGTAATTCTCTGTACTGGTTTCTCAAAAAGCATCAATTTTTTTTTTCTGTGTTCTTTTCTTTCTGCTCACCGCTAAATGTCAATCAATGTTTGAAATTGTCTATGCACTATACCTGTTGCATTGAGCCTGTGAAATTTATGTAAAGGAAATGGGAGATAGTTTGTCTATGACCAACCATTGTTAAGAGTTTGTGAAGAAATGTTGCTACAGGATTTCTTCAACGGCAAGGAGCTATGTAAGAACATAAACCACAACATAAGAGGGTGTATGTCTTGAAACAAACCATTGACCAAGGCATGGTCAAGCTTGTGCAATCTAGAGATTTCATTGATTGGCAGACTGCGTTGGAAGTAAGGAAATATGTGTGAAGATTTGTTAAAAGAAGGCGTCACTATGAAGATTGCTGTAAAAAAAAAAATCAGTTATGGTAAAACGTCCATAACTTTCTCGTTTCTCAACGAAATTGAGAAATTCAAAATGTTTTGGAAAGCTAGGAGCGAGGAGCATCAATTTCCAGCAATCATTTTGAAGATTCATTCCAGTGAATGAGCAGTTTTAGTCAAAAGGTGACGGGTTTTATTAGAATATGTGTGAGTAAGTTTATGAATTTAAATTTAATATTGTTTGCATATTTGAAATCTCTCTTCTCAATGATTCGTCATACAAAGTGAAGAAGAGAACATTTTGAAATTAGTAAGAATGAAAATTTGTATGAGTAGAAGATTATTTTTCAATCCTCTACCATTATTGTTATCTGAAAGTGAAGAAGTCACTGCCAGAGCAAGAGAAGATTTTATTTGCCAAGAGATGGCATTCAGAGTTCGAGGAAGACAAGCTGTGAATGAAGAGATTCTTGAAGAAATGAGACAAATGGAAGCACAATTACAGGCTATGGAGCTTGCACAAAGAGGAGGCATTGGCATGGCTGATGTCAGTGATGAAGAGGAAGAACCTCAAGAAAAAGTAGCAAAAGAAGGATTTGAGACAAGACTTGTCAAAGCAATTGTGGGAGAAAGTTCCAAACCCAAGTTGGAAGTGCCTATGTATGAAGGCAACCCAGATGCTGAGAAACTGATTGACTAGATCAGTGAAATTGAAAAATATTTTGAATATGAAAATATTGCTGATGACAAGAAAGTGAAATTTGTTGTAACCCAATTAAAGGGTCATGCATCTCTCTGGTGGGATGGAGTCCAAGATGAAAGAAGATGAAAAGGCAAGCCAAAGATCAAGAACTAGGAAAGGATGGTAGCTAAACTAAAAGGTAAATTCTTGCCTAAAGATTACCAACTTAATCTTTTCAAGAAATTGCAAAATCTTAAGCAAAAAGAAATGTCAGTTAAATATTATACAGAGGAATTTTATAGGTTGACCATTAGAGTTGGTCATATTGAAGATAACACAGAGAAAGTGGCTCAGTATCTTTATGGATTGAGATATAATATTCAGGATGAGATTAATCTTCTGTGTCCAAGAACAGTGGAAGAGGCATACCAGTATGCGCTCAAAGCAGAGGAGAAGCTTTCCAGAAAACAAGCACAAAGTTCAAGAGGGAAAAGTAGAAGTTTCAAAGGAAGAGGATCACCAAGTGGTAGAGGTCAGTGGTAAGCTCACATAGAAGAAGCCAGTAGCTCACATCACTAGGAACAATCCTCTCGAGGTAATGATTCGTTTAGAAGCAAAAGACCTTATTCAAGAGGTAGAGGTAGAAGATTCGTTGGAAAATGTTTTAAATGTAATCAATATGGACATAGATCTTATGAGTGTCTAGAAAATTCCACCACAAGTCAAAAAAGTGCACACATTGCTCAAGCTGAGGAAGAGACTGCAGAATCACCTGTTCATACAAATGTACTTGAGGTTGGAGAATCACTACTTATGAAGCGAGTTCTGCTCAAACCAAACAAGGAAATCCATGAACCTGCACAAAGGAAAGCACTATTCAAAACTACCTATAAAATGAAAGGTAAATGTTGTAAAGTTATTATTGACAGTGGAAGCACTGACAATCTTGTATCCACTGAAATGGTTGATAAGTTAGGCTTGAAAAAGACAATACATCCAACACCATATAAGGTGTCTTGGTTGCAAAAAAGACATCAAATATTGGTAAATGAACAGTGTCAAGTAGAGTTCCAAATAGGGAGTTATAAAGATAAAGTAATATGTGATGTTATGCCAATGGATGTCTGTCATATTCTCTTAGGTAGAACTTGGTAGTTTGATAGAAAGGCAATCCATGATGGAAGATGTAACACATATACTCTTGAAAAAGATGGACATATACTCTTGAAAAAGATGGACATAAACACACACTAATACCCCTTAAGGATGAAAATGCAGTTGAGGAGGTTAGTCCTAAGGTGTTAATGGTAAGTGGGAATTTTTTTTTGCATAAAATCAAGAATGAGGATGTAAATTTTGCTCTAATTGGAAAACCAAAAGTAATTCTTACAAGTACAAGTTTGGTTGATTTACCTCTAGAAATTCATAAAATGTTAAATGAATTCATTGATATTGTTGTGGATGATTTGCCTAATGAGTTGCCACTAATGAGAAGTATCAGTCATCATATTGATCTCATTCCAGGAGCTAACTTTCCAAACAAAGCAGCTTATAGGATGACTCCAAGGGAGAATGAAGAGATCAAAGCCCAAGTACAAGATCTGCTTGACAAAGGATTGGTCAGAGAGAGTCTAAGTCCCTGTGTTGTTCCTACTGTGTTGAGCCCAAAAAAAGATGGAGGATGGAGAATGTGCACAAATTCCAGAGCTATAAACAAAATCACCATCAAGTATAGATTTCCTTTGCCTCATATGGATGATTTAATGGATTGTCTGAATGGTGCTAAGTATTTTTCCAAAATAGATTTAAAAAGTGGGTATCATCAGATTAGAATAAGAGAAGGTGATGAATGGAAAACAACATTTAAAACAAATGATGGGCTTTATGAATGGTTAGTAATGCCATTTGGTTTAACAAATGCTCCAAGCACTTTTATGAGGTTAATGAATGAAGTGCTTAAGGAATTCACAGGAAAATTTGTAATAGTCTATCTTGATGACATTCTAATCTATAGTCAATCAAAGGAAGAGCATCTTAGACACTTAAGGTTGGTTTTAAGTAAGTTGAAGCAAGAAAATTTTTTAATCAATCTTAAGAAGTGTACCTTTTTGAAACCAGAATTAACCTACTTGGGTATTGTAATATCTAAAGATGGTTTGAAGATGGATCTCGAAAAGGTTAAAGCCATAATAGAGTGGCCTACTCCAAGAAATGTTTTTGAAGTTAGAATTTTTCATGGACTAGCTAGTTTTTATATGAAGTTCATAATAAACTTCAGTGGAATTTGTGCTCTGATTGTTGAAACAATCAAGGGAAATAAACAGTTATTCTAATGGACTAAAGAAGTAGAAACAAGTTTTCAGTTACTTAAGAAAAAGATTACTGAACAACCTATTTTAGCTTTACCTAATTTTGGTAAACTTTTCCAAGTTGAATGTGATGCTAGTGGAATGGTTGTAGGTTTTTTTTTGAGTCAGGAAGGTAATCCAATTGCTTACTATAGTGAGAAATTGAATGATGCAAGAAAGAAGTATTCTTCATATGACAGAATTTTATGCTCTTGTTCAAGCTTTGAAAAAGTGGAGGCATTACTTAATGCCTAAAGAATTTGTATTGTATACTGATAATCGTGCTTTAAAGTTTATCAGTAACCAAACCAAATTAAATCAAAGGCATGTAAAATGGGTTGAATTTCTGCAAAATTTTACTTTTATTATCAAGCATAAAAGTGGCCAAACTAACAAAGTTGTAGAAACTCTGAGCAGAAGAAGCTTGATCATGCAGGGATCTAAAGTGAGTATAATGGGTTTTGATGACCTAAGAGAAATGTACAAGGAAGATATAGATCTCAAGTAGGCATATGAAGCATGTGTAAATCCTCCTAGCGGAGATAGAAGTCCTTGGATGGATTTCTTGATACAGGAGGGTCTACTATTCAAAGGAAGTCAACTTTGCATTCCAAGAAGCTCCATGAGAGAGAACTTATTGAAAGAGAAACACAGTGGCAGCTTAGCAGGGCATTTCGGGCAAAACAAGACACTAGCTCAATTGAGTGCACACTATTATTGGCCAGGTATGAGTAATGATGTTAAGAATTTTGTAGAAAGGTGTAAAGTGTGTCAACATGCCAAAGGAAACAACCAAAATGCAGGTTTATATCAGCCATTTCCAATTCCCAACATGCCATGGGATTCAGTAAGTATGGACTTTATACTTGGTTTACCAAGAACTCAAAAGGGACATGATTCAATCTTTGTAGTGGTTGATAGATTTTCTAAAATGGTGCATTTTATTCCATGTACAAAAACAAGTGATGCTACTAATATTGCCAATTTGTTCTTCAAGGAGATAGTTAGGCTACATGGACTTCCTAAGAGCATTGTCTCTGATCAAGACACTAAATTTGTAGGACACTTTTGGAGGACTCTATGGAAAAAGTTGGGCACCAATTTAAGCTTCAACTCAGCTTACCGTCCTCAAACAGATGGTCAAACATAAGTAGTCAACAGAAGCCTTGGAAACATATTGAGAAGTTTGGTCGGTATGCATCCCAAACAATGGGATTTCGTACTTGCACAAGCAGAGTTTGCATATAATGACTCACCTAACAGGAGCATAGGTATGAGTCCTTTTCAAATTTTGTATGGTATGCATCCTAGAGGAGTATATGAGCTCAAAAATTTGGGTAAAATGGAAACACGAAGTGCAGACAGTGAAGATTTTGCTAGTGCAATGCAAGATTTGCATGAACAGGTGAAAAGGAAACTTGAAGAAAATACTATCAAGTATAAGAAGAGAGCTGATCAAAAAAGAAAAGAAGTCAATTTCAATGTTGGCGACCTTGTTTTAGCTCATCTCAAAAAAGAGAGATTTCCAAAAGGTGAATATAATAAATTAAAGGCTAAGAAAATTGGTCCTTGCAAAATTCTAAGGAAATTTTCTAGCAATGCATATGAAATAGAGCTTCCACCAAGCATTGAAATTTCTTCTATTTTTAATGTTGCAGATTTATACCCCTTCAAAGGTGAAGAAAAAACAATTGAAGTACCTAAAAGAGATGAAGAGCATATCATTGAATGGGAGCAACAATTACCCAAAGAAACACCTAGGAAACCTAAGGAAATTTTGGACAAGAAAATGGTCAAGAAAACTAGGGGCAAGGAATATTTCCAGTACTTAGTCAAATAGAAGGGACGCCCACTTGAGGATGCCACATGGATGACAACTTCAGAACTATCCAAGTATGGTGCAAGTATTGAAGACCTCATGGACATGAGTCCATGAACAAATCTTGATTTTTTCCTTGGGAGTCTGATGCAGGTGCATTATTATTTTAGCTTAAAGTTTGTTGTTCTAGATTTTTCTAGATAAAATAACGTGAGGATGTGAGCTCTTCACCATCCTCCGAATCATTTAGTTTTAACTAAAGAATAGGTAGTTAGAGGGATTGTAGGGATTGATTCATATCAGTTTTGAACTTTGTTTAGCCTATTTTTTAGTATAAAAATAAGCCTATGTTGTAGCCTAAAGGCAGGAAAGTTGTGGAAAAAAACTCATAATGTAAATAATATTTCAAAATTTGTTTGCCATATCCATATTTCTGTTTTGTTTTCTCGTGAGTTTTTTTCTGCTATCAAACTTGGGATTGCGTAAGATAGTATGGATTTGCTTGAATGATACACAACCACCTCCAAACTTATAAAACCACCCAAGCATCACACAATCACCTTGGAATCCATGAAAGCACCTCAAAATTGACAGAACCGTCCCAAGATTAATGAAGTTGTCTAGGTAATGCACAATCAACCTGATTTAAGTAGGTCCATACGAAAATTAATGGAATCACCTCGATATCAATAGAACCACCCAAGCAATATGCAATCACCCCTATTTAAACAAGTCTGCTCCAAAATTAATGGAATTGACTCGATATTAATAGAACCATACACGTACTACACAATTACCTTGATTTAAGTAGGTCCACCCATTTACAAAGCAGATCTACCCAAGTGCCTATGAGCCAACTAGTTAATGAAAGGTCAAAGCATAGTCACATGTATAGGATTGGATCCTCCCATTCACATAACATGTATGCCCATACAATAATGTATTTATCTTTGTATAAACATATGGGCACAAAATAACTCAAAAAATTAAATTTCGATTAGTTGACCCATGATGTGGGTCCCACTAGGTGTGCTAAAATGTGTGCAATGGAATATGGTGTTTAAACAAAATGAAACTAACAAGAAAATCACTCAAAACACACAAAAACAAAGCAACAATCAAATTAGGCTAAGATAATTCAAACCTTAGTGACTTTCAATGAAATTCACATATGACAAAGCCCACAATGTATAGATTTTCCCAAGATGACCAATTTATATGTGTGCACACTTGATTTTGATAACATAATGATGCTAAATTGCTCAAATTTGCATGATGATGTGAAAGTGGTTAAGTATTGAGTATATGGGGAGATGAGAAATTAGATAGATGGCTAGGATGAGATCTTATGTAATCAATGGTGGAGGATGGAGATGTTCTCTCAAGGCATAAGATGATGTCACCTAGAAAGAGGAGAGTGAATGAGAGGGAGATGATCTCTCAAGCCCCAAGATTGTGATAAGTGTCACAATGAGAGATCTTGAGAGGGAGATTGGTACTATGAAGGCACCTTGTGGGATGGGGAAGATCATTGTCATAAATCTCTTTCATGTCCCACATTCCCAAAGCATGGGATGAAAAGGAATAAAGGAAATTTTAATTCATGTAGGGTACTTTTGGAAGAAAGACCCATGTGCTAAAAGGACATGGGGTCTTTTCCAAAAGGAAAAATATTAATGAAATGGGAGACTAGGTGGATAGATATTAAATGGAAAGGGATTAATAGGATTAGGAATGCACAAATGATTAGGGGTAGGTTAGGTGGAGATTAGGATTTGAATTAGTATTAGAGGGCAAGAGGGAAAATATGAGGATGTGACACCTCTTAATTAATGATTAAGTATGTGCACATGATTAGGGAGTGGATTAGGTGAGGATTTAGAGGTTAACGAAAAAAGATTAGATGATGGGACATGTGGGAGAGTTTAAATAAATAAGAAATTATTTATTTAATATTTTTGGAAGAAAAGGAAATGAGGTTCTGGGTAAATAATTAAGAATAATTATTTACCTAAGGTTGGAATTTAGGGGAAATAGACATAATGATTTTAGATGAACATCGAGATGGAGAATATTAATTAAATACTATAACACTATTTAATCAACATAAAGGATTGTAAAATATGAATTAAATTAAATAAATAAGACTATTCATTTAATTTAATAGATGAAATAGACATAGATGAAAAACTAGGATAAAATTGCCTAAACGATAGTGGTCAATTTTAGGTGTCTACACCAACATCTCCTCACTATACTTTGGTGTTTACCTTATATGGCTCTACAGTTGTTCTGCCATCTCATGAATACTCTTGTACCAGATGTCAAATCTTCATCTCTTTATGCCTACTAAGATCTATGAAGATTATGATAAACATTGAATCGAGGAAGTATAATCCACTTGTGATTAAGTTGTGGACAAGAATTTATAGTTTTACCCTTATGAGAAGGTCACTTCATTTGTTGAGGCCTCTCTTTTCTGGGAAAGGTTGCCTCTTTCTTACTATTAAGGAAACCTACTATTACTCAATGTTGGGGAGGTATTTTGCTTTACGATGGCTCAAATTTCTTATCTTGTATTCACTGTTTGAGTTTACTGACTCTACTTTCCACTTTGGTTCAATGATGCTAATAACATAGGATAGCTCTAGCTTTTTTATTGCAAGTAAAACTATGGTGCTTGATCCTTGCGTTTCTATTATGAAGATTGCACTAAACTGCTATATGGAAGTATGTTGAAATATGCACCTAAGGATCTTTGTACTCTTTTTTAGGATTGGTGGTTGTTCTCTAGGAAATCAGTTTTGTTAACAATCTTATTGTTGTCCCTTAATAGATCTATTTCTATGTTTTTGAGAAACATGTTGTTGGTTGTTAGCTGCTCTCTTATGTAATTTTTTTAGCTTTCTCCAATATAAAAAAGGGTACAAGGGTTTGACCTTTGCTAGGGAGATCTAATCTTCCTCTAGATCTTTTTCTTGTGTTAACCTTGGTGTTTTAAGCCTATGGGTAGTCAATCTTCAACTTATGGCATCATGCTTAGTGCATTGATGTGCATCTAGGTGCATTGTATTGTTGTGTTGTGACACCTTGTGTAGGTAGGGGTGTAATGTGGCATGTCTAGTGTCACTTCCGTATCACAAAAAAAATGTTCATCTAATTTATGTTTGTTAATGTCTTAGACATAAGCTTGGGGCATTACAAGATATATGAATGGGTCGATCTTATTATGTGTAAACATTATAATCTTTATTTTTCTTAGATGTTTATCCACAATAGTTATTTTGGTTTCCTTCTTATTGCATCACGTTATAGATAACTTTTTGGCATAATTTATCTTGACCTTGAGTCTATATTTACTGTTAATAGTGGTACTCCATTGTGAATTTAATTTCTTTTTTTTCTTTTTTTCTTCTTTCAACTTCTAGCATCCTTATCATTCTTTATCTTTTAGTATCCTAGCCCCAGCTTTTCTCCTTGTCTTATTTAAATTAGAAAGACACAATCGTAAACACAATTATATTTAAGAACACAATTACACATATAATATATTTTAAGACAAATAAAATATATATGATATAAAATAAATATGAACCTTTAAGAATTAAAAACCGAAAGTTAAAATTTATCTAAATTTAATCATATTTTACACCAATAAACCTATTCAAAAGTTAAAACATACATTGAAACAAGGTTGAAAATGAATATTATTTGTAGAGCTCCTAATAATCCAATGGGTCACATTAAAAAAGACAAAGGAGTACATGCCAAGTAGGTTACCAAATAAAGGAAACTAAACATAGGTCACAATCCACACCCTACATTGAATGTGAGTTTCATTCAACCATTGGAGTAAGTTAAAATTTTTGATGCGTTTGCAATGACAAAATTTGACTTCACTTTTATGAAATAAAAGATGACATTGAATGTTGGCCTGCTTTTGACGTTGATGGCACTACTTCTTTATATTTGGTTGACGTTGACTTGGCTTGGCTCCCCCAAACCTTTGGATGGGACTGCTACCATTATCATCATCATCCTCTATTTTTGACACCCCCTTTCGATGTTTCTAATCCCTAAAATACTTGTTCCACTTTTGTCTCACTTCCACCACTTCTATTCAGTCGTCATGAACTTTTCCACTCAGGGCTGAAAGGTTATATTTTTTGTTTCACTATTGGAATAGATGATCTTTCAAAAATATTTAAATATCAGTTTTATTTGTGTCAAAGATGAGTTTTTTGATTTAGAAATTATAAAATTTCTTCTTGAGTTCTTTGTTTTTCATTCTGATAATGGATCATGGAATGGAGTGTGATCCGAAGTGTTGATGCAAATGTTATTACGCAATGGAATCCAAAAATCTGACTAAATAAATTATAAGATTGTTTTTGAAATGGATTGTATATGTTTTTATATTAATAGTTTGGATCACACGCGGCGACTCTCTTCTTCCTAATAATGAAATGCTGAGTGTGATTTGAAACATCAATACAACAACATATATAGTTGATTTTAAAAACAATCTTTTGAATTCTACATAAGTTGTGAAAACGTCATATCAACAATAATCATATTCATAGTATAAGAAATTATGTCTATTTGTGAGTAATGTAATTAATATTGAATAGATTATTTTTATTTGTGAGAGATCAATTCTTATACATTATCATATGAATCAATAAAGATTGATTTTAAAATTAAATTACACAATTAAATCTTAGTTACTCTGATTTTTGGATTCGATTGTGTAATACTTTTTGCATCAAGTTTCGGAGGGATCACAATCCATCATCACAATTAATCTTGATAAAACATTATATCATCTTTATAGTATAAAGAAATTACTTTTTTATTTAATGAAAAGAAAAATTAAGTGATTTGTATTCACTCAAAAACATCTTGATAATAGATCATAAAATGTAATCTAAATCTTTGATGAAAAATATTTATACAATTAACTTAAAAACAAATTGAAAATACAACCTAAAATACTAGGTATGTAAGCTGTAAGAAGACTGTCTTAATTTTTTTTTTGACAGTTATGCGTTCCCATCAAACTTAAAAGCCTGAAGCCCAGGACCATCAATTCTAAATATAAATATAGGACACAAGTGGCCACGGGACTTGAAGCTGCCAAATGTAAAGATCTCGCCAAAAGATAGGTAGTACAGAGTACAGACAATATGTGTACCTATCTAACAAGCAATGTTAAGGCTACCCCACTTAAAACATGGTAAAACCAGGGCCCAGATGATGGGATATGTGACTTCAGACTCTAAACAAAGAAATTTGACTACGAAAAGAATGGGTCATATCGGGTAAGGCTTATTCATGGAGAAGCGGCAGCAGAGTCAGTGTTCTTAAATTAATGTTGGGTTGGTGCTTTGACAAACCATAGCCCATTGAAAACCTTACCAGTTGGTTGTCTAATTAATAATAGATAGTTTTCCTTGACCTCCAACAAAGGAACAGGAAGAATTAATTTCACATGATGATCTAAAGCTCAGGACTAATCCACATAGGCCTTGCATTGGGATTTGTACGGGAGGTTGAGTTTGTGAAGTTTAGATATATATTTTTTTTTCTGTAATAATAAGACCAATATAAATTCCAGTTTAGGGGACCCAGAGAATGATGAGAAGAGAGCCACTTTCATCATAGATCCAACTTAAGTGCCCACTTCACACTGAGCAGAGGGCATTTGAGTTCCCCCCATTGGAATGCTTTGACATTAAGCCAAGAATTGTGTTGGAGAGAATCATAGATTGCACAGAGTAATTGAAACTGTGTAAGCAGAACCTAAGATATATGGTGGCGGCATGGAGGCAGTCAACGTAGCTGAAGACAATTGGGCTACTGGAGTGACTCGTAAATTCTGTACCGATTTGCATTGACTGTCAATTTCTGCACCCATTGTTATTATAAGAACAGAGCTTGTTCTGTTTTGTATGAGCGAATGCTATTTTAATAGTGGGGTGTAGGTTGTTGTCCTAGAAAAATGATTAATGGAACGGATCTTTACAATGTGCTGACTGCAGTGGTGCCACTCTATGTGGCAATGATTTTGGCCTATGGGTCTGTAAAATGGTGGAAGATTTTCACACCAGATCAGTGCTCTGGCATCAACCGTTTTGTGGCACTGTTTGCAGTCCCTCTGCTCTCCTTCCACTTCATTTCCACCAATGACCCATATGCCATGAACTTGCGATTCATTGCTGCAGATTCCTTGCAGAAAATTATTATTCTAGTAATGCTCGGAATATGGACCAAGGTTGCAAAAAATGGGAGCCTAGAGTGGATGATCACCCTCTTCTCACTTTCAACACTGCCCAACACCTTAGTCATGGGAATTCCTCTGCTGAAGGCAATGTATGGGGATTTCTCAGGGGATCTAATGGTGCAAGTGGTTGTTCTACAGTGTATAATCTGGTATACTCTGATGCTTTTCATGTTTGAATACAGGGGAGCAAAGCTGCTTATCATGGAACAGTTCCCAGACACAGCTGGTTCAATTATTTCATTCAGGGTGGAATCGGATGTAATGTCTTTGGACGGCAGAGAGCCTCTGCAAACAGATACAGAGGTGGGAGAAGATGGGAAACTTCATGTTACAGTGAGAAAATCTACTTCTTGTCGTTCTGTATACTCTTCACACAGATCTCAAGGATTGAGCCTTACTCCTAGGCCTTCAAATTTGAGCAACGCAGAGATCTATTCTATTCATTCTTCAAAGAACCCAACACCCAGAGGCTCAAATTTTAATCACGCTGACTTTTTTTCCATGTTTGCAAGAAGTCCTCGCCAATCCAATTTTGCCCATTCAGACATCTATTCACTGCATTCCTCAAAAGGTCCTACTCCTCGAACTTCTAATTTTGATGAGGAGCATTTCAGGGACATGGGCAATAAGGTTGTTGCACAGAGTACTAACAATGGCAATTCTCCTAGATTTGGACCGCCCATGTACGGTAATACAGCCCCAGTTCCAATGTACACATATGGACCGAGGAGCCAAGGGGGCATAGGGAATGGGTTTGAGCTAAACCCATCTGTTATTCAGGGAAATTTGAGCTCAAATGCGGGAGTGTATCCTGGTCCAAATCCTGGTATGTCGTCTCCTAATGTCGTCAAAACAGTGAAGAAGAGTCCAAGTGATCCGAGGGCTTCAAAGCAGAGGATTATGGACGATAACAAGGAGCTTCACATGTTTGTGTGGAGTTCTAGTGCTTCCCCTGTTTCGGAGGCTAATCACCATGTATTTGGCCATGGCCCAGACTTTGCAATTTCTGATAACACTCCCAATTCCCACGCCAAAGAGGTTCGGACGTTATCCGCTTCTCCCAATGTACACACACCCAATGGAAGAAGAGGTCAGTTCCCATTTTTTTCTTACGTATCTTTAATATTCAAATGATGAGGCTCAGGGCTGGAATACTAACCCATGTTTATTACGATATCAAAGTTCAAATCTAGGTTCCAAGGAAATTCTACTTCTGATCTTTCTCCATTCGGCATTGCGGTATTGCTAAAACAAGCACATTTCAAGTAGATCAAGATCCCCTCCCAATGTGGGCAGCCTCCTCAATGCAAGGCTGCCAGCGCTTGATTTTTATTACAAGCTCCCTGTATTTTAACATACAGTTATTGCTAGCTCTTTGAGTACCAACATATGATGTAGTCGCAGTCTTATATCTTAATTATGGAGCATTGATAGCAGTTGTATTTTCATTAACAAAACAGGTTACAGACTAACATGTGAACCCGAATTCTGAAACTAAGCTATGAAGTTTAGGAAATTTATAAGCTTGAGAATATAAACTTAACTAGTTCGCAGTTTTTTCGTTAGAAAGGTTAATTTGATAGTTTAAGTTAAACATCTTCAGCAGGAAACAGGATTAATAGGTGATTTGGTGTTGCAGGTTTGCACGAGGCCCGCCAAACTTATGAAGAATATATACCCGAACGGTTTAGTTTTGGGCACAAAGGAATACCCCAAGAGGAAATCAATCATAAGGAAGGCCCTCCTCCCCTTGCGAGTCTCTCCAAGTTCGGTTCCAGTTCAACGGTAGAGCTCAATCCCAAAGGCCAGAATGACTCCAAATTCACAAATATGCCTCCTACCAGCGTCATGACTAGACTAATTCTTATCATGGTGTGGAGAAAGCTCATTCGCAATCCTAATACTTATTCCAGTCTTATAGGCCTCACTTGGTCTCTCATCACCTTCAGGTTTGTTTCCTGCTGCTACTGCTACAGTGCTGTATCCAATTTTTCTGAAGTGAGCCATGAATAGATCAGGGTTACGTGTTTCCCGTTGTTGATTAACAAATATTCTGGCCTTCACCTATAGCACGTACAATTTTTGCAACAATTTCTTGCTGCTGCTAAGGTTACAATTATTTGAATGATTTCTGTTATATAGTTATATCTATATTGCTATACGTCCTTTTCTACAGGATTAAGTAGACTTGGGAAAGTATTATTTTTGTGGATCATAAACTGAACATTGAATTATTTCAGACAGCAGGTGTAAATTTATAGTCTCCTAAGATGGAGCATATGAGCTTGTACTTGTGAATATGGGTCCTTTACCAAGAGAGATTGTTTACAGAGATTAGGATCCATGTTAATCAAATGACTGCTTTATGGACTTTACTTTTGAGTAAAGTAAAAGGAATATAAGTTTTAACAAAGTGTGCAAGGTTTTTTATGTAATACAGGTTTAAGAAGAAATGAACCTGTGTTGTTTTGTATCAATATCAAACATATCTGATATATTTTCGTGTTTTTATAATCATTTTTTCAGATGGAAAGTTGAAATGCCAGCAATCTTAGAGCAATCAATAAGAATATTGTCTGATGCTGGTCTTGGTATGGCCATGTTCAGTTTGGGTATGTTTTGAATCCTTCTCAATGTCTCTGTTTGAAGAGTTGTTCCGCATATCCCTAGAGTATGGCTTAGGGGGCTTAGTCATGTAAACATCTCAGGCTGGATTAAGATTTCAGTGAGTTTATCACATACAAATATCTTCTAAGTTATAATAATGGATTCACTATTCTTATGCTTCTAATTTCCTGTGTGGATTACAGGACTGTTCATGGCTTTGCAACCCAGAATCATAGCCTGTGGGAATTCAATTGCAGCATTTGCAATGGCAGTCAGGTTTCTTACTGGGCCAGCTGTAATGGCAGCAGCTTCTATTGCTGTTGGCTTAAGGGGAGTCTTACTGCATGTTGCTATTGTCCAGGTATGTAGCAAACATTGTAATTAGTACCTATTGCCAAAACCAGCCTAAATTAGAAACCTTCCTTTTTCCGCAAATCTATTGCTGTTATTTTTCTCAATAATCATCTATGCCCAGATGTTAGATTTTTTGCCTTAGAATTTAAGGGGCGGTAGCAGAGATGTTCTTATTTTGTACTCTTATCTATCAACCATTTGGAGACCTCTGGGCTCTCTTGATTTTTGTTACTCAATATTTGCATATGCTTTTTTCTTCTTTAATGTTTGTGAAAATCTCTTTGTTCTAAATACCACAGTATTGCAATTGGATTAGTTTCCTTATTCTCTTTCAAGTCACTTTTTTTTCTTTATTTTACATTATGCTTTATTCTTTGGGTAAATGGACTAGTCTTCTTATTGTCTTTGAAAATTAGTCTCTTACTGATTTTTTTTCAGTTGTTTTTGGTGCAATTGGAGTAATCTTCCTATTGTCCTTTAAAATTAATCTCCTTGATTCTTTTTTGTTTTCTTTTTTGGTCATGGGTAAACCTCCTTATTTATTTCACTCAGGGAACTATGAGACCCTGGGTGACTTTCAACAAATATTTTGGAGGGCAAACTCTTCCTTTTCTAGAGAATTTGAAACTCTTAAACAGCCGGGGTTTGAACCTGGTCCTTGTATGAGGCAAAACCCATCTCTACCAGCAAAAGATTTCCAACCAACTTCTCAATTTATTCTGATTGAAGTTTCTGTTATCATCCACAAGTTATTTAGCAGCATCTTATTTATTTTCATGGTTTTTGTAAGGTAAAGTTGAATTCTTAGGTCTGCTGACATGTTTTATTGGCATGGCACAGGCAGCACTCCCTCAAGGCATTGTTCCCTTTGTGTTTGCTAAGGAGTACAATGTACATCCAGATATACTAAGCACAGCGTAAGTAATTGGTATTAGGTTGTTTTCCTAACTATTTCTGATCATAAAAGAATGCTGACATTTGACAACAATCAGCAAGCCAGTGCCATGTTGCTTGTAAATAGGAAAACACACCAATAGACTAAACATTCATTTTTACGTTGTCGTCTATATTAACCACTGTATAATATGAGTCCTTATTCCATAAATTCTGAAGCTGGCTGCTGCAAGACATGGAGCTGACAATTGTGTGGATTGTTTGCAGTGTTATATTTGGCATGCTGATTGCACTGCCGATTACTCTGGTATATTATGTTCTACTTGGAGTTTGAAGCTTAGGGACTTTTGACCTGATTGAAGAAGTGGAAGGAGCCCTATCATGCAACATTGAAAGCCATAATCTCATATACAACAAATGATACAAAACCAACCATGACCCACAAACTTTGAGGGTCTAGAGAATTTACTCGCCAGAGTAGAGCATTGTTCTTTTCCCTGAAAACTTTTAGTTTGTATTCTATTTTACATTTTGTCATGTCTGCTTTCTTTTTTCAAGAAGGGCTTGTCACTTCCATCCTTCACACCAATAGTAACTCCCAATTTTCGGCCAGCATTCTTCCTGATTATACATTGTCAGTTTCAATTGCTTTGAAAGAAAGCTAGCTTGTTAGTTCTCCTACACTTATTTATGTCGAGGCTGCAGTTTTTTTTTTTGCAATTCTTGCCTCTTGTATGGTGAATACACAAAAAAAGGTGAATTGTAAGGCCTGCATATCAGTTTCTACAAATATCTAACATGGAATTAGTTTTCTTAAAACCTTAGAAGAACAGTCTGCTAGTTTTGCCTTAAGATTTTCTTGATCATTATAGTCTTTCATAAACTAGGATTGTGTTATGACTTAAACCATTTGCAAAAGCGCAAGGTTTACTTGCTCAGAGAGCAACGAGATGAAATTTCAAAATCAAATTTGTTGTGTTCATAAAGTATGAATCGATGGCATGCACATCCAGACTTTCGTTCAGTTTGGCTTCAGTCTGCACAGTTTAGTTCTTTTCAGTGCAATATATTGGGTTCTGAAATCAGTAATGTATTAGATGTTTTCTAATTTTCTATAGATTTTAGGTAACACAACTAATTAGGACTAAAACAAATAGTTAATTGCAGAGAGGTTACAACAAAGAGTTTATCCTCAGATGGCAACTATATAAAGCAAATGAGGAGACATAGCAATTATATTATGAGTTTTCGTTTGCACAAAAACTATGGCATAATTGGACAATTATTATGGGACGACATAGAATTATTTAGAGGATAATATTGGAAACACAGAATCTATGGTTGCAATGTTCATTTGGATAACTCTTTGTAGAGTTTCTTCAATCAATTTGTCCTAGATTATATTGTGGTCTATCCAGCTTGAATGGAATAAGTCAAGTTTTTCTAAGTAGAGAAAGACCTCTCATGCATCTAACAAAGAATTTTTGTAATTGGTTGTGAAAATGTGCTTTCATGAATCAAAGACATTCAATCACAAACAATGCAGAAGTAGGTACAAGGGCTTATTTTCCAGAGTTTAACACTGCTCTATGTTTCAATGATGGGTATAACCACTTAATGACTCAGGCATGAAGCAATACCCACAATTGCAGATTTCTTGATGTGGGCTCAGGTAGACTCAACGCTGATAGGGCTTCACATAGTATAGCTAGGTTCGAAGGGATTCTGTGAGATTGTAATAAAAAAAGTTCACTTGTTTTGTATTGGGTGTCTTCTGGGAATAGTGTGTCCAAGGCATTTAGCAGCTGAACAAGTATTTTTAATAGCCTAGTACTGATTTCCAAGATTGATTGTTCAAATAGATTGAAATACCATTTCAAGTAAGATTATGAATCCATGTCCACACAGATTGACAAGGCCTAAGATAGTTTTCGTTATAGAAACTTTAAAACATTCAATTAGATTCCAGAAAAGAATTTAAAATATGAGGGGCTTACATCATGATTGAGTAGGATGGTAACTCTGTCGGAGGGCATAAAATGACTCTTTTATATGAGGAAAGGCAAGTCTAAAAACGACAGTACAAGAATTGTTAGTGTTATAATCCATGGAGACAAGAATCTTAATCCAAGGGGATGGTACACCTGGTCCAACAAATAATCAGAACGAAATTGGATTGGTTCTTTGCAAATGTGAAGCAAGAGCAAATGACTGAAACAGCAAATGTGAAGCAAGAGCACATGACTGAAACAGTTGAACCTGAGTGCACTAGAGAGATTTGGAGTTAAGCCATAGCACACTTCGAATGGGCAGGGAGTTAAAGGACAACTCGTGTGTATGATTGTGTGAATGTTGCAGGAAGATTTAGGCTATAGTTATAAGGAGAAATCATGCAACCAAACCTAATTCTAGATAGATGCAAAACTCAAATCATATGTTATGTACCAAGGCATATGATATTATGGTTTACAAAAGTAGCTGAAATGGAGCACATATCCTTTTAGTTATGTTGAGTCAAATGAGTATCTCGTGTCACGAGTTATAATGCAGACTTAGTGTATATGGATGTGCTTGCAATGTGCTTAATGTTGGGTTGCCCTTTGGAGTCTTCAATGTGATAATGTGTACCTACTTGGATTTTTCTTCTCTCGAAATAGACTAGTGGAAGGGTGGATTTATAGATTTGATGAGGATGATTGAAGGGTTAAAATTGTTTTAAGATGGATTGTTAGGATTGCATGAGATTTTGAGAGGGAAGAGAGAATTACATGTAAGTGGTTGGTGTAAGGTTTGGTAGTGATTGGATTAAGTGGATAGTTGAGATTGAAAGCTAATTTAAATATGGATTGAAGGTGGTTGGAGATGGATGACTAAGATTTTGCTTGATTGATATGACGGCTAGGATTTGATAATTTGTATTTAAAATTGATGGGTGGTTGGGATTGGAAGGCTATGATTGATTTGATGATTTAGATGGCTAAGATTAAATATTGACCTCATTTAAGATTTTTAAGAATTTTAAATTAAGTAAATGGATGATGTGGATTTTGGACAAGTGTTATATTCTTTAAATGGAGAGGGGATGGGGAATATTAGTTTAATTAATTAATTAAATAAATTTATTTAATTAACTAATGTTATGGTGATTTAATTAAATAAGTAGAATTTATTTAATTAGTTGATGAGGGAAAACTAATTAGTTAAACAATCTATTTAATTAGTCAATATTGGAGGTGATATGAGTTTAATGACTAGAGTTGGTTAAAGCTTAAGGATGCATTTTATTTGTATACATTTTTCTCCTCTTTGAGACCACATTGTGATTGAAACAAATGGTATTGTTTCAAAGAAAATATAACATAGGCATTTGATGAGGTGATGGGATGCCTTAGCTGAAAAAAATAAAAGTTAGAAAATGGATTAGTTATGCCCACTCAAGAGAGCAGGCGGGATGACAAGACTTGGGTATCTCTCAAAAGAACCAAGTTCAAAGGGATAAATAATAGATAGGGAGTGTGGAGAGATAAAGGGAAGGGGGTGAGGGGGATCATGATATAGGTAGTTAGATGCATGATGGTTGGGGTGAAAGGGAATGAGAAATGGTGTTAGTAATTGAATAAAATGTGTGAAGAGTTATGATGAGATGAAATGGGTATTAGGTGATGTGTGATGACAATAAAATAATGATATGATGTGTATTATGGTTATGATCAATATGATTGTATGATGAGGACTAATATTGGTGATTATAGATACATTGGGGGAATCATTGAAGAGATTCTAAATGTGTTGAGCAACTTCTTTGTTATATCATAGAACAATATAAATTGGGATATAAATATCAAGGTAACTGTGGTCACATGAAATTGCACCCTTCTAAACATAGGCTTAGCATTCCAATGATAGTGGAAACGACCTCAAAGTGTGGGACCTTGCAAAATGAGGTCAAGTCTCCAGAGAAGGTCAACTTCCTCTCCAAAATAGGTGCAACAATACTATTCCAACCTAGCATATATGAAGTTCTATCACTAGTCCTATCCTATTAGCTCATAGAGGGAAAGGGAGAGAAATAATGCATAAAATAGGAAAGGGAGGTGATACACCAAGGTTAGAACTTGTTTCTTCCTACTTGAAAGAGCACAATAAATTCAATGGAAATAGCCAAATGACTTACATAGTTCTCTATTATGTCAAATTCTAGGGATAACATAGAGGTTAGGATTTATAGATGCTACAAGGAAAGAAGCATTCACAAGACAACTACAAACCTATTTTTAACACAACATGCAAGTATAGAAGATAACAAAACAATATTTAGATATGAAGGTAAAGAGGTTTACACAAAATATCCCATAAGAGAAGAGGTAAAATGATCAATTTTCATTAAAAAAGAGGCCTAGAAGCCAATTTACAGTTGTAGAATGCTAAAATGCATGTCTTTTAGAGAAAATTCAAGGAATAACCTTTGAATTGAGTACAATATTTGCCTTTATAGTTCAGGCATAACTTAGATGATCAAGCACCAAACCCTAACTCAATTAGGGTTAACACAAGACAAAATCTAATTAGATCACAAAATCTGATCTCCACCATGAATGTAGTAGGTGCCAAGCATTTAATAACAAACATTCCCTTATAGATTATGGCTAGGGGAAAGGAATTTTCCCTTACAGATTATGGCTAAGGGAAAGGAATTTTCCCAAATCACGCATTAGAGGACATCTATAGGGAACCAATACCTAATTTTGCCACTCAGTTATCTTGGTAATATGGAAAAATCAATGAGGGCAGTAGGAGTCACTGAAATTATCCTCGATGGAGTATATTGTTGCGTTCACTACATCGCTCTGTCACCTCGAGCTTGAGAAATTATTGATGAAGGTGGCAAGAAGCATTTAATTCCTTTATCGACTCTGCAAGTAGACGTTGTTCCACTTTGAATGTGAACCATTGATTTGTTGAGATAGGATGAGATCAACAATTAGATCCGTCTTGATTAAGTTTGAATATTAACAAGAATTCGATATGCTTTTAAAATTCTTGACCAATAGGAACATTCCAAGTCATACTCACTTTACATGTTATTTGAGTGGGCTCACTAAGAAGAGTGCCTTCAAAAAAGTGAGTGGCGTCATCTAGAAGACCACATGGTAACCTTCCACAATTCCACAACATGAAATGGGACCCGCACTGAAGAGCTTGCAAACTCACAAAATCCATTTCAAAAGCTTCTATGTGTCACCCTTGCTTCCATGACTCTATTTTTTCTTTAGTGATATCACTCCCATAGACATGAGGAAACTAGTGAGAAGAGAATAGATGTCACCCCTGCCATGGTTTCACGATGTCATTTTTCTTCAATAAAATATAGCCCACAAACCTGCAAAAATTGATCAAAAGTTACCACATGGCAGGGTTGAGAATAGAATCAGATTCAAACTTTTGGACAAAAAGTTCAAAAATCCAAAAAAGGTCCAAAATTCCAACAAGGATTTGGGTTTGGGAAATTGAAACAAATTCAGACTTTTGGACAAAAGTGTTGAAAGAATGAAGGAGCCCCTTAATGTGTTGTCATTGATGTCAACATTGGTTGTTGATATCTACTCTAATTTGGTGAACAAAATGGAGATACCTTGATTTGGTATTTTGGTCCACATTCATTCATATGATAAGATTTACTTATGCTGTGATAATATGTTGTTCTTGACCATTATGTGCATCTATGTTCAAGATTTAGTTGTTTTGGATGTATAGTTTGAAAGATATAAGTGACAGTATCTCGACATACAATTTTGGCTATGTACAATGCATTTGGGTATTGAGTAATCCAGTCTGTGTTCCTCCGATGATAAGAATTAGACTTTGCAATTTTGGGAGATTGTTTATAGGTGTCAAAACTTTGTATATTCCAGTTGGTGCATGATTATGTGGTCAAATTGATTGTTGGTGTCAATCAGTTAGCATATTTTGTGATTAGATCTATTTCCTAGCCAACCTAATGCTTGGTGTGTGTTGCGGTGATCAAATATGTAATGTGGATGTTAGTGAGATCTATTTTAGGTCCATGCCGACCTAAATTAAATATTGCACATTTGGTTTAAGCGCGAAGATGTTTTTGGTACAAGTGTGGATCCGACAAGGCAATTTTTATTTAATTTTAGGGCTACATCTAATTAGGATGACCTAATTGATGTATGCAGATGGATTGAGTATATATGTAAAACATTTTTGAGGTTGTAGGTGTGTGATATGAGATGCGAATATGTGAACTTTGTATGTACATGATTAGACCTATAGTAGAGATATTGTGAATATTGAGCAACTATGAAGCAGAGCATTGTTTTGTTAAAGTGCATAGAGTCAATATAATGAGCTTCAAAGGAACTAAATTTAGCACAAGGAAGGTGCATTTTGTATCAGTTCACATCTTGGCAGTGTAGCCATTCTATCTTCTATCTTTCTTTCTTTTTGTGGCTGTGAGCCCTATTGGACAGTGCATCATGATAGTGAGCCTTTGTAATATCTTATAGCTGATTATAATATATTGTGAACTAATCCTCACCATGGTTTTTCCCCTTTTGGGTTTTCCACGTAAAAATACTATGTTCATGTGTTATGTGATCTTGTGATTGTTTCATGATTTCATTCATTATTATTGTTGGATTTGTTTTGTTAATTGGATGGATTGTGATCAAATGGTTTAATGGAATACTGATTCACCCACCTCTTAGTATTCTGCGTGTTCAACAATTGGTATCAGAGCTCAATTCCTTCTAAGAAGCCTAACTTGAGGAAGATCTTGGAGGTTGAACACATGGCTGATAGAAAGTATCCTACTCCTCTAGAAGAAATTTCTGCAATTGAATACATAGAAGATGGTTGCATGGTTGACAAAGAAGAACTTAAAGCAACTCTTGAAGATCTTGATAGGGTTGAAGGTGAAAACAAAGATCTAAGGAAAATCTCAAGGAAGCAAATGGATGCATTAAAAAATTGAGAGAACAAATCAAGAAGTTCAAAGAAAGACATAAGGAACTCAATGAACAATTGAGGCAAGCAAATGAAGACATCACTGGACTGAAAGTGCAAATGGAAGAAAAAAAAAGAATTAAGGAATGTCTGAATGCAATGGTAAAAAACAAGATTAATGAATGTACAAGACTTGAACAAGAAGTGGAGAATCTAAGATCAAATTTAGAAAAAGCAAGAATTCATGAGAACAAATTCAAAACAAGTTCTACAATGCTTGATGAACTAATTGTAGGGCAGAAACCATCTAAAAATAAAGGAGGTTTGGGACTTGAAGAAGGAGAAATCTCAAAGGATAATCAGACCCCAAAAAAGGTTGAAAATCAAGAGAAGAATCAAGGCAATGGCAAACAAATCCGGAATCAAAGAAGCAATACTAGAAGACCCCGTATCAAACAACCAAATGATCAAAGTTACCAATCTTTCAATGGTTTTTGTTTTTCATGTAATAAATTTGGACATAAGGCAATAAAATGTAAAAGTAGAATGAATCGAAATGCTAGACCCTTCTCTAGACAATGTTTTGCATGCAAGAAATTTGGACATAGAGTTATTGAGAGCAAAAACCAGATGATAAATAGATATAATGCTGGTAGAATGGTTCAATCTTTCAATGGTTATTGCTATACGTGTAATGTATTTGGACACAAAGCTAACTTGTGCAAATATAGATTGAATAGAGGTTAGTTTGGTTAGAAAAATGTTGTGTGCTATAGATACAACAAACTTGGACACATTTCAAAATTTTGCAGAAGAATGGGAGACAGACTAATCCAACAAAGAGAAATGAACTTATGAAGAAAATTGATCTGATTGAAGTAAAGAAGGAAATGGAAAATATTTGGAGAAAGAAAGAGAATCTCGAGAACAAAGAAGAATCGGTAACTACAAATGAATTTGTACCTCTCTGGTGCAGATAATTCTCTTGAAAATTAAACCTAGACATGGGCTTAGGGGGAGCAATAATAGAAAAATCAAAAACCCCCTGGAAATATGAGGTGTCAGGGAGTGACACAAGGATATGTGATGAAAAATAACATGCTTAAGCTTTTGAAAAAGAAACCAGTAGAAAATGTGCAAATATGAAGAAATGCAGAGCATTTTAGGGTTTATTAGCTTTATGGAATTTGAAGCATTTAATGCAAATTAGGGCAGATCAAAAATATTTAAAGTGAGACTCTAAGTCGATTTCAATCACTTTTCGAATTTGAAGAGAGTAGAGCGAGTTGAAGAAGATTTGAAGGCAATTCAAAGCAAATTTGGTGCAGAGTACTCAAACCCTAGATCATATTGTGCACATAAAATGACTTTCTGTGCTTTGTGGGTTTAAAATAGAATTGATTTCTTAAACATTTGAGCTCGAATTAAGGATAAAATGGTTACCCCAACTTTTATTCACATCATTGAGAGGCTTAAACCAAAATTTAAAAGATATCTAATGAAAGTATTTGATAATGACCCTGTTGGTGCCTTCTCGAGTATTCCATTTAGGATTTTGCCTATGAAAGATACTAGGACATACATACATGGGAAATTGGAAGAATATAATCACCTGAAAAATCATAGAACTTTGGACCAATGAGCTTATTGGAGATAATCACCTTATGAAACCGGAATATGTTAACCTAGTGAGGAAGAAGCTAGATGTTTGGAACTGGTTCCATATGTATAGTAGTGATGCTGATGCCAAATATGTGAGATTAGCATTGAGCAGATTTCATGACAAGTTCTTATGGACCAATATGCCAAGACTCATAACCAAGGAAGTAATTAAAGATGTTGCAGGGTTGTGTGATACTGGACCCATACTGATACTTAAGTCTGTGAAGAACGAAGTTGTTATGGAACTTATTGATGCCACCTATGACAAAAGGGCTTTAATGACTAAACCTATCCAGAATCCTGCTGTGAGATATGCTTCCATGGTGATAGGTCACAAGATCTATTTTACAAACAGAGAAAATTTAGTTTTGGCTATGGCTATCTATGTTGCATGTATGAAATGGTAGTAAATGGAAAAGAATTTGATTTGTGTGAGTTGCTTTGGCAACAACTTCTTGAGAATCTAAAGATGACAAGGGAAAAGAAGTATGCATTTAAGTTTGGCACTTTGGTTGTATGTTTGTTGTTTTACTTCATAAGAGAGCTTCCCTAGAAGAAAGGATGTCATATGGGACAAAAGAAGACTAGTGGCACATCAAATTCTAGATTACATGCATAGCTTGGGCAGCTTATAAGCTTAGGATGATGCCTTAACTGCATTCTTTGTAGTTTTTCAAAAGAAGATGCATGAAAGGGAAAGAATTCTCCGCAAACTTATGGACAAATATGCAAAGGAAAAAACTTTTCTTATTACTTCTGATGAGTGTATTATTGAGACTGTTGAACCAAGGATGGTATGGATTATGCCTCTTGGCTATGAAGTTTCCGAAGATGAAGTAAATAGATATGTGGACATATTGCTTAAAAGTCCTAAGGACCCCTCACAAGCAAGATATGGGACATATGAAGAAAAATCATTAGAGGTGCACATGGAATTAAAGAAACCTGAAATCAAGAGAAAGGCAAGGAAAATAGTAGAGGAATGGGCTAGAAGGGAAGGATATACAAAAGAGCAGATTAAGGAAGTCAAAGCAAGAGAAGCCAGTATTGCAGGTGGGTCCTTTGAACCCAAGAGATTAGGAAGAACAACTTCCACCTCTGCCTCTACACTAACTAAGTCCTCCAGAACTTTTACTATTACTAGTAAAGGAAAGAAGGTGGAGCCCAGTGCTCTGGCAATTGAAGAAATCATTACTCAGCTAAACCAAACAAAAGAGCAAGCAAGAGGAAGAATGTGACTCCAATAGCAACCCCTGCTACCTCTACAAGGAGAAAGAAACAAAAAGCTTTTAGAGAAAAGAACCTATGCGTAGTTGTTGAAGAAGAAATGGAGCTAGGACTAGAGCATGAGGAACAATTGACAAGAAGAAAAAGTAGTGCTACTGAGAGCGGTGAAGGTGCTTCACAAGAATCAAGCACCAGAGCTAAGAAGCAAAAAATAGATATTGTGGAAACATCAAAAGAAGAAGAAACTAAAAGAGAAAAGGATGGCTTTACTATACATATCCATGATAATCCTGAGAAGAAGAAAGAAAAGAAGATAGTGGAAGGCCCTTCAGAGAAAAATAAAAAGTGGAAAAAGACTCCTCTGATAAGGGCACACACTCCTATGAAACTAGATGTTTTAGTTAACATGTTACATCATGATAATATGCTAGAAGCTACAAAAAAATTGTATGAAGAAGTTGATGAAATAGATAAGAATACAATTATTGAAGCTATTATCAAACACATTATTATCTTAGAAGCTAACATGAGCAATGCCAAGAAAAAGGTTCTTAGAGTTGTATGGGATGTCTTAGTAGAAAGAAGAAGATAGGCCATTGAAGCAGAAGATAAAGTGAAAGTTGATGCCTTGGAGGAAATTGGATCCTCACTATCTGAAGATGATAAAGCTACATTGGTAGAAGTATACACTAAGGAGTTCAAAGTTAAACAAAGGGTTACTATTCTTATGGGCAGCGAAAATGATTAGGTTGAAAAGCTGAAGCAAGAAACGGTAAAAACCATCAAAGATATTGTTGAGAAATTTGGTATGATAACTGCTTCCACATCCAAAACCACCCAAGGAAAAGAAAATGTTGAAGAGGAGGTTACTGATGAGAGGAAAATCTTCCTCCTAATTTAAACATGCCAATATTTAAGGAGGTCATGGAAGATATAGGTGAGATGACCATACAATAGAAGAAACAACATTGGTTGATGATATAGAGAATGTTGTGTCCTCTCCACCACTGGTAAATGGAACACAAGCCACCTCTGAGACTTCTATTCCTCTGGAAGACACTAACAAGCTTGTTGGTGATGATGAAAAATAAGGTGCAAAACAAGAAAAAGAGAAGAATGATACAAATGACACTAAGGATCACTCTAATAGACAAAATGAAGATGTTGGTAAGGATGCTGAAGAAAATCAAAATGAGAATGGTGAAGAAGAGAAAGGAGAGAAATATAAGGATGATAACAAAGACAATGACAAGGAGGATGAAGATAAGCAAAAGGAAAAAGTCTTCAGTGAAGAGGAAAAAGAAGAGAATGAAGAAAATTCAGAGGAAAGAAAGAATGAAGAAGAAGCCCAAAATACCATGGAGCTGCCCAATCCCTCCAGAGAATCTTCCTCTGAGAATCCTCTTAAGTGTCTTTTGTTAAGACAAATAATATTTCAATCAACAATATCTCCTTAGTTATTACATATCCCTATGTATCAAGGAAGTATAGATCTAGAGAAGATCTCACCAATTCAGAAGTTGGAGCTTGGAGATGTATTTCATGCTTCTGGAAGGAAAGCAATAATTGAAACTCACCAGAAGGGAATTGAAACTCACTAGAAGGGAATTGAGTTAATAAATGAAGAAATAAAGACTTTGCAGGATGCCACCCCCGGTTCTTCAATTGACAATTCTTTAACTTATGTGGAAAATATTAAGTGTTTGGTAGATTCTCTTAAGGAATACACCCCTAGTCTAAAAGAATAGGTTAAAAATGGAGTTGAAACAAGGTTTGTAGAGAAGAGACTATTGGAGTTGCAAGAAAGATGTGCATCAACACATAATAAAGTGGAGAAATGCCTGAAGGAAGTTCAAGAATGTGAAGATGAAGCAAAGAGTTTGTTTTTGTACTGCATGAAGTGGCTAGATGCCACTCAAGGCATTAAGGACCTAATGGACTCAATTGAGTCACAAATAACCAATGCCTCCAACACTTATGACCCAACTCGAGATAGAGATCACACCACTTGGAATGCCATCACAGACCTACAAAATAGATTCTTCACATTACAAAGGTAGAAAGAAGACATCATAGGGTGGTTTGGACAGCTTGGGGACTTGGTGAAAACCAAGCATATACCAGTATCAAGTTCCCTAGCTGATGTTGAGAAACTTGCAAAGATAAATCCAAATCCCAGTACACCAGAAGAGGGAGAAGAGAGTATAGTAAAGCTTGAATCATTGTACAAATCGCTTGCAACAACCAAGAAAACTTGGAATGAAGGAAAGTATACTTGGAAATCTATTCTCAAAGAGCTTGAAGGAGCCTCCACCTCTGGTTAAACATCTCTTCACTTGTATATTCTTTCATTGTTTCAGTTTTCCATTTTTTCATTGTACATATGGATGGTTCAAATATTTGGGTTAACTCCCTAAGGGGGAGTCAGTATATTCAATTCAATTATTTACTTGCACATATGCATTTGAGGGGGAGTTTACATATGTGTTACCGACACACCATTTTTCCTTGATGTCAAAGGGGGAGATGGTGTATGTTTGAAGTTTGGAGAAGTTTGTGAAGTTTTTGGAGAAGTTTGGAGATTCATTTTTGGCACATGTTGTCATCAATGAAAAAGGGGGAGATTGTTGAAATAATGAAGAAGGATCCCCTTAATGTGTTGTCATTGATGTCAACATTGGTTGTTGATATCTACTCTAATCCAGTGAAAAAAATGGAGATACCTCGATCTAGTATTTTGGTCTGCATTCGCTCATATGATAAGATCTACTTATGCGGTGATAATATGTTGTTCCTGACCATTATGTGCATCTATGTTCAAGATTTCAGTTGTTTTGGATGTATAGTTTGAAAGATATAAGTGACAGTATTTCGACATACAATTTTGGCTATGTATAGTGCATTTGGGTATGAGTAATCTGGTCTGCATTTCTCTAGTGATAAGAATTAGACTTTGCAATTTTGGGAGATTGTTTACAGGTGTCAACACTTTGTATATTCTAGTTGGCACATGATTATGTGGTCAGATTGATCATTGGTGTTGATCAGTTAGCATATTTTGTGATTAGGTCTATTTCCTGGCCGACCTAATGTGTGGTGTGTGTTGTGATGATCAAATATGTAATGTGGATGTTAGTGAAATCTATTTTAGGTCCATGCCAACCTAAATTAAGTATTGCATGTTTGGTTTAAGGATGAAGATGTTTTTGGTACAAGTGTGGAGCTGACAAGGAAAACTTGATTTAATTTAGGGATACATCTAATTAGGCCGACCTAATTGATGTATGTAGATGGATTGGGTATATATGTAAAATATTTTTGAGGTTGTAGATGTGTAATATAAGATGCGAATATGTGAACCTTGCATGTACATGATTAGAACTATAGCATAGATATTGTGAATATTGAGCGACTATGAAGCAAATCAATGTTTTGTTAAAGTGCATAGAGTCAGTATATTGAGCTTTAAAGGAATTGAATTCAACATAAGGAAGGTGCATTTTGTATCAGTTCACATCTTGGCAGTGTGGCCATTCTATCTTCTATTTTTCTTTCTGTGGCTATGAGCCCTATTGGATAGTGCATCCTAGTAGTGAACCTTTGTAATATCTTATAACTGGTTATAATATATTGTGAGCTAATCCTCACTGTGGTTTTTTCTTTTTTGATTTTCCATGTAAAAATACTGGTGTTCATGTGTTATGTGATTTTGTGATTGTTTCATTGTTTCATTCATTATTACTGTTGGATGTGTTTTGCTGATTGGATGGATTGTGATCAAATGGTTTAATGGAATAGTGATTCACCCCCCTCTCAATATTTTGGGTATTCAACAAAAAGGTCCAAAAGTCCAATTAGGTCCCAAAATTCCAACAAAGAAAGAAGGGGGTCAAGATTGAAGATTTCGATTGGATTTGGACTCTTGGACAAAAGGCCCAAAAGTCCAATTGGGTCTTGAAATTCCAATGGGATCTAAGAAGAAAAGGAAAAGTGAGAACTTAGGAGAAAAATACACTTTTGGAATTGATCCAAAAGTTCATTTAGAACCCAAAGTTCCAAAAGGGAAAGATCGAAGAAAGGAAAGAGGAAAGAAGGAAGTTAGGGATCCAGAATGGACTTGGACCTTGGTCTGAAAGTCCGATTGGAACCCAAAGTTTCAAAAGGATCGAAAGGGAGAAATTAGAAAGGGAATTCAAGGATTGGGAATAGATTTGGACCTTGGTCCAAATGTTCATTTAGGACTTGAATCCCTGAAAAAACTTTGAGAAGAAAAGGATGATTAAGGGGATAGTCATTTTTGGACACCTTTGCAAAATGGGCTTTTGAGTGTAGCCTAACAAAGGGATAATGCAACTACCAAAGGCACTTGAGCATGATAAACCATTTGAGATTTCTCAGATCAATTATAACTAATGGGATATAGAAAAAAAGGGGGTGGCACAAAGTGACAACGATAACATGTTTCATGTCTAAGAGGATTGACACAAAAAAAATTAGGCAAATGAAAAAAGACATTGGATGAATAAATTAAAACATAATAAAAGCACAATCTCCCAAAAAATGTATCCCTGAGATGAATCATGGTATAATGAACTATGGTCCTTTTGGTAGAGTATTTGGAGGGATGAGACATCAAATAATGGAGCGACACTAAGATTATCGACCATTTGAAAAGGACTAACATGACATATGGGACGTAGGATAATGTTGCCTCTCAATACAAAAAAGGAACCAATGTGTTGAATACCTATTGTAGTGTAGAAAATTGTATACCTTTACAATTTCACACTATGTTTGTATTCCCTTAATTAATTGGACTTAATTAAGCTTCTAATTGACCAAATTATGCATTCCAAAGCCTTATTATTTCTATTTTTCGAAAGGGAAACCCACATTAAACAATTGCTAACATTAATTAAAACACCTTGGAAATTGAGTTTCCTCGACTTAGGTCCTAGGACCCATTCGCCCAAAGGTGAATGGGTCCCCTTTAAGTCATAGGACACAATTTTTAATATGTTTTTTATGACCTTTTAATGATTCAGTGGAATCTAGTTTTCAGGAAATTAGATAAACACGTATAAATGCATAGTTATTTTATCAATTCAAAACAACTAGCATTAAGACAACCTTCACAAGAGAAAATATCATTGTCAAGAGCATTGAAGAGCAGATTTATTAGTCATCTACAACAACAATCAAGATCATATCAACATGTCAAAGTTTATGCATGTTCATGTCATATTTTGGAGCTAACATTGTGATGTAGGTTTCAAGCATTCAAGCAAGGATTCAAACATCAAATCAATCAAGCAACCAAGCCAATTCATGCAAGATCCAATCCTTAGAAATATGTGTTAGACTTCTATCCTCTAAGGGTAGCCATTAAGAGCTTGGTGAGTTGTAACAAGAAAGTGTTCATTCATTAATTCCTTCATTTATCATTATTTCAGTATCAAGGTTTAATTACCAAATTAGGTTTTGACTAAGGCAAACCCCCATTCACCCAAAAACAAACATTTTTGCTTCTCTCTTTGTATGTGCAGATTTACAGGTGAAGAAGGATTGAAAGTTGATCAATGGATCAAATGTGCAAAGTTGTCATCATTGTTGTCAAGCTATGGAAACTAATCTATAGATTTTGTTTCCAGCTTTCTGACAGTCAGACTTGGAGAAATCAAAAGCTTAGATCTGGGATCTGAGGACTCCAAAATAAGAATTTGGACCCCTGCAGTAGGACCCATTTTCCCTGGGTGAACTAGTCCTGCTATAGAGCTTAGAACCCCCTTTTTAGGCCAAGTACACACCATTCTTCCCTTCTTAGATCTTCTTGTAAATTACTTTTTCTGTTTCTATTATCATAATATTCTGCATTTTAAGTGTTAGGTCATGTAATTCACTTAGTTAATGCATTTCAAATTATCTCCCAAAAGTGTGAATTCATCATTTTTGTCATAAGTAGAGATCCAAGATCCCAAAATATGGTTGGCTCACCTCAAAGTTGAAATTCAATCCTATCCCTTTATGATCTTCTCTATTTCTAATGAAATTTAGAGAAAGGTACCTAGAGCCTATTGTTCTAAACAAAAGGGACATATGATCCCTTTTTTCTTCATTTCACCTATGATAATGATGCTAATATTTGGTTGGTCTAGGAAAAGATGTTCTCCCAAGGATGAGGGAAGTGGATATGACCAAGAGAGTAGGTTTCTAAGTAGGGTGGATCATATGAAGCTTGGGTTTGTTTTCCATGTCAAGTTTATCATGTTTTATTAGTGTCTTTTGCATCGTACCCAAAGGTACCAATGAGAGATAGGCCAAGTGTCTCTCAAATAATGGATCATTTGTAGCCAACTTAAATTAATCAGATAAAAATTTAACAAATAAGAACATGAAAGCACATATCAACACCATGCACAATGAACACCATAATTTACGTGGAAACCCAAGAAGTTAAAAAACACGAAGAATAATAATTCTCAATTATAGAATACTGATTAAGGTGACACTGGTTAAGGTGATTTTACAAAAAGGATCACTATCAAAATGCTCACTGCAGGGTGGCTCACTGCTAGTGGGATTATTTCCCAAATACAAAACAATAGGTTACAAAATAGTCTCACTGACAAAAGTGAATTGATGAAGTTGCATCTACATATGCATGAGTTCAGTTATGGTTAAGAGCACAATTTTTATTTGCAGTAGATCTAGTTAAGAATTTTTGTGCAACTTCTTCACACAAACTCTGAAAAACAGATTACTTCTTCCTTCACACCTTTATATTTTCTCACACACATCATACTCCTTCCACACTTCTATATCTTCAATCACAAAGATGTTCTCTTATATATATATGTATACCCATAGAATAGAAATAAGTCAGCCACACACAATATCTTCATAGTCTTCTAAGTCGACCAAATACAATTTGAATTAGATCACCACAAAACATGTTGGCATGAGGAACAACCTTGAGATATTCAATAAGATCTTGCACGCTAACACCAAACCCAAAAGATAGGTCACACAAAAGGATCTTCTTAGCATGTTACCAAGGGACCCATAATAGGTCAAACATAAGATAGCATAATTTCCAAAAGATAGTAAACTTTGAATTATATGAAATACATTTTGGAGCTGATGAGAATGCCACAACCAAGACCAAATCTTGATTATCATCAATTTCAGTATCAATTGGAGAAACACAATTTGACATACCAAAACTTGCAACATGCTACATGAAGATTCAGATAGCAAGGTTACCTAGAGAAAGCTTTGAGCATTGAATCCAACATCAAAAGGTTATCTTTCATTAAACTGCATTAATTGACTTCCAAGAATGTCCCAAAAGAAGTGTTGCCATATCCAAAGCAAGGATAATATCCATACTATGTAACATCATAGCACTCGATAGGATAGATCAAGTCTGTACATCATAGAGCACAACCTTCCAGATCCAAAGTTTTGACATCAATGACAACAATGCTAAATCATTTTCAACAACTTCTCAACAATCTCCCCCTTTGGCATTGATGGAAAAACAACAAAAAACTCAAAAACACAAAATTCCACAACTCCAACTCAAAACAACAAACTCCAAAAACTCCAAGTACTCCCCCTTTGTCCAAAAATTCAATACCTCTTTTTGTTTTTGTTTTTCTCTTCATTTTTCTCCCCCTTTTTTCCATCAAAGGCAAAGGGCCAAAATTCGAACATTCAAGAACTCAAGTAAAAATAACACTTTTCACATGAAAGATTTTCTTGTACCTTTCTCTCACAATTGGAAGAATCCTTTTCCAAGCTAGCACCACAAAATCCAATTTGGAACTCATACTATCCAACATAGTCAACAACATAAATGAGGATGACCAGTCTGGAGATAGGCACTGTCATTCATAATCTTTTGCATCAGAAAGTATCTTGATGAGATGATCCAACCGAACCTCAACAATTTCCTTGACCAACCAAAAAGTTCTAACCAAGTCTTCCCTCTATCTTTGAACGATCAATAACTCCATTTGCATCTCACCAACTCTTATCCTTTATTTTCCATCTTTTTCTTTGAAGAAATCAAAACTATTTCTAATATTATTCATCTCAGATTCAATGGCTTCAATTTTGCTTCTAAAACTATCAACAACAGTAGGCCACCCGAGACAATACTTTTAGATGCAAGACATCTCCTTAATGCATTCCCTTGTCTCACCAATGTGTTTGGATAACTTCTGTTTAGCTTTGACACACCTCTCAATGATAGCTTCAAAATTATGTCCTTCAAGTCCTTCCAACAACATCCTTTCTTCAACAACTTCTACTAGATTATTCGGTAAGAAGTCAGAAACATCTAAAATAGTAATACTCTTTTTGAGTAGATAATCAACCAAAGCATCATCAATTTTAAGCCTTATGATCAGAGAGCTGGCACACCACATTTCACCAACCACCTTCATATCACCTTCATCTAACATCAAAAAAATATCATTTGGATCAATAGAATCAAATCCAGGCATATACTCTTCTTCATTCTCCTTTTCTTCTGAGATAGTGATGTTATCTTTTGTGTTAGCTTTCCTCTTTTTGGGTTCTGAAGGGGAACCACCAATAAAAACTTCCAACTCCTTACTAGAGGAGGGACCCTCATCAAAATGACTAGAAACTATTACACCGGAGTACAAATTCATTTGCAAGGATGAGAAATAGACTTTGCAAGCACTTGCTTTATCTTCCATACATTCCAGATATCTATAAAATTGCTTTTTGATAGGGATGCCAGACTTCCATTTAACATTCTCCTTTGCTGATAGCGAACTTACTATAGGATCGACAATGATATTTATTAGTAGATCCCAAGGGCCTTTGTCGATACCAGTAAGTTTCTCCATGTCTCTGTATTTCACCTTTTTCTTCCCAGGGAGGTCACCAACACTAGAGAATTTATGTTCTGCAATTCATCCGTCTTCAACCCTAGTTCGATTTCCTTCATTTTTCAATGATCAAACTCATCCAACTCAACTCCCTTCAACCTTAGCGAAATATCGCCACTCAATCCTCTGTTAACAGATTACATCATCACACTTATCTCATTCAAACTCTTTATTGCTTAACAAAACTTCTTCTTCTCTCTTGCAAACTGTGAGAAATGATTTTGAAAAATCCAACCTTTTACTCTTAATTACTCATAATGATTTCACTGCCAAAGACACACATTGATGACACTAGTAATTGTACTTTGCTTTCAATCAAACAAATTAAGCTTCATCATTTATCATCAATCGGTTTGAACTTAATCATGTTAAAAATCACTTCAATATTACTTCAAAGAGGGGGAATTGATAGGATATGCAATGCAAAACTCCCCTTAAGCCAAAGAAGATTGGATCATATATTGGTAGGGAAAGTACCAGGATCTGGTACCATGGAAGTGTTCTCCACACTTGTTTCCTTCTTCCTCCAAACCGTGACCGTCTTCTTCTTAGATTCATTTGATTTTGCAACCTTCTTTTTGTTCTCAGGCTTTTCTGGAGCAACATATTTACATGTGTTAGTATAAAGTCTGGGTTGATTGTACTTGTAACATCTTTTTCTTGACTTAGCTAAGTGAACCATAGGTTTGCACTGATAAGCATTGTGACCATAACCATAGCATAAATAGCAATAACCATGAAAGAGATTGTTCATTCCATTCCTTCTTTTCGGATTAGATAATTCACTTCTGCAATGACTTGCTTTATGACCAAACTTGTGACAATTAAAGCATTGAGTATTCAGTTCCATCTTGCTTCTACATTCTATAGCCTTATGTCCAAAATTTTTGCATAGAAAACAGTGACCATTGAATGATAAGTACCTTTGAGCATTTGGTTGCCTGACTGAAGGTTTTTTTGTAGGTGCATTAGAGTTCTAGACCTTTCTTGTTACAATTGATCTTGCTTCAGCTTCAACTGCTTTGTCTTCACCCATAGTGTTCTGATTTGAGTTTTCATCGGTGAACCCAAGTCCTCCTTTATCCTTGTGACATTTCTATAGAGACAAAAGTTGATCCAAAATCATGCTAATTTCACATACTCTTGCTGCAGTTTTTAGCCTTCTTAATTCTTGATCTAACTTCTCATTTTCTTCTGTTTTTTGTTTAATGGTATCCTTGAGATTTTCTTTAGTCTTCTTCCATTCTTCCATTTTCTGTTTGATAGTATCTTTGAGATCTTCAGTCTTCTTGCATTCATCTAGTTGCTGCTTTAAATTCACTATACTTTCTTTTGACTCTTTTAATTCCTAGGTAACCTCTTTTTGTCTTACTTTAAACTTCCAGGTTTTCTCCCTTAGCTTTGTGATACAAATGTTTGCCTCCTTAAGATTTTCTTTCAATTCTTCATTTTTAGATTTTGTGCTTTCCATATCATCTAACATTATCTTTAGTTCTTCCTCAAATTGATAAGATTCTACCATTTGTTCAAATTGCCAAGATCTCCCTTAAGCAATTAAGCTCTATCTCCAAGGGTCCAAGCTCTAATACCAATTGTTGAATAGTATGGATAACTGAGATGTGGGGTGAATCAGTTATCCCAAAACACTTTTCTTAACTTTGATTAATTTGAAGCCAACTTAAATTAATTAGATAAACATCTAACAAATAAGAACATGAAAGCACATATCAACACCATGTACAATGAACACTAGAATTTACGTGGAAAATTAAGAAGGGAAAAACCATGGAGAATAATAATTATCAATTATAGAACATTGGTTAAAATGATTTTACAAAAAGGCTCATTGCTAAATTGCTCATTGTTGGTGGGCTCACTACCCAAATACAAAACAACAAGTTACAAAATAGCCTCACTAACAAAAGTGAACTGATCAAGTTGCATCTACATATGCATGAGTTTAGTTCCAGTTAAGAGCACAACTTCTATCTACAGTAAATCTGGTTAAGAATCTTTTGCACAACTTCTTTGCACAAACTCTGCAAAACAAATTACTTATTCCTTCACACCTTTTTATTTGCTCGCACACATCATACTCCTTCCACACTTCTATATCCTCAATCACAAAGATGTTCTCTTATATATACATGTATACCCATAGAACATAAATAAGTCAACCAAATACAATTTGAATTAGATCACCACAAAACATGTTGGCATGAGGAACAACCTTGAGATATTTAATAAGACCTTGCATGCTAACACCAGACCCAAAAGATAGGTTGCACAAAAGGATCTTCTTAGCATGTTACCAAGGGACCTAGAATAGGTCAAACATAAGATAGCATAATTTCCAAAAGATAGCAAACTTTGAATTACATGAAATATTTTCCAGAGCTGATGAGAACACCACAACCAAGACCAAATCTTGATTATCATCAATTTCAGTATCAACTGGAGAAACACAATTTGACATACCAAAACTTGCAACATATGAAGTTCTGAATAGAAAGGTTGCCCAGAGAAATCTTTGAGCACTGCATCCAACATCGAAAGATTAGCCTTCATTATTATGCATAAATTGACTTCCATGAATGTCTCAAAATAAGTACTACCATAGCCAGAGCAAGGATAATATCCATACTACGTAACATCATAGCACTCGATAGGATAGATCAAATCTGTACATCATTCGGAGCACAACCTTCAGGATCCAAGGTTTTGACATCAATGACAACAATGCTAAATCATCTTCAACAACTTCTCAACAAGTTCTTGGTTAAATCAAAAGGGGAGGGTGAAGATGGAGGGAGATAGGTGGGTGATAGTAAGGATGATGTCTTTAAATTCTGAGTTCTTATAGATAATGAATACGTAGTTATTCACATGCATGATACATATGAGTAGGTTTTCATCATGGTGCTTGCCCAAGGCACCATAAAATAATTTTCACCAAATGATAATTTCATAATTGAATCTTGATTTGAACCCCACCACTACCTCCAACTGAACAATTTAAGTATGCAAATATGAATTGAAATATATACAACCAATGGAAACCTATTTTGTGTGGATCACTCATGATGTGCTTGATGTTGGGTTGCTCTTAGGTGTCTTCAATGTGGTAGCATATACCTACTTGGATTCTTCTCTTGTAAATAGCTTATGGAAGGATGGGTTTGTATATTTAATGAGGATAAATATAGAGTTGAGATTTTAGGATGGATAGTTATGCTTTGCATGAGAGGAATTTTTTATTTTGAATTTGAGAGGGAGGAGAGAATTAAATGTACATGTTTATGTACGAAATATTTGTATTTATTGGATTAAGTGGATGGTTGAGATTAAGAGTTAATTTGAATTTGGATTGAAGGTAGTTGGAGGTGAATGACTAGGATTTGTTTGATTGATATGATAGCTAGGATTGGATTTTTATTTCATTTTGGAGGTGATGATTTTTATCCCTTTTTTTTTTAATTGATTGGTGGTTGGGATTGGAAAGATATAATTGCTTTGATGATTTGGATGGCTAGGATTAAGTGTTGACTTCATTTAGGATTTTTAAAGATTTTATATTAAGTAAATAGATGTTAATTTAGGATAATTTTTTTAGTTTTGAAATGAAGGGGGGATGGTGAACATTAGTATAGTTGATAAAAAAAAATTATTTATTTGATTAACTAATGTTAGTGTGGTTTAATTAAATAAGTATAATTTATTTAATTAATCAATACCATCAATGGTATGGGGTTAATGACCAAAATTTATTAAAGGATTAATTTTAGGTGTTTGTGTTTTTTTCCTATTTGAGATGGCATTGTGACTAAAAGAAGTGGCATTGTTTCAAAGAAAATAAAATATAGGCATTTGACAAGGTGATGAAATACCCTAGTTAGCTAAAGAAAATTGGAGCTAGAAGGTGGATTAATGATGCCCAATCAACAAAGCAGGTGGGTTGCTAGGACTTAGGTGGTCTCTCAAAAGGAGAGGTAGGTCCAAAAGGTATGATGAATATATGAGGGGATGGGTGTGAATATTTTAAGGGTAAGAGATGAGGGGGAAGTAGGAGGGATGTGGTTAGTTGTAGGATGGTGGGGGTACAAGGGAATGATAAACTTTATTAGTAGATAAAAAATGTGTGAAGAGTTTTGATGAGATGTAAAGGGTATTAGGCGATGATGTGTGTGACACGAATCAAATGGCAAGATGATGTTTATTATGGTTATGATTAATATTATTATATGATGAGGAATAATGTTGATGATTGTAGGTACATATGGGGGAATCATTAAGGTGATTCCAAATGTATTAATTAAATTCTTTGATAAAGCATAAAACAAAGTGCACCAAGATATAAAGATCAAAGTGACATGTTTCATGTGTAAGAGGACTAACAAAAAAATAGACAAAACAAGAAAAATGACAAGGGACACTAGATGAAGAAAGAAAAACATAATAAAAGAACAATGTCCCAAGGAGTATATCCTTGAGATACAATATGGTATTATAGACCATGGTGGTCTTGTTAAAGTATGTTGGAGGGATGACACAACAAGCAATGGATTGATGCTAATATTATCAACCATAATAAAATGATTGGAAATACATCTGGAACATAGGATAATATTGTCTCTCAACATGAAATGTAATTCCCCAAGACACACATACGACATTAGCCAACTAGACCATTTTTTTAGAGTATAAGGATAACTCTTAATAATAAGATATGACTTTGACATGTTGAAATACACATCAACAAATAGATAACTATTGTACCAAGAAAAATACATAAGAAATAACCAATCCATCATGATGATGCTTCATATCATGCACAGTGTTAGATAGCAACAACACTTACAAGACCTCACAACTACTCCAAGCAAGGTGGAAAAAGAAAAAAAATATCAATTGTGGGTCAAAACTACCATGATGAACCTACAAGAGAGTGAAAATATGACACGGTGACAATTGGTTCCTAACCCTATGATCACATTATCTCATCACCACACAAAGGTAGGATGTAGGAATTGTTGGCATATGGATCGGGGAGATTATTGGTATGGCTTCTAGTGTTATTATTGATGGCAACTGAAGTCACTATTGTGGTCCGCAAATCCAAACCTGGTCATATAGGCAGAGAACATGAAGAACATGGTATCCAGTTAGTATGTTAATCTGTATGCTTCATCGGATCATCATTTTGTGTTGTGGATCCCCGAGATAGTTTTCTATGCATCTATGTTATCTTGATGTTAAGTCTTGTGTTATTGCATTAACCAGTGTACGAGTAAACTGATCTGGTAGAATGATTTTTTGATTATTTTCTCATGGTGGCCGACCTAGTCAATGTAGCATGTCATAGATGTATAAGGGATGATTGTTTAAATGTTTCTATGTTCGAGAATTTTATTTTGGGTCCCAGCTATGTCATGGACGACTTGTAGGGGTACACGTTATAAATTTTTCATGATTTGAGCCGACATGTGGAGAATATTATATTTTGTTAAAGCTAACATATAGTAATTAAATTTTTGTTAGCAGATATATATATGAGATCAATAATTCATTTTGTGAGAGAGAAGAAAGTGTGGAAGTGTGCGAATGTGTGTGAAGAGAAGAATAGATGTGTGTGTAGGGTGATTGAGTGATCTATGCATAGTTTCAAAAGGGCAGAAAAACAAAGAAGAGCAGAGTATAGCAGAGTAGAAATACAGAATCAGTCAGAAGGGCTAAAGATCGTCTATTGAGCTTCATTGGAACTAAATCCAAGAATTTGTAGATGCTATCTTCTCAATTCAAACTTTTTCTTGTTATCACAAACCTTTTGTAAGGTAGTGAGCCTTCCTTATTCTAAGCAGTGAGCTCTAGGCAGTGTGCCTAAATGCATGTGCATTCCTTTTTCTTCATACTTTTAACAGAGTATATAAATTGTGGATTAATCTCCACCATGGTTTTTCCCCTAACAGGGTTTTCACTTAAAAATCTTGGTGTTATGGTGCTTTGATTATCTTGTTCATGTGCTTGCATCTTTATTTATGTTCATGTGTTGTTAATGGTTTAAGATTTGGATTTAAAGTTTAAATTTGTTGAACACTGATTCACCCCCCTCTCAGTGTTCCTTGAGTCCAACAATTGGTATCAGAGAAGGTTCCTCTTTGGAAGCTTAACACCTTGAGGTGGATCTTGAAGTACAATGGACTCTAGTGGTCTTCAACAACTTATGGTAGCACTTGATGTTCTTGATCAGTCTAAAGCAGAAGTCTTGGAGTTAAAAGAAAATCTTGTGCATGCTGAAAAATTCATTCAATCATCGAGGGATAAAATCAATGAGTCAAGAGAAAAGAGGAACTGTGTGATTAGCTGAAACAAAAAGAAAATAAAAGCTTGGAAGATGTTCACCTGAATCAGACCTTGAAAGAAATAATTGAAGAATGTGAAAAGCTTGCTAGGGAGAATGCTACTCTAAACCTTGAGATGGAATATGTGGTGATGAAGCTAACTAAGGAGATTGAAGAAAGAAAGAAGAATGAGGAGAATCTGGCTCAGTCCTTGAAAGATAAATCTGAAGAATACAACATAGTTAATAGTGGATTCATTCAATTGGAGATTGAACTGCAACAATCTAGAAGTAATGAACAAGAGCTTGAACGATAGATAGTTATTCTCAGAGATGAACTCTCTACTGCAAATGAATACAAGGAGAAGTTTAGGATCAGTTCTGCTAAGCTTGATGAGATGACTAAAGGATAGAAGGATGCAAATGATAAGGGAGGTCTTGGATATGAGAAGGAAGAAAGCTCCAGTTTTGAACACAAGGATCCCAGACAAAGAAATCAGATGAACAAAGGCATAAGGTATCCGGTAAGACAACCTAATGCTCATAAGTTTAATGGTCAATGCTTTTCTTGTAGTAAATTTGGTCATATGGCTTATCAATGTAGAAGAAAAGTAAATTCAAGCAGTCCATCATTTCCGAGTCAGTGTTTTAGTTGCAATAAGTTTGGTCATAAGTTAGTTGAATGAAAAAGTGTGGTTGTAAACTTAAGGAATGTAAAATGATACACCTATGGAAAATTTGGACATAATGCTAACCAGTGTAGATCAAGGGGAAGTCAATGGAATGAATGGTCTAGACAAAGAAATCTAGTGTGTTACAACTGCAAAAAATTTGGTCACATTGCAAGATTCTATAGGAACATAAATATGGATAGAAGAGGTTTAGTATATCAAGGAAGAAATTCACAGAAAAATGATAAAGGAAAAGGAAAAGTGACTATGGAAAAGATAAGAGATCAAATGAAGAAAACATGGGTAAAGAAGATTGAATCTGATAAGCCCGTACTAGAAGCTGCTTCTATTAATCCCTCTAGTAATTCCTTCAGAAATTGATTTAAGGCCATTGGACTAGGGAGTGTTTCTCCAGTAAAATCCTTTGCCCCCCTTGTCAGTAGTTGTGCCATTAGTTAACAAATGTATTTGTGATCACTTGTTCTATAAGTTGAGATCTTGAAGGTCCATAGATGAAGTCGTCTCTTGTTGTTTGAGAGAGCAGTGTAACCAAAACTCCTAGGGAAGAGCATTTATTGTTGTAAAAAGGTTAGTTGCATGAAGATATAAAAGGATATTTGGAACCCTCATTTTTCACTTTGCATTGAAAAAGAATAGTGAAAGAGCCTATGGAGAAGAACTTTGAAGAATTCAAGTCGATTTAGTGGAAAATTCATCAAGTATTCCATTCATTTGTAGAATTTCTAAATTTGTGCTCAATAGAAAAACCTTGTTTGGTACAAAAAATGAAGAAAATCAAGGGAATTGTGAGTTTGGATGAATATAGTAGCAAGAATATTAGAGATGTAAGAGATATGTTTCCTATCAGCGAATTGAAGTGGCTTGAAGGAGCGAAACATAGGAATTTGGACATTTGGAATGAATTTCCTTATTTTGACAATGTGGAAGTGGTTAGGTTCATCTTGAGAAGATTGAATGAAGATACTCTAAATTTGGACAAACCCTATCTTATTTCAAAGTGATTAGAAATTTAACTGGGTTATGCAATGTTGGATATATTTCAAAGAAGAAGTCGATTCAGAATAAGGAAGTCAAAACCCTAACCGGTGTAACAGGAGATTAGAGGGCTCTGGTAATTTTGACAATCAAAGATTCATTGAAAAGGTACATTACATATGGAATTTCATACAAAATTTTCTTTAGAAACAGGGAAGGATCAACCTCTGTAGGCGCAGTTTACATTTTGCATAAGATGATAATGGAGGACCAAGACTTTGACTTGTGCAGTTTGCTGAAAGATCAACTGATGGAGAAGGTGCAATCGACAATTGATGTAGATTATCCTTTCAGGTTTGGCACTTTGATCATATGTATCATGATGTATTTTCTAAATTTCTTACCATAGAATGATAATGTTGTATGGAAGGAGAGTGAACTGGTCTATAAGAAAAAATTTAAGCATTTCAATACTCTAGAAAATTGTGAGCAAGCTTATGCAAATTTCTTTAGAGAGTTGTTAGGAAAGTTTGGAGTACTTGGTATCTCTCTTCCAATAAAAACAATTTGGATCATCTTATGATAAGATAGAGAGGAAGTAGAAAAGAGAAATAGAGTTTGTTGATGATACTCCTCTAGTACTCAAGTCTCCAAAATCTAAAGGAAAAGGAAAAGAACAGGTAATTATGGACATACTTGATGAAGACTCTGATGAATACACCCCAAGAGATGAACCAAAATCAGTTGAACTAGATGAAACAATGGCTGAAGGAAATGAAGAAGAAGGCACTTTATTCAAAACAAAGATACTGCAAATAGTTCAGGAGAAAGATGGAATGCAAAAGATTGTTGACATGTGGTTAGATCGACCCTCATATGAGTAGGATTTGATTGAGATTACTCTAGGAAGATACTTTCTATAGAATAACATTGAATTGGAAAGTTTGCAGAATGTATTCCCTGAAGAGTTGATTGAGTGTATTAAGGAAGTTTTGGTCTCTGACTCTCAAGATAAGAAAGAGGAGGAAATAATCTTACATTTGAAGGACAGTTCATGCTATCTGCTTACAAAACTAAAAAAGAAAATGAATGTGTTGAGGTAGTGCATTAATTCAAATAATAATATCTACAATTATTGTCTACGTTGGCCTCATGTTGTTGGAAAATATAAAGAGAAGCTAGAGAAAATTGAAAATGAATTGAATAAAATTGGTTAGGACTACAATATGTTTCAGGACTAGGATGGAGTAGTAAAGAAAAGAATTCATGAGTTCCATCTATTGAGCTCACAAAGATTCACTTTGCCAAAAACACTCTTGTGGAAACTTTCTGGAAAGTGAAGGATCAAACTAAATGCAGATTGGAGTAGCTGATTGAAGTCCTGAGGAAAGGAGAGAAGTTGGAAGAAGCAATTACAATTCCAGAATCCCTCATTCAGATCATCAACCGAACATCATAAAATAATAGTTTGATAATAATTATTGGGATTGTTGTAGATGCTTGGAAGAAATTCCTTCCAGAGATGAAAGATAAGTATAAAATAATTTTTTGATTTGTGCAGTAGTTGTAGTTTTCCAAATTTTGATCAAATTTCTATTTAGCAAAGGGGGAGAGAGAGAGCAATAAAATTTTGTTTTAGCAAAAAGGAAGAAGTGTAGTAAGAATACTAGAAAAAGGGGAGAGAAATCAGTAAATTTTTGTCATTGATGTCAAAGGGGGAGAGAATGCAGTGAAAAATGCCTTGGCATCCTAAGGAGGAGCAGTGTTTTGTTGTGTTTTGAAATTTTGGAGTTAGGAAGTGTATCTCTGGTTTTGAAACTTAGTCATTTTTCAGTAAGTGTTGCCATCAATTCCAAAGGGGGAGATTTTTGGCATATGGCTCGGGGAGATTATTGGTATGGCTTCTAGTGTTGTCATTGATGGCAACTGAAGTCACTATTGTGGTCCACTGATCCGAACTTGGTCATACCGATAGTTAAAGTAAGTACAGTGTATTACCGACAGAGAACATGAAGAACAAGGTATCTGGTTAGTATGTCAATTCATATGCTTCACCAGATCATCATCTTGCGTTGTGGATCCCCGAGATAGTTTTCTATGCATCTATGTTATCTTGTTGTTAAGTCTTGTGTTATTGCATTAACTAGTGTATGAGTAAAGTGATCCAACATAATGATTTTTTGATTATTTGCTCATGGTGGCCGACCCAGTCAATGTAGCATGTTGCGAATGTATAAGGGATGATTCTTTAAATGTTATTATGTTTGGTAATTTTATTTTGGGTCCCAGCTATGTCGTGGCCTACTTGTATGGGTGCATGTTATAAATTGTTCATGATTTGAGCCGACAAGTGGAGAATATTATATTTTGTTAAAGCCGACATATAGTAATTAAATTTTTGTTAGTGGATATATATATATATATATATATATATATATATATGAGATCGGTAATTCATTTTGTGAGAGAGAAGCAAGTGTGGAAGTGTGCGAATGTGTGTGAAGAGAAGAACAAATGTGTGTGCAGGGTGATTGAGTGATCTATGCATAGTTTTAGAAGGGCAGAAAAACAAAGAAGAGCAGAGCAAAGTAGAAATACATAATTAGTCAGAAGGGATGAAGATCGTCTATTGAGCTTCATTGGAACTGAATCTTCATACTTTTAACAAAGTATATAAATTGTGGATTAATCTCCACTATGGTTTTCCCCCTAATAGGGTTTCCACGTAAAAATCTTGGTGTTATGGTGCTTTGATTATCTTGTTCATGTGCTTGCATCTTTATTTATATTCATGTGTTGTTAATGGTTCAATATCTGGATTTAAAGTTTAAATTTCTTGAACAATGATTCACCCCCCTCTTAGTGTTCCTTGAGTCCAACAGGAATTGTTTCTCAAATCCAAGACCTATAGACACTTGATGACACTATCAACATCAAGATAAATATACAAAAGTGTTGGAAAACTAATAGATATCAAATCTTGAATATAAATATGACAATTATTTCCCTTGACACAAGACACACTTATTATTCTAGACATTGAGCTTCTTCTCCATCAAACTCTCAAACTCGGGTTTCAATTCAAAGTCATCTCTGGTAAGCTCTTGAACCCATACATATCCTAGCTTAGAGTGCTCATACTCTTCCAATTTTGAATGAATGTAAATCCTAACATCTTCTGTATGCAACAGACCATACGAAATACTTGAAAATGCACCATCTGGATCCATCATCATTGACTTATCACGGTGCCTCTTAAATTTAGGCCAAAGACGATCTACAATCTTGAAAAATTGTGGAGTATACATCTTGAAATACTCTTAAAAAAATTCCTAAACTTAGGGAAAAGTAGAAATCTATAAATACCTTTTGAATCTCTACTGGCTAGGGTTTCGTGCATGAATTCTAAATCACTTCACTCCTCTGCTCTTCTCTCCTTAGATGCACAATTTCAAATGAATTAAATATATGTGAGATCACTTATAAATTTTTTTGGATAACCTCAAAAAAATCAATTGAATTGATTTGAATTTAGGTAAAAAAGATGATAAACCCTAACTATGATAGCACAGTCATCTTCAATCACTCCACAAAGTTCTGCAACATAAAATTTTCCACCAACATTTTTACCAATATGTTAAGCATATCAACGTATACCTTATTCCAACATGTTGAAGGCGTCAACACCATATCTTCGGTAGGGGCTTAATGATTCTTTGTTTAAACTCCCCCTGATCCAAAGCTCTTCATTTAGTTTCCAAAGGAAACATCTACACCAAAAGCTAGCACAAACTCATTCTTAACCTCATTCTCCTCTTTCTTTTTCTAGATCTTGTTCATCTCTTTCTTCATCTCTAAAAGATCAACCCTATTCACTGGATCATTCTTCTTTACCAGATTAACCTTCACATTCTTACTTTTGCAAAATTTGGCTATATGTCCAAGTTTATTGCATTTGTGACATATGACAACATTTTGAACAAGCTTACTTCCACCAACTCTAGATCTATATACATTAGCCTTATGCCCAAATCCATTGTAGGTATAACAATAGCCATTGAAAGATTGAAATATCATGCTAATATTGTAACCATTCATCATTATATTTCTGCATTCACTATCCTTATGACCAAATCTATTACATGTAAAGCACTAATCGGGAAAAAATTGAACATTTTGATTCATTCTGCTTCAACATTCTTTACCTCTATGTCCAAATTTACTGCAAGAATAGAAGTAACCATTAAAAGATTAGTACCTTTATGCATTTGGTTGTCTGATAGGTGGTATTTTGAAATATTTCCTTTGATTTTGGACCTGCTTGCCATTGCTCTTCTTGCCTTCAATCTTCTTTTGTTCAATGTTCCTTTTTTCAATACTTGGTGTCTAATCTACTTTTGAAATTTCTACTTTTTCAAACCCTAATCCTCCTTTGTCTTTAGAATTCTTTTGATTTGCAATTATTTCATCAAGTATTGCAGATATCTTCTTGAATTTATCTTCTTGATTCTTTACTTTCTCTAGATCTAATCTCAAAGTCTCAACCTCTTCTTCAAGTCTTGAACATTTTGCAGATTTTCTTTTCAATTTGTCATTCAGGCATTCTTCAACTCCTTTTCCTTCTTCAACTTGTACTTTTAGACCGATTATTGTCTCATTTGATTGCATTGATTAACCTCCTTATTTATTTCTTTTAAATTCTTGATTTTCTCCCTCAAATTTTTAATGCATTCATCTACTTCCTTGACATTTTCTTTCAAATCTTTGTTCTCACTTTTAATTCTTTCGAGATCTTCAAGGGCTAATTTGAGTTCTCCATTCATATCAACCATGCAATCTTCTTCAGTGAATCCAACCATAGGAATTTCTTCTAAAGGAGTAGGATATCTCCTAGTAGTCATATGTTCAACCTCCAAGATCTTCCTCAAGCGGTTAAGCTTCTTGCAAGGAACCAAACTCTAATACCAATTTTTGAACACCCAAAATAGTAAGAGAGTGGGTGAATCAGTATTCTCTGAAATCACTTAAATATTTAAACATCCATTTGAAACATCATATTCAATTTGTAGTAAGGAAAGAAACCATGAAAGTAATCATCAAAGTACATAACACATGAACACCATATTTTTACATAGAAAACCCAAAAAGGGAAAAACCACAATGAGGATTAGACCACAATATATTTTAACTGGTCATAACATATTACAGAATGGCTCACTACCTTTTGGACTCACTGTCTAGAGAATAAGAGAAATAGAAAGGAGGGGTGGCTCACTACCATGATTTGAATTGTTGATAATGCATCTACAATATGTAGGAGACATAGTTCCACTCGAGCTCAAAATATTGAATCAACACACTTCATACTACACCACTTCCACACTTTTATCTACTTTATATTCACACTATATTCACACACTTCACATTACATTGCATACATACTCACATCAACACCAAAAATGGTCTTACACTTATACCCATTACATCCATAAACACTTACTGTAGAGGAGGGGGACCAACCACACCAAGACTCCAGGTAATGTAGAGTCGAGAGCGAAAGGGTGCCCTAGTCTACCTAAGGTTGGACAAGTGATTTAGGTCAAGGATAGAGAATGAAGAGCACTCTCAAGTGCTTCTATCACTCTACTAACCCGAGAGTCTTGACGGGGCTAAATGAGTAGGTTTCTGGAACTCGAACTATACCTCAGACAACTCTCTACTAGAGGATAGCAGTGCAAGTCAGGAATGACAATGCAATGTGCTAGTGTCTCAAAAAGGTGTTGGCATCCATATCCAGATAAAAAGTGAAAAAGTACAATAAGAATACCATAAATCTACTAACAACTTAGCAAATAAAGTTCAAAGTGCTAAGTAAAGTGATAACAATCAAAATAAATAAAGTAACTAGAATGATGATGTAGAAGTGACAAGAAAAAAAGGTGATGACTATTCACTCATGAGGAGTCCAGTTCACCAGCAAGCTCCACCCAAATGCATACCTACACATAATGAAGAGAGCAAAAATATTGGGACTGTATAGGGGTTTGCTGCAGTCAAACCCCTGCTTTTGTGTTTCCACCTCCATGGAAAACTAGATAGAGAGGGAGAGAGATAGAAATGTGATAAAGAAAATGATGCTAGAATAGAAATGAAACTGAATACTACGAGAGACACAAAGATTCTCAAATCCAACAACAAAGTAAACAAAAGTGTTACCACCCTCAACCAAAGGCACTCAAGGACAATGAGAGAGGAATGAAATCCCACATCAATAGTAGAGTCAACATAGCCGCAACAACACCAAAAGTAGTCACTCAAGACACCAAGCTACAAATTTTGTGGTAGATGTGTGGGATGTTGTGATTGTTGGAAATGTGAAGCTATTGGTGCAACAAGTAGCAGAATTATGGAGCAAGAATTTGGAAGCAAAATCAAGCAAGCATGTGTGGAAATGTGAAGAAGATGGATTGAATGAGAAAGATAGTCATTTTAAGATGAAAAGGGAAGGAAAGAGCCATTCAAAGTTTGGAAAGAAGGATCAGGGGCATTACATTTTGTCACCAATGGAGAACATAACACCTCTGTAGATTCTAGAGGCAGGAATCCTATCAGGACAACCACACACTGTGCAAACATCTATGCGCCATGTTCACATCCCTAATAGAAATTCCCCCACCAACACTAAAAACAAGCACCAAGTGGATGGGATGAAGAATGAGGATGTGGAATTACTTGGTCATATTTGATTTTTCTAAGGTGGAGGATGTTAAAGGGGAATTTGAAAGAGGTTTACAAATTCACTCCTATACATTTTTCCCCCACTTTAGCAAACATGAATGTCAATGAGTGTTCAGTAAAGTAGATTGAAAGAGTTTAGAAATGTATACTTGAACTGTTGAGAAAGACCACAATCTGGTGAACTTGAAAGTGCAAGGCACGAAAATAACTCCACAGGAACTCTCTCCCGAGGAGGATTGAACAAAGTGCACCCGAGGACCATAGACCAATGATGGAAAAATCTCGTAGGATGTAAGCACTTCACAGGTCCTTGGACCTGCAAAGAAGGTTCCTCCAGGTACTCTCTCCTGAAGGAAGCCCAATGTAAGGGGACTCCAAAGAGTTGGATAGTGGCTTCATAGGCATGCCTGCAAAGCAACATGTTAATCCACAAACAAAACATGTTAGAAAATAGAAAGTAACCACACAGGAAGACAAGAAAACAGTCACACAAACAGTCAAGAATTTAAAGGAAGAGATTTCAAAGGGCTCCCTTGGGAACCCTTGAAAAAAAAAGGGGTGCACTCAAGGGATGTGTATTTTGAAAGTGAAAGAGTGTTTTTTGCAAATTATTTCAACATCAAGAAATCCTTTTGAAAGATGTTCACTTTATCAAGGAATTCGAAAGGAAGAAATCCCCCTCGCAAGGGGAAGGTTAGAAATTCTCCCATAGGAGAAGGCGCTCCCTCCTTGGAGGAAAGGTTTTTCAAATTCTTTCTTTACGAACCCATGATGAAGGAAGAATATTCCACTAGGGGTCTTTGGTAAGGAATAAGATTTTTGAAAAGATTTTGAAAATATTTTTAGGAAAAGATTCGTTGGCCACCAAATGCATTTTCTTAAAATCTAAGTGACATGATAGCCCCCCCTTAGGATGGTGTGTGTTGAACACAAAGGCGTGTGACATCTTAAGGAGAGAAAGGCAAGAATGAAAAAGTGATGTTGTGGCCTACGTAACATAGCAAGATGTAACCATAGTTATGTTGTAGCACGTGTGAGGGACAACACATGAGCACCACAACATCATGAAACAAGCATGAGAGAAAAAATTTAAGAGGAGATAATAACATTACGAACAAGGGACGAAGGGGCGATATGATATTTCAGGGTAAAATCTACTCAAATATAGATAAATAAGTATAATAACATATATAAATGAACTATCATCAACCTCCTACTATACTAGACCATATGAAGAAAGGCATGAGAAGATAAAATAAAAATTAAAAAATTGGGTCAACATGGAAGGGAAGCCTAAATGCCCCCAACACTTTGCATCATCCCTACTTGTCGAAAATCAATACAAAATAGAAGAAGAATGATGTAACAAATAGAAGAAGTTTTATGACATAATAACACTCTTGTATCCAAGCACCTACAAGGGTGAAAAGGGTCATCCAAGAACATATAACACAAGCACAGGGGAACAAAAACACACACACAATCTACTCTATAGATAAAGAAGAGGCCCCTCGAGGTCTTCTTCGCTCAATTCTTGTGGGGTTAAAGTTAGCGACTTCACGAAGATCACTGATAGGGATGAGATCTCGTCCACAAAATTAAACATGCACTTCACAGGAATGCCATGTGTTAACTCAATAGGCGAGGGAGACAACACCCAAGATCCATTTCTAGGCTCACTGAATGACTTGGGAGTAGTGACAAACTTCAGGGACGTTGAGCTTCCTTTGTCACTAGGATGACACAAGCTAATGCAAAACCACCCTCTGAAGAAGACGAGCCCTTCTTTTGATCCCCATTTTCCAGCAAGGTTATCCTCCATCTTTTGCTTCATCAGAGGATGAGAGATCCCCACAAATGAAGTAAAAGACACGAAGGAAGAGGAGAAAACCATAGTGGACACCATCAAGGTATTCGGCATGTCCACAAGTTTTGAAAATGGAGGGATGTCTGGAAGGGACATCAAAAGGGGTGGCACAACTGAAGGAGCAATAAACACCTACACCCTCTTTGGGTGAGGATCGCTTACGCTCGTGGTGGGAGCCAGAAGTAGAACCGGAGATGAAGGAATTGAAGTAGAGGGGATCAGAGAGGAGAATATAGCAGAAGATGCCGAGGTAGGAGTTGTTGACTCCTCTTCCATCTTCCACAGGGAAGCTTTCTCAATGGCTAGAGCCTTTCTCTAATGCTCTTGCTCATGTGCAAGACGATTCCTATGACTTTGAAAGCCAGAGGCTGGAGGTTGAGATGAAATGGAAGAATCCTATTTGACTATCAGAGTATCCATCATAGCCATATCTGATGGAGGGGGGACTCTTGGATGGGAACAAAAGGGAGAGGTTGAAAGGATGATGAAACAACAGTAGGGGGAGCTAGCTATAACACCTCAGCGGTGGGCCTCTTCCCATTCACTACCTTAGAGGAAAGAGAAATAAGAAGTTGCAGAGGCTGAAACATAGAGGAATCCCCACAGGGATCCTTCCCCTTACCATACTGAACTGGCCAAGGCACCATGGGTAAGACGAGAAGTTCAAATGTTGGATGCTTGGGCTTTTGCCAAGTGGGCACCATCAAGTTCTCCAACAAATTCCTAGGAACAAATGACGATGGCACTGTAGTGGGATGAGAGGAAGATATAGGAGAGATGACGGAAGAAGAAGAAGGGCCCTGGGCGTGCTTCTCTTCTTCCCTTTTTTGAGCCAAGGCATCTTCACGCTTTGTCTTGAGGCAAGCCCTATGAGAAATGGAATAGGGATAAGGAGGGTACCTCACCTTAGGAATTATTCCCCCACTCTTGTACTTCACATAAGTTTGGTACAAGAGGTCCATCCTAGGAGGAAGCAGACCAATGGGTGTAGGCTAGAGGTGATCTAGTGAGTAGCCCCCACACGCAATCGGTGGTTTATAGCCAGTGTCATGGAATACATGTAGCGTACCCTCATGGGAAACTTCAAACACTTATGGACTACCGAGGGAACTTCATTCATAATGACCAACCAAGGGATATCTAGTTTCACTTTGAAGAGCTCAGACCCTTGGATAATGTCAAAAAGTGCATTTACGGATCTAGGTCCAACTAAGACTGACAAGGTGATGTAGCCGATGGGAGGTACGGAAAGCCCATTGTGTGTATGAATAGTACTCCTAGATTCATGATACCCATCTTTGTGTAAGAAATTAGTCAACATAATCTCCTCATTGATGAAATTCACCCCAAACGTAGGGTCAATGAGGACACCTATTACGGTGTTTCTTTTGATTTGTGTGGGGATGTATATGGGAGATGGTTCTCTATTGTAATTCATCAACAAGTCCTATGAGGTGAAGGTTATGTCAGGAGATCCACTTGCAGGTTGTGCAAATGGGATGGGTAGATGTAAAAAGGAGGTCATTGCGTATACTAGACAAAACTTTCATAGATCCCCCAAGGGTTTTGCAACTAGATGGTGACCCACTTAAGGTTTCATTTTGTGATGCTTATGGAACCTTCCATCTATGCCACTAGGGGTCATAGGTTGGGTTGCAAGGATAGGTGCCTCACAACACTTCTTGGATATGAGGAAAGGGTCTTTCAACACTACCAAACAGAACCAAAATGGTTCACATCAGGTTCACCAAAATGTAGAAGAGGGGGACCAACCACACCAAGGCTTTAAGTCATGAAGAGCCAAGAGCAGAAGGTTTCCCTAGTCTACCTCAGGTTAGACATGTTGGAATGTGATTTTGTTGATTGTTGTCATGAATGGTTGTCATTGATGTCAACATATCTTGTTTGTTTGATTTTGGTTCTTTGGTGATTCAGATTGGTGTGCACTAGATGTTATGTTGTGATGATCTATCTTTGGTTATGCTTGTCCTGGTCCCATTCATTTTGCAACACAATGAGATAAACTCTTATGGGTCTGGACCGATCTAGAAATTGACTAATGTGCCTTGGAATATTATTTGCATTACATGTATATTCTATTTCTGGATATCATGGTAGCATGTTGATTTGAGTGAGGAGGTTCTGATTGGTCCACATTTCATTCTTCTCCACCATAGGAATGTTTTGTGGTGACCTAATTCAAATTGTGTTTGGTTGACTTAGGAGATTATGAAGACATTGTGTTTGGCCGACTTAGGAGTTTATTGAAGCGTGGGATGGTATAAGTAAAAATTGATTCTGTTCGATGAAAGCAAGTGTGATGAATGCGAAAATCCATACATTGTGAATTATGCGAAAGCATATGACCAGAGGTAGCAGACAATGAGATTCTATCTGATGTCATTATTGGTGACAATTATTTCAGCAGTGGATTCCCTTTCATCATTCTTCTGGAAGTGAGCCATTTTCTATGGGTAGTGAGCTATTTTTTGTTGGTAGTGAGCCTTTCTCTTTTGGAAATGAGTCTTTTTATCTTTGGCTATAATAGCTGGGCAGTGAGCCCACCGACAGTGAGCCTTACCTGCAGTGAGCAACTTGGCAATTAGCCCTTTGTAAAAATCACCTTAACCGGTGTTTTATAATTGAGAATTAGCATTCTCTGTGGTTTTTCCCTTCTTGGGTTTCCATGTAAATTATGGTGTTATTTTTGCATGGTGTTGTTATGTTCTTTCATGTTCATATCTATTAGATCATTATCTGATTGATTTAATTTTGCTCCAGATTAATTAAAGTCAAGAAAATTGTTTTATAATAACTGATTCACTCCCCCTCTCGGTTATCTGGACTATTCAACAATTGGTATCAGATCTTTGGTTCCTTGAAGAAGAGCTTAACCACTTGGGGTAGATTTGATGGTGCACAAACTGAAAATTCTTGTATTTGATGGATCTTACTACAGTTTTTGGAAAGTGCAAATGAGAAATTATTTGATCTCTCTAGGCTACAAGACTTGGAAAGCAGTTGAGAAAATATGTCAAACTGATAGCTGGTCCTAGTTCTGTAGATGAGATTTTAGCCTATGAAGATAATGAAAAGACAAGGTATGCAATCTTTAGTGCTTTGTATAAGACTGAGTTAAAGAAAATTATTTCATTGAGCACTGCTTATGAAGTTTGGAAAAAGTTGAAAGAAATATATGAAGGAAATGATAGAGTCAAATTATCAAAGAAGTTGAAAACTAAGCACAAATATGAAAACTTGAGGATGGAAGAAGGTGAGGATATAGCAAGCTACTTTCAGAGAGTTGACAATGTAGTAAATGAAGTCAAAAATCAAGGAGGCACTCTAATAGATGAAGATGTTATGGAGAATATTCTGATGACCCTACTAGAGAGATACAATGACAAGATCTCAGCTATTGAGGAAGTTTATGATTCAAAGAAATTCACCAAAGAGCAACTATTTGGCACCTTGACCACATTTGAGATGAGGAAATTTGGAAAAGAAAAGGAAAAATCTAAAACAACCTTCAAAGCCACAAAGATAGAAGAAGATTCAGATGATGAAACTTCAGATGAGTTGGAAGCAAACTTCACAAGGAAACTAAAGAAATGTATCAACAAGTACAAAGGTATGTTACCTCTTAAATGCTTTAGATGTGGAAAGATTGGTCATTTAGCAACTAAGTGTCTAGAAAAAGGAACAAGGAAAAAGTTTAAAAAGATCAATAAGAAGGCCTATTATGTTAATGAGAATATTGTCATCTCAGATGATGAATCAGATCATGAGGATTGTTTGTTTTTGATGGAAAAGGATGAACCTAGATTTGATATCTCTAATATTTGTCCAAAATTTGGTGATAACACTGAAGCTGCATTATTTGTTAAAAAAATAGAGATGAATGGTTGATGTTAGAATCCAAGATCACCTGCATGCAAGATGGATACCTGTCACATGCAAAAGATATGAAGAACCGAAAAAGATGTTCTCTGTAAAACCTCTCAGTAAAAATGCATTAAGAGAATCGATTATTACAATGTGATCAATCCTTCAAGATCACCTGCATGCAAGATGGATACCTGTCACATGCAAAAGATATGAAGAACCGAAAAAGATGTTCTCTGTAAAACCTCTCAGTAAAAATGCATTAAGAGAATCGATTATTACAATGTGATCAATCCTTATGAAGGAGATCACGAAACCCTAAAAGGGAAACCCTAAATGAAACCCTAGTGTGCACACTTAATAATTAATAATTAATTATTAATGTGCCTAAGTTTAGCTTAAGTAATAAAGAGGAATAAGTGACTTAATTAATTAATCAATGTGATGTAATTAATTAAGCATAATAACTTATTACTCTAACACCCCCCCTTAAGATGAACTTAGGAAGAAGCTAAAACACTAGAATAAGATGCATGAAAGCAAAGATGGGTCCCGACAACGAGGCCTGATCAGGTACCCATTTACAAATGCAATAATGAGTAAGAGAAGGAAAAACCCAGTGGGACAAAACCCCCCTTACAATGAGATAACATGCTGCAAAGAAGCACTGGAAGAACTCTGTAGAGTAACACTGGAACTTGATATAGGCAAGCAAGGAAATATTCTTCTGTATACTACTGAAACCGGATGAGAGTCACCGATTGACTCAAGGAATCATGATTAAAGCAACAGAAAACCTGATGCCACGGAACACTGGAAAACTCCAAACTGGAACAACTCTGGAATCTATGAAGCAGCAAGCAATTATTGAATGATGTATTACTGAAAACGAAGTGCAAAGATGCAAAGTGCACTCTCCCAACTGCCAAAACATCCAAGTAATCGCCAAACAACCCATCGGGCCAAATCTGGAATAACTGATAAACCTGGGATAGATACAGAAAAAGTGCATGGACATCAACCTAGAGCTCCTCAATACCTTTCCGACACTTCAAACGAGGCGAAAAACGGAGATCGTGGCAAAAAGTTATGAGCTTGGAAGCATAAAAAGTACATCTGACTTCAAACAGCAATAAATGCAGTAAAACAGTAAAATACTGAAAAATAAACTGCACCAAATGAAAGTGCTCGGAACCAGCTTTCCGGCGATATCTCGTTTGCCCGATTTCGATACCGTATGCCCAAGTTATGGCCAAAAGAAAAAAATTGCTCTTTTAGGAAAAACTAGGGTTAGGAGGGGCAAGAGGGCCGGCCGTGACACCGACGGCCAGTAGTTCAAGAGCTTAAATTTGACGGCCGTATGGCCGTCGCAAAAAAGAGTCCCCCGCAAAAATTTCGCCGGAAAATTTTGTAAATCACGTGATATTCCCCAGCCGAATATCCCCTTCCTACCGCTGAATGTGCTGGCCCCTCCTCCATATGACCGGTTTCGCATAAAGAGAGGGGGCCAGGTGGCGAGAAGGCCCCCGATCGGTCATAGGACCGCTGATCTGTTGCAGTGTGGGGTGAGTGTACGGCGCAGCAGGAGAGACCAGTCATGATGGTGGTCACCGGCACGGGTCCGGATGGCGCCTGATGAAAGGGCAGCGAATTTTAATAAAAAATTTCAATTTTTTTAAATATTTTTTTGAAATTTTCAAACAAACATGCCTCAATCTGCGTGCTGGGGAGGCCGTACAGCCCCTCAAGGAAAATTTTTTTGCCTCCCGACCAACTTGCACCAAAATCGACGATTTGACAGGCGTTTCTAGGGTTTTGGGACGCTGCGAACGCGATGGCGGTGTCCGTTTGAGCCCATTGTGTCCCAAAAAGATGGCTACCCCTAGATCTTGCAGAAAAGATGCCTGTGGAAACCCTTGCACCCGAAACTCACGAAGAGGCCATATCTTCAGATCACGAACAAGCAGCTGCAGGTCTGGAGCTCTGATACCATGTTAGAATCCAAGATCACCTGCATGCAAGATGGATACCTGTCACATGCAAAAGATATGAAGAACCGAAAAAGATGTTCTCTGTAAAACCTCTCAGTAAAAATGCATTAAGAGAATCGATTATTACAATGTGATCAATCCTTATGAAGGAGATCACGAAACCCTAAAAGGGAAACCCTAAATGAAACCCTAGTGTGCACACTTAATAATTAATTATTAACTATTAATGTGCCTAAGTTTAGCTTAAGTAATAAAGAGGAATAAGTGACTTAATTAATTAATCAATGTGATGTAATTAATTAAGCATAATAACTTATTACTCTAACAGTTGATTGATAGTGGATGTTTGAATCATATGACTAGTGATAAAAGTAAGTTTGTGAAGCTTGAGAAATATGATGGAGGTTCTGTTAGATTTGGAGATGATAAAACAACACAGATTTTTGGAATTGGTTCTATTACATTTGATGGAAAAAATAACACTGACAATGTTTATTATGTGAAGGGTTTATATCATAATCTTCTGAGTGTTGGATAGATGTGTGAAAATGGCTATAATGTGGTGTTTTAGGATGATGGTTGTGAGATCCGAAAGAGATCCAAAAATGTTATTGTAGCTAGAAAAAGAACATGTGGGAATATGTATCAACTGGAAGAAGCTACAAAGAGATGTTTATTTTCTCAATCCAATGACAATTGGCTCCAACACTGGAGGATGTGTCACATCAACTTCGATAATTTGGCAAGGATAAGTTCAACAAGAGCATTTAGAGATTTTCCAAGACTGACCAAACCAAACAACACTATCTGTAAAGGATGTCAAGAAGAAAAGCAGACCAAAGAAACATTTCGAAGAAAAGAAGAATCATCTACCAGTTTGTTGGACCTTGTACACATTGACCTATGTGGTCCAATCAAAACAAGAAGCTTACAAGGTGAGAGATATTTTATGCTTTTAATTGATGATTATTCCATATTAACCTGGGTTGCATTCTTAAGAGAAAAATTAGAGGCTTTAGAAAAATTTAAGATTTTGAAGGCAAGAGTTGAGAATGAAGTTGATAGGAGAATCAAGTGTTTAAGATTTGATAGAGGAAGAGAGTTTACTTTTGATGAATTCAACAAATAATGTGAAAAACATGGCATTAAAAGATAATTATCTTCCCCTAGAACACCTCAATAGAATGGTGTAGTGGAAAGAATGAACCAAAAAATTCAAGAAGAAGCTAGAACAACAATTAATGAAGTAGGTTTACCACAAGTCCACTAGAGAGAAGTAATACACACAATAGTTTACACTCTTAATAGAATATTGTTCCAGAGGAAATATGGAAAGACATCATATGAGCTATGGCATGGAAGAGCTCCCACAGTAAAGTACTTCAAAAATTTTGGAAGAAAATGCTACATCCAAAGAGATGAGGACAATCTTGGAAAGTTTGATAGTAGATCAGATGAAGGAATATTTTTGGGTTACTCTATAAGAAGCAAAGCATACTGGTGTTACAACAATAGACTAAACAAGATGGTTGAAAGTGCGAATGTGAAAGTAGATGAAGATATTTGGAGAAATCTTGACAGGTATATTGAATATGAATCAAATGATGACAAAGAAAAGAAGGATAAGAAATAAGAAGAGACAGAGTAGGCTTCGACAACTACAACTAAGACCCCAAAGTATGTACAAAAAAACCACTAAGAAAAATAGATTATTGGAGATAAAAATAAGGGAATCATCATAAGAAGCAAAGCAGCTCAAGAGTGATAATTATTGTGTCTACTCTCAAAAATTGAGCCAAAGACTGTGGAAGAAGCATGCAATGATCAGAATTAGGTGAAGGCAATGAAAGAAGAACTTGATTAGATAGAGACAAATCAGACTTGGGAACTTTTTCCTAGACCAACAAACAAAAATGTAATTGGAACAAAGTGGGTATTCTGGAACAAGCTGGACAAAAACAAAAAGGTAATGAGAAACAAGGCAAGATTGGTTTGCAAAGGTTACACTCAAGTTGAAGGTATTGACTTTGAAGAAACATATGCCCCTGTTACCCAGATGGAAGCGATCTGGATATTCCTAGATTTTGTAGATTTTAAGGATTTCAAAGTATATCAAATGGATGTCAAATCTGCATTCTTGAATGGATAACTAAAGGAAGAAGTCTACATTAAGCAACCATAGGGATTCAAGTCTAAAAGTGACCCGGATGTTGTTTGCAGGTTGAAGAAAGATTTATACAGATTGAAGCAAGCACCTAGAGCCTGTTATGGCAGATTAGACTTGTATCTAGTTGGACAAGGATTTCAGAAGGGATTTGTGGATAGTAATTTATACTACAGAATTCACTCAGATCAAATGTTGATTGTTGTGGTCTATGTTGATGACATAATTTTTGGACAAAATGATGATATGTGTATAAAATTTGTAGATGATATGCAAAAGGAATTTGAAATGTCTATGATTAGTGAGTTAAATTTCTTCCTTGGACTATATGTAAATCAAAACAACAAAGGAATTTTCATTTCTTAGTCCAAGTATACCAAAGAATTATTGAAGAATTTTGGATTGGAGAACTCCAAACCAGTTTGTACACCTATTGTTACCGGATGCAAATTGACAAAAGAAGATGATTCACCTAAAGCTGACGCAAGCATGTACATGTCAATGATTGGAGGATTATTATATTTGACTTTTACCAAAGTAGACATTATGTATGTTGTTTATTTAGCAGCTAGATTTTAGCAAGAACCAAAGGAATCACATGTTGTTACAGTAAAAAGGATCTTTAGATATTTGAAGGGTACAAAAGATATGGGGTTATGGTATCCAAAGGACTCATATTTCACTTTGACAACTTATATTGATGCTGATTAGGTTGGATGTGTTGATAATAGGCAAGTGGTGGAGCTTATTTCCTTGGCTCCCGGTTGGTTGCTTGGTCAAGTAAGAAACAATATTTGTATCTCTATCTATTGCTAAAGTTGAATACATTGCAACATCCTCATGTTGCACTCAAGTATTGTGGATGAAAAAAATGTTGAAGGACATTGGCATATCATTTGATGAACCAATCTCAATTATGTGTGATAATACCAGTGCAATAAAAATTTCCAAGAATCCATTACAACACTCTAGAACAAAACATGTATCCATTAAATATCATTTATTGAGAGAGAAGGTATTGGAAAATGAGGTTAGACTTGAATATGTACCTACAAAAGAGCAGATTGCAAACATTTTTGAAAAACCATTGAGCAAAGATACTTTTGAGTATATCTGACAAAAGTTAAGGGTTCTACCCCCTCCTAATCTACAATAATGTGCACTGGGGTGTGCATTGGTCCAAGATATTACATGTTCACTCTTATCTAGATCAATGTTGGGAGGCTTCCACATAGCGGGAGCAGAGTAAGTTTTTTAGGGGGAGTTTTTTCCCTATCTTTGATGTCAAAGGGGAAGAAGAAAAGAAGGCAAGAAGATGTTGATATTTGAGTTGTTTGGTTTGTTGTTGATGGATGTTTCCATCAATGACAAAGGGGGATATTTTTAGAATGTGATGTTGTTGATTGTTGTCATTGATGTCAACATATCTTGGTTGTTTGATTTTGGTGCTTTGGTGATCCGGATTGGCATGCACCAGATGTTGTGCTATGATGATCTATCTTTGGTCGTGCTTGTCCTAGTCCCATTCATTTTGCAACACAATGAGATACACTCTTATGGGTCCAGACAGATCTGGAAATTGACTAATGTGCCCCAAAATATTATTTGCATTGTAACATGTATATTCTATTTCTGGATATCATGGTAGTGTGTTAATTTGAGTGAGGAGGTTCTGATTGGTCTACGTTTCATTCCTCTCCATCAAGGGAATGTTTTGTGGTGACCTAATTCAGATTGTGTTTGGCCAACTTAGGAGATTATGAAGATATTATGTTTGGCTGACTTAGGAGTTTATGGAAGCATGGAATGGTATAAGTAAAAGTTGATTCTGTTTGATGAAAGCAAGTGTGATGAATACAAAAATCCAGACATTGAGAAGTATGTGAAAGTATATGACCGGAGGTAGATAGTGAGATTCTATCTAATGTCATTGTTGGTGATAGTTATTTCAGTGATGGATTCCCTTTCATCATTCTTCTGGCAATGAGCCATTTTCTGTGGGCAATGAGCCCTTTTTATATTGGAAGTGAGCCTTCTCTTTTGGAAGTGAGCCTTTTTATCTTTGGCTGTAATAGTCGATTAGTGAGCCCACTAGCAGTGAGCCTTACTTGCAATGACCAACTTGGCAGTGAGCCCTTTGTAAAAATCACCTTAACCGATGTTTTATAATTGAGAATTAGCATTCTTCGTGGTTTTTCCCTTCTTAGGTTTCTACATAAATTCTAGTGTTCTTTTTGGATGGTGTTGTTAAGTGCTTTCATGTTCATATCTTTTAGATCATTATCTAATTGATTTAAGTTTGCTTTGAATTAATTGAAGTCAAGAAAATTATTTTATAATAACTGATTCACCCCCTTCTTAATTATCTGGAATGTTTAATCGGACAATTTTTTTAGGTCAAGGATAGAGAATGAAGAGCACTCTTAAGTGCTTATGTCACTCTATTGACTCGAGAGTCTTGATAGGGCTAAACGAGCAAGCTTTTGGAACCTAAATTGTACCTCAAACAACTATCTGCCAGAGGACAACAACACAGGTCAAGTATGGTAGCACAATGCACTGGCATCTCATAGAGGCACTAGCGTCTGTATGGACATAAAGTGCAAAAGTACAATAAGAATACCAAAAATGTACTAACAACTTAGCAAAAAAAGTTCAAAGTGCTAACTAAAGTGATAACAAATAGAATAAACAAAGTAACTAGAATGATGATGTAGAAGTGAGGAGAAATGATGGTGATGAAGATTAACTCACGAGGATTCTAGTTCGCTAGCAAGCTCCACCCAAATGTGTACCTACACATAGCCAAGAGAGGAAAAATGTTGGGGCTGTATAGGGGTTTTCCACAATCAAACCCCCACTTTGGTGTTTCCACCTCCATGAATAACCAAATAGAGAGAGAGATAGAAATGAGATAAAGAAAATGATTCTAGAATAGAAATAGAACCAAATACTAAGAGAGACACAAAGCTTCCCAAATCTAACAACAAAGTAAAAAAAGGCGTTACCACCCTTGAACAAAGCACTCAAGGCCAATGAGAGAGGAATGCAAGCTCACAACAATGGTAGAGTCGATGCAGCCACAATGCTGAAAGAAATCTCGCAAGACACCAAGTGGTAGCTTCTGTGGTAAATGTGAAGCTAGTGGTGCAACAAGTAGTAGAAGTATGGAGCAAGAATTGTGAAGCAAGATCAAGCAAGCATGTGGAAATGTGAAGAAGATGGATTGAATGAGAAAGATAGTCATTTGAAGATGAAAAGAGAGGTAAATATCTATTCAAAGGTCAGAAGGAAGGTGTGGGGAAATTATGTTTTGTCACCAATAAAGAACATAACACCTTTGTAGATTCCAAAGGCAGGAGTCTTTTCAGGACAGTAATGCACCGTGAAAACTTCTGCGCATCACACATGCGTCCCCAACAAAAACTCCCCCAACGACACTAAAAACAAGTGCCAAGTGGATGGGGTGTAGAATGAGGATGTGGAATTACTTGGTCGGATTTGATTTTTCTAATGTGGAGGATGTAAAGGGGGAATTTGTGAGAGGGATGAAAATTCATTCCTATACACTTACAACATCAATTAGGTCGGCCTAATTAGAAGAAATATGCAATTCATCAACCTGTCGGCTCAAGATCCAACCACACCGCCTCAAAACTTGTAATGCATCAAAATATGTTGGAAGAGACCTATAATTACTTCCTTAAGTTTGCTCAATTCATATTTTAACTTCACACCACCACAAACTTTGTAGGTTAGCACTAGATAGAAAAGACTGGTGACATGAACCATCTGTCCATTCACAATACAATCTGCAAGCCACCAAAACACTTGCCACTTGGACCACTCATTCTTTTGACACCTATAAGTGCTCCCACAAAACTGCATAGCCAAATATTCTTTCATGGTGGAATACAAAGCATTCTCATTATGTACTTTGCATTAGTAACATTGTCATTGGAAAACCCGATACTCTGCCAATCATAACTTTTACATCAGAGGACATCAAGACATGAAACTTTGGATTTAAGATCCTCCAACATATACCAAAATTTTCCTAGAACCGCATAACCTGATTCTTCATGGTGGAGAAATGCGGACCTCAAAACAAGTTCCTTGTATATTGAAAACTTAACTCTATGACAGCCAAATATTCAACTCATTTGTTCTACACCAGATCAAAACTCTTGCACTTGTATAATGGATTACCATCACCATACTCACTCATGTTTCACTAATCAACTGTACCTCAATGTAGACTTTAATGTTGACATTAAACCATGATGTTAACATCAATGACAACATTGTATATGATCATGCTCATGTTGCCAACAACCATATCAATGACAAGCAGACCAACAATTTCCTCAAACTTCCAACACCAAGTTTAGGTTTAGCTGATTTGAAAAAAGAAGTGGCCACTTTTGACATCCTTTTTTTATACCATTTCCTTGCACTTACCCCTTCCATTAGGTACAACTTAGCGAGAATGATATAAATGAAAAAATCAAAACATGCAAGGATGGATCCTACCTATGAGGTCATGTTAGGAATGCATGTACAAAAAATATCTCATAAATATAGAAGAGGAAAAATCCATGTGGAAAAAAATCCTCCCCAAAAGAGAGAAAATATAAAATACTCTCCAAAAGGATGAAATAAAAAAATCCCCATGTGAGGAAAAAATTTCCCCATAAGAGAAAAGAAAAGAGACCATGCAATGTCCTCAATGTAGAGTCTTGTAAATGATAGATACTAGAAATTAGATGTAAAAGATGGTCCATGATTGTTGAACAACATCTATCCACTAAAGAAGAAAAATAAAAGGTGTATGAAGGATGTATTCCATTCTTGAGAATAATATGAAGGAAGAAAGATCAAAATATGTGATGTCTATGAAATTTACTCAAGTGTCCCCATGTCGATGCCGAAGGCTACCATAACCAAGTTAGGCATTCTAGGCCAAATTGATGAAGATAAAAATCTAGAATCTAGTAGAGACAAATGTATAATAAAATCCAAATATAAATATCTCCCTAAATTCCACTCAAGAATCTTTGAGCCAATGCTAAACTATGACAAATAATCATATGGATAAGAACAAGATGCTATAAAAGCTATTATGATCCTAATATCATATATTCCTAAGTATATATTATATATTCTTAATTATAATAAGGATAAGAACTTGAGGCATGCTTAACCTTAAGATTAGTTTTAGGTACTACTTTAACCTCTCTTAATTAAGATGAAGGGGTGTGTCGATATATAGTTATCCCTATAAATAAAAAGAAAAATCTCTCCCATACCATCATATCTTGAAATTATTGAATAATATTATTATTTTATAATTGCAGGCCACGTCCTCAAAGTGGTTTACTATATTACTCATTTTTATATTTATTTTCAAGAAATATCATAACAAGTGGTATTAGAGCTATGATTTGGGGGCAATAGTTTTGTTTTCATCATAACTTACACACCATTAAAAATTGTAGCCTAATTTTTTATAAGTTTGTAGGTATACATCGCATAAAGGTTCAAGTAAAAAAAATGGATTTTTATAGTAAGTTTTGTGGAAGTTATTGGAATTTCATATTTTTCTATTAATTTGCTCTACAAGCTGCATTTTTTTTAATTTTTTTGTAAAATATTCACACTTTTTGAAATACTATGAAAATTTAGGTGGGGTTAGTTATTTTAAATTTAATGCTAGACATAAAATAAATTATTTAATTTAATGGTCAAAGTTTAGTCAAAACACAAACATCAAATTCTATCATAGCACATATTCTAATATTTTATGGTTACAACTAGCACTAAATTACATTCTCCCTTTAACTAAAAAACATATAGATTTTAAAAGAAAAAAACACCTAAATCCATGTCATATTTAGGACCAAAACACTTTTCTATGTATATTGAATCCAACGACCTTATTTATTACCCACCACCTAAAATTGAAGGAATAATTCTACCAAAACATGAAAATGGTGTCACATTTTATTAATGCCAAATTATTTGATCCACTTGCAACATATTTAAATGAGGATTTAAGTAGGCCTAAAAATAAATATTATCAAAGTTGAGGGACCAATAGAACCACCAAGTTGGGTACAACCCTAATGGACAAAATCAAGGGATATGTCAATCTTTTCAAGGTTTAAAATTAAACCTACCAAAAATGGACATCTATATTTCTATGGTATATATGTAACTTCATGGATAAATCTCATAGAATAATATTTTTAATTTTATAATATATATTATAATGCAATTATGATTGACATAACATCATTGCATTTAGAATCTAAATCTTATCAATGGTATCGATGAATTATGAGTGAAAAAAGAGAAATTACTTAGTTGGAATGAATTTGCTAATGTATTAATAGTCTCCTATGAGCAACAATGGAAGTGAAACTATTTCACCCAACTAACAAATTTAAAAGAAATAGGTTATGTTACAGTTGAATATAATGTTGAGCAATACAAATCTAAGATGTGACACCTTATCGAGGGCTATAAATCTATCTATGACATTAATGATCAACTTAAATATGTTAATTTATTAGACCCTTGTACAATTAGAAAATCTATGCAATAGACATTTCATATTGAGCAATAAAATATCCACACAAGACCGAACCAAAGAATGGAAACATGGAAATATCACAAATTCTATTAACAAAAACAAGTCCAAATTACTTAACCTAAGACAATTAACTAATATATCTCCTCAACAAGACGCAAAAAAAAGATTAAAAGTTTATGTTGTTATTGTCATAGAAAATTCTCTAGGGGTCATAAATATAGTAATAATGAGAAGAGACTAATGATAAATGAGAATAAGGTTAAAAAAGGAATACATTGCTATACAAGAACTAAAGGTGAAATTAACACATACAAATTTAAGGGAGACCTATCATCTTGAGGATTTCTTCATTGTTTGTGAATATGAATTAGGTCGATATCATTTGTTGTATTTTATTTCCTTTATTATTTGCCAAAACCCTGTATATCCCTACTACCATCGAAATTTTGCAATGACCAAAAGGGGGTTTGCAAAGTAAATTTTAAGAAAAACACTAAAACTTTCAAGCTTGAAAAGACATAATGGTCCACATAAATGATGAAATTGATTAAATCATGATGTGCATCATTAAATTAGAGCTGTGTTATATTATTAACATTTGGATATGCATGGGATTTTTTTGGGTCAAGTGATTGTGATAAATTATGAAATCTTAAAGTACAATTAAAGTACATTAGAATGGCATTTTTTAATCAAGAGCATCATTGTTATTATTAATATGGACTTGTTCAATGGATTTACTATGGTATGTTTTTTCATAAAATTGGATTGATAAATTTAGATGAATGAAAGAGCTTTTGGAAATGATTTTGATAATCATATAATCAACTAATTTTCTGCATGATTATTTATCCATGATAAGAGATCTATTGACTATTTATCATAGGTTTTGTATACAAGAGAGAATGTATGAGGCCTATTGACTTAAGAGAGTTTGCATCTTGGAGCTTTGCCTCAGAAAAAATCTTGTTTTATTGAATTAGTTGATTTATACCAGTCATGCCACATATTGAAAATTTTACCAAAATTTATGAGTTACTATTTGCAAGCTGTTTTATTTTCCCAAGGAGCCAAGAAGGTGTAATTGAAAATGGACCAAAAATATTTAGTGAAGTTCCAAAAATTTAATATCAATTTACAATTCTAATGCCAAAGTTATCCTGAAGATGTCTAATATTTGAAAAGTCAACACAAAGGAGTTGTATTTTGTCTTTTCCAATAAAAATAGTTGTCAAGGAAAGTGTGTAACTGAATTTAGTTAGAGATGGATGATTAATATTAAATGGTGTTCCAACTATTGAATGATCATGTAATCTCAACCCTTGGTGATGGACGATTCATAGCCATTCATTGTATACTAAGTTTTCTTGCCTTCCCTATAAAATACATTCATTTTTCCTTGTACAATGGTAGATGTAGGAGTACTTTTTTTTTGTTGACCTAGGGAAGATCTAGGAGTACTTAACTTCATAGTAGATTTATAAAATAGTGTTGGCATTGGTTGTCATTGGTGTCAAAACTTGGGGAGATTCTTGTGATGTCAACACTTAGTGAGATTGGTTTTTAACATTGGTTTCCATTGATGCTTGTATCTACACTTAGTTTGGGTTGTCATTTTTGCTTCCAGCTGTATGTTGTTGATACTATATGATGATATGTTCATGGTTGGATGTCATGCCTTGTTTGATGACAAGCAAAGATGTATTGAGTATGGTTGTTGTCAACAAAGATGATATCATGATCATATATTAAGATGAAGATTAGATATAGTGTTGAAGTTGGGGAGATGTTGTTAGAATTGGCTATGGATGCCAAGATGTTGAGACCAAATGGAAAGCACAAGAGAGAGAGATGAATATGAAAAAAATAAACTATATTCAATGTCAATGATATGATTGTGATGTACAAATGAGAGAAACCCCTTGGTTATATAGCCAAGGTGAGATGCAAGATGTCATAGGATTATGACAAGTTTCTTAATCATATGACATGAGACAACTAATCACACTTACCTAGGTTCACATGTAGTATTTTTTAAAGGATAAGATAACAACTAACACCTTCTAGAAAGATTCCTTCCTATGACCTAAGTAAACTTAACATGTGTAAATAAGTCCCCTAGTAATGAATTAACTAGGTACAAGACTTTATTTACACCAACTCCCCCCCTTAAGTGAAACTTAGGGAGTAGTAGATTATTATGCAAATGACACAAATATGCAAAGATGGGTCTCAGCTACTAGGCCATGTTAGGTACCCATGTACAAATGAAATGCAATCTCTCACAAATGGAGAAAAGGAGAAAACCCAATGGGACAAAACTCCTCCCCAAAAGAGAGATGAAATACAAAATAGAAATTATCTCAATGAAGAATGAGGAGGTAAAAACTCCATGTGAGGAAAAAGACCCCCCATAAGAGAAGTAGAAGAGAGACAAGGCAGCCCCCCCTCAATGTTGAGTCTCCTGCAATGATGGTAAAAGCTCGACATTGAATGCTGAAGATAATCCAATCTCGCCGAACAACATTCCTCCCCTTAGGAAGAAACAAAACCATGGATGTATGCAGGATGTCAAAATGATGAATGATGGATGATGATGTCTCTGAAGCATGCTCAAATGTCTCCATGTCGATGCCGAAAGTTGTCACACTCCAAACAAGTGTTCTAGGCCATACTGTTGAAGATGACAATCCAACATCTAGTAGAGACGAATGTGGAACATGATCCAAAGACAATAATATCCCCTCTAAAGAGAAAGAAACCTCCTCCAAATGTTGTCCAAAAGTATCCACACTCACCTCAAACTGCAAAGAATGATCATGTAGAGGATGAACAAGAGGGTCAAAGTGTTCCCTCACAACAACTAAAGGAGCGTCTTCATCAAAGAGAAGATGAATGTCATCAGTGGTTTCCTCCAAATCTGCAAGATGAGACTCCACAAACAAGTTTGAAATACATGTCAGGAAGTCATCCAAAGTAGCCATATCTGGAAGACTATGTATATCCTGCTGCACTAAATCACAAGGAACCCAAACTGTGGAATCACAAGCATCATGAATTGCAACAATAGATGGAGGAGATGAAATGCATGGCTCAAGAATTGGTTCTGATGTGAGAACTCCCAAGTTCAAGAAGCCAAATGTCTCCTCTGAATCATAGTTCATGTGATCAACAATTGAAGGAACAATGTCACCATCAGAAGCAAACTGTGCAAAGGTATACAACTAAGATGAATGATCAACCACCCCAGTAGTGATGATCTCTCTAGTCTCCAAGTCTCGAATGATGAAAGAATCAGGTGTGAACTCCACAGTTATCCAATCTCCACCATGTGTAATCTGATATATGGAAAGAAGATTGTTCGTTAAATAAGGAACACACAAGACATCCTAAAAAGTGTTGTCCCCAAAACTAATAGATCCCTTCCCTGTTACACTCATGTATGTATTGTTTCCCATCAAGATAGGAGACATAGTACAAGGCTAAAATGAAGAGAAGATGGTATGTGAAGATGCCATATGATGAGATGCTCCTAAATCTAGAAGCCATCTCCCTAATCCTAGACCTGAAAGAGCACAAAGAGCTTGTCCTTTATATCTTGATGTAGATGCTTGACCTTTGTCCCTTTTAGAATATTTTGAAGTAGAAGGAGAGGAAGATTCAGACATTCTAGAAGGCAAATCAATGTGATTCTTTTTTAGAATATTTTTCAACTCATCAATATCCTTCTTATAACAATAGTGTTCTTCATGTCCATCCTTCTTGCAATATGCACAAAAAAGCCTCTCCTTCTTAGATGATTCTCCTTTTGAGGATGAGGATGAGGATTCTTTGTGTGGTTGTTCTTTTTCTTCTTTTGCTTCTTATCAAGATTCCCTGAATCTTTCTGTCCCTTAGACTCACTTACCACCAATGCTTGTGACTTGGAAGACTTGATTAGACCCATGTTCATTAACTTAGCTTCCTCTTGAATTAGGAAATTTGCAAAGTCATCAAACTTAGGATCAAAATATTATGCTCCCATAGAAAGTTGATGGGTATGAAAGCCAGAAAAAAATACTAAATACTCAGGACCAAGCTTGGATAACACATTCATAATCAACTGTAAATCCTCTTTTTCAATACTGCATTCTTTCAATTGTGTTCTTAATTGCTTAATTTTGGAGATGTAGTCTTGGATGTGGTCAAAACATTTTGGATCAAGATTCATCAAATCATTATCAATCTGATATCCCCTAATCTTATCTGTTTTACCATACAATTTTTCAAAAGTCTCCCATGCTTCTTTAGGTGTATTACATGATTCAATTTGAAATTGCAAATCAAAAGAGATTAATGGACATATGCATCCAAGTGTTTTCTCATGATCAATCTCCCACTTTTCCAATTCTTTAGTATCAGTAGGTTTTTGAATGGTGTCTTTTAGATGACCTATTAGACCTTTCATCACGAGATAGTTCCATACTGATTTTCTCCATGTAGCATAGCTATGTGGATTTAGGAGTTCAATTTGAGATTTCCCCATTGCAAGAACACAAACCAAGTAAAAGAATGCAACCAATCACTCCAAGATTACCCCCCCAAATTACTCAATCAAGAAACCCCCCAAGCAATATCTTATTTAGCACTTTATATTTAGTGCATTTACAGTTGCCACTTGCCAAAAACAACGAAGTGGTCTTTGATCTTGGTACATGCAAATGCCAAATTTGGCCACAAAATCAAGTACAATTTTTGGTACAAAATGAGATCAATCTTATCATACTAGTCACTAAGAAGTACACGAAAAATCATGCACTTTAAAAAAAAATATACCCAAAAAATGTTACTATAGGAGCAAGATATGAGCTCCCAAAGTTCCCAAAATGAGGATGAAGCAACAACACCTGTGAGAATCTATAAATCCTGGAAAAACCAGGCACCAAAACTAGAAACTAATTGCACCACTATATAGAGCATGAAAAATTAGCCCAAATAAAAAAAATTGCACTAAAAAGGAGCTCGTATGATTGAGATATGAGCCTTCAAAGTTCGCCTATGAAAAAAAAAATGCAAACGGTGAGGGGGGAATTTTTTTTTTTAAATGATGACACACGTTGATGTCATCAACTCTCGATATTAAATTTGACGTCTTTGGGCCCGTTAGAAAAGAACATTCCCTTCCTATAGAATATGTCGAAGAAATGAGCTTAACTTTGACATTCAAATGGTCATCATCGTCACTGTCTATCCTTAGCCAGAATATTCTTCGGGAGTCTCCAAAAACACCAGATTTGGATTTTTGTGGCCATCAGTGATTAAAATGTTGATGCCACTGGTAAATATTCGCCAGATTTTTTGATGGCTACACCGAATGAAGTCTGTGGGTTTGATAGATGGTGGGGGCCGCTTAGTGAATAGGAGTACGCCATGTGGGGGACGGTGTGGATGGAGGTTCCGGTACTATCTATAGAAGTAGTACCTTGTACATAATAATGATGACTTGGGGGCCGTATAGCTCCTTGAGTAAATTTTTTTTGCCTCATCGAACAACTGCTCCAATTTGGACGATTTGACAATTGATCTTAGGGTTTTTGGCCCTTCTAGACACAATGGAAGAGTCGGATTTGACCCAAAATGCTCCAAAATTGCAGCTACCTTCTGGATCTAACAACCACACTTCAGCTTCAAACCCTCATAGATTTGGCCTCATATGTCCAATTTGGACAAAACAAAAGGAAAAAAATGACTTTCTCAAACCTTCCAGATGCAATGGTGAACTTAGATTTGCACCAACAAGCTCTAATTTGAACATGCAATAAAGAGCCAAAAATGGAACACCCCCAAATCTAGCATCTCTTCAGAAAAAGACTCTCCAATGGCACCCAACCCACTCTGATGCCATGTTAGAATTGGCTATTGATGCCAAGATCTTGAGACCAAATGGAAAGCACAAGAGAGAGAGATGAATATGACAAAAATAAACTGTATTCAATGTCAATGATATGATTGTGATGTACAAATGAGAGAAACCCCTTGGTTATATAGCCAAGGTGAGATGCAAGAGGTCATAGGATTATGACAAGTGTCTTAATCATATAACATGAGACAACTAATCACACTTACCTAGGTTCACATGTAGTAGTTTTCAAAGGATAAGATAACAACTAATGACAACTAACACCTTCTAGAAAGATTCCTTCCTATGACCTAAGTAAACTTAACATGTATAAATAAGTCCCCTAGTAATGAATTAACTAGGTACAAAACTTTATTTACACCAACAATTTTTTTATGGTCTCTAATATGTTGTGTGCTCTCTCCTAATGTTCCTAAGAAAGTATGTGTTGCTACAAGGAAGTTTTCATCTCTGAAAGTTGGTGAAAGTTTCTGCTTCAGGAAGTTGCCTTGAAGACTGTTTAAGAGAATGAGCACTCTGTATTTCTCCATTGTTGAAGATATGATCTTCTGTTTTTGTGCTCTGTGGATGTTGTACTACTATCTTTTTAGGTCACCTATGTTGTTGAGGAGATTAATGATATTTATAATGTATTGGTAGTTTTCTTAGTTGTCTGGACTAGTCTAAAAAATCTCTACATTTCTCCACATTGATGTCTTTGCTTTTGTGGCTTGGTGAGCATTCTCCCAGTGCTTTTGTAGTATCTCAATTTATTTTTCATGTGTTGGTGATTACAACAAGTTGGGTTGTTAATGTTCTATCTCATGGTTGTGTATTTTGTGCTTCTAGAATGAAGTGTTCTCGCTGTTTGGTTTTTGGTTGTTGTTTGTGGCATGATAGTGTGAAATAAGTATCTGTAAGTGTTGTTGGATGTTCATGGAACATCTCTTTGTAGTCCACATGTCAATGGTTGATCTCTTTTGGTGTCACATATTGTGTTGAGTTGGTTTTCTAGGCAATTTGTGGATGACTGACCAATGGGGTTTGTTCTTCTACTTGTATTATGTGCTTAGAGGTTTGCGCCACCATATGAAGTTGCATGTTAAGATGTATTTGGGACTTGACCTATCTTGTTGAGAACCACATTGAGTAAATTTAGTTGCAAGTGTGTTTTTGGGCTGACTAGTAATGTGTTGCATATTTCATCTATATGTTTCCTTGTTATTGACTTGTGTTGATGTGTGCCAACATGTATGCTCTTTAGGATCATAAATGAAGATGTAATAATATTTTTTCAGTCCTCTCCATCTTCTGGATAGGACCGCATTATGTTTTTGTGGTTAACTTTTTGGAATTATTATTTATCTTCTATTCTAGTTGACCTAATTAGTGTTTTGTGATCTTGTAGAGGATATAAATGAAAGAAAAAATCAATTGCAAGATGAGTGGGTGAGTGGTGGTGTGGAATTATGGATTGGTGAAGTAAGTTATGAAAAAGAAGATTTAGATGTGTTTTAATGCCTCAGTCAATAGAGTGTATTGTTGAAAAATGTTGTAAATCCATATTTTCATGTATCCTACTATCAGACAATGAGTCTCTTTAGTAGGTCCTTATAATTTGTAACTTGCCCTAGGGTTGTGTGTCTCAATACTACAAGTCCTTTGTGTATTTCCCTAAGGTTGTGCACCTTAGCCTGCAATTCCATAGGTAGTGAGCCTTAAACAACATTGTAATCTTTTTGTAAGCATTGAGCTTCCTATATTGAAAGTTTTCTCTCCATCATTTTTCCCTTCTTGGGTCTTCCATGTAAATCTGGTGTTATCTTGTACATGTGTGTTCATTGTCTTCTCTTTCATCGTTGTTGATTTGATTAAGTGTTGTTGATATGGTTAAGGGTTGTTGATCTTTTCAATAGTTTGCATTTGAATATTGTTGAAGGGTTTAGGATCTAAAAGGTTTAAGTTTTAATAGATACCAATTCACCCCCCTTCTCAGTATCCAAGTGTGTTCAATAATTGGTATTAAATCCAAGTTACTATGAAGAAGATTAGCCACTTGAGGAAAGGTCCAATATGGCACATGATGGATCTTACAAGGTTCCTAGGTTTGATGGGAAAAATTACACCTTTTGGAAAGTAAGAATGGAAGGCCATCTAAACTCTCTAGGGTTTGGTGTTTGGAGATTTGTCAAGGATGGTTACACTGAACCTTTCGCTCTATTGGTATGTGGTGACTGATCATGAAAATACTATACACTCTTTACATATCCTCACTAAGGTTCGGGGTTGAGTCGGGCCTTGGGTGGGGGTTCGGGTGCACAACCCCCCCAAAAAAAATTCCCCCCTATTTTTCCCGTCAAGAGGTCTATAGTTAATTTTTGTTAACCGACAAATGAAAACTGACTTTGTAAAAACCTAATTCTAGAAGCTTCCAAAAAGATTGTTATAAGCGGTTGGGATGTATGTTGTAGTATGGTATTTGTGAGATTGTAATCTATTTTGCACTGGATAATAAAATCATTTGATGGTTGAGTTTTTGTGGATGTATCCCATATTGGGTGAAGGATGTTAAAATTTTGTGTCAAATCTCTTTTGTGTTATTCTTCATTATTATTTCTGGGTTATTTAATCTACATATAATTTTTAATGTTTATTTCTCCATTCAACCTTAACGTTAGCATGCTCCTCCAATAGATCTAGCTAAGATTAGATTGTATGAGAACAATGTCAAGGAAAAAAATGTTATCATGTGTGGGTTAGTTGATTCAAAACTTTAGAAGGTGACGAGTTGTAATTATGCTAAAGATGTATGGGAAAAGTTGAGCAACATTTATGAAGGAGATAATAAAGTGAAGCAAGCCAAGATGCAAATCTTCAAGATAAGATTTGAAACCCCGAGGATGACATAAGATGAAGACATTGCTAGTTATATACTTTAGGTGGATGAAGTAGTTACTGGCATCAAAGGTCATGGTGGAGATGTGAAAGAAGATGAGATTGTGAATAATGTTTTGAGATCTCTCCCTAAAGATTATAGTCATAAAGTATCTACTATTGAAGAGTCTAAGGAATTGGATAAGTATTCAATAGATGAAATATTTGGCACTCTCACTACCTTTGAAATGAGATAATTTGACAAAGATGTTCTGAAGAAGGAAGAAACATTCAAAATCAGTAAAAAGATAGAAGATGATCTAGTTGATCAAAATGGTGACTTTGATGAGATAGAAGCAAACTTTTTAAGAATTTTGAAGAAAGGCATCAAAAAATACAAAGTTAAGTTACCTTTCAAGTGTTTCAATTGTGAGAGGATTGGTCATTTTGCATCTAAATATCCCTATAAAGAATCAAAAGATGGAAACAAAAGAGAGAAGTTCAAAAGGAGTTTTTATTCCAAGGAGATCATTTTTTCTTTAGAAGATGAGGACAATGATTCAAATGATGAAACCCTATTAATGGCTGTGAAAAACAAAAAGGACGATATTGAAAAATTTAAGAAGTCTAGTACTTTGTAGGCTGAAAGAGTTAATGAAAGTTCAGTGGCTGTGTGGACTTCCTTTCATGCAAAAGAAGATGCAAATGCTTGGGTGATTGATAGTGGTTGCTATAACCACATGACTAGTGACAAAGGAAGGTTCATTACTCTTAAGAAATGTAATGGTGGAGCTATGAAGTTTGGAGGTGATGAGTCAACTCAGATTTGTGGAAAGGGTGCTATAATAATTGATGGAAATAAAATGACTAAGGATTTCCTTTATGTCAAAGGACTGAAGCATAATCTTCTAAGTGTTAGTTAGATGTAGCAAAGGATATAATCTTACATTTCATGCCAAAGGTTGTGAGATTAGGAAAGTAGGGTCCCAAAGATTAGTTACATAAGGTACAAGGACAAATGGAATTGTCTATCATCTAAAGGAGGAAAATGGAAGAATCTTCTTATTGTCTCAATCCGGTGAGTGTTGTCTATGGCACACAAGAATGGGACATATTGATTTTGAAAATATGGTAAAGATCAATTCTACTCATGTTGTGAGAGATATGCATAAGATAACTAAGTTTGCAAACACATTATGCAAGGAGTGTCAAATGGTAAAGCAAAAAAAGACAAATTTCAAGAGCAAGAAGTGTTCCTCTACAATACCATTGGAGTTGATTCACATTGACCTATACAGACCTACAAGAATAAAGAGTCAACACAGTGAAAGGTATTTCATATTGCTTATTGATGACTACACTAGAATGACTTGGGTTACCTTTTTAAGAGAAAAATCAGAAGCCTTTGATAAGTTTAATATTTTCAAAGAAAAATTTGAGAATGAAATGAATGCTAATATTACATGCTCAAGATCAGATAGAGGAGGTGAACTTACTTCAAATGAATTTGAACAATTTTGTGAAGATCATGGTATTAAGAGACATATTTTTTCTTCTAGAACCCTTCAACAAAATGGGATAGTGGAGAGGAAGAATAGAACTATGTAAGATATGGCTAGTACAACAATGAAAGATGCAAATCTTCCTGATATGTATTGGAAGGAAGCAGTTCATACTATTGTCTATTTTCTTAAAAAAGTATAGCTGAGGGTTAATAACACTAAGACCCCTTATGTGATATGGTATGGAATGCCTCCTATTGTTAGATACTTCAAGATCTTTGACAAAAAATGCTACATTAGGAGAGATGAAGAAGACCTTGGAAAGTTTGATTCAAGGTGTGATGAAGGGATCTTTCTTGGTTACTCAACCAGAAGCAAGGCCTATAAATGCTACAACAAGAGATTGAGAAAGATTATTGAAAGCACAAATGCTAAGGTAGATGAAGACTTGTGTCAGACCTCATAAGAACTAGAGGTTTGTGGATCTGATATACCTCCCTACTTTGAAGAAGAAGAAGAGAAAGAAGAGAAGAAACAAGAATAAAAAAAGGTTCCTAAGACACCAGAAAAATATTTTCAAAAGAACCATTCAACATATCAGATCATTGGAGATAAGAATGAAGGTGTACTGACCAAGAGAAGGTTTATAAAAGCAAGTGAGAAAATGAATTTGTGTTTACTATCAAAGGTAGAGCCCAATAACTTTTTTGATGCTAGAAAAGATGATGGTTGGATAAAAGCAATGCAAGAGGAATTGAATTATATAGAAAAGAATCAAACATGGGAATTGGTTCCTAGACTAGTTGATAAGAATGTTATAGGAACAAAGTGGGTGTTGTGAAATAAGCTGAATTAAGATGTTGAAGTTGTGAGAAACGAAGAAAGATTGATATGTAAGGGTTATTCACAAGTTGAAGGTATTGATTTTGAGGAGACTTTTTCTTTGATAGCCAAAATGGAGGAAATAAGGATGTTTCTTTCCTTTTTTTCTCACAATAATTTCAAAGTCTATCAAATGGATGTCAAATAAGCCTTTTTGAATGGTGATTTAGAGGAAGAAGTCTACATTGAGAAACTAGATTGTTTCTATCTATCAAAAGATTCAGACATGGTATGCAAACTCAAGAAAGCTTTGTATGGACTCAAACAAGCTCTTAGAGCTTGGTATGCTTGGTTAGATAAGTACTTACTTCAGCAAACAATCATATATGACTAAATAAACTACTAAAAATTGCATATAAATGACTAACTTTAGTCACGTGACTATTAGTGGTTTATTTGTAGTCATTTATAACACCACTAAATTTATGACTAAACAATTTTAGTCATTTATTTAGTCATTAATTTGGTCATTGATTTGGTCATTGATTTAGTCATTTATTTAGTCATTTATTTAGTCATATATTTAGTCATTAATTTTAGTTACATGACTATTTTAGTGGTTTATTTGTAGTCATTTATAACACCACCAAATTTATGACTAAACTATTTTAGTCATTTATTTAGTCATTGATTTGGTCATTGATTTAGTCGTTAATTTAGTCATTTATTTAGTCATGGTAGTGATTTGTTTAGTCATATATTTAGTCATTAATTTAGTCATTGATTGTTGTTAATTGATCATTTATTTAGTCATGGTAGTCATTTATTTAGTCATATATTTAGTCATTGATTTAGCCATATATTTAATCATTAATTTAGTCATGTATATAGTCATTACAAATCAAATCTAACTTAATTAATCCTCACAAATTTATACATATAAACTTCAAGTATCATAGATATTCAAATGTTAAAAAACACCATGAAATGAAGACTAAAATGCTTGAACAAATATGATTGATCAGACACAAACACAAATAGATTACAAATAAAGAGGAGCCACAACACAGTATTTATGAGTGGAGAAAAAACCACTCTGAAAATTTACTTCATTAAGCCTCATTGGAAAATCAAAATCTCATTGGTTACATTCAATGTCTCAATGACACTGTACAACTTACAGACACTATATAAACAAAATACTCCTATTTTCATATGCTTATACTGTTTTCCCCTTCCTTAACTGCAGTCCTTTTGGAAGGGCAGGAACCTCCTATAGAGGCTTGACCCATTTAATCCCCTTGAAAATCCACAGCTTTGTCATCGCTATTGGTTTTGGCTCCTCCAAAATCTTCCTCATTGGTATTCACCTTTCACTTCTTTAATTTGGAGCTGCAACCTGAAAATAAGGTTTCAAAATTTGCACATCAAAAACTTAGAAATGTCAAATAATACAGAGGATAAAATTCAAACATTTTCTTCTCATTTTCCAACTATGGCACCCTAAACTTAGGTGCTAGATATAGTGAATGTATCGGAATTAGATATAACATCCATCAAAAGAATATTTGGAAGTATATTTTTATCAGATATTGTAGTTGCAAGTTCCACTAATTATAATAAAGATAAATAGTTTTACCTTTCTGCATCAACTAATGCAATTCTGATAACTTTTAGAGGATCGGCAATGCTAGCCTTTATCATATCAACATACTCACTTGCAAGTTGCAACACAACATTAGACTTATTAATTAGACTCAACATAAAAGATAAGGAAACTATAAGAAAGCATGTTGAGGAAAAGTATACAAAATCCACTTCAATTATTTTAAATTTCGAGGAGTTTCTCCAAATAGCACAGGTTTCGAGTTCCTAAAATGAAATGGGGACTCTTGAGTAAAATGGACCGAAAGAAACTGAACCAACTGTGATAAACACTTGAACTTGAGGATGTATTTGCAAACAAAGAGAAGTTAATGTACAAGAGAAGTATGAAAACCTTCAAAGCCAAATGTTATTGTTGAGTATTTCTAGCTTAGATTGTATTTCATTTTTTACATCAACGTTTCGGATCACACTCTGTGATCCATCATCAGGATAAAGGAGAGCATAAGGAGTAAAATGAATAGCTGCAGACCAAGAATTGAATAAAAAAGGAGGGAGGATGGCGGGAAAGATGACACAAGAACCAAGGTGATGAAGGAAGGATTACACTAACAAAAACACAAAGGAGTAATTAATTAAAGATTAACAACACAATTGAGCAAGAATAGAAGTAATCAAAAAAATAATAAATCAAATGATTAAAACAAGAGACACAAATAATATAGAAGGAAACTAATAATAAAGGGAAAAACATATTAAAAATAAACAAACACACAAAAAAGAAACATTCATACAATTATATATGCACACAAACACAAAAAAAACCAAACATACATACAAACCTATAAATAAATAAACACTACACAAACAAAAAACCAATTGACATTAAAGGAACCAAAATAATATAGAAACACAACCAAAAAATAAAGAAAATAAGGAGACACAACAAGAAATAAAGGAAGCAAAAAAATTAGAAGCACACAAGTAAAAATATAAATGTACACAAACACATACATACAATTGGTCAGAAGTTGATTGATAGAATGCCCTAAAAGATGGGTATGATTAGAGGAAGCTTGAAATAATATGTAGAAACGTTCAACATTAGTTTCATTAATGAGCATGCTCCATACTCTTATTCCTAGGAGTTTCTCTCAAATTTTATTATCACCAATACCCATTTACACATATTTCTTTAATTTTTAGAGTATCTACTATGACATAATAACTTCTAGATTTACTATATTCTAGTGCAATAATGAATCAATGACTATATTTCATTAACCATATTAAGCATGAACATTACTGATATTGAAGTTATGGAAGGAGATTACCTTTCGCTGGCATATTTGTAGAGCTTTCCACTATTGGAGAAGATGACGAGAGCCACTTCTGCATCACACAGAACAGAGAGCTTGTGGGCCTTCTTTAATAACCCATTTTTTCTCTTACAGAATGTGACTTTCCTATTGGTCTTATCCTCAATCTTTTTCAGCTGAACCTTCCATCTCCCCATCAATGTTTTCCAGCAGTCCTCTTCAAGCTATGATCAAACTAAAACGAAACAAAACCCTAATCACATCCATATTTAATACTAAAAAAGTAAAACGATTGCCTCCTGCTAACCCTTCATATGCAAGGTTTCTTAATATAGTAAGATCATCAAACAACCCAAATATGAAAAGGGCATGTGTAACAGAGAGATCTAAATTCATTTTGGTGCAAAGCTTGTATGATCAATGTATATATGCAATTTGTAGGGAATCTGTTTAGAAGGGATGGATGGATGAAGCATGAGTTGAATAGAAAAACCTAGAAAGGTAGAATTATGTATCATGGAGGAAACACATATACACAAACGGTAGTATGATTGAAAGTGAGTTTTTGCAAATGCCCTAATAGGGGAAAGGACCCAGTAGTTGTGCACCCTAACTTCGTGCTTCTAATTATCCTACGTGGAAATTTCAAATCACTCCCAATTTTTTACAGCAGGTTACTTGGCAAGTCCCCTTCTTATAACTAAGGTTTCAGGACCACATCATCAAATATGATGCCACATCAACATGCTTTTTGTCAAGGTGTCCAAAAAGGCCCAAAAAAAAAAGTGAAACCAATACTTGTGAATTCACAGCATGTTTTATTGAGCATTGATGTGGAATCACATGATTGGTTGCTTTTTAGATCAAAGGAATACATTTTGTTTAATTATGGGTAGTGGTCATCAACACTAACAACTTTAAAGTCACAACTATTGGTCCAATATTGATAAAAATATTAAGCATTATATAAACAACTACTATCACAACTATTGAAACATGCTCAGGTACTGGATCCTCTCCCCTAGACATATACGCAAAATATGGAAGCATACACAAAGCACACGAAATTATTCAGTATTGCAAGGAAGAAAATCATCGGCGAGAGAAAGGCCTCTCGGTGGAATAGAATAGCATGTCCCTCTGATGCCCCGAAACCCTAAAATAGTGTGTATTGCAAGGAAGAAAACCATCGGTGAGAGAAAGGTCTCTCGATGGAATAGAATAGCATGTCCCTCTGATGCTCGATAAGGGAAAAGGGTCAATTTTGAAGAATTCATCAATGAGAGGATTGATCATCGACAGGAGTTAAAATGTGGTCTCACCAATATGCCTCAAAGTGATGTCATCTCATGGAATGAAATGATTGATTGCAGAAAGTGCACAAAATGGATTTTGCAAGGAACCTCTCAAAATATTTGAATTAATGAAGCACTCACATCCTAACATTGTAAGCTTTGCTTGGGTTTTAGGTGCATGTAGTCATGCAGGTTTAGTGGATGAGGGCTGCACATACTTCACATGTCAGTAACCCTTATTGCATTACAATTTACATATATAGTTGATCATTAGGTGTGCATGGTTGACCTTCGTGACCTTTGAGGCATTTATTCAAACAGTTCACTGCCTTGTCTATGCTACCTCATTTTTCATACATGTCTACCAAAGCATTTTATCAAACAATTCACTGCCATGCTGCTATGGCTAAAAGCCTAAAATAGGTGCTTTCAAACAAGGTATGGATTCCAACATTGTAAGCACTCTGGAACACATCCTAACATTTTAAGCCTAAGATTTGTACTTTTATAGATAATCCCAATACATTAATAATATATTTATATACATGCAATTATATGTTAAAATAATGCATACTTGATCTGTTCATGTGTACCACCATAAGTTGCATTTGATATGGCCCATGCTGCTTCTTTCTTAATATCAAACTCAATAGTTTGAAGGAGCTGAACAAGTGGAGGAATGATGTTTGCATCGATCACAGCCTGAAAGATAGTCAATGATGAGAAAATATTAAATATGACAAATCATAAAGCAACAAGGGATGAAAGATAGTCTTTACCAAAGTGAGAGTCAAAAGAGGATAAAGGACAAAATTCAACCATGAAAGACCAAAGGTAGTCATTTCATTAAAGACAGTGATAAGCTTGTGAATACATTATGAAGATATAAAGTATCAGACCTGCAAAGAAAAGAATGATAGTCAACAGTCCATTAAAGAGGACAAATATCATGATGCTCTCATAGTCACCAGTGTAAGGCAATCCTTTAGAAGAGTGTATGACAGTCACATCCATGGATTAGGAAATCATGAATATCCAAGACATTCACATGACATGAAACAACCCTTTCAAATGCATGATAGTCCAAATATAGAGCTAACAACAATCCTTATATTCACAAGGTCAGAGAAGGGACAGTTGTTAAAGGACAATGATATTGATCCAAGGTGGATAGTGCTTATAGCATAGCATGATAGTTGATAAATGTTTAGAGAGTGCAGTCACATTAGGCATGATGTCATGAAAGTCCTTGGCTATAATAAGGTCATATGATAGTGGTATAGTGTCCATACACTTTCTAAATTTGAAGCAACGGTAAATAGTAGTATAACTTGAATGAAGCTTGTCATCATGTGAACTGTAGCTTTGGAAAATAATAAATAAGTCCCTTTGCAAAACTTGCATCAACATCATGAAGAGATAATCAAGGTAGTCTATGGTACCAAAGAACATCAACATCATCTTTGGAACCCTGAATAGCATGGTAGACATCACTGTCTTTCTATCATAGGAAACATCACTATCTTTCTGTCATATGAACACTTGATAGAGGCATTGTATGGTATATCATTCTCCATATGACTACACAAGGATATCACTTGCATCCATTGACTCCCCCTATGAGTGAGATAATACGTGTATATAGAGCCATGTCACTGGCATCACTGAGCACATAAACAAAAGTCATCTGAATGGTTGGTAATCATGATCACACATATATCCTTTATATTTCTTATCTAGAAATTTTGCACTTGTTACCATAAATACTAAAAGTTTACCAAAAAAATAATCTCAGGGTACATCATTCTTAAATATGAAGTAGAGTTTAAAGCTCCTGTTCACTGCATGTGAAGAATATGACAACATGAAGGCACCGAGATGGAAAGTTTCACAAAGGGAAACAAATCCATGGAGAACAAGAATCACTACAAGTTGAAAAATCGTTGAAAGTAGGAGCACAAGTCAATCTTAATCATGTATCCTTCAAACACCCAAATCATATAAATCATGAACTTTCATATCACTTCCAAGATAGAAGCTCATTCCTGTAGTTTTTCAAACAAACACAATTGTGGGTAGCAATTCTCCAATCTAGAAAAACATACAAGAATCTATACTTGCTCAAACAAACAAAATTGTTGGTAGCATTTCTCAAGTATAGAAAACACACAAGAATCTATAATTTAACTTTATAGGACTCATGTTGTAGAGCTAAATAATTCAGTACATATTCAGTACACATCATACTATAGTAAATATAGTATAGCACATAAAACATAAGATTATTGAAAACTACAGTCACAAAAACATGCATGTAAAATAGGGGAACAAGGGTGTAGGATATGATGATAAATGATAGGATTCATGAGGGATAAGCAGTTTGTATATATCATTCGCATTATAGTGTTTCCTTACAATTCATCAAGCCCAAATAAAAAATAGAGAGGTGTGTTGTAATTCTCCAATCTAGAAAATACACCAGAATCTCCAATCAAAGTGTAAAAGATTAATGTTGTCGTGCACATTTCAGCAAGGAATAAAAACACACTATATTACGGTAATTGCAATACAATGCATGAGATATAAGATCATAGAGAACACAACCACAAAAAAATTCTTGTAAAACAAGGATTTTGAAGATTATGAAAAATGATAAGATTCATAAGCGATATGCAGTGTGGGAAACTAATTCAGACCAAATATTAAGTGATGCCCGAATTACATCTAGAATGATAAATGAAGAACAAACACAATTGGCAGGTGTAAAGACAGACTCCACAACCTTTTCCAATATCATACTCGCCTGTGCCAAATTGGGAGCCTTGGAACAGGGTACGGACATCCATCAAAGCATAAAGGATAGAGGAATTTTGTTAGATATTATAGTTGCAACTACTCTTGTAGACATTTATGCTAAATGTGGGATCATAGACAAGGCACTTGAAGTGTTCAACAAAATTCCTCAAAGAAATGTGGTCTCATGGACTGCAATAATTGCAGGATATATACAAATTAGATCTATTGAAAAGGCTTTAGAAAATTTCAAGCAAATGCAATTTGTAGATTTAAAGCCATACTCTGCAACCTTTGCCAGCATCCTCTCTTCCTATTCCAAAATGGAAGCTTTGGAACAGGGTATGGACATCCATCAAAGCATAATAGAAGGGGGATTTTCATCTGATATTATAGTTGGAAATGCTTTGGTTGACATGTATGCAAAATGTGGAAGCATAGAAAAAGCATGTGAAGTTTTTGACAGAATTCCTCAAAGAGATGTCATCTCTTGGACTGCAATTATTGCTAAATATGCACAAAATAAATTTTTTGAAAACACTTTAGAAACTTTCAAGCAAATGTAATTGACAGGTATAAAGCCAAATTCCACAACCTTTGCCAACATCTTTCCTGCCTGTGCCAAATGGGGGCTTTGGAATAGGGTATGAACATCCATCAAAGCATAAATAATAGAGGGATTTTATCAGATGTTGTAGTTGCAACTGCCCTAGTAGACATGTATGCAAAATGTGGAAGCATAGACAAGGCATGTGAACTATTTGACAAAATGCTTGAAAGATATGCCATCTCATGGAATACGATGATTGTGGGATATGCACAAAATGGATTTGCTGAAAAGGCTTTAGAAACTTTCAAGCAAATGCAATTAGCATGTGTGAAGCCAAATTCCACAACCTATGCCATCATCCTCCCTGCCTGTGCCAAAATAAGAGCTTTGGAGCAGGGTATGAACATCCATTAGAGCATAATAGATGGGGGATTTTTGTCAGATATTATGGTTGGAAATGCTTTGTTAGACATTTATGCAAAATGTGGAAACGTACACAAGGCACGTGAACTCTTTGATGGAATGCCTCAAAGAGATGTCATCTCATGGAATGCAATAATTACATGATATGCACAAAATGGATTTTGCAAGGATGGTCTCAAAATATTTACTGGTATAAAGTTTTGTAAATCTGATTACTTGAAACTAAGATAGATGATAGTTAAACCCACATTCCAACATGCTCACCTGTTGAAAATGGCTGCCAACATAAAAAAGATACCTACTCTAGTCTTATTTGAATTTTTCTAGAAAAGATGCTTAGCATCTGGTAACTAAATGCTTTATAATTGAGTAATATAAACTCAAATAGATACTTTCTAATCAATGAAAGTTATTGAAGTGAATCTTACACCAAAAAAAAATGATCTTTATATTGCCTCATATATTCAAACTGTATAATGAGAGTGTAGCTAACTCTACAGTGAGGATGATAAGTAAAATATACCTGACACCAACCATAAAACCACTAGGAAACAAAGCTGGTCTCTGCAATAATAGAACATGTTTACATAAGCATCAAACAAATTCTAATTTTTGAAACATTTTTTAAGTCCAATAATAAAAATATTAGGAATACAATGTTATCAAGTTAAAAGCAATTGCATAAGCATACTCTAGTAAAATTTAAAACCATAAACCATTAGAGAGCATATGACCTTAACTTGGCAATTCAAATGTGTGCATCTGTTGGAAACATCAAAAGATACCATTAAAGTAATATTTATTGTAGAAGCTTTGATGTTCTCTTTTGCAAAATAAATCTGTTGTAATAATCTTCTCAAATTTGATTTGCAACAAACTATTTCTAAAGAAGACATGTTATAACTTATAAGCATATTTATTTTCTTTGAACTTGTAGAGGAGCTAAAGAAGGGGAAAAAACTATCAAATCAACTCTATAAGGGAAGTTCCCAGTACAATTTGAATTTGTGAGATTTGACCCCCAGTATGATAGTGCTCAGAGCAGCTTCATCAAGGTTTGTGTTTACATTGATTTGTCCAAACCATTGCACCATTCTATTGACATTCTTTCAAATAAAGGATTTTGGAAGATTATTTTGTTTCTAGAACTCCTCACAAACAAACCAAATCCTATTGAATCATTCTTGGTCAAATTATCTAGCAAGTTTAACAAGGCTACACATAGAGCCACAAAAAGATTAGTTAGATTGGTTTTCAACACCCATCTCACATCTCAGTTGGTGTGATTTGGTCCTCAATTGAGCTATGAGCATCTTCATTTTCCATTTGTTAGTGAAATCAAGCCCCATGAATTTTTTTTCAAAGATTATCTCAAGTGGGTTCAACTAAATATGAAGCTTATCTAATTCTTATCCTTTCAACACAAGAAGACCAAAACCTTGGTTTTGTTGGTGTTGATTTAGATCATAAGCACCAACAACATTGGCCCATCGTTGGAACCACCACCCAAGTCCCGGCGATAGGCACAAACTCCACTGACGACATCCCCATTAGACCATCGTGGGAACATGAGACCTCGTCCTGCAGATAGAAGATCCTCACACCAATGAAAAAACATAACCATTGATGCATTGCCGGAACCAGAAGACACATCTGGCCGATAGACCGATAAGGTGGGGGCAGTTAGTTCCATTTTTTGTAATGTGGTAAGAGTCATACAGGTAACGCTATGTCAAGATGGGGAACTCTTCTTGGAGGTTCTAAACAATTTTCCTCTTTTTTATAAGACTGTGTTGGCAGTGCCACTTCGGTCACAATTATTTGGTGGGATTCCAAACCCAGACAATGAGGTGTAGTTGTGGAAATCTCATAGAGAGAAGCTACAAGCTACCATGATGATTTTTCTGAGTGAACTTATATCAAAGTCTTGGTTAGCATGGCTTACGACATGTGCTGATGATATTCTCTCCGCAAATAGGCTTGGAGGAAAGTATTTTCTTGATCTTGTGAAAAGTGGCAAGGAACTTGCAGAGAATGAGACATTGATCAGAGAAACATTGGACAATCTAGATGCATTTGAAGGGACCTTGGAGTGGCTAAAAATGGATTTTGGTTCAAATGTTGAGTTTCCATGGAAATGCGTGTGTGAGATTGTTTTGAAGCACTCAAAGAGTTTGTGGGATGAACTTTTTGAAAGCCTGTTTGTTAGTAGGATGAAACAAATAATATTTGATGGATTTGCAGATCTACATGAGAAAGTTAAGGTTGGTAAATTCCTTGAAGCTATAGTTACATCTCCGGCAAGTTACAAATATTTTGAAACCCATTTGCATAAATTAACTACTAGTGAGGGTTGGCTTGTCAAGAGAGGGGACCTAAAAAGTGTTAATTTACCTGGGTTGAGTTTTAGATTTATGATGACAAATGATGAAGACTGGTTTGGTCACCTTAATGCTTATTTTGGAACTAAGGTTAGTCAAATAAAAGATACCATAGATAAGGGGTCCAAGAATATTTTGGAAGACCTCCTAAGTTTTCTTCATGCACATAAATCTCCTTCAAGGATAAATGATTTAGCACCTGATTTGCAAGAGCAATGCTTCCATTTTATCTCAACATTGATTGTTGAGATTGAAGAACATCTTGCACATCTTTCAGAAGTTCTCTATCAAGAAATGAAAAATGAGGAGATGTCAGAAAAAATGAACAAGGAGACACTAAAACCGACAATTATAGTGGAAAGGGAAATTTTCTTAGGAAAGCTTTTAGCTGCTCTCAGTTTTCATTCAACTTCCCTTCCACTAGTTCTTGGCTTATCTCAACTCTAGTTTTTAGAGAACAAAGCTTCACTTTCAAGGAAAGTATCTTCGACTTTCAGATATTCCACTACTGATTTTCATTACCCTCTTCTAGACAATTCTAGAAGACAAATACTAATGAGAGGAGTCGGTTTGAATCCTGAATCACAAGATAAAATTAATAGCACCAAATTGAATAAATTGAGAAGAAATATGCTCAATATTTGTATAAGAGCTAAGAGGTATCACAAAATTTGATCATAATCCTAAATATGAACATATATACACAAACCAAATGGGGAAATCTACATTTTTTTCAATTGAAGTTAATTAGTTTTATGTTTTGAGGGTGGATTACTTGTAGGCCTGAAGTTGGTCATATATTCAGTCAGCCAATTGATAACTATAATAGAAACTGTCGATGACAGCTAAACAGGGGCATGCACATGCAGATCTGTACACAAAAAAATGGGAAAATATACATTGTTCACTTAGTTCAATTAGATTTGAAAAAATAACTCTTGCCCATCGATATGTTGAGAATTTCATATGTTTCAATGATTTAAGCAAGCAAAATGCACAAGGGCTAACTTTTATGCCTATAAAGTGCTTATTGAACACCTGACAGATTAGGATTTAAGCAACATAGTCCTTCAACAATCAATTATATACTCTATGGAGCAACCTAAGTTGAACATAAGTTTTGAATGGAGGAAAAGAACAAAGACTTTCAAGGATTTTCTTGGTGCAGGAAGACTCAAATTAAACGATTTTACAATTCTAGTGTTAATAATTACATGCATAAGTTATAAAAGAGAACAAGAAATTGTTAGGTTTATTCATGTGAACAAAAAAACTAAACTTGAAGAGGAATAAAAGTTCCTATTTTATTCTATCTGCTACTAGAATCCATTGGGATGACACAAATCAACAACTGGTTCAACAGAAAATTAGAATGCTTAAAAAATTTCATTGATCTACATGAAATGATACAATATTACATGTTTACTCAAAATAATACCTCCCAATCTAACTACCTATTAGGAGGAACTTTGTTAAGGAGAATAACATATCAAAGTCCATTCTGAAGTGGGCCCCAATAAAGCTTTGGATGGGATGGAAGTTTAGAGATTAAGAATCCTTCCAAATCAGCTCCTTTGATTTCATGCTCCCAAAATTCTGTACCTTTCTTCTCCATCAATCCATCATCAGACCATGTTGTGCTTGCAAGATGTGGCTCATCAAGACCTATTATTGTTGCTAGAACTTTGGCTCTTATGACACAAATGATTCTAAAACCCCCATTTACATCATAGATGGTCTCATTAGACCTTATTTAATGAAAAAAAACTACATCTAATGTCTAAAGACCCTAACACCTAGACTTTAGCAAATTGGCCTCTTGATGTGAACTTCATATGCTTGGTGCTCCTGCACCAGATAGTGAAGTGGAAGATTGGAGGGGATTCTAGCATGTTCACAAATCTAGCAAAAATTACATGGTTCAATTATCCCATGTCTCCAAATTGAAGATATTGTGTATAATCATAGGGTCAACAAGATCCTTGTAGACAAGATGACAGTAGTTAGGCTGAATAATGGTTTCATCTACAATATTTAAGAATTTCTCCACATAAAAATTAAACTTGGAGCTAAGTTGTTGTAGCATGTAGACATCCAAGTGACTTGAATATATTTAGATCAATGAAAATACTGATTTTTAGCATATTTCTATAGAAAATCTTTGTTTTCAAGCCATGTATAGCCTAGTACGGACTAAAAATCATGTTTAATTGGTTGTAAATAGTAGATCCTTCAATCACCTTCCACATTCTTCTTGTTTCATGCAGATTGATCAAGTATTGTGTAAGTTATTTGATTTTTTGTGAAATCAGTTAGGAACCCTCATTAGGGTAAACAATGGTTGAGAAAAATTGTTTCCTCTCTTTCCAACTAGTGGAATCCGCTAATTATTTGTGAGATTAATCTTACATGTATGTTCCTCCATATTCTAATGATTTTTGGATCAAAACACAAAGTTAAGGTGATGAGAGTTGGAATTCTTGACTGAATTTTCTGTTATAGACTGATAAAACTTGGAGTTTCAATGGAACTTAGCCTAGGGTTTGGTAAATTGAGCATGGGAATGGCTATCTAAAGTTTTATTAAGCATCAACAGGTCAAAATATCTTTGTTTGAAGCACTGCAACAATGATTTTGTGTGTGGAAACTATATAACCAATATGCCCTATCTTGGCTACAGACCTAATTAGTCTTGTTTTGAGGTGTAGACAGTCTGTTTGTACACCTTTTCTCCAAAATAACCTAATGAAATCTTTTGATGTATTTTGGTACATGAAAAAGGGGATCCTAATTGTTGATTACAGTCAGTATTAGAGGTTTCCATGTGAATTTATCTCTGACAGTGTTGTGATGCATGGCTACAAGGAGTACAATCAGTCATTAAAGTTTGTTTATCAAAGTGAAAGGCTCTGTGTCTTAGGGTGTGGAAAGAGTTTAATCATGTTAAATTAAGTCTAGTAATGGTGTCTCAAGTGTTTAAATAGATAATGGTGTCATGAAAAGAAAATTTGAGGGTTGAGGTTTGTAAGTACCATGGTGGCACAATGAGGATAATCATAACAAGGTGATGTAATATGAAAGGGAAGATGTTGTAATTGATTGTTTTTTATTAAGTTAAAGTTGACCAAGGTGTCTTGAAGGCTTTGTAGTGTTTTGGGACTCTTACTTGCACATTTTTGTGTTGGGTTGAGTGATTGGAAAGGGAAAGAAGAACTTGAGATGAGTAATCAAACTAAACATGGATTGAGTTTGTTAAAATGGAATTGAGAAGTTGATATTTTGTGTAGCCATAACTACAGTATTAGAGGCTAGCAATTGGTAAACTTCAAATAATTCCTTTTGAACCTCACTAGTTATAAATTTGAATTCACATGTTTACTTCTCATTTATTTTCTATTCTAACAACTGATAAAAGGAAGAAAAGGCCTCCAATCAACCATAATATAGAAAGAAGAAATTCTACCTTGATAGTTGACCTTTAGGAAAATTTGTAGAAGGCTTCAAGGTACCACCTTGGGAGCATAACACTATGATTTTGGAGTTTTTATCTAGTTTTGATCTCACTTCTATCAAGTACAAAAAAATTCCTTAAGACATAGTATTCAAAATTTGAATAGACTTTCTTTTATGATAGATTCTTAATAGAGTTGTTAATTGGCATGCCTATAATTCCAATGTTGGAAAAAATTTACTTTCAAGAAACTCTGGATTTTCTTTTATTAATCTATAAAGTTTCATATTTATAGCTCCTTCTGGATGATACTAAAAAAGAGAGCTTCATCAGAAACATGAGGAACAAGTGCACATTAATAAGAATTTACCACCAAATTTTGCAACCAACATTAAGGAAGTAACTGAAATCAAGAATACAAAAATACAAGTACAACCAACTGTCAATTAACTATATATGCAAGCAGCTAGAAGATATACATTGGCATACAACAATAAACATATAGAATTCTTACCTATTTCTTCACTCAAGATTTTCTTGAATTTTTAAAGCTTTAAGATAAAACCTTGTGGTAGTTTTTTACATCAACATTTTGGATCACACTATGTGATCCTCTCATCACACAATGTGATCAGAAACCACGATCTAAAAAACTACCATGCAGTTGTATCCAAAAGCTTTAAAATGAAAAACCTAATGCTTCTAAACAAGCTTTTCTTTTCACCTTACAATAATAATTCCTTAAAAATATGCCAGTATACTTTTGTTTATTGTGAGATAATGTGATGATTCCTTCAAGTGTAGGTAGAACATAAACAAGCAATGAGAACTTTCCTATTAAGATTAAAAACTACAAGAAATCCTCAAAATCCCAAGAAGCATGAATGGTATTTAAAGTACCTACTTCTTTGAATTCTGCCTCTCGACACACATCCAGAACAACATATCCATTTTTTTTTTGAAGTCTAAATGCTTCATTGACTTCCACATATCGCACTTGCACATTCTCTCAAACATCATTGACACAAGGAAGAATTTGGACTTTGGTTCCTTAGAAAGCAAGAAAATACTCTATTATATAAGTGGTCTGTAATATTTCTTTCTTTGTACTTGTAATTAGGATTTTAAAAATTAAAATCCACAAAAGTGTTGAAGAAATAAAAGAAACTAACCCTCACAACATATGCCATAATCCTATCACAGGATCTTTCTATCAAACAAACAACATTCCAATCACTATTCTATCCTTATCCTAAAGATGGATCATTGAGTACAATCCAAAATATTGATGGAAAAAAGAAAATACAATTAAATTAAAAAGCTAAAAATTCATTCTTCTTCAGACAACATTCATATCACTTCGTAAATTCCAAATAGAAAATGTCAAGAACAACAATATACCTTCCTAGTCGAGACATTGATTTGGGAAAACTTTTGTGCTAAGAATGATTCAATCCCTAAAGCACATATAATCAAGTGTAATTTATACTAAATATTCTTCAACGGTTTCCATTGGTTGTGGAAAAATAAATTTTCCATGCATTCTCAAGGGAGTCTAAAGAGGCCAAAATAGTTGTATTTGCATTGTCTCTCCACCTAAGATAAGTGGATTGCTCTACATTTAAAGCATATAATGAAGCTAAATTTAATGTAATTGTAATTTATGAGAAGTGCAATTCATTCAAATTGTAAATATTTTGAGAAGAAGGTAAGTAGTTCCTAGTTGCATATGCAAATAATTATCTGCTGCAAGAAGAGTTCCAATGTAATTAGTAGAATATATACAGCCTAATTTATAAAAAATAAAATCAATTAAATTATAGTTTATAAAAGAGTGTCTAGTCTATACAAGAAGATGATTTAATTTGTTTTCCAATAGCAAGATTTGATGCAGGATAAAAGGATGAGCTAACTCCTACAATATGGTTATCGTAAGAATTTCATTTAAGGTATCCAGATGAGGATGTTTAGGACCTTCAAATAAGAGAAAAGTTAATGCACATTACATGATGCAACACTAACTTTTTTCTTGATTTCCTTTGGTTTTCTTTGATAGATCATTAATTGAAATTTTATAAATGCTTTAAAAGATTCTAGAATGAAAGTGTTAATGCTGAATGGAGTCCCATCATAGGGATATGTGAGGACAAATTAGTATCCATTCAAATTGGAAGTCTCATTGATATGGAAAATCACCGATCAAACCAAGGACTCTAATTTACTACTTTAAGTGATTTTTCAGTTTCTTGTATGGTTAGAATTGCATTAGTACTTTCATTCTAGAATATTGGTGGTGCTAAATGAAACAATCTACTATGTTCAATTACATATCTGGATGTAATAGAATTCCAAGTACTAATGCTGGATGAAGTCTCATCATAGGGATATGTGATCCCAAGATAACAATTGCAAGATAAATTGTTCTAAGAGACGTGAACCATTTCCATCAATTTAAACAAGGTCAATGTTCTTGTGGAGAATATTGGTGGTACTAAATGAAACAATATGAAAAATAGGCTTGCAATATAATAATGTACACTACATCAGATATCCAATAATAATGAAGGGACATCCATCAAAGCATAACAGTAGGGAATTTTTTTTCATATGTTGTAGTTACAAGTGCCTTGCTAGACATACGTTAAAATGTGGAAACATAGACAAGGCAAGTGGACTACTTCCTATTCTATAGAGGAAATTCATAGTCTTGTGTGCATGATGAAGAAGACTCCTAAATCACAAGTGATGACAATTTACTACTCATACAATAAAACCTGACCCAGAAGGACTTGCAACTGTTAGCTACTATTTTTGTTACCTATACTTCCAACTGTTATTTCTATCAGACCCTATGATCACAAGCATGGGTCTCCTTGATTTGGAAATTGAGAATGAGGAGAGGAGTTAAAATATCTAAGGCTCAGTCTTTCTAGGAAGCTTACAAAGCTTAGTGACAAATTGTCATCAACTCTCCTGTTTCAGAAGTGTAGATGGAATAATATATTCTTTCATTGAAAAGACTAATCATATTGAGGATGTTACAAAAGGTGTCTTAGGTATATCAAATTATGAAAATTGGAAACTTGACAAGGATGATACAATTTTTGGACTTCGCTATTGTTGAAAAACTCAGTGTGGATGTTGTTAAGTAGATTTTTGTGCAGATGAAGATTTGATCATTTAAAGAGAATTATACAGCTTGGTAGCCAGGACCTTGAATTAGGAAAAATTCAAAATCATTTTGACTATTCTTACACAAAGCAAAGCTAGAAGTCTCATACAACCTCTAATCATTGAGAACCTTTAAAAGACTGCTATGATTACCAAACAGTGTCAACCTATGAACAGACCCTGGGGTTTGTGTAAGGGGGGGTCTTGGACTAAATCTTAAGGGTTTGTGTGATGAACCGATACAGTGAACTATAGCAAGTAAAAAGGGCAGTGTTAGATATTGTTGAATTAATGACAAGAATAAGAGCTAGTGAAGACCAAGGTTAGAAAATGTGTGGAAGTGTTGCATAACCTTCCAGTGGATAGTTCATAGATTGCAGTGATCAAGAGCAAGGGACAATTCATAAGAGTAAGTGAATATCTCTCAAGTAATAGATGATAGTGTAAAGGGCTATCAAAGCCATTGTAAAGCCCTGTCTAGAGTGTAATGATTCATTCAAAGTGTCAAAAATCTGTGTAAGACCCTACACACCTATAGGTAGCAATGTCAAATCATGTTATGAGAACAGTACAGTGAAAAAATAAATGGTGACTACAAGGTCTGAGACATGGCAAATGTATTTTATTTACCATGTCATAGAGATATATACAGTAACAGTGTCAAAAATAGTAAACAGTGATAAGGCAGTTAGATAGCACTGTTAGTAGGTAGTAAGGACAATAGTGTCATGTGTTAAGATTAGTGGAAACCCATGGAGAATGTATGATTCTCTAGTTCTAAAAAACTGTGAAAAATCTAGAATTGACAATGTATAGTGAAGTTTTCGAAGGCTTGATTATAGAAAGTGAGTCCTTCCGAGGTATTAAAGTTTTGAAAGGTTGTTTAGAAGTGTTTTATCTCTTCTTATTTATTTTTTGGTGAATTTATAAGTTGTGGCCATTGTTTATTTGACTATCCTATTAAGACAATTTGGAGACAGTCTTATTTTGGGGTCAATAATTGAAGGTTGAGATAGGTGTTTGATAAAATGTTATGAACAAAGAATGGGGAATAGTATGATGTGTTTGAGCAAGCTATTTTATACTTGTTTGAGGCTTTAGTAAAGAGATGTGGGCTTAGGAATTTGTGGTTGGTGGTTTATGTGGTCTTAAAGGGCCTAAAAGCTGATTTTGGATAGTCTACTTTTGAAAGTTATCTTATTTGAGTTGTCAAGATTGGAAATTGGTGTTGAGTCAGTCAATTGATGTTGTTTAAGGTCATTTTTGGAATCTACAAGAGGATTGTTTCCTTATTCTCAGTTTGTGTAATTTGAAACAAGAGTTTTGTGAAGGGAAAATGAGTCCTAGTTGCAAGGAAAAGAAAAAATAGATTGAGATTTGTCAAGTTTTGAAAGTTAGTGAGTTTTTGAACCCCTGTCATTGCATCAAATTTTTTGTCATCAAATTTGAATTCAAGAATGCTAGATAGGAATGCAATGATTTAAAAGAAGGGAGCTTCACTATTTCAAAGGACAATTTTAGTTTATTGGTGTGCACCTCATCAAGAATTTTTATTTTCAAGTGTCACAATAGTAATTATTTACAATGACATGCACTTGTGTTAGGAAATTAAGGTTAGTGAATTAGAAAAGATGTTTTCCCATGCTCAAGTGGACACTTGTACAAAGACAAAAAGGATTCACTAGATTGAAGTAAGCTTTGCATAAAATGGTATGCCCCCTTATTGAGAAAACCAGTTCAAAATTTCAAACATCAAAACTACATTGTGAGGCATGCACCTAAGCATGGAGGTTTATACTTTAAATTTGAAGACAAATTTGTATATTTGAGTGCACACCTATCTTAAGGAAAAGTTCACATCACTTTTTTCATGTATAGAGGTGTGCATGTGAAACAAAGAAAAAAGAGTTTAGTTCATCAAAAGGGTGTCTTTCCATTTATAGGGGCATATATCTTTATATGAGAAATTTAAAGCATAAAATTCCTTGTGAAGTGCACAATCAACAAAGGCATTTTTTCAATTCAAACAAGCAACATATTCCATTGATAGGAGCCTTGTAATATGAAGAGAAAGTTTTTATAAGACAAAGTTCCAAATTGTTATTATAAGGTGCATGCCTAATCAAGTGGGATAGGTGTTTCAAATCATTAATACAGAGTGTTGCTTTCAAATTTGAAATGACAAATTGCTTGTATATGTGGACGTTGGAATGAGAATAAGGGAGCAAAAAAGTCAAAATCCGAAAATACAATGCATAGGTGCATGCCTCTTATTGGGAACTAAGTAATTTTTAAAAGGAAATCATGTCTAGTTTAAACAATCCTGAGGATACCTTTCACCCATTAAATTTTCGTTAAAATAGGCAAGCCCATAAAATATTAAAATACCCTTCCTTTATTACTAACCTGGAGTAGGGATTTGAAGCATGCGCATCCACCCTCCGCTTCTTGGGATTTGAAGGCCTCTATAACACAAACAACACTTGTTCAACATACCTACAAGAAAAATAATCTAGGAAAAACATTGACAACAAAACTTACATTGAAAATTCTTGGAGAATTGTTTAAAATTGCTTATAAGGTTCAACATTTAATGCTTATTTTTGAAAGTTCTGAGATAAAAAAAAAATTCTAGTTACGATCTTTTTTCACTCTGTTATAGTTTTGCACTTGAAGCATGCTCATTGAAACCAAAAAATGTCCATCCTGATTGTGATTTGTTTTCTTGTCTTGAATCTATCAAAACATGTCACAATTTTTAACATCAAAATTTCCTAGGCATGGAAAGGGAATGGATTTTTATTTCTTAAAGAGTGTGCAATACATAAACTAAGAGAAGCAATACATGCTTTTTATTTTAGCTGGCAAGAAAGCTTCTATTAAATTTCAAGAGGTTGCAATGAAAAAACTAAATCATAAACAAAAGGTACCTCTAATCAGAGAATACTTTGTTCTCGCATATACTCATAATTGCACCACAGGCTCTAATTTAGAGCTGCAAAAATTTTGAAGTAGGAGGGCAAAGATCCTCACAAAATAAAGGGAAATTAATTGAACTAGCAATAAAAATTATAACACATCAGCAAACAGTGCCCTTGAAAATAGATGCTAGAGTAGAGTATACCTTGCATCAACATCTATTGTTTTTGAGTTTCGATTCTAGATGTTGGCTTGCAGGGGTAGTCACATTATGAAAGTTGTTCAACAAAAAACTGAAAATTTTAGTGTGTATCTAACCTGCAATAAACAACCTGCCAAATCAGCAAAACTGATTGTGAAAATAAGAAACTAGTGTCCATTATCCAGCGACCATTTCAACATCTATCAGTAATTATTTGGTCTTTTTTTCAGTTACCACGAGCTCCCATTGGCATCAATTTCTATTCAATCAGTCCCTAGTTGGGGTGTTAAAAATATTTTTTGATGTATATTTGATATTCCAAGTTAAGGACATTATTGTTGTTTATTAAATATTGTCTTTAGTTTTACAATATATTTGAATATGACATGTCCTACTTGTAGAAAATTGATTAACATGGAATTTGATTTCACTAAATGACAGTTAAAATTTAATAATTTTTCTATATGCACAAAAGTTTAAAACCTACATTTCTTAGTTTGAACCCATTTTTGGGAGCATAGATAATTGTCCCAATTCCTGATTATTGTCCTTGAGAATAACCAGTCTTGGTTTGATTCCTTTCTCTTCATAGTATGGCTTATGATTTTGCATTTTCTTATCCTCAACCAACTCATGCCCATAATCATTGTCTGCCCTCGGAGCTACATGAAGTTTCCATTGACTCTCATTTTGATTATCTAATTCATCAAAGGCTAGAGAGTGTTGATCAAATATGGTTCAATTAAGATTAGGAGAGACATTCCCCTCCTATTAAATTTTTGAGCACCTTTCCTGTATTCAAAATGTATGCTATATAATATATTTTCTTTCCCATTTTGATATCCCAATAGTTTTTTTTTGTACTTGATGTTTAATATTTGCTTATTTTTAAACAAAATGTCAAAATACAATTTCATCCCAAATAGTGATGATCTAGATGCATGATCCTGCACCATAATATTTGTAAACAACAGTGAATTGATTTTAAATGATTATGTTTTCTACATGCAATGTTGTTGTAATGATGAAAGATCTATCTAATGCTAAAGGGGAGAAACAAATATTGGCTCTTTTTCAAGACATTGCAAACTACCTGCTTCTTGCTTGTGGTGTCATTTACATTATTGGGGTTTGCATTTAGTTACCACTTATGTAAATTTGTATTGACAGTTAAGTTATTTCTATGATGTAAGTATATTTTTCTACTGCTTACAACTTCATTGGGATTTTGAATGTGACAGGGACTACTATGTTGTGCGTCTTCTGTCATAAAGATTGAATATAAATGCAAGGACAGATAAAAGAAGCATATGGACAAGTAGAAGCAAATGAAGACCAAATTCATTACAGAAACTTGAAAATCACGATGAACATGCTCCATCTATAGGATAACCAAGCTTGAAGTGTAGAAGGAAAGATAAAAATGAATGGATCATATGGCCTGGCCACGTACAGATTTGAAAAGTAAAATTAACTGAAACCATGGAAAGTGACTTACCACAATATTTTGCACGAATCGTGTCTGATGCGGAAAAATGGACAGAGGTTACAATCCAAAATCAGGCGCTTTCACTTCTCCATTTTGGTGGGCTACCTTGAAAATACTTCTCCATTTTAGCAGGCTATGCAAATCACTTCTCCATTTTGGTGGGCATTGAAAATAAGGTCTTGAGGGAGGTTTTAGAGTATGTTTATTAAAATGAAAATTATGGTCATTTTAGCAAGCTATGCGACTCACTTCTCCATTTTGGCAGGCATTGAAAATAAGGTCTTGAGGAAGGTTTTAGAGTATGTTTATTAAAATGAAAATTATGGCCATTTTAATAATAAGCACATTTTGACATGTTAAATATATATATATATTACTAGTAATTGCACGTTGGTGTGCAATAGGTACACCGAATAGGTATGAAAGGTCAATTAGATAAAATTTTGGTGTATTTTTTTAAACATATGTGTAGTACATGAGGTCAATTTGTAGGTCATTTAGAAAATGATGTTTATGTAACAAAGGTCTCAATTAGCATTCACTCAATAAATATATATTTTAAATATAATCTTTCATTAGACAAAATTATATATTTGTAATAGTAAATTTATTATAGGAGTTCAATTTATTTTTTCTCTATCCACCTCTCTATATCTTATCTATATCTCCCTCTCCATTTTATATCTGAGTAAGGGTTCAATTAGGGTTAGGTTTTATTATAAACTTTGGGGTTAGGGTTATAGTTGGGGTTCAAATAGGAGTACAATCAAAGTTACAACTCAATTAGGGTTATGATCTAACTATGGTTTCAACTCAATTAGGGTTACGATACAATTAGGATTAGGGGTCAATTATGACTTTAGTTAGGGTTTAATTAGGGTTAGGTATATATTTCAATTAGGGTTACTATTAGGGTTAAGGTTAGGGTACAATATGGGTTAGGGGTAGGGTTAGGGTTAGGGTTGAATTAGGTTTATGATTAAACTAGGGTTAAGGTTACAATTCAATTAGGGTTACTATTCACTTAAGGTTACAATTAGGGTTAATTAGGTTTTGGGTTATTGTTATACAATTAAGCTTGCGCTTCAGGTTACAATTGGGTTTCATATAAGGTTATGATCAAGATTAATTAATATAAGGTTAGGGGTTAATTAATATTAGGGTTACATTACAATTAGGGTTTAATTAAGATTGAATTATGGTTATGACTAGGATTCAATTATTCTTATGATTAGGGTTAGAAAAGGGTTAATGTTCAAATAGATTTTATTATGATAAATCTTAGGATTCAATTAGGGTTAGGGTTAAAATAGGATTAGATTTGGGTTAGGATTTAATTAGGGTTAGCATACATTAGCATTCTGCAATTAGGGTTAGAATTAGGATAAAGCTTAGGGTTAAACTTCAATTAGGGTTATGATTAGGGTTACATTTAATCTTAAGATTAAAATTCAATTAGGGTAGGGTTTAAATAGGGTTCTAGGATAAATCTTGGTGTTAGCATTAGGGTTAAAGTTAATTAGGTTTAGGGTTCTAAAATAAATCTCAGAGTTAGCATTAGGGTTAAGGGTCAATTAGGGTTTGGGTTATGGTTTGGGTTTAGTTAGGGTTAGGGTTCAAATAGGATTATACTTAGGGTTTAATCAGGGTTAGGTATATAGTTCAATTAGGTTTACTATTAGGGTTAGGGTACAATTTGGGTTAGGGGTAGGGTTAGGGTTAGGGTTGAATTAGGTTTATAATTAAATTAGGGTTAAGGTTACAATTCGATTAGGGTTAGTGTTCACTTAAGATTACAATTAGTGTTAGATTTAGGGTTTCTTCAATTAGGGTTAGGTTTTTGTTAGGGTTAGGGTTAGATTTTAAGTAGGGTTAGGGTTAGGATATAACTAAGGTCCAATTTGGATTAGGGCTTAATTGTAATTCCAACCCTACCCTTAACACTAACCAAAGCTTTATTCCTAACCTGAAGCCTATTATAATTATAATCCAAACCCTAACCCTAACATAATTCTCACACTAAAATGAAACTTATGGCCAAGATTTTAATAATGAGCACATTTATTTAGTTATTTATTTAGTCTTTTTATTTGTCTAATATTAGTCATTTATTTAGTCATTTTTATTTGTCTGATATTAGTCATTTAGTTGTGAGTTTACCCAATGACCAAATTAGTCACTTATAAATGACCAAATTAGTCATTTATTTTCAAAATACTACTAGTGTTAGTCACGTGACTAAAATTTTTAGTCACATAGTCATTTATTTTCCAAATTCTATTAGTGTCAAGAAAGGTGTACTATAGATAGTAATCTTAAAATTAAGGAAGAGGAAGACAATATTTTGATAGTTGTTGTATATGTTGATGGCACCATCTTTGGTGAAGATGATAACATGTGTAAGAATTTTGTAGAGGAGATGCAAAAAGAGTTTGAGATGTCTATGATTGGTGAGTTGTCTTTCTTCCTTGGGCTTCAAATTGTTCAACTAGATGATGGTATCTTTATTTCTTGGGCTAAGTATGTCAAAGAGATGTTGATGAAATTTTGCATGGAGGATTCCAAACTAGTACGTACTCCTATGGTTATTGGTTGTCACTTGAGAAAGACTAATGAGTTTCCTGAGATTGCTTAGACTCTTTATAGGTCTATGATTAGAGGATTATTGTACTTGACTACTTATAGACTTGATATTATACATGCAATATATTTGGTTGCTAGATATCGAGCTAATCCTAAGAAAACTCATGAGAAGGTAGTAAAAAGAATATTCAGATATTTGAAGGGAACTTCGGATTATGGCTTGTGGTATAAGAAGGATGATAATTTTTCTTTGAATGCTTATACTGATGCTAATTAGGTAGGATGTGTGGATGACCAAAGAAGTACTAGTGGAAGTGCATTTTTCTTAGGATATAAGTCAGTCTCTTGGTTTAGTAAGAAGCAGGACTCAGTGTCCTTATCCACATTAGAAGTTGAGTATATTTTTGTAGCATCTTGCTACACCTAGGTGCTTCGGATGAAGCAGACTTTGAAGGATATAAAAGTGGTGTATGATGAACCCATTCCCATATTATGTGATAATACCAATGCAATTAATATTTCCAAGAATCCGGTGATGCATTCAAGGAAAAAATACATTTCTATCTAGTATCACTTTCTAAGGAAGAAGACTATAGAACACAAATTCATGTTGGAGTATGTGCCTACTAAGGATTAGATTACAAACATCTTCACTAAGGTGCTTTCAAAGGATACTTTTGCTCATATCTCCAACAGAAGTTAGGGATTATTGCCCCTCTTTTTCTAACTAGATTCATAAATGGTGCATCTATCCAAGGGGATAAATTCATGTCATATACTTTTCTTCTAGATTAATGTGTGTTATCTCTCAAGGGGAGCAAAAAGTTGGATGGTTTTTGCTAATAGGGGGACCATATATATTTGTTTGAAGAAGTGTTGTTGGTCAAAGGGGAGAATGTGTTGATGATTTAAATGAAGATATTTTTTCCCTTTGTCCTTGATGTCAAAGGGGGAGAATGTGTAGGTGTGTGTTGCCATCAATGCCAAAGGGGGAGATTTTTGGCATTGGTTGTCATTATTGTCAACACTTGGGGAGATTATTTTGATGTCAACGCTTGGTGAGATTGTTGCATATGTTTATGAGATTAGTGATTAAAATCAGTTGTCATTGATGCTTGTATCTACACACAGTTTGGGCTATCATTGGTGCTTTCATTTTTATGTTGTTGATACTATATGATGACATGTTCATGGTTGAATGTCATTCCTTTGATGTTTCTAATGTTCATGGTTGGATGTCATGCCTTGTTTGATGATAAGTAAATATGTATTGAGTATGGTTGTTGTCAACATAGATGATATCATGCTGATATATTAAGATGAGGATTAGAAGTAATGTTGAAGTTGGAGAAATGTTGTTGATGGTCTCTAATATGTTGTGTTCTCTCTCTTTTTGTTCCTGAGAATGTATGTGTTGCTACAAGGAATTTATGGTCTCTGCAAGTTGGTGAAAGTTTATGCTTCAGGAAGTCGCCTTGAAGACTATTTGAGAGAATTCTCTATATTTCTTCGTTGTTGAAGATATGATCTTGTGGTTTGGGATTCTATGTTTGTGCTCTATGGATATTTCACTCCTATATTTTTAGGTCACCTATGTTACCAAGGAGGTTTTTGGCATTTACAGTGTATTGGTAGTTTTGTTGGTTGTCTGGACTGGTCCAAAAAATGCTCTGCATTTCTCCACATTGATGTTTTTTCTCCTACGGCTTGGTGAGCATGCTATTAATGCTTGTGTAGTATCTCATTTCAATTTTCATGTGTTGGTGATTACTACAAGTTGGGTTGTTAATGTTCTATCTCATGGTTATGTATTATGTGCTTCTAAAATGAAGTGTTCTCTCTCTTTTTGGTTTGTGGTGGTTGTTTGTGGCATGATAGTGTGAAAGAATTATCTAGAAGTGTTGTTGGATATTCATGGAATGTCTCTTTGTAGTTCACATGTCCATGGTTGATCTCTTTTGGTGCCACATATTATGTTGAGTTGGTTTTCTAGGAAATTTGTGGATGATTGGCTAAGTTTGTTCTCTTGCTTGTGTTATGTGCTTGGGGGTTTGCACCAGCATATGAAGTTTTGTTAAGATGTATTTGGGTCCTAACCTATCTTTTTGAGAACCACATTGAGTAAATTTAGTTGCAAGTATGTTTTTGGGCCTACTGGCAATTTGCTATACGATTCCTTGTTGTTGGCTTGGGTTTATATGCACCAGCGTGTGTGCTATTTGAAATCACATTGGAAGATACAATAAGATTTGTTTGGTCCTCTCTATCTTTTGGATAGGACCATATATTTTTTTGTGGGTAACTTGTTGGAATTATTGTTTTTCTATTGTGGCCGACGTAATTGGTGTTTTGTGATCTTATGAAGGATATAAATGAAAGAGTAAATCAATTGCAAGATGAGTAAGTGATGTTTGTGAGTATGGATTGGTAAAGTGAGTTGTGAAAAAGAAGATTATGATATGCTTTAAAACCTCAATCAACAGAGTTATTGTTGAGAAATGTTGCAAATTCATATTTTTAGGTATCCTACTATCAAATAGTGAGTCTCTTCAGTAGGTCCTTGTAATTTGTATCTTTCCCTAGGATTGTGTGCCTCAATACTGCAAGTCGTTTGTATATTTACCTAAGGTTATATTCCTTAGCCTACAAGTCCATATGTAGTGAGCCTTAAACAACATTGTAATATTTTTGTAAACAATTGGCTTCTTATATTAAGAGTCTTCTCTCTGTGGTTTTTCTCTTATTGGGTTTTCCATGTAAATCTGATGCTATCTTGTGCATGTGTGTTCATTTTCTTATATTTCATTACCGTTGATTTTATTAAGTGTGTTGATCTGGTTAAGGGTTGTTGATCTTGTCAATAGTTTGAATTTGTATATTGCTAAAGGGTTTAAGATCTGAAAGGTTTAAGTTTTGATAGATATTGATTCACCCCCCTCTCAGTATCTGGGTGTGTTCAACAAATAGAAGTTAAAAGTAGAGATTAGAGAGATCAAGAATTTATATATTCAAAACTATTTTGAATTCAATATAAGAAGAAGCATTGATTTTTTGGTGTTTTGTGGATTATTTCAACAATTTCTCATGATTCCTTTTTGAATGTTAGATAGAGTCCAATTGCATTGATGATGAAGTGTTAAGATATCTAATACATCTTTGGTTTATACCATTTGTGGCTTTCGGATTGTAAGTTTATTTGCATGGTTAGTTTGAGTTTGTTTTGAATTTAGTTCAATTATGAATATTAGCTTAAGTTGTGTTAGATTTGGATACTTGAATGAATGTTTAAAGTTTGAAAATATTTTATATCTTTTGAATATTGCACTATTTTTGTAGCATTGTGAATATTTCTCTTATTAAACACAAATTGGTTTATTCCCAAGATCCGTTTATCTATAGCATTGGGTTGTTATTGTAGTTGTCCATAGGAATTTCTATCCTTTTTCTTTCTCACCCTAATCTTTTGAAATTTATTTGAAACTAGAGAGTTAGCTAGGATCAACATCAAATTCATTGTATATTAGATGATAAGAAACATTTTTCAAGGTTTTCATTTTTTATTCAAATCTATCTAAAATTATCATTAGCTTTCCAGTAAGTAAATGTAAGGCCTGTCATGAACAAAAGCCACACATTAGAATAATGAGTTATTTTGTGACTCAAGACCTAAGATTTGAAGTCTTGCAGTAGTCATGTTTTGATTTATTAGGATTTGATTTCCTTTCAAGAGAAATAGGATATCTAGTATTTTATCTAAATTTTGCATGCAAAAACACTCATCAACAAACTCAAACTGGAAGTAGGACATGAAAAAATAGATGAGTTGGAGCCATAATGAGATTTCACATTTTAAACCTGAGATATGTTAGATCTCTTTATATATAGAAAATCTTTAAAAAATTGAAAAAAAACCTCAAATGGATAGGCAACAATTTTTTGTGTTTTGTTGTGAAATGAATCTTCAAGTTAACATCCCTCTATTTTATGAAACTCTAAATAGATAGCCCTATCTTAAGAATTTATCTCACTTTTCCTTATTAGGAAGGTGTAGGATACATGATACAACTAAGCATGATGAAATGAATTGTTTAATGTTCTTGACAAGATTGGATTTGGCTTTGAAAAGGAAAAAAATATTTTGGTAAGTACATTATATTAAAGAGTGTGTAGAATCAAATGAAGTCTCTTCTCCGGAAAATGAAAGTACAATGTTGGACAGATACATAGATTTTATTGCCAGATTTGTTGTTGTTGAATTGGTGTAGAGTACAAAGTATTGCACACTCAGAATTCAAATGTTTGTTGAGTTAAATTTTAATCAAGCAAGTCAAAGACCATATGTTACTCCTAGAGCAATCAAGTACAACTAGTGAAAACTCTCTTGCCTTTCATACATAAAAATTTGAAGTGATAGAGAACCAAGAGTCAAAAGGCTACACTAATGAGAATATTTAGCAAGTGGAGGTTGAATCCAATGTTAAAGCAACAACAAAAACATAAAAGGTAGCAAATGATCTACCTAATAGTTAGATAGGGTTATATTACAACTCGATGCAACCAAATAATCAACAATATCAAATTGTCAACTTTCTTTCAAATATTTTACTAGTTGAGTGAAGGGTGGTTGAGACTCAATCCTCTTTTTATCCTACGAATCTACAAACATTAGATGATCAATTCAGCTGTGTAGATACAAATGGAGATTACAAAGTAGTGGCAAAAGAAATCAAATTCTTTTTAATCAGATGATCTATTTCAATATTATGATAATCAAGAAAAACCAAACATTTTATCAATAAATTACAATAGAAATGTGTGGTTTAAGCCTCATTTCATCCTAATAAACTAAGTAGGACATATTTGTGTATTTCGTGTAGGCTTATCAATTATTTGTTAATGCTTAACTCATAAAATAGTAAAGGTAAATGTTTGGACCATAAAAGTTGGCCCCTCCATAGGAGCCCATGGAATAATCATAAGTTTTTTCCAAAATTAGAAAGTAATATCATGCTTCCAGACTTCACGTGGTGTAAAAACTATATATTAATCCAAATGCCATGGATTTCCTAATTTTCCTCATATTATATCAAATGAAATTACTTCCCAATGATTATAAGATTGCACTTCTTTCGAAGGTAGATTTTATTAAAAAATATCATAAAACTAGTGATCTTCAAACCTCTACTTGGAAAAGGAAATTGGTCTTTAACCCCTCTTCTCATTTAAAAAAAAAGGTCATATTAATATCTACAAATAAAGAGGATGGAGTGGGCTGAATTGGAAAGTTTTTGGGAAAATGATGCTAACAATAATTACGTGATATATATGGAAGGATAAGAATCTTAAAGTTTTAAGGATAATGATAATTTTAGAAAAGATTTATTGAAAATTTAAAAAAAAATTATATTTTTTTTTCAAAGTTAAAGTGGTGATTTATAAAGTAAATGTGGTGCATAAAGAATAACACATTTTTATTAAATAAAATCTTTGTGAAAAAGAAAATATCATTTTTTGGATTTAACTAGATAAATGAAAGATGATAATATGAAAAGGTTGAAAGAATCTTTCTCAAGTGATAGAAAGAGAGATGAAAAGCACTAGACAACATATTAAAAGGAGATAAACTACCTTACTAATCACTTAATTATTTTTAAAGCAAATAGAATGATCAATACTGATATTAATATATCATATAATTCTATTAATTGGGAAGGACTCAACATCATCTTTGAAAAGGATCTCGACCATAATGATACATGGTTGGAAGGATTCTCAATCTATAATCTTACACTTCAAAATTTTGATGATTTTACCTTTAAGTTCATCCTACAAACTATGCAAAGTCACGACAGTTGGGTGTCATCCACTCCTTATTTTCTTGTTTGTTAGTATGAAAGACTCTTTCTTGAAGCCTATTTTTGTATTTAATTATTAATTTTAAGTAATTTGTTTAATGCCACACTCTTTCATGTTTCATGTTTCACCTTTTTGTAAATTTTGGGAGGACCCTTCACTCATTTATAATATAAAAAAATTCAATATTGAAAAGAAAAATAGAAGTAATTTAATTATGAATTAATTTCCATACCCATATCAATTTCTATTTAATTTCAAACATGATTTTATGGAATGAATATGTGTGTGTGTGTGTGTGTGTGTGTGAAACATTTTAGTGTTTAGTTTGGTTCGTTCCTTGATCCCCATGCATTTTTTATTTTTTCTATTAACACATATTGATGTGTATTATATGTGCAATTAAACAATCTATAAAAAAAAAAGATCATCTAGAACAATTATTCTAAGATTAATCAAAGATTTATAACTTGAAAGGAAATCATTGCATTAAAATTATCATATAGGTCTTTTACATGCTTGTGCATGTTATATTCAAATATTGACCCAATATTATAGAAGTAGTCCATCTAGGAGAACTTGACTCTAATGATCCAACACTTTTTTAAAAGGTGTTTTAAATATTGTCATTCTTGTATGCATGCAAAAGATAGAAGTTTCAATGAATTCATTTAATAAGTCTAATAGCTATTAGGTCATATCTGCATATTAGAGGATAAATCTACACTATTTAATATTAACATGCAAGAAATTCTAATTCTACAACAATGAACATTCTTAGAAAATTATTTTCTAGACATTAGTGAATTGATTCTATACATCTTCAACTTTTATATTTTCTCATTAAATTAAAAACCCAATGCACATACCCCTTTACTTAGTTATAGTATTAATTCAATTTAATTATCAATAAATATAAATTAATTAATTAAAAAATAAAATATAAATTTTTAAGATATTAGTGATTTCCATATATTATATTTAATCAATATTTCTTATTTTTAAATGATCATAGCTTTGAAGTATGATTATATCATTTATAATATAAAAACTCTTCTTTTAAAATATATTTTTTAACAGTATAAATTAATTATATTAAATAAATGGTTTAATATTTTAATAATTTATTGTAAAAATAAATAAGAATTTTTTTAAAATATAAATTAATAAAAATAATAATTGAATATATTAAAATTTGATACAACTACAAATAAAATATAAGAAAATTATTTATAATATAATTTAATATAAAAAATAATTAATTAAAAAGCTAAAGTAACGGTTATCTATTTTCCTATCAAAAATCTCTCATATGAATAAAAAATTATATTCACAATCACAAATAATTAAATTTGATAACGATAAGATATTAACTAAATTTATTCTCTATGCATTCTTAAATCATGTTTTAAATTGATTTTTAATTAAAATAATGTAACATTTATTTGATTAAAATTATTTAAGGATGAAATGTTGTGAGATTTTTTAGTAATTTAAATAGATTTGAATAATTTTAATGTTATGGGGTTTTACATGATTGATTAGTATATAAAAATAAATAAATATAAATTATTTGTAAAAGTGTATAAAAAAGTTATTTTTATAATTAAAAATAAATAAATAAATTATTATATTATACTTTAAAATAATATAATATATTGTTAATAATTATCTTATTATAATATTATTTATTGAAATGGTCATTCATTTAAATAAAGAATCAAATATTTCTCTTAATGTATTAATACATTAAGTAAAATAAAATCATAAGACAATTTTCATGTCATTGTTCCTTAAATTTATTTATCTTACATTTTCTCTATTTTTGAGTCAAGATTTGTTTCTCTCTAACTACAAGATATATTTTATTTGTAAAGAAAAATAAGCCTAATAAAATTGCTTAATAGAAATAGTGCAAATATAATATGGAATAATAATAGAACAATACTTAAAAATCTTTATGGCTTAAAAATATAACACAATAAAATTATTATTCTATTGCATAAAACTCAAACATCATATATATACAATAATGAATATCTTATTCAACTTTTATTAATGTGTTTATATTAATAGGCACATTGAAAGTGGTTTTACAAATTGCATGAATCATGCAAAACATAAACACGTGTGGTATCAATTAGCCCCATCTTGACTATTAAACATAGAAAATATACCACACTTATCTCCAACATTCTCCCACTTGTTGAATAATTTCCACAAGTCCAAAATCTTGAAGTGTTAGTTAACTAGGGAAACCATGCCCATCGATTTCTTGTACTAAGGAATTTCTCAATACTTATAGCCTTAGTCATCAAATCAACAATATTTTTTATAGATCTTATTTTTCTAATAGTATATGCTTTTCTTCAACTATTTCTCTCAAAAAAAGATATTATATGTAATGTTACTTTTACTCCTGAAGTTGTTTAAGTATTAGCAGCAAATTTAATAGACTAAATATTAGAGTTAAGATAATTTACAAGATGTAATGTTACTAAGATGATATGAATAACTAACATAAAATAACCAATATAGACTATAATATGTAATAATTAGATAAGGATTCTAAAGTAGTTAATTAACATAGTAAACTGAATAACACATTATATAATTCAATTAGATTAACATAAAAAATCATAATATTTCAATAGCTTTTAATATCAATACCTTTTAATATTTATCTGAATAACAACACTCGAAAAATCCACTATCACCCTAGGAATATGTCGATGGTATTGGCTCTCGTTATGGAACAATCTAAGAGGAAACAATTCCTTTTGGGACATAGTGAAATATTTCCCTCTACACAAGTATTGGTTCAATAGAACAATGCTCAACACAAGTACACACCAAGCCCTAGCCAAGACCGTCCCGAGTGTATATTGTAACTCGAGCTCGACACACCCTATGTTCCCTCTTCTCCAATGCCTATAACTCACCAAACCACTTTCTTCCTCCTTGAATGTTCTCCATCCTCTTTTCCAAGTCCCACATGAATTCTTTATATGTCCTTTTAAGGTGTATTTTCCAAATAAATCTCTCTTCTAATTTACTTCCTTTTTCTATAATAATAATTTATTGACACAATAATTAAATCATTTAAAACTATTCTATGAACTCATAAATTAAGAAAATATTATTAATTCATTTAGTTTAATTAATTAATTCATCTCATTTAACTAATTTACCTTTTAAAAAAAAAAAATTATTCTTACGATGGGTGAGTGCTCAGGTGGGAAGTGCAGCGGCAGTGGCATTTTGAAATCTTCGGAGAAGATTCAGATGGCGAGTCTGAATCAAAAGAAGATGATGGGCTTGAATGGCTCGCAGCGGTTGTTTTCTCTGTGCAGGTTTGGAGTGCGGTGGTTTTGGAGCTACTTGTTGTAGCTTCTTTTCCCTGCTCTTCTTCTTCCTGCGTGTTCAAGTGTTACGAGTGGTTGTGTTGGATGATGGATCTTCTGACTCTGAAGATGATGAAGTTAAGGAAGGTGTTCATGGAATTGAGGTTGCGTCTATGGGGGTCAGTTTTTTTTTCCTGGCTTCCAAGACTTCTATGTGTTGCATGGGTTTTGTTGCTTGTGATGCCTTCATCTTAGATTTATTGTTGTCTTTTGGGGGAGCGACTGCTTCTCCTTCTTTGTTCATGTTGGGCTTCTATGCATGCTTTTTAGGGTTCTCTTCTGGTTGTAGAGGCGTAGGTGGTTGGTGTCTACAACTTTGAGGATGGTGTTTCTCTGGCCTTCTTCTTGTCCTTTATTGATGAGTAGTATTAGCTAGCACATTTGCCTGCTTGGCAGGTTCCTGTGGGTTTTGGTAGGCTGGTTCTAGTTGTTTTTCTTGCAGAAGAGTTTTCTGCTATGGGAAATTCTTTTAGTGTCTCTTTCGGTGTTGTTGTAGATGGAGAGGGCTTCTAAGATGTGGTGGTCCCTAGTGGTTTCGGTTTTGGGGTAGTTTTCCCCCATTTCTTGGTGGTTGTTGGCTCTTTGGGAAGCCATGTTGGAGGTGAGAGTTTTCTTTTCCCTAGTGTTGCTTTAAGATTTCCCCTTTGTTCTATTGGGGATGCTCTCATTCTTCTAGAGGTTAGTTGGGAATGTTGTGTGTTGGGTGAAAATTCTATAATCCCTTTTAACATATTACAAAACTTAAATTCAGCCACAATTATGTGAGATAGAATCTCTCCCCTCAAAAAGGGGAGGCTCCCTTCTTACTGCTTATTGAAACTAAGGAAAACTAATCAAATATTTACAATAATGTACACTACAATAATGATATGGGGGTGTGTCACATTCATGATTCTCTCTTTTTTCAGAGAATATGTCTTACAATGTTTCACAATTTTAATCTTTGGATGCAATACAACTTCAAATTAAAACTAAGTAGTAATTCCAATACTCCTAACTTGTCAAAGAAAAGCCCAGGAATACTAGTATGATAAAGACAAGTAACAAATAAGAAAGCTCAAGGAGGCACAGAGTCGTTATGTAGTTTCCGATAGTGAATTATTCAAAATAGTAACCAGGGTTGTAAAAGAACCACAAAGTCTTTGATGTACTTCACAATTAGATCCATGAACAACATGAACAATTATAAGCACAAAGTCTTATAGAGAATTCACCAATAACATCAACAATATTACAATTTCAAGCAATGGGTGTAGCTCAAAGTCTACACAAATTTACTCAAAAGCCCTTCAATCCCAATTACTAAACACTTTCAATTCAATCAAATAACAAGATAATTTTCCCAACACAAAGTTTGGTGTGCAACTTAGCTTCTTTATTGATCAAAAATAGTTTCACAAAAATGAACTCAACGTTTCAATATTTGCTTCACAATTAGGCAACACTTCATTGCATAAGATAAAAGGTAAATAATACAAAGGAATCCTCTCATATTTATAGATGGGAGAGGAGAGTTAATCTAGGAAAAACCCTAAATATCTATTGAATTATTCAAAAATATTGTCCATGAATGTAGGAAAACATCTTTGTTTTTACATGTAATTACATTTTTCAAAATGACATGTAAAATGTCAAAACCTATCTACATAAAGAATAGAAAAAAGCATGGGAACTATCTAACTCTGGAGATGTAAGAAGATTTTTATGGTCCGTTGCTCTTTGCTTGGAAGTATTCATACTTCTTAATCTCCAGGCATAATTGCCTCATCCTGTCCAACAGTGTAGTCAATTATTGTGTGAACTTTTGTGATCGACTTTCTTGCAGTAGAACAAATCTTTTTGCACCTATCCAAATGCGTTTTGAGGTTTTCCAGAGTGATCTGTACATCACACAAGGCATACATTAAATTATTTGAAAAGGCTTTGTCTTCCACCTACTTTTGGATAACTTCTTTGAAAATTTGGGCAATCTCACTTACCAAGAGGAAGGTATGATTGTCATCAAGGAGTTTACCCAACAACTCTTCAATCCCATTCGCCATAACAATACGATTTCCTTTGACATCTTCATGCACTTTCCGTATGTCCTCGATGAGGTTCTTGATAACTTGTATGTGGTTCTTAAGTGACTCTTTTAGTTCCACTTACTTTTCTCAATTTGTTCCATCTCTTTTTGTTCCATGGAAAGTATGCCCTTTGTTTTATCCAATTCCAGCTTCATGTTGGATATTTGGGCAATCTTTTCATCATCAATAGTTATGAGTTATGAGCTTTGCTTTATTATTTCATCAACAAACTCATACAACACTTTACCTTTGGACTAGTACTTTTCCACTTTCTGCACTGCTGGTTCTTCAACATTTATCATATCCATTGGTTGCACATTCTCTGAGGTACTCATGATCTTTCTCAAAACTGATGCATAAAATTCAACCTTCTCTTTATACATATCCCTGGCTTGTTCCATTTTATCAAGACTGTTAAATTCCAATGCATTAGAGTCACTTGTGCATCTTCCTTCACACTTATATTAGTGACCTTCCCAAGATGAACCCTAGTCATGGTGTAATCTTCCATACTTACATCACCCTTATCTTGTGGAGGTACTCCAATATCCACTATTTATGGCCTGATTTATCCACATGTAGTCTAGAATTAATCTTTTCCTTTTTCTTCCCTTTGGCTTTTGGAAGTACTATCTCTTCAAGATCTAGCTCATCTAGAGAAACCATCTATTTCTTATGCTTAGATACTTGTGAGACTAACCAAGGAGGAAGAAATGAAGTATTACCTTCTTGATTCATGGATAATTCCTGTGTAATAGCCACATCTATGGAAATAGATGTTATGGTGACAATTGGCATTGTGTCCGTCATGATTGCACCAGGAGTTTGCAAACTGAGTGGATTCTGCAATGATTCCTTCATAAACTGATCAAACTTAGCTTGGTAAGAAATATCATATGATGGTGAGGATAGACTTGGGATAGATGATGGGGAACCTGAAGAAACATCAACACTTTGCAAGATGGAACCCACAGAGGGAGTAGAAAGGATTGATTGTGTTGATGGAGGAATGGTTACCTTCAATACATGTAAAGTTGTTGTAGGAGGAGGTGAAGTAGGAAGAGGAGGTGGAGGAGTAGTGGGATTTGGAGTGTGAGGAGTAGTTGTAGAAATAGGTGATGATGTTTGAGGGGGATTGTCAACAATGTTCTCATGGGGAGATAACCACATTTCATCATCATGCCTTTCTTCTTCCTCATTACCTTCCTCCTCTCCTTGATCCTCTTCTGACTATTCATCTTCTGTAGACTCTTTAGATTCTTCACTTTCATTTCCTTCTTCTTCTCCTTCTGATTTCTCCTCAAATGCAAGTTCTCATTCCTTTCCAGATGGTCATTCTTCCTCAGTAGCCTTCTCCTCTTTAGTTTTTTATAGTATACTTTTTCCACAAGTGAATTTAATCTTAGGACCTCTTTGTGAAGAAGAGGGGGCAACAACAACTTTGTTTTTGGTTTGAAGTTCCTACTGGTAGCTTGTTTCACCTCCTAATATCTCTCCCTCAGACTCTGTTCTAAAAGACTTCAATCCAAAACCAAGCCTCTGTAACCATTCATTTGTGTTGTGTAGAATGGGAGCAAGTCTTTCCCTGATGGAAATGCTCTCCTTCTTGGACCACTGAATTAGAGGTAAAGATTTATTGGAAATCTCTTCTTCATATGCAGAATCTATAATATCGCCAGGACCTTCAAAATCCTCTAGAATATCAGCCAAGCCTAGGTCTCTTATCTGCTCCACAGTTAATCTACAAAATTTCATTCTTCGAGTGTCCTCTTCATCTCTACATTCATCCCATATGTCTTCAAAATGGTAGACATGGCGGTGATCCTTCTTGAGTATTATATTCACATTTCTATAATCAAAATCAAATCTATACCTGCATGACCTTATGGTCATAACCTTCATCTCTATTTATACTAATTTTTCCTTTTGCACACTTTGAATAGAATACTGTCCAATAGTAATTAGAAACTTAAAGCCTGTTTTGTGAATTGCTTGACGTTCCTTGTGGACTGTAATCAATTGTCCGCATAACTCCATTAATACCCAGCTTTCAGAGGGATATCTTGCAACATGTATGGGCATCCAATGTAGCACCCTACTCTCAAATATGTAAAAGTAGGAAACTACAATAAAATACATCCAAACTTAATGGCAACTTTGAACACTTCGTTCAATACTCTTTTCTTCTCTAGAGTTGGATCAAACATCAATAACAAAGGTGCAAAGAAAGCGTCATTCAACTCTCCTAAAATATTTGATACTTCCTCTCAAACTAATTTGAGAGTAAAAATCATATACTGGCACAACACTTCTGTTACCTTTCATTTTCAATCCTAGAAATTGTCTCATGACAACAACAACACACCAGGTAGGAAGTCATGTAAAACTTCAAGGTTGTTTGCACATTGATTAGCTACTCATGAATCTCATCACTAATTTGTGTGCCCCAATCTATATGTCCCTTCCTCCTTTTGATGATTCAGATATACTCATACATCCAATCTTGAACAATAAATGAGACGGGTAAGCCTTTCACCGTACTAAGAAGAATAATCATGTCTCAAACATCTTCCTTGAATTCACTTCGTGAAAGACCTTTGGGCCATCTAGAGATGGTGGGCCTCAGAGTCTTCAACCATTGTGAATTAATCAATTGTTTGGCTTTCTTCAGATCTTTGTCATAAGCCTCATGTCCTTGTTGAATGGAAATAGTTGTATACTTCTCCATGTGTGGAACCATGAAAACTATATCAAAGAAATCTAGATCCAATTCATCATAATGTGTCCAAAAGAATCTCTAACACTCCTATCATCCTTGATATAGTGCGAGGCAACCTAAAGAACAAATTATGGGCAATGAGCAACAATTGGAAATGAAGCTACTCGATGTAGGTTGCTATGGATGATTGCTTGCAAATCTTCTTCCAATGGTTTCTTTTATGTCCTCTTTACAAAGTCTTCCATGTCAAGGTGAGCAATTTTGGTGTCCTTGATCTCATCAAAATTAGAGGTCACAACAGTAGGTGGGTAGACACCCTAATACTTGTACTTCATTTTCTCTTTTCTGGAAGATGATGGAGATTCTTCCATAGTCATTAAAATTGCAAAAGATCACTAAAAACCACCTTTGGAGAATGTTAGATGAGAGTTGAAGGTAACTGCAAGGAAACATGAATTTATCAGACGTTAAGAGAATATGCATTATGGGAGAAAATGGAATGCATGAAGCTGGGGAAGAATTTTGGAGTGAGCAGACGTGAGCTATGGAGCACAAAAAATGGAGCAATTGTGGAAGGAAAAAAGTTCTAAAAGCAATTTGGAATGATTTTGATCATTAGTGAAAAGTCTGCTTTTTCGTGCAAGGGCACTGAAAATTAGCACCCTTACACGTGGAAATTTTCTATTTGATGTAAAAGCGCTGAAAATTAGTGCTTCAACATGTTGGAAGACTTGAAAAGATCAGCTATAAGAGCGCTAAAAATTAGTTCCCTTACATCTTAGGGAAGATCACTTCATGTAATAGCGGTGAAAAATGGTGCCACTACATCTTGAAAGTTTATAGTATTTTGGCTTGCAAATGCGGTGTTTTTTACCAGCAATGCATGAAGGGAAAATCAATCAACTTTTTAGGAGTGGTGATTTTCACCGCTCCTACACCTGGAGTTGGTGAAACATTTATATATGTTAAAGCGGTGAAAAATACCACTATGGCATATGAAAGCCTGAGAAGAATATAAGGCAAGGGATAAACATGCCAAGACACTAAGGAAAAACATGAAAATATAAAAGTTATAGTGTCAAAAAATGATGCTAATACACCAAGTGTAACCTCAAAATCATTGGCAGAAAATTCTCAAACATGATACCCTTCACAAAAGAACTAGGGCAAACAAGAGTTGGAAAAAGAAAATAAACAATGATGAAAGAAAAACTAAAAAGAACAGTAAAGATCATAACAAACATATCAAAACCCTAAAATACCGAAGAGAGAATAAAAAGGAATGAAGAAAGTACCTATGGAAAAGAGATGGAAAACCCTGGACTAATAGAATGCACGAAAATCCAAGCTTTTAATGCAATCCAGGAGATCTCAAAGCATGCATAGGACGTGGAAGAAGTCAAAAATAAAATAGGATGTGAAGAAATGAAGACCCAAAGGTTTAAAAAGAGATTAAAAATCCATTAATGAATTGTCATTAATGAAGTACAAGTTCATTAACTTGCGTGTGGGAGAATGACAAGAATATGTAAGGGCGATGAAAATCATTGCTCTTGCAAGTTCAAAATTGGTGAAGATGTAAAAGCACTGAAAAATCCCGCTATGACATGCCAGAAACCTTACACAAAACATAACATGTGATAGTGCTAAAAATAAGTGCTCTGACATGTAAATAGGAGAAGAATGTGTAGTGGCACTGAAAATCAGCACTTCTACACACAAAAAATTCTAACTTGTTTATGTATGGGTGCTGAAAAATAGTGCCTCTACACAAGCAAAAAAATTTCTAACTCCTGAAATTAGAAAAACAACAAAACACTTGTTTTGAAGGTTTTCAGAAAATGACAAAAGATGAGCGCTCAAAGGGATGATTTGAGACTCATGACCATGCGTGAAGACGAATCAAAATTTTCCTCATTTTATGTGCTTGGCGTGCACGAGCCTACAAAATGGACCAATTTATAGGGTGTTATTCCTTGAATCGAGCGCAGCTGGATTTGAGGATAACATTGTGTTTCCCATTTCTTCTCTTTAGTGGAAAGGTGTCTTTCTTTGGAGGTTGGTGCTCTGTTCTTAGGACAACTTTGGCAGTTATTGCTTTCTAGGTGTTTGTTCTCTGGGTTTATTTTTTCTCTCTGGAAGGTTTGTTTCAGTGTTTGGGGAAGGGCGATGCTTATAGTGGTGGCTCTTCTCAGCTCCTTTTTCCTTCTGAGGTGGTTTTGGATTGTGGGTGTATGTTGTTTTTTGTGTGCTCCCTTTCTCCTTCTCAGAGGGTGTTGTTTGTTGGTTGGAGCCCCCCTTCTGGTTTTCCATGCTCATTTTTATTGTGGTGTTGTCCTGCTTTGGCTTGCAAATGAGTAGTAGCTTGTTTGGTTCTTTGTCTGGGTTGTTTCCAGATTGTGTTCTTTTGGCTGGATGGTTTTAAAGCATTTATCCCAAATCCTAGTTGTTGATTCCTCATGTTGTTGTTTATTGGCTGATGGTTGGGCTTCTTTTCAAGCTTTTATTGAAAACCCAGATGATTTTAAGCCTAAAAGTTGTTATGGTGGTTCCGTGGCTATTATTTGAACTTCTCTTGGTCCACATTATGGTCATGGTGTTGCATTTACAGAAGGATGCTACAATTGCTTTTTTGGTTGTTGTGTTGGTTTTCTCCTCGGATCCTATGGAGGTGGATTCCTCTCCTTTTGAGGTGGAGATGGGAGGTGAAGGTTTCTAGTTTCCTTAGTTGTTGATCCTATTAAGGTGGATGCTTCTCCTATAGAGGTGGAGGTTGAGGGGGCTAGAGATTTCAGACTACGGTGGATTAGTTGGTCGTGACATGCTCTCCAATAGAGGGGAGCTCTCTCCTTTAGAGGTGGAGATTGAGTTGGTTTATGGGTACCGAGTGAGATTATGTTGTGGGGAAGCTGATTTCTTACAGTTTTTTGTTGTGTATCCCAAAGACCCTATCGAGGTGGGGTGTTGGGATTTATTGGTTTTGTTGAGAAACAAGGTTTTTTTGGTGTTTTACACCATTTTGTTCACTATTTTTTTGAGCTCAAATATGGATGTTCTGAGCGGTTGGTTTGCTGACACTTGGTTGATTCAGGCGGTAATCAAGTTTATCTAAGGGTTTTAGGTCCATGTCAAAAACTATTTATAAAAGGGTTTTAGGTCCCTATCAGAACCTATTTATAAAAGGGTTTAAGGCCCCTTCAAAACCTTTTTTGTGCAGCTCGTTTTGTCTTGTCTTTCTCTTTATGGCTGCTATTGTTTAGGCTGCTAATGGCCTACATCTTATTTTTTAGGTAGCTCTCTCTTTGTTCGGGTTTTAGGTCCCTGTAAAACCTATCTATACTAGGTTTTGGGGCCCCATCAAAACTTACTTTTCACTTTATCAAAAAATAATTTACTTTTTTTATATATAATAATAGATTGATGTACTTCAAATACCAAAACCTAGTTCACCTTTTGTATTATAGGTGTTCATATCATGCATTGCATCTTGACACAAAACAACTTAATAACAGTATTAAATAATTGTAATTATCTATAATTGACATTTATTTAAATTTACATGTTAAACTATCACTGTTTAGCAAACAAACACACAAAGGAGTAAACACAATCCAGTGATACAAGGAAGAATATTTTGATGGTTACTTCTATTTCAAGAATTTAATTTTAACATAATTGTGAAACCAAGAATGAATAATCAAGGTTAAAACTACTTATCTAGAATTGATACAAGTGAAGAGCTCGAGGAGGTTGATGAAGAGGATTTACCCGACATCCATCTATTCCAGATAACTATGGTACTATAATAATTTTATGATGTTTCACAATCACTCTCTATCGATAAATATCCCACCGACATGACAACACATGATAAACAAGTGTTACTAAGGAAGTGCCTCCCTTTTACCTTAATTGAAGTGCAATTATACAAGGGGAGAGATGACATTCTTTGGAGAATAGTCTATGAACATGAACATAGGAAAATCTTAAGGGAGTTGCATGAAGGAATTGTTAGGGGGACACAATTGCAGAGATACCACTACTCAAAAAATGCTACTAGTTGGATTATGGTGGCCTAGTGTATATAAGGATGGTAAAAAATATACAAAGAACTATGAAATTTTCTAAAGAATCGAATGACCCACTACTTGAGATGAAATGCCCCTCCATCCAGTTCTGGCCCAAGTCTCATTTGTGAAATGAGCTATTGATTTCATAGGACCCATAGACCCTTTGGCGAAACTTTCCAAGGCTAGATTCATTTTACTAGTATAGAAGTTACTTAACTAAATGGGTTGAGGCTAAATTGACCAAATATTACACCGCATATATTGTAGTCATATTTTTCTACCATAATATAATTACTAGATTCAAATGTCCATTAAGCATAGCCAACGATCAAGGGAAACACTTTGACAACAAGATAATAAAGGAATTACTAGATAATTTCATGATCACCTATAATTGCAGCAAACCATACCATCCACAAGAAAATGGAGCAAGTGAAGCACTAAATAAGATAACTGCAACCACTCTAACCAAGATGTGTGATGCAAACATGACAGATTGGGACATTAAAATTCATGTGGTGCTATGAGAATACTGCAATACATACAAACGATCTATGTATCACACTCCTTTTGATATCTTATATGGAATGGAGGCCATCCTACCTCTGAGTTTCATCATCCATAACCTATACACAACATTGACCTTAAGACTCATTGATGAAGAATCCATCAAACATTGCCTAGAAGAACTAGATAAACTAGATGAAGCAAGACAATTGGTGGCACACTATCTATGGACAAAAAGATGAAGACATAAAGCATGGAAGAACTGAAACATCAGGTCTAAACAATTAAAGGTTCATGATTTGTTCTTACTCTATGATAATAAAACAAGAAGTGAGGAAAACTAAAAGTTAGATGGTCGATCCCTTATCAAATTAATAAAAATCTTGAATTAGAAGAAATACAACTAATGACATTAGATGACACAACATTACAATACTTCATAAATGGGGCACAACTTAAACACTATCATATTAGTCATGAGTAGAGTTGACTTAAAGAAAAGCCAACATTTCAAAAGAGGGGATGATGTTGGCAGGAAAGTACAATAGTTCAGACATAGTCAAGTAAATCCTACCTCATATTTTTGCAAAGAGCTTGCAAAGCATGAGATTCAAGAGACAGCATCTAGGGTAGAGATGTGATAGATGGGTCACATCCCATGATCCCTTAGATATATGTATAGGAAAAGATCTATTTGATAGAGAGAGAGAGATGGGAAGAAAGTAAGAATATAAAGAACAAATACAAAGTATAGGGGAAGATATGTGATAAATGTATATGATGTGAAAAGGAGCTATAAGAATGTATGAATGTACTTAGTTGATATTAATAATATATTGATATCAAATTTCTATCCATATGGTGTTATGTGATATTCTTTTATGTTTCGTTAACTAGTTGGTGTTCTATCAAGGTTAAACTAGTGATCCCTTTATATGACTGAGTCCAAGGTATGAACTACAACACTCATAAAGTAGTTGGGGCTCAAAACTTTAGTCATCGTTCCCCAATTTTTTTGCTAAGAAGCACACCAAACCCTAGAATAAAAATGCACCAATGCAACACAATCGTATATAAAAAGAAGTTCAATCTATGAATAAGATATAAAATATGAAAATTATAGATCTAAAAACCTTAAAATTGAGGGATAAAAGGAAGTTCAAATCCATGAATAAGATATAAAAACAAGACAATGATAGATCTAAAAACTTTAAAATTTAGAGAAAACTAGTTCATGTAGGATTAGACAAGCTCACCAAAATGTAAAGAAATAAAGGGACTCTTTTACCAAAAAATAGGTTTTATGAATATAATAATCAATTAAATTGAGAACTTCGACAAACCATGTAACAAAAATGATGCAGGAGCATCCAGTGGTGTAAGAGCAATCTTGCATCACCCAAAAATAGTTAAATTTCAAGTTTCTCGGTTTTTAGATGTTTTTATATTTTTGGATACCCTTTTCGTCAAAATGAAATTCCCAATTTACGGTTTTTATTTCCTATTCCTGGGTTGAAAGATATTGCAGTTTTAGTTTCCCAGATTTGCACCTAAAAATCTTCTGAGTTAGATTTGAGGCACTTAGAGTTCCCGGATCAGCCCCGAAACTTTCCAAAATTGGCATAGCAAATTTTGAGCACGTTCTTGACTTCGAGACCTTTCCAACGGTTCAAACAGTTCGTGAATCGGAGTCTCGGATCAAAAGTTATGGCCTCGGGAAGTTGGCACACTTTCTAGAAGATACAATTGCAATGTTATTTTGTAATTTGAACTTCAAGTTGTAATTTTTCGGCGCCAAACCGCCTAAACCCAAATTTGAATCTTGTTTTGGCTCCAAACTAAAGAGGAGTTCTATTTATGGGCGGGTTTCTAATTTTTGGGGTAACTTTTTGGGGACAAGCTCGCATATTGCGAAAGAGTTATTCTGTAGCTGTCTGTAACTTGCATGTGTTGTAGAACTTGGGGATTTGAGATCCTCTGCATGTAAGAAGCTCCATTTTCTGAATAATAAAATTATTCTCTTGTTTGTGGGTTATTTTTTGTGTCTCGAGTGGTGCCTTCATCAAAAAATCTAGCTCAAGGTATGAAATATGTTACAAAAATCTAGCTCAAGGCATGAAATCTAGCTCAACCAAATTTTGAACTTGAGTTTTAAGATTGACCTAAGACATGAAAGCAATAATATTTAGCCAAAAAATGAATGTCTAGATATGAGTGGTACTAATGAGCATAATAAGTGTTAAATATGTGAAAATGTGTGTAGATATGAATAACATGAAAATCAACTATCAAAAAGATATAAATAGAGATTAATAATAGCAAGATAGTATGAGTCACTTCACACAAGAATGTGTCATTTATCGATATATAAATATTTTAAATCATTCCATCAAAATAGATCCAAAATTAAATGAAAATTAACATAAATATACAATTTCACCAACTACTATTACAACATTATACTCCAAGATAGCATTAATAAAATTGACCTAATTGAAATACATACTCTTTGTTGAACGACGTCACAATTCAACTAATCAAGACGGTTCTGAAAAACAAACCTCTTTTTAAGTGTTCAACCCTCCTACACCCTTTGGTAGGTTAGGTGAAAAGTTTGCATAGGATTGGAGTCTTACAACTTATCAAAAGTCTAACCTACCCTTATCAATTATTTGTTAAAATAGTAAAGGTAACTTTTTGGACCATAAAAGCTGACCCCTCTAGACATTGTGGAAGGGAATATTTTAAACTTAAAGCGTCCACATGGGCCCGTGGAATAATCAAAAGTTTGATCCAAATTTGGAAAGTAATATCATGCTTGCAGACTTCACGTGGTGTAAAAACCATAATATATTAATGCAAATGTCGTTGACAAATTGCCAAGGATTTCCTAATTTTCCTCAAATGAAATTAGGGGAGAAGACCTAGTAGCCGCCGGGGCTAACTTCGCGCAACCGTAGAATACAAACTGTATGTCGAATCGGAAAAAAAAATTATGGGTTTTTTTCGCACCTGAGTTAAGATCTTATAACTAAGGTTTTGGCTTTTGGGCAATTCGGTAGAGTGCGGTAGCATCCGATATGCGCGCGTATGTCAAAAAGACCCCTTTTAGAGGTGCCGCCCGGTTATCATCACCTAATGTCCCAATACCCCCTACATATAACCACCAATAAAAAATTAAAAAAACACCTAATTATGTCACTTTTAATATCTAATTAAAACTCTTTTATCATTCAAATCCGCTCAAAAGTGAATGGGTCTAATTCACGCTAGCACCTTCTACAATCAATTTCGCACCCATTACAAATCACTCCTACATATTAATCTCCTTACTAAAGCACCGGACACCAAACACATTACACCCCAATTAATCTTTATTTGGGGTCCGATTGACGCATATGATTAATGTTTTTTTGTGGGTATCCCATCATAACCATTCGCTTTGCCGCGCGCTGTCTGGAAGGTTCCCGGCGATGGAGAAGGCTGCGGATGGCGACGGCTCCCCACAGCTCCTCCACGTGCGCACGGCTCCAGGTAGCATCTAACATCGTCTACCTTGTGAATATGCAAACAATGGTACTGGTTAATCATTTTCTTCTGCATCTTTCATGACCCGTGAAGGGTTTATTCGAGTGTTAAGACCCGTGAAGGGTTTGTTCGACTTTTGATAAATTATTACTGCTTGTCTATGAAGTAAATCATGCATCTTACATGCATCTCGCCATGTGTTGTTTTATTCTGCTAATGTCATGGTATTGGCGTTATACACACGGGTTTTTTTGGGGTAAAATGATTTCCTGTCCTCATGTTACCGCGTGCTCACAACGTGGTAAATTCGACTGTATCATGAATTTGTCTGCAGAAATGATAACGAATTTCGTGGGTTTGTGAAAACCCTTGCTTTGTTTTTCCAAATGCGGGTTCTATTGTGCTTAAATTATTAAATACGACCTGGTAAAGTCGATTGTCTCATGATTTTGTCTCCAGAAATGATCAGGAATTTCGTGGGTTTGAACACATGTCTATAAAAAACCCATGTCACTTTGGGCATAAATCGACAAACCCATTAAAAATAAATATGTTTTTGTGAAAACCCTTGCTTTGTTTTTCCAAATGCGGGTTTTATTGTGCTTAAATTATTAAATACGACCTGGTAAAGTCGATTGTCTCATGATTTTGTCTCCAGAAATGATCAGGAATTTCGTGGGTTTGAACACATGTCTATAAAAAACCCATGTCACTTTGGGCATAAATCGACAAACCCATTAAAAATAAATATGTTTTTGTCAAAACCCTTGCATGGTTTTTTCCAAATTCGTGTGCTTAATGAATTAATCTCATGAAACCCTTGTTTGGAATATTCTGCATCTATCTCAAAAACGAATTCGTGAAAACCCCTGCTTGGCTTTTTCCAAATTCGTTTGCTTAAGGAATTGATCTCATGAAACCCTTGCCTGGAATATTCTGCATCTATCTGAAAACGCACTTCTGTATTCCTGCGACTGACAAATTATTACTATGAAACCCTTGGTTAATTTCTTTGAAAAACCCAATACATACATACATACATATATGTATGGTATGTATGTGCACATACATACTTACATATATGCATGTATGTATGTGTACATACATACCATCTATAGATGTATGGTCTGTATGTATGTACACATACAGACATACATATACACATACATACCATAAATATATATATGGTCTGTATGTATGTATACATACAGACCATACATATATACGTACATGTATATACATACATACATATATACATACATGTATGTATATATGTATGTGTGTATGTGTACATACATACATGTACATACATGTGTATACACATACAGACATACATATGTACATATATAGATATACACATACAGACATACATATGTACATACATGTATGTATGTACACATACACACATACATATATACATAATGTATGTATATATGTATGTCTGTATGTGTACATACATATATACATACATGTATGCATGTATGTATGTATGTACACATACAGACATACATATTTACATACATGTATGTATGTACACATACACACATACATATATACATACATACCTGTATATACACATACAGACATACATATATACACTTACAGACATACATATGTACATACATGTATGTATGTACACATACAGACATACATATACAGACATACATACATACATACCATACTTTCCATTGCACATACAGCAGGCCTCAGGTAACATCTAACATCTTTCTCCTTTGAATATGCAAACAATGGTACTGGTTAATCATTTTCTTCTGCATCTTTCATATTACAAAAATGTATGTATGTATGTATGTGCACATACATACATACATGTATATATGTATGTATGTATCGAAAGCAACGACAAGCATCCTCTGCACATTCCTCTAATATCCCAAGTATTAGGTAGGTACTTATAGTTATTTTCATTTATGCAGTGTCTTCTTACTTTATACATTCTACCATTTGTAAAGAAATTTCTACTTTCCATTGCACATACAGTAGGCTAGCATACATATATTTGTCATTTTACATTCTGTGTCTCTTGTTCATTCAACAAATCGATGTATATGTGTGTATCCTTTGCCTATCCTTTCAAAATGCAAACAATGGTACTGGTTATTCATTTTCTTCTGCATTTTCACGACCCATTAAGGGTTTATTCGATGATGTCAAAATTATTACTGCTTGTTTATGAAATAAATCATTCCTCTTACACTCCTTTTCGCCATGTGTTGTATATATGTATGCATGTATCTATTTGTGTATGCACATACATACATACATACATTTATACATATATGTATATATGTATGTATGTACATGCATACATACATACATACATGTATGTGTGTATGTATGTGCATACATACATGCAGACATACATGTATGTATGTATGTACATGCATACATACATACATACATGTATGTGTGTATGTATGTGCATACATACATACACACATACATGTATGTATGTATGTATGCATGTACATACATACATATATACATATATGTATGTGTGTATGTATGTATGTACATATATACATATATATATGCATGTATGTATGCATGTATGTATGCACATACATACATACATACATATATGTATGTGTGTATGTATGTATGTGCATATATACATGTATGTATGTCCATATATGTATGTATGTATGTATGTATGTATGTGCAGCTACAAAGACAGCGTGCGGTAAAGCGAATGTTAGGATGGGATACCCACAAAAAAACATTAGTCATATGCATCAATCGGACCCCAAATGTAGATTAATTGGGGTGTAATGTGTTTGGTGTCTGGTGCTTTAGTAAGGAGATTAATATGTAGGAGTGATTTGTAATGGGTGCGAAATTGATTGTAGAAGGTGCTAACGTGAATTAGACCCATTCACTTTTGAGCGGATTTGAATGATAAAAGAGTTTTAATTAGATGTTAAAAGTGACACATTTAGGTGTTTTTTTCTGCTTTGCAATGTATATTACTGATATATGATTGTATGACTCTATGCATGCATGCAAAGCTGCAAAAAATCACAGATATATAAGGCTTCCCAAATGAACATCCAATCCAAATATAGTGCAGAATTCAGTCATATCATCTCTAAAAACCTACGTAACTGGCAGCTACAAATTCAAATGCTATAACAAATTCATATTTGAAACACAACAATCAAATTGAATGCATTCAATTGTCAGATTCAAATTTCTAAATAAGAGGGATAGCAGCCAGTGGCATTCACAATTTTTGTCCTCTACTACTATATTCGCAATTGAACTTGATTAATTATGTGTTGTTGTACATGCATTATTTCAAAGGTCATATGATGTTTGTATGTTACTAGCCTCGGTTGTGACTACCCGTGGTTGTAAATCTTTTCTTGCAGGCATGGGAGAACAAGGAGAGGTGGTGTAACGATGTTCATGGTGGGCAGTTTGGTAATTGTGTTTATCAACACACCAAATAATTAAGGATTTTTTGTTCAAATTGTTCTAAGTTTCAATTATTGTTCTATGTTTTTTACTAACTAGTATATCTTTTTATTTATTTCAATAACTATTGTCCATGTTTGTTTGTTGTATTATATTTGTTTGTTGTGGCCGGCATGTCAAATGGCTAGGAGGTTGTGAAGACCATGTCAATTTGTAAGATTACATATCAGGTAAAGTCTTTCAAGACTTTACTTTGGCTGTGACCCGATAGACATTGTGTTCATTTATAATGTTCATTTTTATTATTCATTGTAAACTTACATTTACAATTTACAATTAAATTAATTTCCAAGTGTATGTGTTCAAAAATTTATAATTTCAAATAGATTAATTTATGGATATGTTGCATATAGATGTATAGTTATATGTATGCATATACTTAGTTGTGTATACATATGTATGTATGTATGTATGTATGTATGTATGTATATATATATATATATATATATATATATATATATATATATATATATATATATATATATATATATATATATATATACATATATATATATATATATATATATATATGTATGCATGTATACACAACTAGGGAGGTTGTAAAGAGCAAGTCAATTTGCATGATGACATTTCAAGTCAAGTCTTTCAAGAGCTTACCTTGGCTGTGACCTGCTAGACATTGTGTTCATTTATGATGTTCTTTTTTCTGATGATGTTCATTCATTAACCTGAACAATGGGATTTGATTTATGGTGGGATTTGTTGATTTTAGGTGATCAGATTAATTGCACAGAAAATAATTCAAAATCAAACAACATACATAGATGTGAGAAAATACATAGAAACTTATTGAATTATTAAGTTTGAATTTTCAACAAGTCTAATGTCAGGGAAAATACAAAGTTTAAATTATAATGTTTTCAACCTTTACCAAATGCATTATTTAGAAAACATAGATCTTGAATAGAGTAGTGAGTCATATTTTTAAATCACATCAATGATAGATGAATACAACAAACACAAAACTGATTTCGAATCACAAAAGTATAGATCATTAACTTGGAAAGAAGACAAGGAGTCTTCATATATACAAAAAACACATTGGAACACATCGAATTAGATAATTTGAGAACACACTACCATTTAGTTCTACAAAATTAGACACTAGTATCCAAATGCTATCCAATACAACAAACTAGTATCCTTTGACTGTCCAATACAATAGACCAGCATTCAGTTTTACACAAAACACTCTAGCACACTTCGAGGTCAAAAAATTGACAACAAAAAATCATAATCAGACATCGACAGATCTGATTATGAAGTGGTGTGTCCTTGGGGGTCAACTGACTCTGCGTCAACTGGAGAAGATGTTGAGGACTGCGGATTGTTCTGTATGGCACTTGCTATACAAGCAAGCAATGCATGATTTGCCTCTGGAGTTAGCTGTAACTGTGGAGAGCAGCCTTCAGAAGACCCATTTTGTAGGCTGCTAAGAGTTGCAAAGGCTGGAGAAAAAATGTTAATCATGTCCCTTAAAATTGGATGTTGACTTGGAAGAGGAGTTGTAGGAGTACTCTTACTTCTATTTCTTTCTGCTCTTTCCGCCTGCTTTTGGTTTTCCTTCAACTGTCTAGCAATCTTTGCTTGCTCCCTTTGAAGCTCCTTTTCATGTCGCTGCCTCAGTTTCTCCTCTGCAATTTTTTTTTTTTTTGCAGCATGCTCCAATCTATTTGCCTCCCTCTGTGCGAGGATTGCTTCTCTTTCTGCCTTCCTTTCAGCCATTTGCTCCTTTTTCCTTTGCTGCAATTCTTGATTTCTTTGCTTCTGTGCCTCTTGTTTATTCAACAAATTGAAGAAATCATCTGATGTTAAAATTTGAGACTGCCTACTAAGGCGTAGGACCCCATTGCGACCTCTGTTAGATGATTGGCGCACTCATTGCATTGGGAGTTGCAAAAAAGTGCTTCTGCTGCCTGCTGGTTGTTGATCATTGACTTGTGTGCATGGTACATAGTCAGCCTCTTCATCATTTGAGTCATTAGCATCGACTCCATCCTCTTCATCATTTTTAGCCTCCCAATTTCTCCCAGTTGTGAAGTAATGGATTACATCTTCAGGATCAACATTCAGTGGTGATGGCATGGACAACCCTTCATCCACTTGAGTGAAATTGAGATGCACCCCTAGGTTCAAAGCTGCATCTTCAAATTCAGATGGCAGATTCAGACTCTCTTCATTTTCAGCTGCCTGATTAGATGATCGAACTGCTGGTTCTTGTTGAATTTATGTTGCCTCAATGTTTTTTGGATTTGGGGGAATGTTTGCAGAAAAGGTATCCACAAACTGTCCAATATGTTCCTCATTCCAACCTGCTATCCTCAAACAAGTCTCAGCTGCCATGAACTGTGCCTCTTCATCAGCTGTATCACCCTCAGTTTCTGCTCCCAATGTGTTCCTTCCTCTTCAACCACAAAAGCTTGGCTTGGCCCCATATCCAAGTCAAGTGCATGTCGATCTAATGGCCAAATTCCTATTTTTCTAAAACCACTTGCAATGTTATTAGGAGTCAAAGCTTGTGCAAAAGCTTTGCTGGCAAGTGTTGCCAACTCTTCCCTTCCAATGTCAAGTTGAGGATTTGCAGAGAGCCATATAGTCCTTTGCTGTTTGAAGTAGTTCTTAAATGGTGAGAACACACTAACATCAAGGGGCTGCAATTTGTGACTGCAATGTGCTGGAAGTGTGAGCAAATCTATTCCCATAGCCTTTGCTACTTCAACCATTTTGAATGCCACATGGCTGCCATGACCGTCAAAGATTAGAAGCTTTCTGTTGGTTGGTGACACACCTCCTGGGACATTTTTTGTGAAGTGTTTTAACCATGCCACAAATAATTCTTTGGTCATCCAAGCATGCTCTTGGATTGCCATGCATGCCCTTGGCTCACAGTTAACAATATAGTTTTTAATGTTCCTTTTGGACTTGAACAAATAGTAACCAGGTATAGCTTGACCTGCTGCACTAACACAAGCTAGAACAGTGATCCATTCTCTGCTTTTAGCAATTAATTGTGGAACACATTTCGTCCCTGTTTTTGCAATAACTCTCATTGCACAATTTCTGCCAGCTTGCACACCTGTTTCATCACAGTTCCATATGTTGTTGGGCCCATAATTAAGTTTGTTGTACAACTCCTCCAAGTTATCATAGAATGAAGAAACTATTTCGGGCGCAGCATTATAGCTCGATCTGTGTCCACTCCTTCGGGTGTTCGAATTGTCAGATCAGGATGCCTTTGACGAAATCCAACCCACCATGACCTCCCTGGTATCCCATTTGTGAATGGGTTAGGCCTCACTCCAACCAGGTGGGCCACCGTTGACTTAAGCTGTGAGACTTGAAGGCCATGGCCAATATTAGCCATATCTTTACACCATTGCACAATTTTAGCTTCTTCTTCGTCAGTCAGGATTGTAGGTGGCCCCCTCTTTTTTGTGGATGTCAGACCATTGAGCCATGACCGCAAACTGCTAGGCGAGATTCCCCATTTGATCGCTGAACGTCTGATTGTCATGCGATGGTCTTCAACATCTGCAATGGCTTTGTCCATGTCATCCATAGACCAACTTTTGATGCTATGATCTGGGGTTGTCACTTGGTCAGCAGATGGTGGTTCCATTTCTACGTCAGTATTATGAACAGCAGGTTCAAAACCATCATTTTCATTGGTCTGTGCTGCATTATCAGAAATAACTTCCTCGTCCATGTTTACTGCTGGCTCTTCATCAACATCTGGAACATTGAATGTCACTACACGTGGTACTCTATTCAAGCGCCTCAGACCCGATCTTTTCCTCTTGTGCCTTGGTGCCATGATTGTCAATGATCAGCTACATTGTAAGTGATCAAGTGTCAGAAAAATAGTGTATAAACAATGCAAAACACAGATATAAATACAAAACACAGGTATAAACTTTGCAAAATATAAAACAGATCTATTTTATCATTCAAATCCGCTCAAAAGTGAATGGGTCTAATTCACGTTACCACCTTCTACAATCAATTTCGCACCCATTACAAATCACTCCTACATATTAATCTCCTTACTAAAGCACCAGACACCAAACACATTACACCCCAATTAATCTTTATTTGGGGTCCGATTGACGCATATGACTAATGTTTTTTTTTTTTGGGTATCCCATTCTTTAGTTAAATGTATGCATATATCTGTACATATACATATATATAGATATATATACATAGATATATGTATGTATATATATCAATGTTCAAAGCACATTGTATAGACTTGGGTTTTGAAAAAAGAGCAGAAGAAATTAACCAAGGGTTTCATAATAATAATTCCTCACTGGTAGGAATACAGAAGTGCGTTTTGAGATAGATGCAGAATATCCCAGGCAAGGGTTTCATGAGATTAATTCATTAAGCACACGAATTTGGAAAAAACCATGCAAGGGTTTTGACAAAAACATATTTATTTTTAATGGGTTTGTCGATTTATGCCCAAAGTGACCTGGGTTTTTTATAGACATGTGTTCAAACCCACGAAATTCCTGATCATTTCTGGAGACAAAATCATGAGACAATCGACTTTACCAGGTCGTATTTAATAATTTAAGCACAAAAGAAAACCAAATTCACTTTTTTTTAGGGTATGTATGTATGTATGTATGCAGATACATACATACATATGTACATATGTATGTATGAAGCTGCATACATACATACATACATACATATGTACATATGTACATATGTATGTATGAAGCTGCATACATACATACATACATACATAAATGCAATGTGGGAAAAGGAGTGTAAGAGGAATGATTTATTTCATAAACAAGCAGTAATAATTTTTCAATCATCGAATAAATCCTTCATGGGTCGTGAAAGATGCAGAAGAAAATGATTAACCAGTACCATTGTTTGCATTTTAAAAGGATAGGCAATGTGGGAAAAAGGAGTGTAAGAGGAATGATTTATTTCATAAACAAGCAGTAATAATTTTTGAATCATTGAATAAATCCTTCATGGGTCGTGAAAGATGCAGAAGAAAATGATTAACCAGTACCATTGTTTGCATTTTAAAAGGATAGGCAAAGGATAGACATATACATCGATTTGTTGAATGAACAAGAGACACATAATGTAAAATGACAAATATATGTATGGTAGCCTGCTGTGTGTTCAATGGGAAGTAGAAAAATATAAACAAATGCTACGCTATTGTATTGGACAGCCAAATGAAACATATTTAAACAGACTAATAGACGTATATATGTGTTTGTCTATGTATATATATATATACACACATATACATATTGAACCCTGATAAATGACCCCCCTGACAAATGACCAAAAATAAACAACAGACATATAAGAAAAAATAAATAACAACTATAAACCCTGATATAAACACTGAAGTAAATGACAAATGAGGAAAAACAGACAAATATAAATATAGGTACCATAGTCTGCATTTTCAATGGATAGGCAAAGGAAACACACATATACATCGATTTGCTGAATGAACAAGAGACACGTAATGTAAAATGACAAATATATGTATGCTAGCCTACTGTATGTGCAATGGAAAGTAGAAATTTCTTTACAAATGGTAGAATGTATAAAGTAAGAAGACACTGCATAAATGAAAATAACTGTAACTACATACTCTGCATTTTCAATGGATAGGCAAAGGAAACACACATATACATCGATTTGCTGAATGAACAAGAGACACGTAATGTAAAATGACAAATATATGTATGCTAGCCTACTGTATGTGCAATGGAAAGTAGAATTTTTTTATTAAATGGTAGAATGTATAAAGTAAGAAGACACTGCATAAATGAAAATAAATATAAGTACATACCTGAGACTTTGGATATAAGAGGAATGTGCAGAGGAATGTGCAGAGGAATGTGCAGAAAATCTTTGTCGTTGCTTTCAACTTTGCTGGGAGTAACATGCAATTGTGAATGTTGCTGGCTACTTTCCCCCTCTTATTTAGGAATTCGAATCTGACAATTGAATGCATTGAAATTGGTGGTTGTGTTTGAATTTTGAATTTGTTAGAGCATTTGAATTTGAAGCTGCAAGTTACGTAGGTTTTTAAAGATGATATGCATTCAATTTGGTGGTTGTGTTTGAATTTTGAATTTGGTAGAGCATTTGAATTTGAAGCTGCAAGTTACGTAGGTTTTTAAAAGATGATATGACTAAGTTGTGCATTACATTTGGATTTGATGTTTAATTGGGGAGCCTTACACCTATATTTAATTGTGCAGGTACCTATAGGAAATGAAATAAGTACATATAGCTGACATGGAGTGTGTGAAAGACTGTGCAAAGGAGTTTGTGATTATGTCATCTAAAGCACCAGTAGCTGTGCATGTATACTTGTAAATATAAAATGTAGTGAGGGACAAACATTTGCAAGTGGGGGTAATTGTAAAAAGTAAATGATTTAAATAAAATTGTAAATAGGCCTTTTTATGTGCAAGTGGAGTTCTTTTATAAATGCAAAGGCACCATTAGTTGTGTACTTTGATTGGTGAGTGACTCATTCTGTTATGAGCATCTATTGGTGTTGTAGTAATTTTCTATTGGTATTGTTGTAATTTTATATTTGTTAATAAAAAAAAATTTAGTGGATCAGAGTTAAATTTTTTTGGGGGGGTGGAGTGAACCTGGAGGTGGCGGTTATTCAATGGGTGGTAGCTACTGGGTCTTCTCCCCTACTTCCCAATGATTGTAAGACTGCACTTCTTCTCTTAAAAAATATCATAAAACTAGTGATCTTCAAACCTCCACTTGGAAAAAGAAATTGGTCTTTAACCCCTCTTCTCATTCAAAAAAAAAAAAACGAAAAAGAATTCATATTAATATCTACAAATAAAGAGGATGGAGTGAGCTGAATTGGAAAGTTTTGGAAAATGATAATAACAATAATTATGTGATATATATGGAAGGATAAGAACCTTAAAATTTTAAAGTAATGATAATTTAAAAAAGATTTAATAAAAATTTCAAATTTTCTTATCAATTTGTTTTTCAAAGTTAAAGTGGTGGTTTATAAAGTAAAAGTGGTGCATAAAGAATAACATATTTTTATTAAATAAAATCTTTGTGAAAAGGAAAATATCATTCTTTGGATTTAACTAGATAAATGAAAGATGACAACATGAAAAGGTTGAAGGAATCTTTCTCAATTGATAGAAAGAGAGATGAAAAGCACTAGACAACATATTAAAAGGAGATAAACTACCTTACTAATCACTTAATTATTTTTAAAGCAAATAGAATGATCAACACGGATATTAATATATCCCATAATTATATTAATTGGGAAGGACTCAACATCATCTTTGAAAAGGATCGCAACCATAATGATACATGGCTGGAAGGATTCTCAAGCCCTAATCTTACACTTCACAATTTTGATTATTTTACCTTTAAATCCATCCTACAAATTGTGCAAACTCACGATGGTTGAGTGTCATCCACTCCTTATTTTCTTGTTTGTTAGTATGACTTATATTTAGACTCTTTCTTGAAGTCTCTTTTTGTATCTATTTATTAATTTTAATTTCTCTCTCTCTCTCTATTCATTTATAATATAAAAGAAAATTCAATATTGGAAAGAAAAATATAAATAATTTAATTATGAAATTGATTTGCATAATTCTTAATTAATTTCAAACATGATTTTATGAAATGACTTAATATAATATGTATATCAATAAGTTGAACAGTTTACTGCTTAGCTTGGTTCATTCCTTGATCCCTATGCATTTTCATTTATTCTATTAACATTTATTGATGTGCATTAAATGTATAATTAAACAAACCATAAATAAAAATTGATCATCTAAATAGCAAGAACAATTATTATAAGATTAATCAAAAATTTATAGCTTGAAAGGAAATCATTATATTAAAATTTTCATATATGCCTTCTACATGCTTGTTCATATTATATTCAAATATTGACCCAAGGTTATATAAGTAGTTGATGCAAGGGCATCTGGAAGCATTCAAAACAATTGAGGTAGTTGTCAGTGATGCAATGGAGTTCAGTATGATGGCCAGTTCAATATATTGATGATCAGATGTTGTGGATTAAAGGGTTTGTTGTCAATTATATCTAGTGTTTCCATGTTAAGTTTCAGAGGTTTGCATGAAGATTTGATCAAGATATGAATATTTGTGTTCTGACAGTTGTTCAGTCGTTCTAGTTGGTGAACCTAAAAGAAGATGATGTGATTCTGGTAATTTAAGTTGTTGAGGATGTTTCTGTGGTGATTTGTGATGCTCATGGATGTTTCTAGATCGTGCATTGTTGGTCCACATTGATCGTTATGCTCGCGATTGGTGATTTTATTTTGTGAGTTCATGTTTTCTTGTTCTTGGTCGACAGGGTGTTTGTAGCATGTTGTGGATCTTTGAGGAATAAATTTTGAAGGTTTTTCATGTTTGAGGAAGTTGTTTTGGGTTCTTGCTTTATTGTGGTCAACATTGGTTGGCTCGCATTGTAAATTGTTTATTGTTTAAGGCTGGCCTATTTGAGTTTGCACGTTATCTTACTAGCCGTTGTATTTAGGCCAACATGTTAAGGGTTAGATGATTTACGGATGATATAAATAGAAGAGAGAGTACAAAGAGATGACAGAAGGGATATGGATCAATAAGGTGCTCAATAGCATGAAGTATGAAGCACAGTGATGAAGTATTTTGATCTGGAAGGATCTTAGAGTAGAAGGAGTATGGAGCAAAGTCAAAGGATTTGATGAAGATTGTTATCATTTAAGTTATTTATAATCCCTGGGCTGTGACCTAGAATTTGTTAAGCTCAAGAGGCATATGTAATGAGTTTTGAGATTATAATATAATGAAGAATGAGCTTTGAAGGCTGGGTTTTTCCCTGTTAGGGTTTTTCCAGGATAAATCTTGTGTCTGGTGTTCATAAATATCTTTTATCTTTTTGTTGATTAGCTATTAATTTTTGTTGCATATCTATTGTGATCATGGAGTTAGTAATTTAGGCTGCAAGGTTGGATAGTCCTTAATTGGGCCCTCATACCTTGGCTGCATCAAATGGTATCAGAGCTAGTTGCAAGTTTGTTAGCTGGTTGTGAATCTGTTGGGAAGAAGACAGTGCTGAAAGAAGTGTGAAACCCTAGAAGTAATAAATGTCATCATAGAAGAAAGATCGAGGCAAGAAAGATTCAAGTAAGCATTTGAATTTGGTTGTGTATATGATTTGTTTCAATGGGGAAGATTGGGAAGAGGATAAAGAAGGAAAATGAAACCCTAATATGCGAAAGGGATACTTTGGAGGAAGAATTGTGCGAAATCAAGAAGTGCAATTCAGAATTAATAGAGAGGATAAAATAGCTAGGAGGAGACAAGTATGATGCTCTTGAAGAAGAACTAAAAAATGTAAGAAGGGGAAATGAAGAACTAGAAGCAGAGTTGGATATGTTTGATGATCTTGAAAATGAATTTGCAGAAGGATTCAAGTTGTTTGTAAAGGTGGAAAAGAGGAATAGAGATTTGGAGGAAAGTTTGAAAGAGTTGAACAAGGAGAGTACTTTGCAGAAGAGGGAGATATCTGGATTGAAGGAAGATGTTGATTAGTTGGAGTAGTCACTTAAAGCATGCCAAAAGGAGAATGAGAATATGAGATCTAAGCCTAAATTTTGTGATGTTTCTTATGATACTAATGATTTGTGTGATGTTGCAGAAGTTTCTTTAGAAGGTGAAGTTGAAGGTCACAATGTAATGAAGCCTACAATTGTTGGTGATGGTATTGGTTTCAAAATCATGCAGAGAATGGGATATGAAGGAAAAGGATTGGGAAAGCATCAGCAAGGAATTAAATAACCTATTGAACCAATAATAAGATCAAGAAGTGAAGGCCTTGGATATGACAGAGGTAAGAATGGTATTGCAAGTTTGAATCAGAGAAGAAAAAGTATGTATTGTTCACATTGTAATAGGCATGAACATGAAAAGGAATTGTGTTGGGATCTATATCCTTGTAAGTTATGTGGATTAAGGAATCATTCTGAGAAGATGTGTTGGGATAAAATGAGAAGGAAAAATCCTATGACAGATTGTAAGTAGATGGATTATGGATGGATTGATGGAGCAAAATGGAAACATGTTACTTGTATGTTTAGATGATTGTACAGATGGAAGAACTCATATGTTGGATCAAGATGCAAAGAAAGAAGACCTTATGCAGAGTGAAACAAGGATAGTTATTCAAACTCTAGATGGAGAGGTGATAGAAGTCATAATTTTTATCACAATAAAGGGTACCAAAGGAGTAAAAGAGGATTTTCTAGAAGAGGAACCTATTTTCAATTTTGGAGGAAGCAAGAATCAAGCATTGAGTGTAAGCAAGAATGTAATACCAAAGTAGCTAATGAAAGAGAAGCGGTAAAGGATGCAGTGATAGTTTGTGGAGAAGAAGAAGAGATTGTTGATACATAATTAGTTTATGCAAAGGGGAACCTTTGGAGGTATCAGATTTCATAGTGGAATCGAAAGAAGGTGAAGCATTGATCTTAAGGAGAAATTTTGTATACCAAAGAAAAGTAAATGTGAATGAAGGAATAGAAACAAATGATGATCTTGAGGCAACTTGCAAAGAAGGCTTGTTGAGACCATCGACTAGTGAGGCAGTGCAAGGCTTGCAAGTAGACTGTCGAACCTCAACCATGACAAGATGAAGAACCTGAGGCAACTTGTAGGGTGGACTTGCTTAGACTGTCAACCAGTGAGGTAGTACAAGGCTTGCAAGTAGAACACTGAACTAATTCAAAGAGAATAACTTGAGGTAGTTTTGCAGGGTGGACTTGAACATAATGCCAACCTTGAGGCAGTTGCAAGTGCCTATGGATAGATCGCTGAACCAATTCAAAGAGAAGAACTTGAGGCAGTTTGCAGGGTGGACTTGAATAAAATGCTGACCTTGAGGCAGTTGCAAGTTCCTGTGGATAGATTTTTGAACCAATTCAAGAAACAACTAATCAAAGTGAAGAGGCCCACTTTTCAAATAACCCTAAGAGTCTAATGCAGGGGCATCCGGAAGCATTCAGAACAATTGAGGCAATTGTCAATGATGCAGTGGAGTTCAATATGATGGATAGTTCAGTATATTGATGATTATAGGTTGTGGATTAAAGGGTTTGTTGTCAAGTATATCTAGTGTTTCCATGTTAAGTTTCAGAGGTCCACATGAAGATTTGATCGAGATATGAATATTTGTGTTCTGACAGTTGTTCAGTCGTTCTAGTTGGTGAACCTGAAAGAAGATGATGTGATTCTGGTAATTTAAGTTGTTAGAAATGTTTCTAGATTGTGTGTTTTTGGTCCACATTGATCGTTGTGCTCGCAATTGGTGATTTTCTTTTGTGAGTTCATGTTTTCTTGTTCTTGGCCGATAGGATGTTTGTAGAATGTTGTGGATCTTTGAGGAATAAATTTTGAAGGTGTTTCGTGTTTGAGGATGTTGTTTTGGGTCCTTGATTTATCATGGCCGACATTGGTTGGTTCACATTGTAAATTGTTTATTGTTTAAGGCTGACCTATTTGAGTTTGCACGTTATCTTACTAGCCATTGTATTTAGGCCGACATGTTAAGGGTTAGATGATTTGCGGATGATATAAATAGAAGAGTGAGGACAAAGAGAGAGAATAGAGAGATGACATAAGGGATATGGATCAATAAGGTGCTTGATAGCATGAAGTATGAAGCACGGTGATGAAGTATTTTGATCTGGAAGGATCTCAGAGTAGGAGTGGAGTAGAGCCAGAGGATTTGATGAAGATTGTTATCATTTAATTTATTTGTAATCCCTGGGCTATGACCTAGAATCTATTAAGCTCAAGAGGCATATGTAATGTGTTTTGAGATTACAATATAATGAGGAATGAGCTTTCAAGGCTGGGTTTTTCCCTATTAAGGTTTTCCTAAGATAAATCTTATGTCTTGTGTTCATAAATATCTTTTATATTTTTGTTGTATATCTGTTGTGATCATGGAGTAATTTAGGTTGCAAGGATGGACAGTCCTTAATTTGGCCCTCCTACCTTGGTTGCATTAGTATTCCATCAAGGTAATTGATGTAAGAGAACTTGATCCTAATGATCCAACAATTCTCTAAAAGGTATTTTAAATATTGTTGTTCTTATATACATACAAATGTTAGAAGTTTCAATGAATTAATTTACAAAAACCTAATATCTATTAAGTCGTAGTTGCACATTAGAAGATAAATCTACACTATTTAATATTGACTTGCAAGGAATTCTAATTCTACTTTGATTCCAAGACAATGAACATTCTTAAAATATTATTTTCTAGACATTAGTGAATTGATTCTATACATTTTCAATTTTTATATTTTATCATCAAATTAAAAACCAAATTCACATTTCCCTTTAATTAATTATAAAATTTATTCAATTTAATTATAAATAATTATAAATTAATTAATTAAAAATTAAACTATAATTTTTTAAGATATTAATGTTTACATCATATTTAATTTTATATTATATTTAATTAATATTTCCTATTTTGAAATGATCATAGCTTTGAAGTATGATTATATCACTTACAATATAAGAAATCTTCTTTTATAAAAAATATGTTTATATTTTTTAATAACATAAATTAATTATATTAAATAAGAAAATTTTATAATTAATTGTAAAAATAAATATTTTTAAAAAAATATAAATTAATAAAAAATTAATTGAATATATTAAGATTTGATACAATTATCAACAAAATATAAAAGATTTATTTATAATCTAATTTAATATAAAATAATTAATTAAAGAATTAAAGTAAAGGTTATCTATTTTCCTATCAAAAATATCTCTCATTCTGATAAAGAATTATATTCACACTCACAAATAAATATGGTAACAATAAGATTAAATAAATTTATTCTCTATTAAATCTTAAATCATGTTTAAAATTATTTTTTAATTAAATAATAATAGAATATTTATTTGATTAAAATTATTTAAGGATGAAAATGTCTTGAGTTTTTTTAGTGATTCAATTAGACTAGAATAATCTTAATGTTATTGTGGTTCTATGATTGATTAGTATATAAAAATAAATAATTACAAATTATTAGTGAATGTGTATAAAAATTATTATTTTTACAATTAAAAACAAATAAATATATTATTATATTATATTTTAAGATAATATATATTATTATTAATAATTATTTAACTATAATTTATTATTTATTGAATTGTTCATTCATTTAAATAAATTATCAAATACTTTTCTTAATACATTAAATAAAAAATAAATTATAAGACAATAGTAGTAAGCTTTTTTGGATTAAACTATGTTTTTTTATCATCAATGTTTGGAATCACACACTATGATCCATCTTCAAGATGAAAAGAGTTGTATGAGAGCAAAAATGGTTGATAGCAAACCAAATGAGTGAAAAAGATAGGGGAGGGGGGATGTTGCACATAGATCGAAATGAGAATTTTAGAAAAATAGAAAAAAGTAAAAAGATAAAGAAACCAAATTAAATAGAAAAAGAATAAGAGGGAAAATAAACCACTCAGCTAAGCAATCTAAAAGAAGACAACAAAACTAAGGATTAAACAAAAGGTAAGCAAAGTAAAAAGCCCATTTCAAACTCTTACAAAATAATATAAAAAAAAGAATAAATAAAATTCTAAAAGAGGGGGAAAAAAGTTTAAAAAGAAATATAAACGAAAACCTAAGATAGAACAAAAAAAATTGAAACAAAAATCAAGGAAATTAAAATACCCCTAGAAAGAGCAAAAAAATCATAAGCAAAGACAAACAATATAAATAAAATTAAGCAAACAATTGAAACAAAAATTATTAAACCAAATATCAACAAACTAAAATAAAATAATATAAATTGAAAAAAAATCAAAAGTAAAGAGAGATAGGCCAAAAAAGGAAATTGAAAAACTTAGAAGGAACCCAAAATAATAAGAAACCAAAAAACCAAAATAATAATACAACAAAGAGCCAAGGAAATAAAGTAAACAATGAAAACACAAAAGAGACCAAAAGATTTAAAGAATAAAAAGAAAACCTAGGAAAAACTAGAAGAAAAAGAAAAACAATTAAATTAAATTCTTATTGTAATATCCTAAGAGGTTAATCTTAAGAAGCAAAGAGAAAAAGAAAAGATGACGAGAGACAAAAATGGAAAAAGATCAAGAAAAAATCAAAAAATGAAATAAATTCAAAATAAACCAAAATTAGGTAAAAATGATTTGAAACAAAAAGATAATGGATAATTGAGCAAAGGATTAAAAGCAAGGAGAATTGAAGCAAAAAAATAAAAAATAAAACAAGAGAGAAGCCAAAAGAGAAAGGAAACAAATAATAAAGGCGGAACAAAAACAATTAAAAGAAGACAAAAGTCAAAGAAATTAAATAAGCAAAGAAAAAACAAAAGAAACCTAAAGTTTTATTAAAAAAGAAATAAAGAAAAAGAAAAACAAGAAAAACGAAAAGACCAAAGTGTTTATTAATCTTCTAGATTTTCAAAGTGAAAATGGAAAGAGAGAAGAAAGGGTGAGAGAAGAAGGAAGAGACAATGGTACAAAGAGAGAAAAGAGAGAAGAAGAGGGGAGAAACATTGGAAAGGAGAGAGAAAAGAGAGAAAAAAGAGGGAGAGCACAAAGGGGAAAAAGGGGGGGAGGAGCAAAGAGCAAGGTCCAAAAAGGGGGGGGACAAGGTAAAAAGGAAAGACAAGAAGAGACAAGGGTGAAGGGGAAGAATGGGGGAGGCCAGGGGGGGTTGGGGGTGGAGGGTTTGAGGTGAGCTAAAAGAGGTTTCCAAGAGGAACTCAAGATCCAACCATCATCTCGATTGAGATTCGTGGGGTGGTTATTGATCTCAATAGCTTCTTTGAGTTTCCTTTTGAAAAATTTGTTTTCAAGGGAGAGGATTTGAGTGGTTTCAAGGAAAATATGGTGTTTAGTGGAGGAAGCATGGTCCTCTAGGGCAGATTTTGTGACATGTTTGTGATTGATGTATGTGCTATGCTCTTTGATTTTGGTTTTGAAAGAGTGGCTAGTTTCACCAATGTAAGGGGTGCCACAAGAGCAAACAATTTTATAAACACCAAGATTAAGGAATATTCCCTTGGGGTCTTTTAGAGAGGGGATGTGGTTTTTTAAGGTGGAGAAGGGTTTGAAAGCACAACAAATTCCCTTTTTAGAAAGGATTTTAGAATTTTTTGAGAAATACCTTCAATGTAAGGGAGGGTGGCATTAGGGGGGATGGAGGGTTGGGGGGCCTTAGGGTTGGAGAAGAAATTGGATTTGACTTGGTTAAAAGTTCTAGATATTTGCTTGTTCTTGTAGCCATTTAGAAGGAAGACATGGCGAAGATGATCAAGCTCCTTGCTTAAATGATTTTCATCACAAATTCAAAAAGCCCTCAAGGTTAAGGTTTTAAGGATGCAAGTTTTTTGGGTAGGGTGGTGGTGGGAGGAAGAGTGAAGGTAGAGGTCGGTGTGGATGGATTTTCGGTAAACACTACGAGAAAGGGAACCATCTGAATTTTTTGTGAGCAGGATGTCAAGGAAAGGGAGTTGGTTATTAGACTCAATTTCTTTAGTGAAATATATGCAAGGGTTTAAACTATTAAGATGGGTGTGGAACAATTCAAGGTTCTCCAAACCATGAGGCCAACAAATATTGGTTTCATCTACATATCTCTTCCACCATTTTGGTTTGATGGGGAAGGAGTAAAGGGAAACTTCTTCAAAGTGCTCCATGTAGAGGTTAGCAATAATGAGAGAGAAAGGGGAACCCATTGCTACACCATCTACTTGTTCATAAATGACCCCTTGGAAAGAGAAAAAAGTGGACTTTAGGAAAATTTCAACCAAAGAGGCCAACTCATCATTACTCTTGCATCTAACAATCTCAATGGAGTCATGAAGAGGAACTTTGGTGAACAAGGATACCACATTGAAGCTAAACAAAATATCATTGTTATTTAAATTTTGGTCTTTGATAAAGACAATTTTCATGCCATTGTTGGTTAAATGCATATGCCTTACATTTTCTCTATTTTTGAGTCAAGATTATTTTCCCTCTAACTACAAGATATATTTTATGTGTACAGAAAAATAAGTCTAATAAAATTGCATAATAAAAGTAGTGCTAATATAATATAGAATAATAATAGAACAATATTAAAAAATCTTTATGACTAAAACATACAAGACAATAAAATTATTTTCTATTGCATGAAACTCAAGCATCCATATATACAATAATGAATCTCTTACTTAACATCTTTCATGTGTTTATATTAATAGACACATTGAAAGTGGTTTTACAAATTACATGAATCATGCAAAAGATAAACACGAGTGCTATCAATTAGCCCCATCTTGATTATTAGGCAGAAAATATACTAAACTTATCTCCAACATTCTCCCACTTGTTGAATAATTTACACAAGTCAAAAATATTTAAGTGTTAGTTAATTAGAAAAATTATGCACATTCATTTCTTGCACTACAAAATTTGTCAATATTCATAGCCTTTGTCAACAAATCAACAATATTTTTTTCATATTCCATTTTTTCCCAATAGTATCCACTTTTCTTCAACTATTTCTCTCAAAAAAAGATATTATACTCTATTATATTTTAATCAAGCATGATACAAAAGATTCTTGGCCAAACATATTACACTTTGCTTGTAATAGTCAATTATTTCCACCTTTTGCACGAAACCAACTATTAAGCACAATTGATGTACCCATATAACTTCCTTACATGCATGAGTTAATACTATATATTGTACCTTTATTGTAAATAATTCCACCAATGCCTTCCTTTTTCTCATCCATCTTATAGCTTCTTAAAAAGGAGTCAATGTACATAACCACTGGTAGATTGTATAATCTAAGGTGCCACATATATCTAAAACTCATTCTCATAGGAATCCAATTTTTCTTACCATATTTGGACATATATCTACTCACAATTTTCATTACATGTTCAAATTCAAGTCTAATCTAGACCATTGTGTACATGAGGCTACCAACAACACTAGCATAAAGAACGTAACACATTTCCTCTATTTCCTCTTCTATTTTAGGAAATTTTTCAAAAATAACTTTTTACTAATAGAAAATGGAGTGCTCATATATTCACTATCATGCATCCTAAATATGTACAAAATTATCTCCACTTTTTGCATGTAGCTATAGTTTTATACGATTACACAATTCTTTGTTAATGTTCATGCCTAGAATAAATTTCAAAACACCAAGAGCTTTCATGTCAAAATTTGAAGATAATTAAGACTTCACTAAATTGATCATTGTCATATTGTTATTAATTAATAAAATGAAATTTACATACAACTCTTGAGAAAAAATGTTTTACCTTTCTATTTAAAATACACATAAATTAACTTAGATACATTCTAGACCAAGTCTCGAAACATACTTGCCAAATTTTGATTTCATATCCTTGGTGATTGTTTAAAACAATCAAGTGGGTTTTTTATCTTACACATTAAGTCATCCTTACCTTTCAACTTACAACATTATAGTTGTGCAATGCAAATTTCTTCTTCAAGCTCACTATGTAAAAATGTTGTCTAGATGTTCATATGTTAAATTTCATCAACCATAGTTTAAAGAAATATCATCGAAGATAGTTTTATAATAAAAAAAATCTCCAAAAATAAATTTCTTGTGCCTAAGAGAATCCCTTTGCCACTAAATAATCTTTATAATTATCTATTTTTTATTTCATATTATACTTATTAAATAATCATTTGCAACCAACTATTTTTCTTCTGAGGTAATTAAACAAGGACCCAAGTCTATTTTTTTATCTAAGGACTACATTTATTCCTTTGTAGCCTCTTTCTAACGTTTTCTTTCATTTGATCCAATTGTCTCCTTAATAGTGTTGTATTATTCATCAATAGTAGATAAATTTAATAAATAAGATGCATAATACAAATTAAAATCTCTATGTAATACCTTTCTAATTTTCTTCTTACTCAATCCAATCTCTTCAAAACTAGAATATCTAGTTTTACGTCCTTTAAATTTGCATCCTTCAATTCTACATTTTATGGTTCTACATTATCTTAAAGTCAACTCATTCTTTGATTCATGTTGTGTATTTTTCTTTTTTAATTTATTTAAACATAGATTTAATCTCTTATGATTCAAGATGACTCTTCAAGTTCTTCCATTGACTTTTTCCCCTATTTTGGAGCCCTCTTTCATTATATAAAAACTAAACACATTTTATTTTCTATATTTCTAGGTTTCACGATTTCATTAGTATTATATCCCATTAATAAGAACTTTTCTAGTTTATAATTGTATAGGAGCGAATTTGCACCCCTTACGCAAATTCCCCTTTCACACACCCTCACCTTAGGAAATCAAATCTGAAAGCGAAATTCCACATCACCCAATTGCCTTCCATCCACTTGGCATTTGTCCTTTGTGTCGTTGACAGATATTTTTCGAGGACGAATGCATGGCACGCGAACATCCATGACAGATTCCTGCATCTGAAGTTGGCAAAGGCATTACACACCCGATTGGGGTTGACTTGTAATGTCCCTCTTCAACCAACCGACCTGAAAATGGAAAATTCTTCCTCATTCTTTCTTAAAATTCATTCATTCTCACTTCATTTCATCTCTTAGCAATTCAATTTCACTCTTTAGCAATTTTCCAGCATCCTCTCTTAAGCAAGATTCCAACACTTCATTTTTTAGCATTGCAGCAACATTTCAAGCTTCATCAACTCCACATTGCAAGTGTGAGGAAATCCATAGAAGTGTGGGCTTGGAGTCCTGTGAGACATCCCTTCATCACAGTTGTGGTTGTGGTGACTTTGCTAAGTCCATATCTCCTCCATTGGCTAGTGAGATTTTGGGTGGAGGTGGTAACATTTCACTCCTCTCCTTTGTGATTTGATAGAAGTAGCATAATATTGTTTGTAGTGCTCTTTTCTATTTCTTCTTCTACTTCATTGCTTTTTGGTTGTTCGTGGAGGTGGAAACACCAAAGCGGGGGTCTAACTGAGGCAGGCCCCCCCACAGCCCCAACAATTTTCCCCTTCTTGTGTGTGTAGGTGAACGTACGTGTGGAGCTAGCTAGAAAACTGGTGTTTTTGTGAGATTATCTTCATCACCCTAGCCTTTATATACTTTCTTTATCATCTTTGTCTCTATTTCTCATACTTTTCTTTTTTTCCCATCACAATCAAGTAGTTAGGCTGTAAGTAGGTATTTTGGTAGTTTTTGTTGTACTCATTTTTTTCTAAACGTATAGATGCCAATGCGCTAGAGAGATGCTAGGGTGTCACACTATTGTCCCAGAGCCACATTGCCATCCTTGGACAAAGAGCTATTTGAGGTGCAACACCAACTCCAAAAACTAGCTTTCCTAGCCCAAATCTAAGTTCAGGGTCTGTAGAGTGATAGAAGTATGTTATAGTGCTCATCATTCTCGATCCTTATCCCAAGACATCTTTTAGATTGAGGTAAGTTAGGGCAGCCCTTCGCTCTCAGCTCTCCAAGACCTAGAGCCTTGACGTGGTTGGTCCCCCTCTCTTACATTTTTGGTGAACTTGACGTGAACCATTTTGGTTCCATTTTGTAGTACTGAAGGCTCATTTCCTCATGTTTTAAGAGCATTGTAGGTGTGAGTGTTGTGAGGCCTTTCACCTTACAACCCAACCTATGACCCCTCGTAGGCATAGCTAGAAGGTTTTGTAAGTGTTGCATAACAAAGCCTTAGCTGGGTCACAGTTTGATTGTAAACCTTTGGTGAGCTTTATAAGAGTATCATTTGGTGTGTGATGGCCTCTTTCCTACATCTACCCATCCCCTCTACGTAGCTTGTGAGTAGTAGTCCAGGTATAACCTTCACCTCACAGGATATGTCGATGGGTTTTAATAGAGAACCATCTCCTCTTTATATACCTGTGTGAATCAACGAGAACATTGTAGCAGGTGTTCTTGTTAACTCGACGTATCAGCTGCATATCATCATCAAGGAGATTATTTTAATTAACTTCCTGCATAAAGATGGGTATGACACACTCATGAGCACCATCTGTATGCATAATGGACTTTCCATACCTCCCCTTGGTAGCATCATTTTTTCAGTCCCTGTCAAACCTAAATTTGTAAACCTATTGTTTGACATAATCTTGGGGTTTGAACTCTTTAGAGTGAAGTTGGGTATCCCTTGGTTAGTAGCTATGAATGCAGTTCCCTCGATTGTGCACAAATTTTTAAAATTTATTACTGAGGGTTTTGTGCATGTGATCCATGACACCAATTATAGACCACTGGTTGCATGTGGCAATTATTCTTTAGAACACTTTTGGCCTACACCTGTTGGTTCACTCCCACCTAGGAAGGACCTCTTGTACAAGACATATCAAAAGTATAAGAAAGGGCGCTTAACACCTATAGTGAGATACCCTTCATCACCTTATATCGTTTTGCATAGGGCCTATTTGAAAGCTAGCAGTGATTCCGCCAAGGCAGGTAGAAGGGAAGGAGAGAAGCGCTCTCAGGGTCCCTCTTCTTCCCCTTTCGTTGTTTAGCCTAGCGCTTCCTCTCGCACCATTGTGGTGCCATCAGATTTTGTTCCATGTTTTCGAGAGAATCCTATGGTGCTCGCTTGGTGAAAGACCAAGCATCCTACGTTTGAGCTTCCTATTCTGCCCACGGAGCCTAGGCCCATTCAATATGATAGAAGGAAGGGTCCTAGTGGGGAATCTTCTATGTCTCGGCCTTTGCGGCCTCCCACTGTTTTTGCTCCCAAGGTACTAAATGGGAAGAGGCCCGCTACCAAGGCACTAGAGTCAACTCCCCTCGTTGTTTCTCAACCTACTCCTATGCCTATTCAAGAGCCTATCCCTCCACTGAAAACAGTTGTAGTGGACACCCCTATGGCTAAGCAGGAGTCTTCTATCCCTTTGCAGCTCCTGACCTCTAGCATGAAAAGTCATAGAAACTGCCTTGTGCATGAGCACAAGCATCGACAAAAGGCTCTAGTGGATGAGTAGGTTACTTTGCAGAAGAAGGAAGACAAAATGATTTCCCCTGCTTCAGGATCTCTTGATGCATCCTCCTCTCTCCTCCCCTCTGCTTCTATTCAATCAAGTTCAGTCTTTCTTTTGGCTCCCGCTATGAGTGTAAGTGTGTCCGACCCCAAAAAGGTGTATGTTTTTATCACCCCCTTAGTTGAACCACCCCTATTGTTGTCCCTTTCGAACATCCCGCCATTCCCAAAACCTATGGATATGTTGAATACTTCGATGGTATCTTTCACAATTTTCTCCTCCTCTTCCTTTGTGCCTCTCACCTAGTCTGTGGGGAGTTCACATCCCCTGATGAAGTAGAAGGTAGAGGTTGGCCCCTCCAGCAATGGAGGGCATAATAATATCCCACCTTCTCCAAAGGGTGGTCCTATGGTAGCTTGTTTCATCTTAGTGATAGAACAAGTCACAACTTCCCCTAAGTTTTTCACTGCTCCCGAGTCACTCAGTGAGCCTAGCAGTGAATCTTAGGCATCGTCCTCCCCATCCATTGAGGTACAACATGGCACCCCTGTGAAGTGCATGTTCAACTCTCTAGATGAGGTCTTGGCCTTGTCAGTAATCTTCACAAAGTCACTAACCATAGCTCCACAAGAGCTGAGCAAAGAAGAACTTGCGAGGGCTTCTTCCTTAGCCCTTATTGCAGGAGGGTCGGAAGATCCTCCCCTTAATATTCCACCACTACAGGTTCATCTTCCTTCCCCTTATAATGATCTAGATTGGGAAAAAGATGACCTCTTGGCCAATGAGAGTTAGGGGGAGGCCTTTTCTTTATCTTTAGATTAGATGTGTGAGTGTTGTAATGTGTTCCTCCATACTTGTGTTATGCATTCCTAGATGACCCTTGTCACCCTTGTTGGTGCTTGGATATAGGAGTTATTTTGTGTTGTGAACCTTCTATCTGTGTCAACATTCTTCCATGTTTATGTTTGATTTTCAGAAATTTGGGAACAATGCAAAGTGTTGGGGCATTTAGGCCTCCCTTCCATGTTGACCGGATTTTTTTATTTTTTACTTTCTTTTCCATGCATTCTTCCTGATCTGGTGGGGATTGATGAACTTTTTCCTTGCACCATAGTTACCTATTATTTATATAAGCATGAGCAGATCTGACCCCTTGAAACCATATCCGCCTATGTCTTATGTTTGTGATTATTTTTCTTTCGCTCTTTTCCTAACTTTCTCTCTTCTTGCTTGAGTTGTCCCTTGCATGTGTGACCACACCACTTCTATGATACTTTGATTCTTAGAAAATGAATTTGTGGCCAACAAATTTTTTCTCAAGAATCTTTGCAACCGTTTTTCAAAAATCGCATTCACAACTTGGACCCCTTATGAAATGTGTTTCCTTCATCATGGGTTCACAAAGAAAGAGATTGAAAACTTTCCTTCAAGGAGGGAGCAACTTTTCCTAGAGGAAAAGCCTCCACCTTCCCCTCGTGAGGGGGAAGTTTCTTCCTTTCGAATTCCTTGATGAAGAGAACACATTTCAAAAGGATTCCTAGATGATGAATCGATTTGAGAAAAAACGTCTTTGTTACAGTTTCAAACAATGCATCCCTCAAGTGGACCCATTTTCTTTTGAAGGGTTCTTGAGGGACCCCCTTTGAAATCCTTCCAATTTTTTGATAGTTTGTGTGACTATCCACTTATTTTCCTGCATGGCTGCTTTGTTTTCTGACATGTTCTTGTTAACTAATTTAGCTTCTAGCTCAATCAAGTAGAACTGAGGTTTACATGATGATTAAAAGATAAAAGGTACACATTGATTTCTACTGAAGTTCCATTCATATTCACAGAAGTATTATCAAATAGATTGCAGTTCATTATGCAAATGTATACAAGAGAAATATTTCACAAATTTTTGCATAAATGTTGTTTTTATTGATAATTTCAAATGTATGGTGTCCCACATAAGCCGCAAGAATTACTATTTCAATACAGAATGAGAAATAAACTATATATTTAAAGATATAAAAGAAAAGATCATATGGAAAGAGTAGGGATCCGTCATTTCCTGAATGATGAACCCCACATTGAACTGTTACATCCTTGTACGACTTCTCGCTTGGCTGCTCCAAAAGTTGCTTTGCTACTACTTGAAATGCCTACATAAGATGAATAAAGTTGTGTTAGAGCTCAGGACCCATAATCTCCAATTATGCAGCATAAGTAAACATATAGTTCATTCTCATAAGGCATTGAAATAGTTTGCAACATCATAAGTATCAAGGAAAAGCAAAAGAGTATCATGTAACCATGAAACATCATTGGAAGATATTGGCTCTACTATTTTTATCTAACATGTTTGTTCACTATGTAGGTATAGGTGAAATTCTCATTGTTGGAGTGTTTTCATTTGATATGATGGCATGTGGAGTGAAATGGGCTCCCACAAGGGTTGAGAAAAGCATGCCACCCTCAGTTTTGAAGACGGATGAGAATGCAAAAGAATCACATTTATCAATTTGGAACAAATATCTTATCACCTATGATAGTGAGTTTTCCTCACTATCATAAATGGAAACATAATTTCTCAATTGGAACATAATAAAGGAAGAGCATTCATGAAATGAAGCTTTTATGTAAAGACTATTCAAAATGACAACAAGCTCATGCTCTTTGTCTTCACAATTGTATCATGTAGGAAAGTGATGAGTGTTCATGAAAAGACAACACCATTAAAGAGATAACATAAATCCTTCACGTAAACGAATGAGCAACCTGTGTGGTGATGAACAACATGTGAAGTTAAGTAGAGTGAATGCACACACCAAGATAGTCATATAAATGATATAGTAGTATGCAATGTATTAAATGGATAGTCACAAGCTAATCATGGGTGTATGTTTACCCTATCAAAGCATGACACTCTTGCAAGATATGATGCCTAAGAAGAAAAGCATAATGGAGAGGGCATCGTATTGTTTTTAAAGTAAAGAATGCAATCACATGATAGTGGCAGCCATTACTTGCATCAAAAGGAGATAAGCTATGGAATATTGCTCAAGGATAGTCATCCTCAATTAATAGAGGAAAATATGTTCATTCCAATGGCAGATCTTATAAGAAAAAGCATTGAGCACAATGAAACATGTGAAGGACAATCACCAAGTTTGAAATCATATACATCTTCACCGAAGGCATTATCTATAATATTTGAGGCTAGTGGGTCTTTTAGCTAACTTTTGGAGTAATTAATGATGTAGTATATGCAATTCCATATGGTGTTGTGTCAAAACCTAACATTTTGGTATGTTCTACTAATGGTTTGGAATGGTAAGTAAGGGTACTACTTTTGCAAAAGTGAGAGGATAGTTTGAAGACTAATTTCCAAGAGTATGAGGTCTGTAAAAGTATTTTGCTTCTCATAGTTTACAATAGTAGAAGAGAAAACAACAAGCTATGAAGAAAAGAAATGTGGTAGGATTTTCAACGGTCGTGATCTTCATATACTCATGAGAAGAAAAGACTGGTGACAATCATTAAGGGCATAGTGATTACAAGTTGTAGATCAATAGGTCTCTTTGAAAGCTTGTAGATAGAGGATGATCTTGTTGGAACTTGCAAACCTAGAGATCGTGTTGCAGTGGTGAAAATTTACAAGGAAATTCATAGAAAAGGTGAAGGTAGTTTTAATGAAACCTTTAGGAATATTATTGTTTCCAAGCCCCAACCCTTGATTTAGATGATGAGAGCAATAATGATTGTAGTAGGGCTATAGTTGAAGGGTAATTGATTCTTCTCAGTGCATCTGTTGTTGAGGAAAAACTACAAAAATGGGGTTCTTCAGTGCATTGACAAATTGGCACAAGCCAACATTAAGATCTTTTTCTGACTGGAGATAAGGTATATCATTGATATAGGGTTTGAAACCATGGCCTACTACAAAAAGAGGAAAACCCAAATGAGAATATGAGGGTCAAGCCCAGAATGAAGGTTTTCTTCTTTTTTAGAAGGTACAAGAAGATCGAGTATTTTCTAGATAAAATGAAAGTTGAATACAAAATGAAGAAAATGAAACCCAGATTGTTCATGGGTCGAGTACAAAAGGAACAAAATTTACAGAAGCAATGAATGGAGTAAAGGAAAATACACAAGGAAGGAAAGTAGCTCATCTTTTCCTGTACAGTAAAAGCCATAATATAAACTTTCATTTCAGGCTGAGTATATGAGTTTGAGTTTACACAAAAATGTATGAGAAACATACAGTAAATGAAAACTTTCACCATTTTTGTTGTACAAGACCGAGCATGAAGAGAAAGAGATCTGCATATAAAAGCTCTAGAAAAACCTTCAATAGCTTAACCATGGTGGTGCTCAAAAGCACAGTGAAATGAAAGATTGAAAATGAAAGAGAAGATTGCTTACCCACGTGGTTTCAAGCATGTTTTTTGCATTGAAAACTCCCAGAAGCCTGAGTCAAAACCTCAACACTAGATGAAACCCTTGATGGTGGCTCGATGAAATTTCTAGAAAGTTGCTAAGTGAAAAATGAAATGTGAAATTGTGTTTGGTCGCGATTTTTCTTTAGGGTTTCTTTTTTCCCTACAATTTAGCCAACAGCCTAAGGCATTTTTTCCTTTCTTTTTAACTTTTACAATATAATTTATGTCCCCTTTGCATTATGCTAGGTGTCTAAAGTGTCACTTTAAGACTTACGTTTTTTGCATTGACTCACCAAGGCATGGTCGAATCAGCCTTTATATTTGCACCAAAGGTATAATGTAAAGCATTTTTGAAATGGTAATTTATAAAGCATTTTAATTAGTTTTATTTATTTGTGCAAAATAAAGATAGGAGGCATTCGTTTTTCAAGATTAAGTCAAAGGGATATGGTTGGAGGTTTATTGTTTATGCCAAGCATATAGGGGAGGTTGGAGGAAGTTGATAGACAAGTGCTAGGAATATAGGGTTGTTTTGACTTAGTTTAAAGCATTTTAGGGAGCTTTTATGATGGGTAAGGTCATGTTTTGACCTTTTCTTCACTTTGGACTCATTTTGGAGGGAGTTTGGGAGCTATTTTCTAGGATTTTTGGTTATGCATGACCAAAGGGTTTTGGGTTCCTATTCTGGTGCAACTGATTAGAAAAGCATATAATAACTTCATTATTCATTTGTGAAGTTAGTTTTGATTATTATATTTTTTCTAATTTGTGACTTTTGAAGTTCTTTGTAGAAAAAGATTGTATTTGGTAACTCATTTTGACATGTATACCAATTTACACCTTGGAAATCAATAAAGATAAGCATTTTTTCTTCTCAATTTTTTGGTTCTATTGTGTGCATTTTGGTGATTGATGCAATTACTTGTGAAATTACTTCATTCATTGTAGTTGAGTCTCATTAGTGGTACCTTTGTGCAGAAAGTGTGTGTATTTTGTAGGTTATGAGTTGTGTTGGAGTGCAAATAGTTCAAGTTGTGAAAATTTTATTTCCTTCTAGGATTATGCATTATTTCCTCCTCATGAAATACTAATGAAAAAGCATATAGAAGTGAGTTGTGCAAGTCAAGTTGTGTTGTTGATTAAACTATTTACAAGTTGGTTTTACAGGTTTAGTTAGTGTTTTAGTGCATCACTTTTAGAATTTAGTCTTTCATTTTATGTTTCCCTCTTACCCTTTCCTCTACAAATCATTAGTTTAGTTAGTTTTAGGTGAGTACCATAAGAGCCAACTTTCTCTAAAGGTTCTTTTCTACTTTAGGTGACTCGCAACCTTAGAAAAGTTCCCATGTTTCTCCAATATGCTAAGTTATGCAACTTAGTAGGGGTGCACTATTAGGAGACAACAGATTTTTGGCACGCCTGGTGGGACAAATGTGATGAACTTTGCATCACAGTATTGAGAAATTTGGTGTTTTTCTCAGTATTATTAGCCTTTGGAGGTAGTATGAACAACACCATGTTGACTCCAATTGTTTATCAGTTGGTTTCAGTAGTTCGAATACCTGCAACTAAATGAGGTTGGTGCTACTCTTTAGTTTTTATCATTTGAAGTACTTTCTCAGACCTGGAGACTCTAATTGGTTTTTTGACCCACTTTCTAGTGTTTCAAGACCTTGTTGTCTATTATCAATCTAATTTTCCTATCTAGACTTGCCTATACTTTATGTTTTATCCTTGCAATGTCTAATCATCACCATCATTATGGTTACCCTCCTCCATACCATGAAATTTTAGGCTTTTGGCCTCCAAACACCCTTTTTCCTCATTACAGTCATACTACTCTTGCTCAACCTTCCTTGCAGCATGTTTATACCCATACCAGACCTTGTGAAACTGATCCTACTTTGAACCAACCTTGTACTCTCCCTAGTCAGTCTCAAATTTCTAACAACATGGATAATGATTTAAGTAGCATCAAGGAGATATTGCTACAATTTCAAAGGGAAATGTTAGACATAGATAGAGAAAACGAGTATAACATGCAACAAGAGGAGCAATCCTATCAAGATTTTTGTCATTAGAAAGAGGTGGAGGCACAAAGGTATGAACAAGAGTTGCTTGCACAAAAAAGGAAACATGAGGAAGAGCTTGCAAGAGAGTTGGAGACAAAAGAAGAACAGAATAAATGTTTGTTTTCCCAGAAGTTGGAAACTCAATCAGCCCTTTCATTTCCAAATTCATTTTTTGAAAAAGGAATTCCTATGTTCAATACAATATGCTTCATACAAAATGAACCTATACTTGAGCAGGTTCAGCCTACACCCTCTCAAGAGCAGCTTTCTCCAAAGCTTGTTCAACCTCAAGAGCCTCAAGAAAATTAGACTTCTTGTTAGAGTATAATTAGCCCATCCATATATGCACTCATTGATGTTTCAATTTCTCAATAATCAAATTGTAGATCAAGAAAAAGAGGTGCTTATAGAGAAAGAAACAAATCTTTTAGTTGTTATTATGTTTGAAAAAGAGCTTGAAAATGATAAATTAAATATGATAACAGAGGTAAATGAAGTTGTAGATGAAGATCAACAAAATCTAGAAGTACAAATGATTGATAGTTTTCAGATTCTCACTAATTTGTTTGATGAATTGTCATTTTTTGTGAATGAAGAAGAGGTTGAAATTTAGATCATAGTCATGTCAACTACAGAATAGCATGAAGTAGTTTAACAAAGTTGCAACAAGGTAATAAATAGCCCACTCCCACAAAAAAATGAAAATGAGATTGAAGAAGACTATTTTTGGGATGATCTTGAAACTTTTGTTTCAAATTTAGATGTCAAACAGTCATCTTTTGAAGGATAAAATGTGGGATAGTAGGTTGAAGAGGAAAAAGAGGGTCTTGAAACTCAAGATTTGACTGATTTATTTGTTGAACTTCCTTTAACTGTTAGTATTGAGAAAGAAAATGTATGTGAGCTAACAAAATTGGCAAGTTGTGATTAGTCAGAGCATGAAAGTGGCATTTTTAGAATACTGATCCATCAACAAATAAATGAGGACTGCTTGGTTGTGGAGGATCACGAGGTTGAAGGCATGATTCAACCAAAGCAAGAAATAGTTGTGGTTAAGGAGATAGTTGATAAGAGTGAAACCAACAAGAGCAGTTCCAAATTCGTCTTATCAACAAGATGTCCAATTAAATATGTTGCTAGAGTGGAGGCCAATAGGAAGATTCCTATCATGCTTGCACCCAAGCATGAAGGTGCAGTTGAAGAGGAGCATATTGAAGTCACTTTTCCACCTCAAGGAAGTAGTGATTATATTCCATATGTAAAGGTTGGTGAGCTTGTATATGTTTTTCAAGCTATGGTGCAGTTTTTTCTTGGCCTTTTGTCCATTGTTCATTTTCATATAGTTGTCCAAAATCATGTAAAGTATTGTATATTTTATAGAAAAGGCATCTATTTCACCCAACTAGTGAATGGTTTCATTTGAGTTAGTGTCTTTCTTGGTTAGTGAAAAGTAGGATTAGTTTTCATTTCCTCTAAGTGTTGTTTTGCACAATTAGTCAGTTTTTTCTGAGTCTTTTGGTAGGATGAATAATATTTGAAGGTATTATATACTATTTTGATGAGTTACAGTGGTATGCAAGATTGTTTCTCAAGTCTTGTCAGGTTCCTATTGACTTTGTGCCCAATGGAAAAGTTCAAACAATTGGTCAGGATGTTTAGCTAGCAAAAATTTAGCAGATGTCGCCAAAAATGTTACTTGATTTAGCTACCAACTCAATCAGGTAGAGTTGAGGTATTACATGATGATTAAAAGATAAAAGGTACACATTGATTTCTATTGAAGTTCCATCCATATGCATAGAAGCATTATCAAATAGATTGCAATTCATTATGCAAATTTATTCAAGAGAAATATTACACAATTTTTTGCATAAATGTTGTTTTTATTGATAATTACAAATGTATGGTGTCTCACACAAGCTATGGGAAAAACTATTTCAATACAAAATGAGATATAAACTATACATTTTAAGATATAAAAGAAAAGAGCATATGGAAAGAGTAGGCATCTGTCATTTCCTGAATGACGAACCCCAGGTTGAACTGTTGCATCATTGTCCAGCTTCCTACTTGGTTGCTCTAGAAGTTGCTTTGTTGCTGCTTGAAATGCCCGCATAAGATGAAGAAAGTTGTGTTAGAGCTTAGGACTCATAATCTCCACTTATGCAACATTAGTAAACATATAGTTCATTCTCATAGTTTTCAACATCATAAGTATCAAGGAAAAGTAGAAGAGTATCATCAAATCATGAAGCATCATTGGAAGCTTTTGGCTTCACTGTTTTTATCTAACATGTTTGTTCATTGTGCAGGTATAGGTGAAATTATCATTGTTGGAGTGTTTTCATTTGATATGATGGCATGTGGAGTGAAATGGGCTCCCATAAGGGTTGAGACCAGTATGTCGCCCTCTGTTTTGAAGAGGGATGAGAATGCAACATAATTGCTCAATTGGAACATAATAAAGGAAGAACAGTCATGAAATGAAGCCTTCATGTAAAGACTATTCAAAAGGACAAAAAGCTTATACTCTTTGTCTTCACAATTGTATCATTTAGGATAGTGATGAGTGTTCATGAAAAGATAGTACCATGAAAGAGATAACAAAATTCCTTCAGGCAAAGGAATGAGCAACCTGTGTGGTGATGAACAACATGTGAAGTTAAGTAGAGTGAATGCACACACCAAGACAATCCTATAAATGATACAGTAATATGCAATGTATTAAATGGATAGTCACATGGCAATCTTGGGTGTATGCTTACCCTATCAAAGCATGACACTCTTGCAAGATATGATGCCTAAGAAGAAAAGCATAATAGAGAGGGCATCACATTGTTTTTAAAGTAAAGAATGACATCACATGGCAGTGGCAGCCATTACTTGCATCAAAAGGAGACAACCTATGGAATATTACACAAGGATAGTCATCCTCAATTAACAGAGTAAAATATGTTCATTCCAGTGGCAGAGCTTATAAGAAAAAGTATTGAGCACAATGAAACATGTGAAGGACAGTCACCAAATTTGAAATCATATACATCTTCATCGAGGGCATTATCTATAATCTTTGAGGCTAGTGGGTCTTGAAGTTGTCTTTTGGAGTAAGTAATGATGTAGGATATTGCAATTTTATATGGTGTTGTGTCAAAACCTAACATTTTGGTATGTTCTACTAATGGTTTGGAATGGTAAGTAAGGGTACAACTTTTGCAAAAGTGAGAGGATAGTTTGAAGACTCATTTCCAAGAGTATGAGGTCTGTAAAAGTATTTTGCTTCTCATATTTCACAGTAGTAGAAGAGAAAACAAGCTATGAAGAAAAGAAATGCAGTAGGATTTTCAACGGTCATGATCTTCATATACTCATGAGAAGCAAAGATTGGTGACAGTCATTAAGGGCATAGTGATTACAATTTGTAGATCAATAGAAGTCTCTTTGAAAGCTTGTAGATAGAGGATGATCTTGTTGGAACTTGCAACCCTGGAGATTGTGTTGCAGTGGTGAAAATTTACAAGGCAATTCATAGAAAAGGTGAAGGCAGTGTTAATGAAACCTTTAGGACTGTTATTGTTGCCAAGTTCCAACCCTTGATTTAGATGATGAGAGCAATAATGATTGCAATAGGGCTACAATTGAAGGGTAATTGATTCTTCTCAGTGCATCTATTATTGAGGACAAACTACAGAAAGGGTTTCTTCAGTGCATTGATAATTTGGAACAAGCTAGCATTAAGATCTTTTTATGACCTGAGATAAGGTATAAATATCATTGATATAGGATTTGAAGCCATGGCCTGCTACAGAAAGAGGAAAAACCAAATGAGAATATGAGGGTCGATCCCAAAATGATGGTTTTCTACTTTTTCAAAAGGTACAAGAAGATCAAGTATTTTCTAGATAAAATGAAAGTCAAATACAAAATGAAGAAAATGAAACCCATATTTTTCATGGGCCGAGTACAGAAGGAACAAAATTTATAGAAGCTATTAATGAAGTAAAGGAAAATACACAAGGAAGGAAAGTAGCTCATCTTTTCCTATACAATAAAAGCCAAAATATAAACTTTCATTTTAGGCTGAGTATATGAGTTTGAGTTTACACAAAAAATGAATTTACACAAAAATACATGAGAAACATATAGTAAATGAAAACTTTCACCATTTCTTCTATACAAGACCGAGCATGAAGAGAAAGAGATCTGCATATAGAATCTCCAGAAAAACCTTCAATAGCTTAACCATGGTGACGCTCAAAAGCACAGGGAAATGAAAGATTGCAAATGAAAGAGAAGATTTCTTACCCACGCGGTTTCAAACATGTTTTTTGCATTGTAAACTCCCAAAATCTTGAGTCAAAACCTCAACACAAGGTGAAACCCTTGATGGTGGCTCAATGAAATTTCCAAAAATTTGTTGAGTGAAAAATGAAATGTGAAATTGTGTTTGGCCGCGGTTTTGCTTTAGGGTTTCTTTTTTCCATAAAGTTTGGTTGACAATCTAAGGCACTTTTGCCTTTCTTTTTAATTTTTGCAATATAATTTATTTCCCCTTTGCATTATGCTAGGTTTCTAAAGTGTCCCTTTAAGACATATGCTTTTTGCATTGACTCACCAAGGAATGGCCGAGTCATCCTTTATATTTGCACCAAAGGTATAGTGTAAAGCATTGTTGAAATGGTAGTTTATAAACCATTTTAATTAATGATATTTATTTGTGTAAAATAAAGATAGGAGGCATTGGTTTTTCAAGACTAAGTCAAAGGGATATGGTTGGAGGTTTATTGTTTATGCCAAGCATATAAAGGAGGTTGGAGGAAGTTAACAGAAAATTGCCAAGAATATAGGGTTGTTTTGACTTGGTTTGAAGCATTATAGGGAGCTTTTATGATGGGTAAGGTCATTTTTTACTTTTTCTTCACTTTGGATTCATTTTTGAGGGAGTTTGGGAGCTATTTTCTAGGCTTTTTGGTTATGCATGACCAAAGGGTTTTGGGTTCCTATTTTGGTGCAACTGATTGGAAAAGCATATAGTAACTTCATTATTCATTTGTGAAGTTAGTTTTGATTATTATCTTTTGTCTAATTTGTGACTTTTGAAGTCCTTTGCAAAAAAAGACTTTATTTTGTAACTCACTTTGACATGTATACCAGTTTACACCTTGGAGATCAATAAAGATAATCATTTTGTCTTCTCAATTTTTTGGTTCTATTGTGTACATTTTGGTGATTGATGCAATTACTTGTGAAATTACTTCATTCCTTGTAGTTGAGTCTCATTAGGGGCACCTTTGTGTAGAAATTATGTGTATGTTGTAGGTTATGAGTTGTGTTGGAGTGCAAATAGTTCAAGTTGTGAAAAGTTCCTTTCCTTCTAGGTTATGCATTATTTCCTCATGAAATACTGATGCAAAAGCATATAGAATTGAGTTGTGCAAGTCAAGTTGTGTTGTTGATTAAACTTTGTACAAGTTGGTTTTATAGGTTTAGTTAATATTTTTGTGCATCACCTTTAGAAGTTAGTCTTTCATTTTATGTTTCCCTCTTACCCTTTCCTCTGCAAAATCATTAGTTTAGTTAGTTTTAGGTGAGTACCATAAGAGCCAACTTTCTTTGTAGGTTATTTTCTGCTTTAGGTGACCCACAGCCTTAGAAAAGTTTCCATGTTTCTCCAAAATGCTAAGTTTCACAACTTAGCAGGGGTGCACTATTAGGAGACAACATTTCTATCTATGGATTAACATGTCACTTTCCAGGCACGCCTGTAAAGCCGCTTTCTAATTCGACTCTGCGGAGTCCCCTTCTTTGGGTTTCCTCCATGTGAGAGATCTTGGGGGATGCCTCCTTGTAGGTTTGCAGGCTTGTGAGGTGCTTACATCTCTGGGCTTCCTTCATGTGTGAGATCTTGGGGGTCACCTTCTTGCAAGTCTACAGGCCTATAAGGCGCTTACTTCACAGGGCTTCTTTCATGTGAGATCTTGGGGGTTGCCTCCTTGCAAGTCTGCAGTCCTGTGAGATGCTTTCATCCGACGGGATTCGTCCATCATTAGTCTGAGGGCCTTCAGTGTACTTTGTGCAACTTCATAGTTTTGTGGGGCTATGGAGTCCTTTCTTTGAAACTCCTCAAGGAGAGTACCTATGGAGTCCTTTGTCGGTCCTGCACTTTCAAGTTTGCAAGATAACGGTTTACTTCCTTGATGGTTCAGGTATAAATTTCTAACCCTACTAAATCTTCAAACTACTTTACCAAAGCACTCATCAGTACTTGTGCTCACTAAAGTGGGGGAAAAATGTATAGGAGCGAATTTTCACCCCTTACACAAATTCCCCTTTCACACACCCTCACCTTAGAAAATCAAATCCGAAGGCAAAATTCCACATCACCCAACTGCCTTCCATCCACTTGGAATCTTTCCTTTGTGTCGATCAAAGATATTTATCAAGGACAAATGTGCGACATGCGGACATCTGCCCGACGCGTTGTCGTCCTTAACAGATTCCTACGTCTAAAGCTGGAAGAGGTGTTACACATCCGATTGGGGTTGACTTGTAATGTCCCTCTTCGACCAACCGACCTAAAATGGTAGATTCTTACTCATTCTTCCTTAAAATTCATTCATTCTCACTTCATTTCATCTCTTAGTAATCCAATCTCACTCTTTAGCAATTTTCTAGCATCCTCTTTCGAGCAGCATTCTAGCACTTCATTTTTTAGCATTGCAACAACATTTCAAGCTTTGTCAACTCCACACTGCAAGTGTAAGGCAAGCCATAGAAGTGTAGGCTTGGAGTCTTGTTAGACATCCCTTCATCATAGTTGCGGTTGTGGTGACTTTTCCAAGTCCATATCTCCTCCATTGGATAGTGAGATTTTGGGTGGAGGTGGTAATGTTTCACTCCTCTCCTTTCCGATTTGATAGGAGTAGCCTAATATTGTTTGTAGTGCTCTTTTCTATTTCTTCTTCTAATTCATTGCTTTCTGGATGTCCGTGGAGGTGGAAACACCAAAGCGGGGGTCTGACTGAGGCAAGCCCCTACAAAGCCCCAACAATTTTCCCCTTCTTGTGTGTTTAGGTGAATGTAGATGTGGATCTAGCTAGTGAACTAGCACTTTTGTTAGATTATCTTCATCACCCTAGCCTTTATATACTTGCTTTATCATCTCTATATCTATTTCTAGTACTTTCTTATTTTTTTTCCCATCACAATCAAGTAGCTAGGTTGTAAGTAGGTCTTTTGGTAGTTTTTGTTGCACTCGCTATTTTCTATCTATACGGACGCCAACACGTTGCACTATCGTCCTAGAGCCACGCTACCATCCTCATACAAAGAGTTGTCTGAGGTGCAATATCAACTCCAAAAACCAACTCGCCTAGCCCAAAGCTAAGTTCTAGGTCTATAGAGTGATAGAAGTACCTTATAGTGCTCATCATTCTTGATCCTTATCCCAAGGCATCTTTTAGAGTGAGGTAAGGTAGGGAAGCCCTCTGCTCTCGGCTCTTCATGACCTGGAATCTTGACGTGGTTGGTCCCCCTCTCTTACATTTTTGGTGAGTCCAACATGAACCATTTTGGTTCCATTTTGCAGTACCGAAGGCTCCTTTCCTCGTGTTCTAGGAGCATTGTAGGTGTGAGTGTTGTGAGGCCTTTCACCTTATAACCAAACCTATGACCCCTAGTAGGCATAGCTGGAAGGTTTTGTAAGTGTTACGTAACTAAACCTTAGTAAGGTCACACTATGATTGTAAACCTTTGGGGGGATTTGTGAGAGTATCATTTGGTGTGTGTGATGGCCTCTAATTTCTTGCATCTGCCCATCCCCTCTGCACAACCTGCAAGTAGTAGTCCAATTATAACCTTCACCCCATAGGATTTGTCGATGGGTTTTAATAAACCATCTCCTTTTTATATCCCTGTGTGAATCAATAGGAATAATGTAGCAGCTGTTCTTTTTTACCTAACATCTTAGGTGAATATCATAACCAAGAAGATTATGTTAATTAACTTCCTGCATAAAGATGGGTATGACGCATCTGTGAGCACCATCCATATGCATAACGAACTTTTTCTACCTCCCCTTAGTAGCATCATTTTGTTAGTCCTTTTTAGACCTAAACCTATAAACCTATTGTTTGGTGTAATCTCAGGCTTAGAACTCTTCAGAGTGAAGCTGGGTATCCCCTAGTTATTAGCTATGAATGCAATTCCCTTGGTTGTGCAAAAATGTTTGAAATTTATTCATGAGGGTTTCGTGCATGTGATCCATGACACCGTTTTTAGACCTTTGATTGAGCATGGAAGATATTATTTAGATCACTTTTTTCCTGCACCCATTGGTTTGTTCTCGCCTAGGAAGGACCTCTTATACCGAACATATCTAAAGTACAAGAAAGGGTGCTTAATGCCTAAAGTGAGATACCCTCCATCACCTTATGTCCTTTTGCATAGGGCCTATTTGAAATTTGTCAGTGATGTTGCCAAGGCACGTAGAAGGGAAGGACAGAAGCACTCTCAGGGTCCCTCTTCTTCCCCTTTGGTTGTTCAACCTAGCACTTCCTCTCGCCCCATTGTGGTGCCATCAAATTTTGTTTCGCATTTGGGAGAGAATCCTATGGTGCCCATTTGGAAAAATCCCAAGCGTCCTTTATTTGACCTTCTTGATCTGCCCACAAAGCCTATGCTCGTTTCATATGGTAGAAGGAAGGGTCCTGGTGGGGAATCTTCTATGTCTTGGCCTTCACGGCCTCCCACCGCTTCTGCTCCCAAGGTAGTAAATGGGAAGAGGCCAACTATTAAGGCACTAGAGCTGACTCCCCTCGTTGTTTCTCAACCTACTCCTCCTTCTCCCATTTAGGAGCCTTTCCCTCTACCAGAAACAACTGTAGTGGACACACCTATGGCTAACCAATATTCTTTCGTCCCTTCACAAATCTTGACATCTAGCTCAAAGAGTCCCAAAAACTGCTTTATGCATGAACGAAAATTCCATCAAAAGGCTCTAGCGGCTGAGTAGGCCACTTTGCAAAAGAAGGAATAGGAAACCACTGCCCCTACTTCGGGGCCTCCTGATGCGTCCTTCTGTCTCCTCCCCTCTGCTTCAATTCAATTGAATTTAGTCTCGCTTCCCACTCCCATTGTAAGTGTAAGTGTGCCCCAAAAAGGTGCAGGTGTTTATCGCCTCCTCAGCTAAGCTACCTCTGTTGATGTCCCTCCCAAACATCCCACCATCACCGAAACCCATATGTCAAATGCTTTTGTGGTATCTGTCATGGTTTTCTCCTCCTCTTCTTCTATGCCTCTCACCTCATCCGTGGGGATTTCACATCCCCCAATGAAGTAGAAGGTAGAGGTTGGCCTCTCCAACAATGGAGGGCATAAGAGGATTCCAACTTCTCCAAAGGGTGGTCTTGTGCTAGTTTTTTCTGTCCTAGTGACGAAGCAAGCCCTGACTTCTCCTAAGTTTATCACCACTCCTGAGTCACTTGGTGAGCCTAGCGGTGAATCTCAGGCATTTTCCTCCTCATCCGTTGAGGTACAACATGGGACCCCTATGAAGTGCATGTTAAACTCTCTAGATGAGGTCACAACCTTGTCGGAAATCTTTGCAAAGTCGCTAACCATAGCTCCACAAGAGCCAAGCAGAGAAGACCTTGCAGGAGCTTCTTCTTTAGCCCTTGTTGCGAGAGGGTTGGAAGCTCCTCCCCTTAATATTCCATCAGTGTAGGTTTGTCTTCCTTCCCCTTATAATGATCTAGATTGGGAAGCAAACAACCTCTTGGTCAATGAGTGTCAAGGGGAGGCCTCTTCTTTATCTTTATATTATATGTGTGAGTGTTGTAATGTGTTCCCCCGTACTTGTGTTATGTGTTCCTGGATGACCCTTGTCACCCTTATTGGTGCTTGGATATAGGAGTGGTTTTGTGTTGTGAACCTTCTTCTATTTGTATCATCATTATTCTTCCATGTTTGTGTTTGATTTTTGGAAAATTGGGGATGATGCAAAGCATTAGGGGCATTTAGGCTTCCCTTCCATGTTGACCTAATTTTTTATTTTTTACTTTATTTTTTGTGCATTCTTCTTGATCTGGTGGGGATTGATGATCTTTGTCATTTCACCATGGTTACCTATTATTTATATAAGCATGAGCAGATCTAACCCCACGAAACTAGATCCCCCTTTGTCTTTTGTTTGTGATTATTTCTCTTTCGCTCTTTTCTTATCTTTCTCTCTTCTTTGCTTGAGTTTTCCCTCACATATGTGACAACGCCACTTCTATGATACTTTGATTCTCAGAAAATGCATTAGTGGCCAATGAATCTTTTCTCAAGAATCTTTGCAACCTTTTTTTCAAAAATCACATTCACAACTTGGAACCCTTACGGAACATGTTTCCATCATCATAGGTTTGCAAAGAAAGAGCTTGAAAAATTTCCTCCAAGGAGGGAGCAACTTTTCCTGCGAGAAAAGCCTCAACCTTCCCCTCGTGAGGGGGCACTTTCTTCCTTTTGAATTCCTTGATGAAGTTGTAAGAGAGGGGGAACAACCACATTCAAGGCCCCAAGTCATGGAGAGCCAAGAGCAGAAGGTTTCCCTAACTTACCTCAGCTTAAAGGGGTGTTAGGAAATGCAAGACAAGAATGATGAGGACTATAAGGCCCTTCGATCACTCTATAGACCCAAAACTCAGAATGGGGTTAGGCAAGCCAACTTTTGATTTCAACACTGTGCCTCAAGAAGCTCTTTTCCTTAGGATGAAAGCACGGTTCTGGGACGACAACGCTGCACATTAACATCTCTCAAGTGCGCTAGTGTCTATACGACCATAGGACTAAAGAGACAAGGTTAAACATAGGAAAACAGACTAATAACCTAGCTAGTGGTTTTTAGGAGAACAAAATAACACTATCAAATATGAAATGTATAGACGAATGTGATAAAGTAGGTAGATTAATGCTAGGGTGACAAGAATGATCTCACAGAAAATCCTATTTGTTAGCTACCTCTGAGAATACTTTCACCTCCATAGACAGCCAAGTTTGTGATAATGGAGAAATATATGATAAAGAGAGAAATGAAGTAAAGAACACAAAAGCACTACAAAAACAGTAGGGTGCTACCCACCAAATCATAGAGGGGAGGAGTAGAAAGCTTACCACCTCCACCAAGAGCTCACTAGCTAATGGAGGAGAAAATGAGAGGACTCAAGCCTCTGCTACAATGGTGTTTGTTCCACAATTGCTCTACAGAGTTGACAGAGTGTTGTTGCTACTGCTATGGAATGCAAAGTGTTGCTTGAAGGCTGAAAGTGCAAGAAGTGAATGCTAGAATGCTTGGAGAGATCAAGTTAAGTGCTTAGAAGGATCTTTAGAAGATACAAACAGATGAAAAGCATGTAGAAGGAGTGAATTTGAAGGAGAGAATAAAGAAAACGGCCATATTCGGGTCAGTTAGTCGAAGGGGGTGTTACAAATCAACTTCCAATGGGAAGAGTAATGCATCTATAGGCTCCAAACACAAGAATCTACCAAGGATGTAAGCAAGTCACACAGACATATGTGTTTTGCACAGGTGTCCCCAGTAGTTATTCCTCTACCAACACACAAAATGGCCGCCAAGTGGAATGAAGGTAACAGGCTTATGTGGAATTTAGCCTTTGAATTTGGTTTTCTAAAATGAGGAAGGAAAAAAGGGGAATTTGCATAATGGGTGAAAATTCTCTCCTATACAGAAGTGAACACCTTTTGAAAGGATTCCTAGATGATGAATCGATTTGAGAAAACACGTCTTTGTTTCACTTTCAAACAGTGCATCCCTCGAGTGGACCCCTTTTCTTTTGAAGGGTTCCCGAGGGAGCCACTTTTAAAGCCTTCCAATTTTTCAATGGTCTGTGTGACTGTCCACTTATTTTCCTGCATGGTTGCTTTGTTTTCTTACATGTTATATCTATAGATTAATATGTCGCTTTATAGGCGCGCTTGTAAAGCAAATTTCTAATCCAACTCTATGGAGTCCCCTTCTCTGGGTTTCCTCCATGTGAGATATCTTGGGGGATGCCTCCTTGTAGGTCTATGGGCCTCTGAGGCACTTAGATCTCTAGGCTTCCTTCATATGAGAGATCTTGGGAGTCGCCTTCTTGTAGGTCTTTGAGCCTGTAAGGCACTTACTTCATGAGGCTTCCTTCATGTGAGAGATCTTGGGGGTTTCCTCCTTGCAGGTCTGCGGACCTGTGAGATGCTTTCATCCTACAACATTTGTCCGTCGTTGGTCTAAGGACCTTCGGTGTAATTTGTGCAACTTCATAGTTTTGTGGGGCTATGGAGTCCTTTATTCAAAACTCCTTAGGGAGAGTACCTATGGAGTCCTTTGCCTGTCTTTTGCTTTCAAATTCGCCAAATCACGGTCTTCTTCCTCGACAATTCAAGTATAAATTTATAACTCTACTAACTCTTCAATTTACTTTACCAAAGCACTCATCAGTACTCATGCTCGCTAAAGTGGGGGAAAAATGTATAGGAGCAAATTTTCACCCCTTACGCAAATTCCACATTCACACACCCTCACCTTAGAAAATCAAATTCAAAGGAAAAATTCCACATCACCCAACTGCCTTCCATCTGCTTGGCATCTGTCCTTTGTGTCGATGAAAGATATTTGTCGAGGACAAATGCACGGTGCACAGACATTTGCATAGCATGTTGTCATCCCTGATAGATTCCTACATTTAAAGCTAGCAGATGCATTACACACCCAATTAGGGTGGACTTGTAACGTCCCTCTTCGACCGACCAACTCAAAAATGGGAGAATCTTCCTCATTCTTTCATAAAATTCATTCATTCTCACTTCATTTCATCTCTTAGCAATTCAATCTCACTCTTTAGCAATTTTCTAGCATCCTCTCTCAAGCAACATTCCAACACTCCATTTTATAGCATTGTAACAACATTTCAAGCTTCGTCAACTCCACATTGCAACTCTGAGGCAAGCCATAGAAGTGTGGGCTTGGAGTCTTGTGAGACCTCCATTCATTACAGTTACGACTGTGGTGACTTTTCCATGTCCATATCTCCTCCATTAGCTAGTGAGCTTTTGGGTGGAGGTGGTAACGTTTCACTCCTCTCCTTTGTGATTTGAAGGAAGTAGCATAATATTGTTTGTGGTGCTCTTTTCTATTTCTTCTTCTACTTCATTGCTTTTTGGCTGTTCATGGAGGTGGAAACACCAAAGCGAGTGTCTGATTGAGGTAGGCCATACGTAGTCCACAATTTTCCCCTTCTTGTGTGTGTGTAGGTGAACATACATGTGGAGCTAGCTAGAAAACTAGCACTTTTGTGAGATTTCTCGTACTTTATTATTTTTTTTCCTATCACAATCAAGTAGTTGCGTTGTAAGTAGGTATTTTGGTAGTTTATGTTGTACTCATTGTTTTATGGACGTACAAATGCTAGCGCACCGCGCTGTCATCCCAGAGCCGCACTGTCGTCCTCGGATAGAGAGTTGTCTAAGGTGCATCACCGACTCAAAAAACCAACTCACCTAGCCCAAACCTAAGTTCAGGGCTTGTAGAGTGATAAAAATACGTTATAATGCTCATCATTCTCAATCCTTATCCCAAGGCATCTTTTAGAGTGAGGTAAGTTAGGGAAACCCTTTGCTCTCGGCTCTCTATGACTTGGAGCTTTGACATGGTTGGTCCCCCTCTCTAACATTTTTGGTGAACCCAACATGAACCATTTTGGTTTCATTTTGCAGTACTGAAGGCTCCTTTCCTTGTGTTCTAAGAGCATTGTAGGTGTGAGTATTGTGAGGCCTTTCTCCTTACAACCCAACCTGCGACCCCTAGTAGACATAGCTGGAAGGTTCTGTAAGTGTTGTGTAACGAAGCCTTAGTTAGGTCATGGTCTAATTGGAAACCTTTGGGGGGCTTTGTGAGAGTATCATTTGGTGTCACAACCTGCAAGTAGTAGTCTAGGTATAACCTTCACCTCGCAGGATCTGCCAATGGGTTTTAATAAAGAACCATCTCCTCTTTATATCCATGTGCGAATCAATGAGAACACTATAGCAGGTGTTCTTGTTGACCCGATGTCTCAGGTGAATATCATCACTGAGGAGATTATGTTAATTAACTTCTTGCATAAAGATGGGTACGACGCACCTGTGAACACCATTCGTACGCATAATGGAATTTTTGTACCTCCCTTTGGTAGCATTGTTTTATCAGTCCTTGTCAGACCTAAATCTTTAAACCTATTGTTTGACATAATTCAGGGGTCTGAACTCTTTAGAGTGGAGCTAGGTATCCCCTGGTTATTAGCTGAATGTAGTTCCCTTGGTTGTGCATAAATGTTTGAAATTTATTCATGAGGGTTCTGTGCATGTAATCCATGACACCGATTATAGACCACCAGTTGCACGTGGTAGTTATTCTTTATATCAGTTTTGGCATGCACCCGTTGGTCCGCTCCCACCTAGGAAGGACCTCTTGTACTGGATATATCAAAAGTACAAAAAAGGGCACTTAACGCCTAAAGTGAGATACCCTCTATCACCTTATTTCATTTCACATAGGGCTTGTTTGAAAGTTGATAGTGATGTCGCCAAGGCATGTAGAAGGGAAGGAGAGAAGAACTCTTAGGGTCCCTCTTCTTCCCATTCCACTGTTTAGCCTGGTGCTCTATCTCGCCCCGCTGTGGCACCATCAAATTTTGTTTCGCATTTGTGGGATAATCCTATGGTGCCCACTTGGCAAAAGCCCAAGCATCCTACGTTTGAGCTTCTTGTTTTTCCCATGGAGCCTAGGCCTGCTCAATATGATAGAAGGAAGGGTCCCTGCAAGGAATCTTCTATGTCTCAGCCTCCCAAGGTATTAAACGAGAAGAGGCCTATTGCCGAGGCACTAGAGCTAACTCGCCCTGTTGTTTCTCAACCTTCTCCTCCTGCTCCCATTCAAGAGGATTTCCCTCCACCGAAAATGACTATAGTGGACACCCCTATGGCTCAGCAGGAGTCTTTCATCCCTTCGTAGCTCCCTGCCTCTAGCTCAAAGAGTCACAAAAACTACCTTGCACGTGAGCGCAAGCGCCATCGAAACGCTCTTGTGACTAAGTAGGCCACTTTGTAGAAGGAAGAGGAAATTACCGCCCCTACTTCAGGGCCTCCTGATGTATCTGCCTCTCTCCTCCCCTCTGCCTCCATTCAATTGAGTTCATTCCCACTTCCGACACCTACTGTGAGTGTAAATGCACTTGACCCCAAAAAGGTGCAGGTGTTTATCACCCCCTTGGTTGAGCCACCCCTGTTGATGTCCCTTTCGGACATCCTACCATTCTCAAAACCCATGGATATGCCAAATACTTCGGTGGTATCTATCACAATTTTCTTCTCCTCCTCTTCCTCTATGCCTCTTGCCTCATCCGTAGGGAGTTTGCATCCCCTAGTGAAGCAAAAGGTAGAGGTTGGCCCCTCCAACAATGGAGGGTGTAAGAGGAGCCCACCTTCTCCAAAGGGTGGTCTGACGCTATCTTTTTTTGTTCTAGTGAGGGAGCAAGCCCCAACTTCCCCCGAGTTTCTCACCACTCCCCAGTAACTCAGTGAGCCTAGTGGTGAATCTCGGGCACCGTCCTCCCCATCTGTTGAGATACGACATGGCACCCCTATGAAGTGCATGTTGAACTCTTTGGATGAGGTCCTAGCCTTGTCGGTGATCTTCACAAAGTCACTGACCACAACTACACAAGAGTTGAGCAGAGAAGACCTTATGGGGGCTTCTCCCTTATCCCTTGTTGTAGGAGGGTCGGAAGCTCCTCCCCTTAATATTCCACCATTGCAGGTTTTCCTGCCTTTCCCTTATAATGATCTAGATTGGGAAGTGGATGACCTCTTGGTCGATGAGTGTTAGGGGGAGGCCTCTTTATCTTTAGATTAGATGTGTGAGTGTTGTAATGTGTTCCCCTGTACTTGTGTTATGTGTTCCTAGATGACCCTTATCACCCTTGTTGGTGCTTGGATACAGGAGTGATTTTGTGTTGTGAACCTTCTTCTATTTGTATCATCATTCTTCCATGTTTGTGTTTGATTTTTGGAAAAATGGGGATGATGCAAAGCATTGGGGGGCATTTAGGCTTCCCTTCCATGTTGACCCATTTTTTTATTTTTTACTTTTTTTTCTGTGGATTCTTCCTGATCTGGTGGGGATTGATGATCTTTTGCCTTGTACCGTGGTTACCTATTATTTATATAAGCATGAGAAAATATGACCTTGCGAAACCAGATCCTCCTATGTCTTTTGGTTGTGATTATTTCTCTTTTGCTCTTTTCTTATCTTTCTCTCTTCTTTGCTTGAGTTGTTCCTCACATGTGTGACAACGCCACTTCTATGATACTTTGATTCTCATATGCATTCATGGCCAACGAATCTTTTCTTGAGAATCTTTGCAACCTTTTTTCAAAAATCACATTCACAACTTGGACTTCTTACGAAATGTGTTTCCTTCATCATGGGTTCGCAAAGAAAGAGCTTGAAAACTTTCCTCCAAGGAGGGAGCAACTTTTCCTATAGGAAAATCCTTGACCTTCCCCTCATGAGGGGGCACTTTCTTCCTTTTGAATTTCTTGATGAAGCGAACACCTTTCAAAAGGATTCTTGGATGATGAATCAATTTGAGAAAAAATGTCTCTATTACACTTTCAAACAGTACATCCCTCAAGTGGACCCATTTCTTTTGAAGGGTTCCTAAGGGACCCCCTTTGAAAGCCTTCCAATTTGTCGATGGTCTATGTGATTGTCTGCTTATTTTTCTACATGGCTGCTTTGTTTTCTAACATGTTCTATTTACATATTAACATGTCACTTTGCAAGTTTTCTTGTAAATCCGCTTTCTAATCCAACTCTATGGAGTCCCCTTCTCTAAGGGTTTCCTCCATGTGAGAGATCTTAGGGGATGCATCCTTGCAGGTATCTGGACCTATGAGGCACTTACATCTCTAGTATTCCTTCATGTGAGAGATCTTGGGGGTCACCTTCTTGCAGGTTTGAGAGCCTGTAAGGTGCTTACTTCATGGGGCTTCCTTCATGTGAGAGATCTTGGTGGTTGCCTCTTTGCAGTTCTACGAGCCTATGAGATGCTTTCATTTTGCAGGATTTTTCTATCATTGGTCTGAGGACCTTCAGTGTACTTTATGCAGCTTCATAGTTCTGCAGGGCTATGGAGTCCTTTGTTCGAAACTCCTTAGGGAGAGTACCTGTGGAGTCCTTTGCCTGTCTTGCATGTTTGAGTTCACCAAATCGCAATCTACTTCCTCGACGATTTAGGTATAAATTTCTAACCCTACTAACTCTTCGATCTACTTTATTGAAGCACTCGTCAATACTCATGCTCGCTAAAGTGGGGGGGAAATGTATAGGAGCGAATTCGTACCCCTTACGCAAATTTCCCTTTCAAACACCCTCACTTTAGAAAATCAAATCTAAAGGAAAAATTCCACATCACCCAACTTCCTTCCATCCACTTGGCATCTATCCTTTATGTCGGTGAAAGATATTTGTCAAGGACGAACGCGCGGTGCACAGATATCTGCACAATGTGATGTCGTCCCTGACAAATTCCCATGTCTAAAGTTGGCAAAGGCATTACACACCCAATTGGGGTTGACTTGTAATGTCCCTCTTTGACCAAGTGACCCAAGAATGGTAGAATCTTCCTCATTCTTCCTTAAAATTCATTCATTCTCACTTCATTTCATCTCTTAGCAATTCAATCTCACTTTTTAGCAATTTTCTAGCATCCTCTCTCAAGCAACATTCCAGCACTCCATTTTTTAGCATTGCAACAACATTTCAAGCTTTGTCAACTCCACATTGCAACTCTGAGGCAAGGCATAGAAGTGTGGGCTTGGAGTCTTGTGAGACCTCCCTTCATCACAGTTGTGGCTATGGTGACTTTTCCAAGTCCATATCTCCTCCATTGGCTAGTGAGCTTTTGGGTAGAGGTGGTAACATTTCACTCCTCTCCTTTGTGATTTGATAGAAGTAGCATAATATTGTTTGTAATGCTCTTTTCTATTTCCTCTTCTACTTCATTTCTTTTTGGTTGTCCGTGGAGGTGGAAACACCAAAGTGGGGGTCTGACTAAGGCAGGCCCCTACACAACCCCAACAATTTTCCCCTTCTTGTGTGTGTGTAGGTGAACATATGTGTGGAGCTAGCTGGCGAATTGGCGCTTTTGTGAGATTATCTTCATCACCCTAGCCTTTATATACTTGCTTTATCATCTTCGTCTCTATTTCTCATACTTTCTAAATTTTTTTCCATCACAATCAATTAGCTAGGTTGTAAGTAGGTCTTTTGGTAGTTTCTATTATACTCGATGTTTTCTGGTTGTAAGAACACCAATGCGCCAGAGAGATGTCAACATGCTACACTGTCGTCCCAGAGTCGCGTTGTCATCCTTGGACAGAGAGTTGTCTAAGGTATAGCACCAACTCCAAAAACCAACTCGCCTAGCCCAAACCTAAGTTTAGGATCTGTAAAGTGATAGAAGTACGTTATAGTGCTCATCATTCTTGATCCTTATCCCAAGGCATCTTTTAGAGTGAGGTAATTTAGGGCATCCCTCCGCTCTCGACTCTCCATTACCTAGAGCCTTGACGTGGTTGGTCCCCCTCTCCTACAATAATACAGGCTTAAACCTTATTTCTTGTTGGAAATGAGGTGTCTCGACCTTGCTATTTCCATAGATTTGATTTATTCATTTAATATTTTGCTACATTTGTTGCACATTGTCAATGCTTTAAAAATAGAAATATCAGTTGTCAAAAGATTCCCATATGGTAGTATATCATGGAAGGGTTATTTTTAGAGATATTATTATAGATTTTATGACATCTTTGAGGGTCAAAAATCAGGGAGAATATTGTGGACATGATAGTCTAATTTTAGACCAAAATCTTGTATTTTTGGGCAATACACCTCATGAGAAGTTTTGCACATGGTTTTGTAAACCACAAAAGGTCTATGAATTGAAGGCTTGAGGAGTAGTTTGTGTGTTGAGTTTGCAGGTACTATTATGTTGTCGAATTACTGCTAGAATTCTTTCAGAATTGTTTACTGGTTATACTCATGTAAAAGACTTGCTCTGCAAGTGTATGTAATCTTGTTGTTGGATTTGAAATACATTGAGCGGGCTTTGGAGTGTGGTGTTTTTCACCCGAGAGGGTTTTCCCCACATATATCTTGTGTTGATTGTTTATTTTTTGTTATGAATGTGTTTCTAGATTTTTTGTAACTATTAGATCAATTTTAAATTTTGCATGATATCTCTTCTCAAGATTGGCATAGGAAATTATTTCTACTAGTCCAATTTCCTTACATTTCTTTGGGAATATACATATAAGCATGACAATCAAAAACCCCTTAATGTTGGAGGGAGGGTCTCTTACTCTTATATCATTCCTATAGAGTTTTATCCAAGAAATATGAGGTGGGTGACCTATTGATAAGATTAAAAAAAATTACTACCTTTCTTATATAATTTTTTGTCTAAACCCACAAAACTAAATATGCTTGAATCCTTACCCATAAGAGCTCTTTTCATTCATTCAATAGCTCCATTCTACTATGGTAGATCTAGGGAGTAGCCATCTTCTGCCTTTTTATTTTACATTGCCTACAAAATTATTCAAATACATCTAATAAATATTCTTCGTGATTATCACTTCTCAAAACCTTGATTATCTTTTCTCTCTATTTTTTTAACAATCATTAAACTCTTTAAATTTATTTAAAAATTCATGTTTATTCTTTTAAAAATGTGTTCAAATATTTCCTTAAAATTTATCTATAATGACAACATTGTACATAAATTTTATTACGTGGTGGAATTTTTTATCATCTAAAAATATCACTATGCACTAAATGTAAAATTCTGCTCAATACTAGGAAGTTTCATGTTAGTGTGCTTGTCAAATACATGCTATTCAAATAATTGAAAGTCTAATGGAAAATAATGAATTCCTTTAGTCATACCTTTGGATTTTAAATTGCAAGGACATTTTCTCTCTAGTATGGCCCACATGTTGATGCCACAACATTTAATTTTCAAGAAGTGAAGGAATATGATTTGCAATATTATTTAATTTAGAAACATGAGAGGTATTGCACTGACAACTTCTACTTGCCTCAAATTTGAATAGTGTTCCTAAAATGAACCATTTTTCTAATATCATAGTACCATGAATCATTTTCTATATGTCCTTACTACCTACACATTGATATCATTCAATTTTCTTACAAAAATTGCATTTCTTATCAAATTTGAAACGTGTAGAATACTAGGAATATTTTTAATTCTCTGGTCTTTTAGCCTCAACTTCACTCTTCTTTAACATATAATCTTATATGTTGAATCATCCTCTAAGACTACTTCAACTCTATTGATTTTCATAATCATTGAACCACTCCTTATGAGAAGTCACATGAAAGGAAGCACTCAAGTCTATTGTCCATACATCATGGTTTCTAGCTAAGCTTGCAACAACCAAAAATAGATCCCCTGAATAATAATTTGGTGCCTTTATTTTTGTAGAAGAAGCATCTTTAAATAACTTACCATAGTACTTGTAATTTCCATAACTAGATTGTCCCATGAGTTAGATAAAGAAAAGAGAAAAGTGAACATTTGTCTTCATCATCTATGCTAATTTTGATAGAATGTGATTGCATTACAATAATATTGAAAGCATTTATTTGTTTAGCCATGAAGTCACCATCATTCATTTGCAATGGATATAACTCATTTTGAAGAAAAAAACACACTAAAAACTTTCCTTGAAATAGAATCCCCAACTTCTCATAACTCCTTTGCCATGGCTTCTATCAATACATTTAATAAACGAAATTTGATACACACAATTTGATTGAACTCCTTGTTTTTAATCTACTAATATTCATCATTTCTACCTAATGATTTTGTTGTAAGTGATACAACAAACCATTGATCTCTATCAACTAGTAGATCTTCCATTAGCTTGCATAACTCAAAATGCTTTCCATTAAATTTTTCACTCTATTCTTGTGCTTCCCATGATTTTGATTCACATACACATCTTCATGTGTATAGCTCCCATTGAGAATAAAATTGACCATATGCAAAAGAAGTCCTAACCCTTTAAAAAAACTAAAAACAAATTCTGATATTACATATAGAGAAAAGAAACCTAATAAACATATACAATAAAAACCATACAAATACAATTTAAAATAATAAAACAATATATAAAATAAAATACAACACAAAATATTTCATTTGAAAAATTCTTTCTAGATAAAACTAACACAATAAAAAACAAAATCATCAGTACTAATTAACTCTATCTTCATCATTAAACATAAAATATTCTTTAACACTTTTCCAACAAAATGGAACCCCTACACCCTAAGTTATTCTCTATAACCCTTACAAAGACCGAGTCCTAGTGGCTTTCCTTTTTTTTGGTCAAGATTCTTCTTAATGCAATACAAGAACAATACTTGGGGTGCTGCTGAAAAGTAAAATTGGTGGGACAAATCTCCACTAGACTACATTATGGAAGCCACTTTTTAAGAGATATGAGCCAGAATAGAATCTTGTGGCACATCCATAATTTTTAGAAATTGAAGTGTGAACTTAGTGGTTCACAGAAAACATACATTTTTCTACAATCTATACAATCATTTCTTAGCAGTCAAGTAATACAAGCAATGGCTAATAGACGAAAAAAGATGTCAACAATCTTGAGTATTGATGGAGGAGGAGTTAGGGGACTTATTCCTGCCCAAGCTCTTGGATTCTTAGAGGCCAAACTTCAGGTAACCAACAACAAATATCCAAACTTGAATCAATTAAAAAGAAGTTGAGAAGTTAAACGACATCATTTTCTAGTTCTCTTAATTGCAATGGGTTTTTTCTGGGATAATCTAACATGAAATCCATCATCAAGAAATGGGTCAAAGTTAGTTGAGTATTCACTTCTTCTGTTATCAATATATTTTTGTTTTGTAGGAATTAGATGGTGCAGATGCCAGATTAGCAGACTATTTCGATCTTATAGCAGGTACTAGCACTGGAGGACTGGTGGCTACTATGATAACCTCTCCAAATGCTAAGAAACGTCCCCTGTTTTCTGCCAAAGAAGTTACTGACTTCTACTTACGGAGGCTTCCTGAAATTTTTCCACAACCATCGTTAGTATATGCTCTCTAGTTGGTATTCTTGTATTGATCTTGTAATATTTTTACTATGAGTCTGATGCAAATTAGAATGAATGTTTGTAGCTATTGGAATTTCTTTGGACCAGTCACAAATCTGTTCTATGGCTGCAAATACTCAGGACAGTGCCTCCGCCAGATCTTTAATGAGATGATTCCTAATCTACGTCTAAACGAGACAATCACCAATGTTCTATTACCCACTTTTGATATGAAGCTGCAGCAACCAGTCATTTTCTCCACCTTTGAGGTCAAGTCTCCTTATATTATTTTTTATTTTTTATTTTTTAAAAGAATGTTATAGGAATTGGGTAGTCCCAGTTATGAACTGCAGTGCATCTGGTAAACTCTTTTCACGTGATCCGGTGATGTTGGTGCAACACGCTCTCTTTTCACATGACTGGTGATGCCGATGCGACATGCTCTCCAGTACCACAGGGACAGGGAGACTGGACTTCATGACTTCTTGTCTACAACAAAATGCTTTAGCCAATCGAACCAGGACCCTTGCCCCTTAAGTCTCTTGCTATAGTAACAAAATGTTTGCACCACAATTTTCTGATGTGTTTTAATTCATCGGTAGTCTTTAGGTTGGTGCAATTAATTTACAGGTCTGGATCTGATTGACTGAATACCTTATATTATGCTTGCAGGCAAAGGAAAAAGCTCTCAAGAATCCATTTCTAAAAGATGTATGCATTGGTACATCTGCAGCTCCCACTTTCCTCCCACCTCACTACTTTACAACCTATGATCAATCCTCTGGAAGTTCTAGAAATTTTCACTTGATAGATGGAGGAATCGCTGCCAACAATCCTGTAAGTAAACATGATCAAATGAAATGAAACCCAGTGAAACTTTACTAAGCTGGGAGACCTAAATATCCATTTGAGATCTATTAGACTACCAAGTATATATGTCATTTGAACCATAATGTTGCAAAGAAAAAAAACATCTATTTTGAAAAATTAGAAAATCTTAGCATACAGTGTCAATTGTTAGTCTTGTTTATGCTCATTTGTGTATTTCAATCTTATTTTTATTAGCTGTCACTTTTTGTAATTAATTTTTTTTCAATAGATTTTGAAAGAGTCCGGACTCTTGTACAACAAATCACCTATTAATAAAAAGCTAGAACTAACAAATCAATGAAATGAAAATAAAGAAAAATATTGGCTTGAGAATATTTGTTGCTTTGTACTTTGCCAACAAATCAATGAAATGAAAATAAAGAAAAATATTGGCTTGAGAATATTTGTTGCTTTGTACTTTGCCAATTGTTTGATTGATCACTAACTGGGAAATTCATCTATATGTTAGGACTGTGTCAGACATTCCCTTTTACTTTTATTTCTTTTCCATGGCTCTTTAGTCAAATCAGATTCTTTTATTTATCTCACTTTTACCTTTGTGGGCACCATGATGATGAAATAGTCTGTTTTTTGTCATGTATTTATTGACACAGTGCTTAATATCATCGTTCATCAGAATTTTTTATTAAAATGATTAATGCAGACTTTGTTAGCAATAAATCAAGTTACAAAAATGCGCCTGAAGGAGAATTCGGGATTCATAAACACTAGACCTCAGGTAGATAATGATTATTATCATATTTTGATGCTTGAATATATTATCTGTTTGAGAAAAAAAGATAAAACCAGATTTTTTTTGGGCTAGGATTATGGAGAAATATTGGTTCTTTCTCTTGGAACTGGACAAGAAGATTCACGAAGTATAAGCTATGATGCCAAAGAGGCTGCTCAATGGGGTGGCTTGGGATGGATTCAGAATAAGGGTAGAGCTCCAATAATAGATGTCTTCATGAATGCCAGTGCAGATATGGTGGACATATACATGGCTAATATGTTTCAGTCTGGTTTCCACAAAGGAAACTATCTCAGAATCCAGGTACTTTACAGGACCTTAAAATTTATTTAAATTAGTTTTAATATTGATTCTCTCTAATCATTTAGTTCTAATTAGGAGGCAAATTTAAGTGGAGATGGAGTAAGTGTAGACTGTTCATGCAAAAAAAACCTTGAGAATCTTGTGGATATTGGAAAGAAGTTACTGGATAAGCCTGTGAGCAAAGTGGATTTAGAAACTGGCAAGTTTGAAGAAGTTCAAAATGAGGGTACCAACAAGGATGCATTGACCAGGTTTCATCTATAATCATCATTTATATCCAATAGTTAGTAGTTGTTTTCTTGAATCAAAACTTAAAATCTTCTTGAACTAGAAGTTGTTTATGTTATTGTAGTCAATGCTCACAACCATTGCTTCTCTGTAATTAACAGATTTGCCAAATTGCTATGGGAAGAGAGGAAAAAAAGATCATCCTTGTAATCATATCAGAATAGTCGATTTCTGCCGATATTGGCATGGTGTGTTGGTTTAAAGGTGGCATTGTTGTTCTTGCCACCAAGGTTCAATCCCCCTTGGGGTGGTATTGTTGAATGGTTGTATTCCGGTTCATAGCTCCGGTTCAAAAGCGTTTACCCTTTGAATAGAAAAAAAGAATAAATAGCAATGTAGAGAGGCAATCTTTTATTGATATTCATGGACAAGAAATAGAAGATACCTACAAAGTATAACATTATAAAATAAATTTAAATTTTTATTATTTTATTCACATATAGAGGGATGTTGAATATAAACAATATAATATAAAACATAGTATATAACATTTTATATGTTTAAAATGATAAAATTAATAGAATATAATTTCTAGTATTGAAAAAGACATTAAATATTTAATCAAAAACACAACAAAAAATAGGAAGGAATTAAAAAATAAAAAATAAAACCAAAGTGAACCTTTATCCATAAATAGTATCATTTTTTAGATGTGGGTAAATGTAATATAAAATAAGTTGGAAATGTAGTTAGAAAATTAAAATTAATCTTAAATTATTTTATATGATTTAACTTATTATCTTAAACAATTATAACTCTAATCAATATTGATAATATATTTTTAAATTGATTTTTTCAAGTTTTACAAGAGCTTATATCAAAGATACAAAAAATATTGCAAATATAATAGAAGATTATATGAAGAGAAAAATCCCATGTAATGGAAGAGATGAGCTAATAGCAAAAGAAATAAAAAACAATAAAATAGAAACTACACTTGGTGAGCAACACCACAATGCGCCAAGCCTAATCCATCACTTATCACACCACTTGCAAGAACCACTAACCCCTAGAATCAACCACCACCAACTCAAGACTCGCAAAAGTGTTGACATCACAATGAGAGAGGGAAAAGAACTAGACACAATGAATGATCTCTTCTTGACACTCAATGACCATCCAAGGATGATAGAGTGTAAGATTCATTCACTCCAAGAAAATCTTGAGAATTTTCCACCAAAATACTCTTTAACATCAAACAAGATTAAGACAAAATATCAGAGACATGAGATTGTCAAAATTATGGGCAATAGCTAGGAGCTCGTTAATAAGCACCATTAAAGGACACAATCGAACCACCATCACTTAAAAACTCTTTCTTAACCTCCACGGAGCTCATGAAAGCATGTAGATCACCATCCTAGGATTCTCTTTCACCAAGCCTATGTTAGAGTAATCATGCATTAACTAATAATTAATTAATTATTAGGCTAATTTTTTCTCATGCACTTAAGCTAAACTTAGGAGTGTTTTTTTTCCATTAACTAGAGTGAACTTTTATTAGATCATTTTTTCTCATCACATAGAATGACAACATTTGTCATGATCTAATCTCTTTATCGTTTAGGGTTGCTCTTATAAAGCACTCTCTCTTTGTATTATTTCATTTTGTAAGCTTTTTTAGTTGAGGATATAGCAAATTATTGTTTGCAACTTTATTGCATGGAAGGTGTTATTGTTCATTGTTTGATCTTGTGTCTTATGTTATTCTCAATTCTAACATGGTATCAAAGCTTAGATTCTACGAACCCCTTCTACATTTTGAGTTTTTTTCTCAACCAGGGTTATAGGAGTAAATCTAGAATCTTCATTATTATTTTTACAATTTTAGAGTTGGGTAATTTTGTAGTGTATTTTGGCACGAAAAGGACCTCACCATTGCATTTAGGAGGTCAAATCGATGAATTTTGGATATAAATTTTCCCTATTTCACCGACAAGAGCTCCTAAGGCAATTTTTTTATTGAAAGGTCATATGACCCCCCAAGTAGTCATACTATATGTTGGAGTTGATAGTGAACCCCACAGTTCCCAGAAATGCTTGCAACCAAAATGTCTATTAGAAACAAGAGATGATGTTGGAGCATCTAGGGGTACTAGCAATCTTGCATCACCAAAAATATTGTTATTTCAATTTTATTTATTTTCAATAAGGGCTTAGGGGTTAGGAGAATAAGTATTTTGATTTGCAACTTTGTAATTTCCCTTGGGATAAAATTGTAATTGTAATTTTGGTGGAAATTATACAATGATAAATGTTTCTAAGTCATAAACGGGAAAATATCCTTCTTGGGTGTCCCATTCTTAGTGGGGACCACTTGGGGTGCATGTGCTTACGTGTTCAATTGCATGCCTTGCATGTATTTGCATGTTTGTGTCACAAGTTTTGCATGTTGTTGCATGACCATATTTGGAGCCGTCAAAGCCGTCGGGGATCATTGAAGGTGTCATAGTTGGCAAAGATCATTGGTCAAAAGTTAGGTGCCATTATGTGGGTCATATTTGCAATGAATAATTTTATATTTTATATTTTATTCTTCTCAAAATGAGGCGTGGGATTTCAAGGTGGTTACTGGAGGTTGTTTGGAAACCAATGGTGGTTTTCTCCTCACATAATTTCTATATAATGATGCTTGCTCATTTGGAGTTTAGTGGGATTTTTGGAGAGTTGGTGGTTGCATACCTAGATGCTTCCGGAATGAAGCCAGAATGTTAAGTTGCAGATTTTATGTGTGAAGCCCATGTTGTATGGAAGCATATGAGCTCCATGTTTATGTAATTCATTTTAGATTTTGAACACAATACATATTGCAGATTTCTCTTCCATATTATGTGTTTCTTGATAAGTTTTTTCCTTCTTGCATAGTGTTTTTTGTGTTGATGATCATATTTGAAACGGAGAGTCTCCCTCTTCATCAGTGGTATCAAAGCAGGAGTTCTTGAGTGTACAAACAGAGCGTCAAAGAGAGGCGATTTGCACTAGGACCTGAGGGTGGAGTGTGTATTTTTTTTGTTACAAGTGTATGTGCAACTTGCAAGAGAAGCTACATGTAAAATATTTGAGTAATAGAGGTTCTTGAGTGTGTAAACAGATCGGTGAAGGTGAGGCAATTTGCAATAGAACCAAAGAGTATTGAGGATTGGAGTTGTGTGATGTGAGGTGAGAAAATTGCAATAGTTGAGAGGCTGGAATAAGTCTTGAGGAGGCTTGTAAGAATCTTATTCTGGTAACAATATTGGGAAGAAGTGGGTGCTCGCAAGAAGTTGAGTCCACTTTTTGGCTAAAAAGTGGGTGTTTTCCTTGATTTTCAGAATTTGACACATTTGACCTTAAAATTTGAAGCACTTAGAGATGGAATCTTCAAAAAAGTCACTAATCATTAAATGTAGTACTCGGAATCTAGTTTCCAAATATGTAATTTATTTCAATACCTAGATGGTACAAATTGAGTTTCAATAGGCGTTTCTAAAAACCATTGTTTAAAAGTCACATTTTTTTACCATACCATGTATGTGTACAACATCCATATTTTGACCTAAATTATCATATTTTTCTAAATCCTTTTGGGAAAAGATTTGTGACTCACTGAAGCATGTTTTTGATCTTTTTTTGTAATTTTTTATTGAATTTTTTTTGTTAAATTTTTACTAGCCATATTTGTCATTTTGAAAAATTGTCGTGTACAACACGCATAAGATGACCTAAACTTATCATTTTTTGAATTTTTTTTTAAATTGAAAAGAATTGTCTACAATACGTTCTCATGCAATCTGTTCATCAAAATGTTATGTTGATAAAAAGTTATTAAAATAGTAAAAAACCTTGATATTTAAAGTTTATGGACCAGTTTCATCATAAATTAATTGAAAAATAGAAAAACTAATCCAATTGTAAAAAAAATACATATTTGGAATCTACACTGTCTCGTCTATAATGGGTTTTAATTTTGTCAAAAGATTCTGCAAAAAAAGTCAACCATATGTCCAAACTCGGTATTTTTCTCTGACATTGTTAGGACCTTCAACTTGCAAGTCAAACTAGGTTGAAGGCCTAGGTTTGGATTCCCAATGCTTTTCCCGAACCAAAATACAAGCCAAAAACTTGACCACAAAGCAAATCCAATTTCAAATTTACGGGATCCTGTTTCTTAATATTAAATGTGTTAACCGTTGACAGGGAAATAGTATCCTACTTTATAAATAGGATCTTGTTCCTTTGTCAATGGTCCCCACATTTAATATTGGGGAATGGGATCCCAATTATAAAATGGGATCTCGTTTGTTTTTAACCGTTTTTTTTAATTTACTGGAAAATTTTATAGTGAAGTCTGCAACTTCACATGTACAACCGAGTGTGACATATTGGGCTATTTTTCATCAAATTTTGTCTTTATAGGTGGTGAACGTGCATTTATGATTGATTTTTTCAAAAGAGGCATCATGTAAACCATTTTTGAAGTGGAATTGTGTTATTTTTGTACTCGTTTGGAGGAACAAAAGGTCTTCAACTTGCAATATGGATTGAATTTTTCAAAGGAGGCATGAAGAAAATAGTTTTTACAGTGGAATTGTGCTAGTTTTCTACTTGTTTTGAGGAATGCAAGAGGAATAATTTTGTCCTTATAGGTCTTCAACTTCCAATTTAGATTGAATTTTTTGAAGAATTTCACTATTGACATTCATTTGTGCTTGAGAATTTTATAATCATGGGTTCACAAGCTCGTAATAAGGAGGAAGACATTGACTCCTGAAGAAAATGAAGCAAAGAGAGAGAAGGAGAAACAAAGACAAAGAAAAAGAAGAATGAGAATTAAATCAATTAATTGTGGTGGAGCATCCAATTCCACAACTATTGAAGATGAAAACATTGAGGAGACCATGGTTGTAGATGAAGCTAATTTTCAAGAAGTCAATTTGGAAAAGAATATGATTATACAAGCAAGTCCTACTATGTCTTCAAATCCCTCTTTCAATGCTATGGAGAATGTTTCAATATGCACAAATCCAATACGTCTTCAAATCCACATGTTAGTGAAATGGTAAATTTGTATGTAGAAGTTTTACAAGATGTTGGACTTAACGATGCTGACATTGATAATATTCGAAGAGATGAAACTTTTATAGAATTTGTTGAAAATGAAAAAGAAAAATCTTTTGTTGAAAATGAAAATGAGAATGATCCTTTTGTTGAAAATGAAAATGAAAATCTAGAATGTGATGTTGAATTTAATGAAAATACTTCTTTTAAAATTGAAAGTGGTGTTTTCGATAATCTTCTTGGTCAAATTTCTTGGAGGCAAATAAGAACACATGCGAATAGAATATACAAAAAAATATTTTATCATAAAAAAATTGCATTTAAATTTCAACTAATGATGCAATTGATGAGAATGCAAAAAATGAGGAAAATAATGAAAAGGTTGGGCTTTTTTGTTAAACCAAAAAGAAAAGATCAATCATTAAAACATTTTATGTCTACTATTGCTAGTGTCATTCAATCTATTGGAAAAAATAGTCGATCTAAAGATAAAAATGTAGCAAGAAGAGATATAACAACTAATATAGTTAATAAAGCAACTTTGAATAAAAGAATTGTAAGCAATATTAGTGAAGTTTTAAAAATACATCCTAAAACATTGCTAAGAGCGGCAAAAAGAAGAGAAAGTATAGAAAATGATCCTACCAACTAATGTTGGAGTTTCAATGGTCGACTCCCGAGATCTAATATGAAATTGAATGTTGAAATTAAAAATTTGATCAAAAAATATTGGCATGATAATACTAGGGTTTCATCTAATGCTAGAGATGTTTTAAAATTAAGGGTGGGGTCCAAAGTTCGCGATCCTCACCCAAAACACCTATTAGATACAACACAAACTGAATTTTATAGAAAATTTTGTGGTGATTTAGTGTTACTTGGTAATATTAAAATAAGTCAAAGGTTTTTTGAAAAATGTAAACCTTGGTATGCAAAAATTAATAAGCAACGAATATCTTGTTGTTGTAAAACACATGTTCAATTTCATTATTTTTATGTTGTTTTTCAATATATACATTGTACCTTGCATACTAACATGATTATACAGGAATGTGGTATTAATATGCCACCTGAAGCAATAAGGGATTTTATTTCAAGTTTGTTTTGTGAAAGATCTAATGATAAATTTTTTTATTTGAGTTCTTGTATTTTTGGACAATGCATTAACTGTGGAAATCTTTCATTCTTAAGAATTTGTATGCATGAAAGTGTTGATAATAATTTTGGACAACAATTAGTAGATGTTAAAAGATTTAAGAATGTTCATTATTCTTTTTTAGATGGAAAAATAGGAAAGCGTTGAGATTTAGTTACAGAAAAAGTTAGTGTGTATGCATTCATGAGTGAATTTAAGAATAAGATTGTACCAAAAAATGTCATGCACTCTCAACATGCTTGATGGCTTGATGGATAATTTCGTGCATGTAGAAACACATTTCCAATTAGTACTATAATTTCAGTGGTTGATTTTGCGGAAAATTATACTCTAGCTCTGCAAGAGGAAATTCAATCACAGTATTATAATTCAGTGCAAGTAGCTATGTTTGTCCATATTTTTTATAGACATGTAGATGATAGCACTAAGGATGATAGAAAATTTTTGAGGGAATATCATTTTTATTTGAGTGACAACCGGTTACACTCGTCAGAGTTTGTTCAATATTGTTTCAATATATTTTATAGAAATTTAAGAGAAAGAGGAATCCAAATGGCAGAACACCTCATGTGGTCAGATAATTGTACGGGGCAATTCAAGAATGCTAGAATGTTCTATTGGTTAAGTAGGGTTTACAAGGAACTTAATGTCCAGCATATATGGAGTTTTTTTTAAGCTGGGCATGGTAAAGGAGAACATGATGGAGCTAATGCGTGTGTCAAAAGAATTCTTGCTAGAGAACAATTAAAATTCAAGGATATAGTAAAATTTAAAGATGCACGTGGGATTGTGGATTGGTGTAATGCAATATTATCTGCACCTGGTTCGAGTGAGTACTCTACAGCTCATCAATTATTTTGGTTGGTTGAAGAAGAGAACATTATACCTAGAGTTGATTGTGAGACAATCAGTGGATCTACTAAATTGCATTCATTTAGGAGTTCGACAACAAGCACATGGACTATCTGGACAAGGGAGCTTGCATATTTTTGTTAGTTTTGTATCTTAGGAGATTGAGAATCATGTAAAAATATAGAATGGGTTGAACAGTGGGAGTAAAGATCGTTGACACTTGCACAAACACATGATCAATATGAAAGAACTATTGAAGAAAATGATCAAGTATTTGCATCTGAAGACTATGATTGTGTTTCAGACCTTGTACAAGAAGGTAATTTAATTCAATTTATTTCATTTTATTTCACTTTATTAAGTTATTTTGTAATACTAAATTATTTATATGGATATGTGCAAGTTATTAAATCAAATTTTGTTTGCAGGACATGTGTATGTTGTTGTTGCACCTGAGGGGAATAAAGAGGAAACAAAATATTGGTTGGCTCGTTGTATGGAGACTAAACATAAGTTAATAGCACCTTGAGAAGATGATGATGGCTATCATTATCCAACAAGTACGGTGATCCCCTTAAGACATCCCCTTAAGCAAATTTTGATAACAATTTTTTGATCCCCTTAAGCAAATTTTTAGAACAAGTCTTTGATCCCCTTAAGAAAATTTTGAGAACTTATTTGATGATGGTTTTCATGTTTTCCAATAGGATCAGTGGTGGTTGTTGGCACTTGGCTACGAAAATACCTGACAAGGAAGAATGGTCTACCTACATTCAAGGATTATGAAATGCATAAAAAGATTATACATTATTCAAATTTGGTGGTGGCAACAAATATAAAACTAGATCGGTATCGTGGAAGACCTACAAATAAAGTGCTATGGGCAATTTCTATGGAAGAGCATGAGATAATCATAGATGCATTGCAAAAGAGAGAGGATGCAGATGGTACAATGGAATAAGTAAATACAGGTAAATATGGTTTTAGTTTTATATTGTCCTTTTAAATATATTAAATACATGTTTTGATATTGGTCAAGTGTGTTATTAGTTGAAATTGATTTAAATTGTCCTTTTATAGATCCTTAAGCCATAATCACAAAAAGGATCTAGTCCATGCAGATTCAACCTAGACAACATGGAATACTTGGTAAAAATAGGTAATTATTAGTTAAATTATATTTGAATACATGTTGATATTGCTTGTACATTAATAGTTAAAATTGATTTATTATCCTTTTTTGTATCCTTAAGCCATCATTGCATTGATCTCACACTTTGAAACAAAAAGGAGAGGATGCCTAGATTCAACCTACACACATGTGGGGAATACTTTTAAATGCAGGTATTTTAGTTGTGTACATATAGATAGTTTTATATAAATTAAAATATGTATGTTTTGATGATTTCATTGATATTGCTTGTACCTTTTTGATATCAAGTGGTGTGAAGACTTACTACATTCTGGGCACAAGTTTGAGATGTCCTTGAGATGGCATATCCAAATTTTGTAAACATTGTTTTGAGATGACATATATGTACATACATACTTAAAAAATTAAACATTCAGTACAAATTACAAATGCATGTACATACACAATTATGAACTCTATGTACTTCTATGTATCAAAATCAATATTCTATATATTTTGTTTGTTAAATGTGCATGTTTTCCTACTTTGAAACTTTATATTTGATTGTATAATCACTAAATATCATGCATAATTATTGTTAAATCAATTATATCCTTAAGATGTTGTATTACGACCCCTTAAGACATCCCCTTAAGACGTGGAGGTGGATTCACATATACTAAATATTATACTTGATTATATCATTTGTTATGATGACTCACCCTAAAACTTATAATACTTGTTTATATCACTTAATATTTATACTCAATTATACTCTTCTTTTATCCCCTTAAGACGTCGTATTAGGACCCCTTAAGACATGTATTAACACATATCCTAAATATTATACTTAATTATATCATTTGTTATGATGACTCATCATAAAACTTATAATACTTGTTCATATCACTTAATATTTACATTCAATTATACTCTTCTTTGATCCCCTTAAGACGTCGTATTAGGACCCCTTAAGACATCCCCTTAAGACGTGTCATATTAGCACATATCCTAAATATTATATTTAATTATAGCATTTGTTATGATGACTCACCCTAAAGTATAATGCTTGTTTATATTATTTAATATTTATACTTAATTATACTCTCCTTTGATCCCTTAAGACGTTGTATCAGGACCCCTTAAGACATCCCCTTAAGACAACCTATAAATTAGTGTTGGATGCTATTATTTGTTTTGACAACTTATAAATTAGTATTTGATGCTATTATTTGTTTTAACAACTTATAAATTAGTATTGGATGCCATTATTTATTTTGAAAACTTATAAATTAGTATTGGATGCCATTATTTGTTTTGACAGCTTATAAATTAGTGTTGGATGCTATTATTTATAGAATTTATTAATGCTTTTGTTCTCTAATCTTGTATGGTATTGTTTATTTCTTAAAATTTATCCTTTCTAGTATATAAACAAATTTCTTTTGTTTGTAAATTATGATTTATTGACTAATTATTGATTGACGTGAATTGAATAAGTTCATTGACTAATTATCGCTAATTATTGAATGTACATATCATGTATGAGATCACTAAATTTATAAAGTATAAATATTAAAATGTCAACTTTAATTTCAACTTTATATTTAATTTCACATTAATGTCTTATATTAATGTCTTGACTATGAACATAAAATGCATAAATGTACATGTGTAAATTAAAATTTCAAACAATAATAAAGTCCATAATTTACAACATATTAAGTACATGAAACCAATATATTAAGTGCATGAAATAAAGTCCATCAGAGTACAACCCATGAACTAAATTCCAACTAAGTACTTGAGCCATGAAATATAAAGTCCAATAGAGTACATGAGAAACCAAAAATGTAGTCCATGAAATAAACAAATATAACCCATAAAATCATGTTTCTAGGTCATGTATTGTCTCTATAATCAAGAGACCTCTTCACACCATGCGGACTATCCAGATGACCTAAAAAACTTTGTACAAGAGAAAGATGAAATCAGATGTAAGACAATAAAAAGTGATTTAATGACAATTTAATTTATAATTCATCATAAAATTAAATTACCAAGATATCTGGGTTTGGATGCTCTAGTGCACCTGAACCAACCTCTAAATTCTCTAAATCAATCTACATAAACAAGACAAATAAAGTTGAAATTAGATGTAAGTCTACAATTAAAAATTATTTAATTCAATTAAATTTATAATTTATCATATTTTAATTGTATTGTATTCTGAGGTTGTGCACCCTCTTCTACAGGACATGTTTGTACATGCTCAACTACAAGATGTGTCTCATGCTATAAAATAAAAAGAATTTAAAACATGTATTAGCTCATATTATATATATATATATATATTCAATTTAAAATTTAAAATTAAAGTTATATTCAGAATATATAATTTGTAATTGACTTTAAATATAATAAAAAAATTAAATTACCATGATATCTAGAGCCTGCTCTACATGTCCTCCTAGAGGTGTAACTATGTCTGGGTCAGGGCTGAAAGTCACACTAACAAAGTCCTACAAGATTAAATTTAAAGCATGTATACTTGAATTAGGTTAAAATATATATATTCAAGTTTGCACATTTTGTGTAGAATTTTTTTTAAACAATCTAAAAATCAAAGGCCTCACGAATAGCCACAACATCTAATGTTTGTTTGATGCCCATTCTCATTGTGGTATCAACCTAGACATACATGTAGACATTTAACACTTCTAATATTTACAAGTGTACATGCACATGTCATATATAGTGAATTCAAAATTCATAATTGTAACTATACTAATGTAAGTTAAACAATTTACAATATAAATGTACCTACCCCTGATCTATGATGCCCGATAGTGGAGTGCTCGACAACCCCTCGGGTGGAATCGACGTGGAAGCCGATTGACTCCCCTAAACCAACATAAATATTTTAAACATATGTTCATGATTCAATTATAAATTTAAAACTCAAGTTAAAAATCATTTCATATATAATTTAAAAAATTGAAATCAAAATACCCCATAAGGGTTTCCGACTAGGACTGGTGTCGATGTATGTACTCGTGGAGCGGATGATTGCCCCATCATTAGTGTCAACTGTACACCAAAAAATTTGATTGTTAAAATGTATTGCAAACTTTTCTTTGATATATACATTCATCAAAATTCTTATAAAATGAACATGTAGATGCATATTTATACATGTGTCACAATGTCCTCAGGGTGATGGTCTGTTGTAAGAAATTCTACAAATGAAATGATGCGACCAGATCAACCACCAGAATCTCCACGTCCACCCAAACTAGGTGCGTCCTAATTAGGTTCATAGCATAATTGATGGCAACTAGTACATACATGTGGGACCCTCGACACTCCTGGAGTGATACTCGGACCAGCTCCATAAAACACTCCTCCATCATCATCGTCTCTATGGTCCCTACCTGCTATTGCAGAAGCATGTTGATCAAGGTCTCCTGCAAGTGTACTGAGGGATCCTAATGTCGAGACGACCGCTCAATGATGCACAGGTGCAGGAATGGGAGGACCAAGAGTAGCAACAAGGGGTTGTGCATGCACGGGGTGTTGGGGATCAACCCTTGCCCCTAACCTCTGTTGTGGCATGTCACCACCAACACCCTTAAATGATTTAAAATCAAAATAATTGGGCTTTTTCCCCATAACAAACTCTACATACAATTTCCTCAAAAAATATAATGGGCACTCCCAATTAGTGTGTGGTGGACTATTAAAAACCATATACCATCGATCCCAAAAATTTGCACTCATTTGTGGATGTATGCACCACCTCATGGTTATTCTAGATTTATTGGCAAGAATGGGTTGTCAAGTAACAAGGTCAAGAAAGTAAGGGGCTAGGTGGGCTTTTGTTATTTTAAGGTCTAAAATTTGTTTATAAGAGAGACCATTTGCATAAAATTGTCTCATCTGCTCTCTCTCTCTCTCGTCAATGCCTATCTAGATAAAAATCAATAGTCTTGATGGCATCCACAATGTTCTACATTGTAGATGCAAAATGTCTCACGTGTGGTGGAATCAATGCTTGATGTTGCATAGCGTTGATTTGATTTTGAATGGATGCAACTTGATCATTTGTGTGTGCTCGCAAGCAAGCCTCATCAAATGCAACAGGTGCTGGAGGTGGGATATTAGGTTGAGCGGGTGGAGGGGGAGGGGGAGGCGGAGGGGGAGGTGGAGGTGGTTGAGGTGGTGGATTGATGATATCATCAATGTTAAATTGATCCATGATATCAAATATAAGTGCACTTGCATTAAATTATACAAAATTAATATACAAACTTACAAAATTATAAGAAATAGTTAATTTGAAATGCACATGCAAATTTGTTTAAATAGGATGTGCATACATATACATTGATTGAACTTGAGAATGTGCATACAAAATTCAAAATTTAACATGTACATACATTTAAAATAAAAAATGCGATGCATAATTTGCATGCATCAATCATTCAACTAAGATATGTACATACAAATTTCAAAATTTAAGATCTAGAACTATATGCAATTTTAATACATGTGTATGATAAAAAATAAACTTGAAACATTCACAAAAATCTCATTTTATGTCTAACGCATATATATATATTACAATTTTCAATAGGAGAAATCATGATCTAGTAGATAGTCATAAAATATATACTATTATAAATTCATCATTATAAGTTCAATAATTCCACCAAATTCATAAATTCATGTCACTAAAAATATCCATCTGGAACCAAAATCATAAATTCACATCACTAAAAATATCCATCCAACCAAATTTATAAATTCATTACACAAAATATCCATCAAACCAAATTCATAAATTCATAGCTATAAGATCATTGTCTTAATTTAGATATTGGTGTGGCTCTCTACTACATCTCTTCATTTCTTTGTGTTTTCCTTTTCAAAATTGGAAGTTTTCCTCTTCTCTAGCCATTTTCAATGCTCATCTAAGATCCCATCCATATCCCTAACAACATCAACAATAGTTTGCATCCTAGATGCAAAAATCCTCATAGGTGGTGTGACACATTCTTCATTTTGAATAATTTTTATTTGATCTTGGATGGTTCTAACATTGGCATTGATTCATGCTTGCAAAAGAGCATCATCGATTTCAGGTGGTGGAGGTGGGGGGTTATGAGGTGGAGTGGGTGGAGGTGGAGGTGAAGGTGGTGGAAATGGATGGCGTGGAGGTGGATTGCAAATATTATTGAATCAATCCATGTGATCTCTAAGATATGAGTGAACTTGCATTAGATTTGTAATTTCAAAATGTAAGATACATGTTTAGGAAATGCCCTTAAACTATTCAATATAAATGGCCTAATTGAATACAAATGATAAAATATGCAAGCCTCATTTATGTCTAAGGCATGTTACTTGAATGAAAAAATAATTAACTATTAATATAGGACAATTTATGAATGTTATAGGGTTTACGGTTTAGAGCTTAGGATTTAGGTTTTAGGGTAATAGGATGGCTTAAGGGGATCTATGTAGTAAGGTCCTAGTAAAAAATGACATGGCTTTTAAGTGAATAAAATTTGGTGAAGATGCCCAAGGAAACCAAATTTCATTAAGGTCTTAGGAAACTTCACCAAATTTTATTCACTTGAGCCATGTCATTTTGTCCTAGGAACTTACTAGACATAGATCCACTTAATCCATCATATCACCCTAAACCATAAATTGATCAACCTAGATCATGAAATCTCATTCATATTATAATCTTGCATGATCTTATTATTGTTAAATTTGGTTGCCTTGGGCAACTTCACCAAATTTTGAGAACTTATTTGATCCCCTTAAGAAATGTCATATTAGGACACCTTAAGACACCCTAAAGTATGGCTTAAGAGGATCTATGTAGTAATGTCCTAGTACAAAATCACATGGCTTAAATGAATAAAATTTGGTGAAGATGCCTGAGGCAACCAAATTTCATAAAGGTCCTAGGCAACTTCACCAAATTTTATTCACTTGAGTCATGTCAGTTTGTAATAGGACCTTACTAGACATAGATCCCCTTAAGCCATCCTATCACCCTAAACCATAAATCGATCAACCTAGATCATGATTTATCTCATTCATATTATAATCTTGCATGATCTTATTATTGTTAAATTTGGTTGCCTTGGGCAACTTCACCAAATTTTGAGAACTTATTTCATCCCCTTAAGAAATGTCATATTAGGACCCCTTAAGAAATTGATTTATGGTTTAGGGTGATAGGATGGCTTAAGGGGATCTATGTCTAGTGAGGTCCTAGGACAAAATTGTTAGTGTAATTAATTATTTATTACACTAGCATAAGTTAACATAGGTCTTTATTTAATTAATTAAGTCCTAGGTTGCATAATTAGATAAATCATTTAATAATGGGGTAATTCCCCCTTCCTTGTTTGTAGGAGATAAGATTCCTTCTAGAAGATGAGTTGTCCTTCTAGAACTTATCTCTATTTTTTATCATTTCCTAGATAGGGTTCACATGTTGTCACATGTAGTGTGATTTTAACACTTGGCAACATCTTACGCATTTTAGGTTTTCACTCATGCCTATATATTCAAGGCATTTTTTACATTTGTAATCATGTCATATTCAATTTGACATCCTTGCATCTTAATGATAGCATGATATTTTTTCCATTTCTCTCTTGTGGAAGTTATTTTGTCTTGTGGGTGATTCTGGGGTGTTTGAGGAGTTCACCATAAACTCCTACATGGTATCAGAGCTTCAGTGCTGTAGACTTCTTCTCAAATATGAGAGATCAATCTTGGCATGAAAGTTTTGTTGGATACAAGCAGCTTTTTATTGAAGCCATTTTTTATTTTTGCTTCAAAAATCTAGCTTCCACTCATTTGTAGGAAAAATGATTTCTAGGTTTTGTAGCCAGGGTCGAAATATGATCTGGGTATCTTTTAGATTTTTGATATCTTGTACAGATCTGGAGAAAACTGCTGTACAAAAATCGACGCACATCATTTTTCTCTTGGTTGAAGATTTCGTCATCATCATAGATCTAAGGTCCTTTTTTCATCATGGAGGCAGATATGAACATTGGTTTGTGCATGCACTCATTTTTTTTTTCATGCACTAGGTTTGCATTTTCTCTTTTGTTTATGCATGTTTTGCATGCTCTCCTTTTACAATCATGGGGTATTGTAATAAATTAATTGATATAAAGTTCCATTGGGGGGCTTCTTGCATAATAAATTGATTAGAGTATAGTTGTATTACATGCACTTTGATCTCATCTTCATATTGATGACAACTCGCATGAGTTGTATCTAGATTCTGTTGTTTCTTTTGGCCTCATTTTTGTTTAGTTGAACACATTTTTGGTTCGCATCGATTCCCACTTTAGATTGAGAGCCTATGGTTATTGATCCGCATTGGTTCAGATCCATCTTAATTTGAGGGCCATATTTTTATGGTTAATGTTCCAGAATCTTGATGGTACTCATTCCCATGGAGCAGTTTTAGTCATAATTTGGCATCGGCATCAAGAGACACACTTCCAGATTTTTTCATCATATCATTCCCTCTTATGGGGGGCATCTTTTTCATCCCCTGTTGCTTCATAGATTCCAAGGTTGATCTAGTATGGTAGTTTTCCAATGTTCCTTGGCACCAGGTCTACTGTTGCATTATAATGATTCTTCTATGGTTTCTTGTAAATAGGGGTATATTTCCTTGCTTTCCAGATTGGGGATTCCACTGTTACTCCATCAAAGTTCTTCCAATGCTTCTTTGCAGCAGTCATCTCATTTAGGGGCATTTTTTTCCTCTGGGTTTTCTCCTCTTTCTCTTTCATTGCATTTGTAAATGAGTACCTAATCAAGCCTTGTTGTCGGGACTCATCTTTGCATAATAATTTGCTTCTCCCTAAGTTGCACTTATGGGGGGGTGTTAGTGTAATTAATTATTTATTACACTAGCATAAGTTAACTTAGGTCTTTATTTAATTAATTATGTCCTAGGTTGCATAATTAGATAAATCATTTAATAATAGGGTAATTCCCCCTTCCTTGTTTGTAGGAGGTAAGATTCCTTCTAGAAGATGAGTTATCCTTCTAGAACTTATCTCTATCTTTTTATCATTTCCTAGACAGGGTTCACATGTTGTCACATGTAGTGTGATTTTAACACTTGGCAACATCTTACGTATTTTAGGTTTTCACTCATGCCTAGATATTCAAGGCATTTTTTACATTTGTAATCATGTCATATTCAATTTGACATCCTTACATCTTAATGATAGCATGATATTTTTTCCATTTCTCTCTTGTGGAAGTTATTTTGTCTTGCAGGTGATTCTGGGGTGTTTGAGGAGTTCACCATAAACTCATACATGGTATCAGAGCTTCAGTGCTGTAGACTTCTCAAATATGAGAGATCAATCTTGGCATGAAATTTTTGTTGGATGCAAGCAACTTTTTTATTGAAGTTGTTTTTCATTTTTGCTTCAAAAATCTAGCTTCCACTCATTTGTAGGAAAAACGATTTCTAGGTTTTGTAGCCAGGGTTGAAATCTGATCTGGGTATCTTTTAGATTTTTGATATCTTGTACAGATCTGGAGAAAACTTTTGTATAAAAACCAATGCACATCATTTTTCTCTTGGTTAAATATTTCGTCATCATCACAGATCTAAGGTCCTTTTTTCATCATGGAGGTAGATATGAACATTGGTTTGTGCATGCACTCATTTTTTTTTTCATGCACTAAGTTTGCATTTTCTCTTCTGTTTATGCATGTTTTGCATGCTCTCCTTTTACAATAATGGGGTATTGTAATAAATTAATTGATATAAAGTTCCATTGGGGGGGCTTCTTGCATAATAAATTGATTAGAGTGTAGTTGCATTACATGCACTTTGATCTCATCTTCTTATTGATGACAACTTGCATGAGTTGTATCTGGATTCTGTTGTTTTTTTTGGCCTCATTTTTTCTTAGTTGAACACATTTTTGGTTCGCATCGATTCACACTTCAGATTAAGACCCTATGGTTATTGATCCACATTGGTTCAGATCCATCTTAGTTTGAGGGCCATATTTTTATGGTTAATGTTCTAGAATCTTGATGGTACTTGTTCCCATGGAGCAGTTTTAGTCACAATTTGGCATCGGCATCAAGAGACACACAACTTCCAAATTTTGTCATCATATTATTCCCTCTTATGGGGGGCATCTTTTTCATCTCCTGTTGCTTCATAGATTCCAAAGGTTGATCCAGTATGGGAATTTTCCAGTGTTCCTTGGCACCAGGTCTGCTATTGCATTATTATGATTTTGCTATGGTTTCTTGCAAACAAAGGTATCTTTCCTCGCTTGTCGGATTGGGGATTCTAGTGTTACTCCATCAAAGTTCTTCCAATGCTTCTTTGCAATAGTCATCTCATTTAGGGGTAGTTTTTTCCTCTGGGTTTTCTCCTCTTTCTCTTTCATTGCATTTGTAAATGAGTACCTAATCAGGCCTTGTTGTCGGGACTCATCTTTGCATAATAATTTGCTTCTCCCTAAGTTGCACTTATGGGGGGGTGTTAGTGTAATTAATTATTTATTACACTAGCATAAGTTAACTTAGGTATTTATTTAATTAATTATGTCCTAGGTTGCATAATCAGATAAATCATTTAATAATAGGGTAATTCCCCCTTCCTTGTTTGTAGGAGATAAGATTCCTTCTAGAAGATGAGTTGTCCTTCTAGAACTTATCTCTATCTTTTTATCATTTCCTAGATAGGGTTCACATGTTGTCACATGTAGTGTGATTTTGACACTTGGCAACATCTTATGCATTTTAGGTTTTCACTCATGCCTATTTATTCAAGGCATTTTTTACATTTGTAATCATGTCATATTCAATTTGACGTCCTTGCATCTTAATGAAAGCATGATATTTTTGCCATTTCTCTCTTGTGGAAGTTGTATTGTCTTGCAGGTGATTCTAGGGTGTTTGAGGAGTTCACTATAAACTCTTACATGGTATCAGAGCTTCAGTGCTGTAGACTTCTTCTCAAATATGAGAGATCAATCTTGGCATGAAAGTTTTGTTGGATGCAAGCAGCTTTTTATTGAAGCCATTTTTCATTTTTTCTTCAAAAATCTAGCTTCCACTCATTTGTAGGAAAAATGATTTCTAGGTTTTGTAGCAAGGGTCAAAATCTGATCTGGGTATCTTTTAGATTTTTGATATCTTGTACAGATCTGGAGAAAACTGTTGTACAAAAACCAGCGCACATCATTTTTCTCTTGGTTGAAGATTTCGTCATCATCACAGATCTAAGGTCCTTTTTTCATCATGGAGGCAGATATGAACATTGTTTTGTGCATGCACTCATTTTTTTTTTCATGCAGTAGGTTTGCATTTTCTCTTCTGTTTATGCATGTTTTGCATGCTCTCCTTTTACAATCATGGGATATTCTAATAAATTAATTGATATAAAGTTCCATTGGGGGGCTTCTTGTATAATAAAATGATTAGAGTGTAGTTGCATTACATGCACTTTGATCTCATCTTCATATTGATGACAACTCGCATGAGTTGTATCTAGATTCTGTTGTTTCTTTTGGCCTCATTTTTGCTTAGCTGAACACATTTTTGGTTCGCATCGATTCACACTTCAAATTGAGAGCCTATGGTTATTGATCCGCATTGGTTCAGATCCATCTTAGTTTGAGGGCCATATTTTTATGGTTAATGTTCCAGAATCTTGATGGCACTCGGTCCCATGGAGTAGTTTTAGTCACAATTTGGCATCAACATCAAGAGACAAACAACTTCCATATTTTTTCATCATATCATTCCCCCTTATGGGAGGCATCTTTTTCATCTCCTATTGCTTCATAGATTCCAAGGTTGATCAAGTATGGGAGTTTTCCAATGTTCCTTGGCACCAGGTCTGCTATTGCATTATTATGATTCTACTATGGTTTCTTGCAAACGGAGGTATCTTTCCTTGCTTGCTAGATTGGGGATTCCAGTGTTACTCCATCAAAGTTCTTCCAATGCTTCTTTGTAGTAGTCATCTCATTTAGGGGTAGTTTTTTCCTCTAGGTTTTCTCCTCTTTCTTTTTCATTGCATTTTTAAATGAGTACCTAATCAGGCTTTGTTGTCGAGACTCATCTTTGCATAATAATTTGCTTCTCCCTAAGTTGCACTTATGGGGGGGTGTTAGTGTAATTAATTATTTATTACACTAGCATAAGTTAACTTAGGTCTTTATTTAATTAATTAAGTCCTAGGTTGCATAATTAGATAAATCATTTAATAATAGGGTAATTCCCCCTTCCTTGTTTGTAGGAGATAAGATTCCTTCTAGAAGATGAGTTGTCCTTCTAGAACTTATCTCTATCTTTTTATCATTTCCTAGATAGGGTTCACATGTTGTCACATGTAGTGTGATTTTAACACTTGGCAACATCTTACGCATTTTAGGTTTTCACTCATGCCTATATATTCAAGGTATTTTTTACATTTGTAATCATGTCATATTCAATTTGACATCCTTGCATCTTAATGATAGCATGATATTTTTTCCATTTCTCTCTTGTGGAAGTTATTTTGTCTTCCAGGTGATTCTGGGGTGTTTGAGGAGTTCACTATAAGCTCCTACATGGTATCAAAGCTTCAGTGTTGCAGACTTCTCAAATATGAGAGATCAATCTTGGCATGAAAGTTTTGTTGGATGCAAGAAGTTTTTTTATTGAAGCCTTTTTTCATTTTTGCTTCAAAAATCTAGCTTCCACTCATTTGTAGGAAAAATGATTTCTAGGTTTTGTAGTCAGGGTCGAAATCTGATCTAGGTATCTTTTAGATTTTTGATATCATGTACAGATCTGGAGAAAATTGTTGTACAAAAACTGACACACATTATTTTTCTCTTGGTTGAAGATTTCATCATCATCACAGATCTAAGGTCCTTTTTTCATCATGGAGGCAGATATGAACATTGGTTTGTGCATGCACTCATTTTTTTTTCATGCACTAGGTTTGCATTTTCTCTTTTGTTTATGCATGATTTGCATGCTCTCCTTTCACAATAATGGGGTATTGTAATAAATTAATTGATATAAAGTTCCATTGGGGGGCTTCTTGCATAATAAATTGATTAGAGTGTAGATGCATTACATGCACTTTGATCTCATCTTCATATTGATGACAACTCGCATGAGTTGTATCTGGATTCTGTTGTTTCTTTTGGCCTCATTTTTGTTTAGCTGAACACATTTTTGGTTCGCATCGATTCACACTTCAAATTGAGATCCTATGGTTATTGATCCGCATTGGTTCAGATCCATCTTAGTTTGAGGGCCATATTTTTATGGTTAATGTTCCAAAATCTTGATGGTACTCATTCCCATGGAGCAGTTTTGGTCACAATTTGGCATTGGCATCAAGAGATGCACAACTTCTAGATTTTGTCATCATATCATTCCCTCTTATGGGGGGCATCTTTTTCATCTCCTGTTGCTTCATAGATTCCAAGGTTGATCCAGTATGGGAGTTTTCGAGTGTTCCTTGGCACCAGGTCTGTTGTTGCATTATTATGATTCTGCTATGGTTTCTTGCAAACAGAGGTATCTTTCCTTGCTTGCAAGATTGGGGATTCCAGTGTTACTCCATCAAAGTTCTTCCAATGCTTCTTTGCAGCAGTCATCTCATTTAGGGGCATTTTTTTCCTCTGGGTTTTCTCCTCTTTCTCTTTCATTGCATTTGTAAATGAGTACCTAATCAGGCCTTGTTGTCGAGACTCATCTTTACATAATAATTTGTTTCTCCCTAAGTTGCACTTATGGGGGGGGTGTTAGTGTAATTAATTATTTATTACACTAGCATAAGTTAACTTAGGTCTTTATTTAATTAATTAAGTCCTAGGTTGCATAATTAGATAAATCATTTAATAATAGGGTAATTCCCCCTTCCTTGTTTGTAGGAGATAAGATTCCTTCTAGAAGATGAGTTGTCCTTCTAGAACTTATCTCTATCTTTTTATCATTTCCTAGATAGGGTTCACATGTTGTCACATGTAGTGTGATTTTAACACTTGGCAACATCTTACGCATTTTAGGTTTTCACTCATGCCTATATATTCAAGGCATTTTGTACATTTGTAACCATGTCATATTCAATTTGACATCCTTACATCTTAATGATAGCATGATATTTTTTCCATTTCTCTCTTGTGGAAGTTATTTTGTCTTGCAGGTGATTTTAGGGTGTTTGAGGATTTCACCATAAACTCCTACAAAAATGACATGGCTCAAGTGAATAAAATTTGGTGAAGTTTCCCAAGGCAACCAAATTTCATTAAGAGCCTAAGAAAAAATGATAGCTTTAGGGTTTAGGGTAATAGGATAGCTTAAGGGTATCTATGTAGTAAGGTCCTATGACAAAATTACATGGCTTAAGGGAATAAAATTTGGTGGAGTTTCCTAAGGAAACCAAATTTCATTTTAAGGTCCTAGGACAAAATGAATGCTTTAGTGTTTAGGGTTTAGGGAACTTACGGTGAAGTTTTGGTGTCCCTTGGAATAATGGACTTGCAAGTTAGTGAACAACATTTTCTTGTGGAACAGTTGATTGAGATAGCTCTTGTTTCAACTGACCAACCTAGATCATGAAATCTCATTCATATTATAATCTTGCACGATCTTATTATTGTTAAATTTGGTTTCCTTGGCCAACTTCACCAAATTTTGAGAACTTCTTTCATCCCCTTAAGAAATGTCATATTAGGACCCCTTAAGAAATTGATTTACAATTTAGGGTGATAGGATGACTTAAGGGGATCTATGTCTAGTGATGTCCTAAGACAAAATTACATGGCTCAAGTGAATAAAATTTGGTGGCATTGCCCAAGGCAACCAAATTTCATTAAGGGCCTAGTAAAAAATGATGGCTTTAGGGTTTAGGGTTTAGAGTTTAGGGTTTAGGGTAATAGGATGGCTTAACGGGATCTATGTAGTAAGGTTCTATGACAAAATGACATGGCTTAAGGGAATAAAATTTGGTGGAGTTGTCTAAGGCAACCAAATTTCATTTTAAGGTCCTAGGACAAAATGAATGTTTTAGTGTTAAGGGTTTAGATTTTAGAGTTCAGGGTTTAGGTTTTAGGGAACTTAGGGGGAAGTTTGGGTGGCCCTTGGAATAATGGACTTGCAAGTTAGTGACTATTTTATGAATATTTTTGATTTTATGAATAGATTGACTATTTCCGTAATAGAAACACATAATTATGTATTATTAAGATTGAGTTTTATGTATATTTTAACTAGATATTTTTTTAATTGAATATAAGATTATTTTATTTAACATTTTTTTCATTAATATTTCCCACTTAAATGAATTTTATGATATAAAATGTATAGTATAAAATTAGTTAATATTGAATCAAGTTGTGTGCAGTGTGATTTACTACCCTATGAGATGCAAAATAGAAATAAATGCAAAGGGGAAAACAACACAACAACACCTCAAGATTAGCCTAAGTTGACTTGAACAAAATAAAGATTAAAGCAAGAGATATGCCTTGTCCAAATGATCCTTTTGGTTGGCCCTTTGTTGAATATTTGATGTGTGATCATTGATGGAAAGAGTGCTAAAATGATATGCAAAATGTTCTAAATGGGATGAGGAATGCAATGAGAGATGTGGGTGTTTTGATAGATGAATGCAAATGGATGCAATGAAAGCTTAAAAATGCAACAATGGAGGTTGAATGCAAAATTCTTGAAGTTGAGAGTGTTGAATGCTTGAGTGCTTGAATGTGTGTTATGAGTGAAAATGAGACAAAATCTTCCATTTTAAGGGAAGAGTCTCTAGAGGATTCAATGGTTAAAATTTAGCCAACATGGACAAGATGGAGGGTTGTGGTGAGTTGAGGACTCACAAGCCCTCACATCTTGCCATGTGGAAAATGAGGTGTCTAAAGAACATGTGATGTGGAGAGAGGACATGTGAGGTGGAGGTACTTGAAAGTACCTTGGGATTAAGGGAGATTTCCTCAAAAAGGAAGTTCTTGTCCCCATGTGAGGATGATGGTGACAAATGAAGAATTTTAGAATTCCTTACTTATCATCATGGGGAAGGGAGAAGTTGTTGGGGGAATAAATGTGAATTTTAAATTCACATGATTGGGGAGTACCTTGGGGATAAGACAAGGTCCTCATAAAGGAGGTCCTTGCCCCATGTGACTGATGTGACCTATGAGAGAATTTAGAATTTCCCAACAACCTACATGGGGAAGAGAAATACAATAAATGAATAAATGTGAATTTTTAATTCACATGGGGAAGAGGTCAAGGCTTAATAAAGAAAGCACTTATGAAAGGTTGACTTGGAGGACATACCAAAGATGGCATGAGGATTAGATTAAGGTTTTGCAAACAAGTGATTAAGAAGACTAATGAAGAATTAAAAACAAGTGGCCAAATATGGATGATGTGACATTAATCCTAATTAAAGGTGTGCACATCCTAATCATGGATTAATTAAACTAATCCAAATTAGAAGAAGATTATGGAGGATGTGACAAGGAGAGAGAAATGAGTGAATTTAAAATTGATTTAAATTAAAAAAGGTTAAATGACTAAATTAAATAAATTGATATATTTATTTAATTTAGAGAAGAAAGGATGAAAGGTAAAGTGTTTAATCATTAAATTAAATACTTTAGGAATCTTAGGCAAAGGGGAAATATTAATTAAATAAACCATTTAATTAATATCGATGAAATATGAAATAGACGAATAAAGGGGACAAATTTCACAATGTGAGAGTGGTCAAATTTGGATGTCTACACAAGTATTTTATTTTGGATTGTTTGGAATTGAAAGAACCTAAAAGAAAGAAAAGAAAAATATTTAGATTCTTTTAGTGTCTATGTAACTAGTGCAAATTGAGATTTTAGACTAAACTAGAAGCCTAATTAACAAGTAATTGACTAGAATGAGGGTTAATATTGTCAAAAGACAATAGACAACACATGCAAACAAGAAATGGAAACAAGGCATACTAAGAGAGATCAAAACATAAAATAGAAATGAATGTTGAATATTATCTAATTAAGTGACAATTGGAAATGGATTGTACACTTGGATTTAGGAATTTGCTAACTAAATTTGCAAACAAACATTGATAAAATTTATGAATTGTAACTATTCTTTAACATATTGTTTTCTAATCTAATTATAATTTAACATTGAAAGTAAAGTTTAACATATTGTTTTCTCCATACAATGCAAATGAAATTTTAAACATTTAAGCAATGCAAATGAATTTTCTTGAGCTCAAAATTAGGGTTTTCAAAATCAAAATGATTTGTTCGATTTCAATTTAGGGTTTTAGCAATTTGCTTGTTTCAATTCAATTTAGGGTTTCAATCTAAGCAATTAGGGTTTTTAATGCAATTTTTTTGTTTCATTTCAAACTAGGGTTTTCAAATCCAATTTTTTTTGTTTGATTTGAATTCAGGGTTTCAAAAAGCTTGATTAGGGTTTCCAAATGCAATTTATTTTATTTTATTTCATTTCAATTTCTAGGTTTTGAAATATAATTTTTTTTGTTTCCTTTCAATTAGGGTTTTCAAATGCAATTTTTTTTGGTTTGATTGAACAATTTAAGTTTCAAAAGGTAAATTTTGTTTCTAAAATACAATTCAAGGTTCATTTTTTCCTTTCTATTCAATATCTTCAGGTTTCATTGCATTTTTTCATCTATTTCTACAATTCCTCATGTCTACTGTTACGGGAAATAAAATGCTTAAAACGCCAAATAAATTTAAAAAATGGTAAAATCTATTCTTCTATTAACAATTTCAATAAAAAATGAAAAAATACTAAAAAGTGGGGGTGGAGGTGTACCTGGATATTGGTTTTAACAGTCGATGTCACCCACCAAATCAGGATCTCGTGCGCAGTGAGAATGAAGTTTTGTACATTTTTTTTTAAATAAATACCATTACAAAACAGGATCCCAGTTATTACAAAACAGGAATATAAATCGGGATCATGTTTCATGTCCGTTGGTTTGGGACCATTTAACAAATGAGATCCCAATTTTTAAAAAGTGAGATCCCATTTGACATTTAGGCTCGGGATCCTGAAGCTAAACGAGATCCTGGTTTTTAAAAATCGGGATCCCATTTATAAAAATCAGGATCCTATTTTTGTAATGTTGATTTCATTTTTTTGGGTAAGGCAAAAACTTCCACGTTTCGTGGACTCAACTTTGTGCACTTACCCAAGTGGAAGATAAGGAGTACCATGAAGAATTTGAAAAGTTCAAGGTTGAGGTAGATGTATTGGAAAATATGGTTATGGAGGACGTGAGAATATGGGATGAGAGATCCAGGAAGAAGATCATTCTCATAAAAGAGAACAATGAAGAGAAGATCAAAAAGAAAAATTATTATGGCCCTTTAGCAGAAGTCAAAAGGATAAAACAAGAAGAGAGGAGAGTTGGAGGTAATTGTAATTATCTTTCTAATGATATTTTGAATGCATGTGACACAAAAGAAAAAGAAGAGGATGAATACAAAAAAGTTGATGAGCTTGAATCTGAGGAAGGTCTATTGGAAGACATGGAGGATGAAATTACAAAGGTTGCACAACAGTAACAAAAGAGTTGAGTGCAATGGAGAACATTGAAGAAGAGGACACCAAAGTTGCAACAATAAAAGAGAAGGTAAAACTTGCATTTTGTGAGTTGGTTGGTGATTTTGATTTGCTTATGAATTGTGTGAATAGAATGGGTGAATATGAGGAAGTTGAAAGTTTTGTTGCAGAAATAAGGAAGAGAGGAATATCAGATTTTGATGAGGTTAGAACCAAATCTGATTTGTATTTGAATGATATGATGAGTTATAGTGAAGAAATAATTTCAGCAATGAAATTTGTAGCAAAAGGCAATGAGGTAAAATAATATTTTAATGTATGTTTTGACGAGGATAAGAATGTAGAAATGGATAAAATTGTAGAAATGAATCAATTTGAGAATGTTAAAATTGAGAAACAATAGATGAAGTTAAAAGAGGAGTTTGATAAAGAGATTTGTAAGAATAAAAATTTATTGCAAGATAGAAAGAATGAATATTTTGATTATGTTACTAACATTGAAATGGATGCAGAGGAGGAAGATGGAAATGATGAATATCTTGATTTTGTTACTGACATTGAATTTGCAGCACTAGTTATAGGACAAGGAAGTGATACAGTTGCATGTCTTGTAGAAGGAATGAAAGAAGAAAACAAAGTTGAAGATGCAACAGGTGATGAAAAGGTAAATTCAAATTTTAGTGAGTTTGAGAATAATTATTTTCATGTTGAGATGGATGAGTTAGTGAATGTAGATGAGATGATTTAGTTAGATTTTGTTAGAGATGATTCGTATGCATAGAAGGATTTGTATGGTGTTGCAGAGTTAAGTGCAGGTGCAAATTGGTGGAGGTGGACGGACTATGGTGGGTTGAACCCCACAAGATTGGAGGAGAATGTTAGATAAATTTGGATGAGGTGGTCAAGTTATGGTGGAGTTGATTCCACATTGAGAAAGAGGAGTAAAGAGTAGAGTTGTTAGAGGAGGTTGCTTGTTCTAGCTAAGTTTTGGAAGAGGAGAAAGAAGAATCAATTGCAGGTACCAAATTCAATAATGGAGTTTGTTGAGGATTGCTTGCAATCCAAAAGGGTGGTACTACCACTCAACTCCATTTTTTGAATCCATATCCACAAAAAATTTCCTACCCCAGTTGTTTGATGCAAGAGCATCTAGGGGTAATAGCAATCTTGCATCACCAAAAATATTTTTATTTCAATTTTGTTTATTTTCAATAATGGCTTAAGGGTTAGGAGAAAAACTATTTTGATTTGCAACTTTGAAAATTTCCCTTGGGATAAAATTGAAATTGTAATTTTGGTGGAAATTATGCAACGGTAAATGTTTCTAAGGCATAAATGGGAAAACATCCTTCTTGGGTGTCCTAATGTTCTTAGTGGGGACCACTTGGGGTGTATGTGCTTGCATGTTCAATTACATTCCTTGCATGTATTTGCATGTTTGTGCCACAAGTTTTGCATGTTGTTGCATGATCATATTTGGAGCCGTCAAAGTCGTTGGGAATCATTAAAGGTGGCATAGTTGGAAAATATCATAGGTCAAAAGCTAGGCACCCATATGTGGGTCATATTTGCAATGAATAATTTTATTTTTAATATTTTATTCTTCTCAAAATGAGGCGTGGGATTTCAAGGTGGTTATTGGAGGTTGTTTTGGAAACTAATGGTAGCTTTCTCCTCGCATAATTTATATATATTGATGCTTGTTCATTTGGAGAAGTGATCTTTTTGGAGAGTTGGTGGTTGCATACCCAGATGCTATCAAAATGAAGCAAGAATGTTAAGTTGCAATTTTTTTGTATGTGTGAAGCCCATGTTGTATAGGATCATAAGATCTCCATGTTTATGTAATTCATTTCATATTTTTAACATAATACATATTGCATATTTCTCTTCCATATTATGTGTTTCTTGATAATTTGTTTCCTTCTTGCATAGTGTTTTATGTGTGTTTATGATCAAATTTGAAAGGGAGAGTCTCCCTCTTCATCAAGAGATCAAAGCAACTAATTTTCTATGCAACCAAGAGAGAAAATATTGATCCAGAAAAGCAATTGATATGTGCAATGTATTAATCTAGATTCATGGCTAAAAGATTACAATGAATGTGCATGCTTATAAAAGCATAAAAAAGAAAACCCTAGATGAGGATTCATTAGATTGTGACAAGTGTCTTAATCTCATGCAATGTGACAATTATACCTATAACTAGACCAATCTAATAATAAAAAGGCACTTCTAAGTTTAGCTTAAGTGAATAAATTAATAAGGGACTTAATAATTAATTATCAAGTGATTATCCCAATTACTCCAACACTGTACAACTTTATTTCAAATATATATATATATAAAGTGTTGCTACACTTTATAAATAGTGTGTAATGCTTGTAAAAGGGAGCGATTTCAATGCTCCACCAACACACATCTTAGAGTTGCCCCAAGCGGTGGCAAGAACCATCATATTACCATCAGTCTATTTACCTCTGTAGGCTCAAAAAAATATTTGATAATCTTTATGACCACATGCTTCACCTCTAGCCCTTGAGCGTCAACGCCAACCCCCACCACGGTCACTTGTGTACCCCAGCACTCTGACTCTATCCCCTATGCAAGACTTAGCACCCCCTATGGTCATGTGAGTAACTAGAGGTTCAAACTTTGGCCCTCAGTGCCTAGCGCTAGGTCACCCATGCAACTAGGGCCCAAAAAATTTAGCCCCTAGATTGTCCTCCAAAGAAAATTTGAACAACTTCTACAAATTGGGCATAACTTTTGTCTTGCTTGTCCATTTTTTTCAAATGAAATATCATTGAAAATTTGGTTCCAAGCCCATTCCTGTGATGTAGTCCATTTTTCCACATTTTACTCCAATAATTTTCTACAGGTCATGGAAATTAGATCTTCATTTTTATGCTTTTGAGGTCATAACTTGGGCATATCAACTTCATTTTTGTGAATGAATTGGAATTGGAAAGTTATTTTGATGCTCTACATAGCTATGTAATCCATCTTTCTAGAAAATCCACCAAGTACACAAAGATTTGTCTAATGTGATTTTTTATTTTTTAACCTTTTTTGCTCTCAAAGTTGCATTAGGGTTTAGTTTTCTTGTTGTGGGGGGTACATTTTTCCACTTTCAGTATCTATATACATCAAAGAATAGAAAATATTTCCTACACATTATTTTGAAAACCTGAACCATCATGGTAGACACCTCTTTAGTTAAATGTCGTATGCCACACAAATTTCATATTTGGAAAGCTTGGATGACCAGATTGCTCATGTTAAAGGGTTTATTGTCTGTGCTTTGGATGAATTACAATAAAATTGAATCATCAACTTGAGATAATTCAACATAGGAACAAGATGGATGAGGCTATGGGATTGATTTCACTATAGGTTTTATACAATCTCTTGTTTCATATTGAGTCTTGCACCTCTCCTAGGGACATGTGGGAGAAGTTCAAAGATCTTTTTGGCACCATCAATGACTTATAGGCTCTAAAGATTGAGGAAAATTTGACATCACTTATACCTAATTTTTTCCCCTCCATTGAGGACTTCTTGCAAAATTTTAAGTCACTTAGATCTTTTTTGTAGGGTTGTGGTAAGAACAAAAATGACAAAGAGTGTGTTTCTTGATCTTGTATAAGCTTAGATAGACATTTTAGGTCTTCTCTTCTATATTATACTCTACTATAGATGCATTGGGAACTATATTTACCATGCCAACTTTTGATGTTTTTTGTGAGCATTTGACTCGTGAACAGGAAACGTTGACTCAATTTTATTCTTTTTCTAGTTCCAAAACCCAAGCATTGGTAGCATAGACATCCAAAGGGAAAGAAAAAAATAAAAATCCAAAGATAGATACTTCATCAGGTAATGAGTGTTCCTCCAAACCATCTCAAAATTTAAAAAAAAAAACCTCAAACCAATCCTCAATATGATAAATCTTCTAAGTCTAGCGAGTCTTCCTCCAAGACGAAGAAGAAATCAAGTGAACCTTACCATTTTTATGGTAAGGAGGGAAATTTAATTACTCGATTTTGGAAGAGATTAGATGATTTAGAGGAATTCATGCAGCAAAATAACATCTCATCCCCTAAGTCCTCTTCCTCATTTACAAGTAAAGGTCATGCTCTTTCGACATGAACTTTACCTTCTGCCGCTCCATGAATACTTGATTCTAATGCAACACACCACATGAAAAACTCTGAAGATTTGGTCTCATCCCTTTCAGATTATAGTAGGTGATTCTACATAGCTTTTAATTTTGGGCTCAATTACTATAAGACTTGAGGGTGGTTTTCTTTAGGAGGTTCTTGGTGTTCCTAATATCTCCACCAACCTTCTTTTAGTGTATTATATTTACCAAATTGGAATTAGTAGGACAATCAAGTTTACCCCACATGACATAGTTATTTGTGACCTTCATGATTCTAATATTATTGTGGTCATTGGGAGTGTTGATTATTCCTCTCATTTATATCGATTTCATTGTTTTGAGAGTTCATTTGGATCAGGTTCATCTTTTATAGCACATGGAGACACTATGAGTAAGCTTTGGCATGAAAATTTTGGTCATGTCAATTATAGATATCTCCAATAGATGATTACACAAGAATTAGTGTTAGGGCTCCATAAGATTTCTTGTCTTGATGGTGTTTGTCAAGGATGTGCTCTTGGAAAATATCACTATGATTATTTTCCTATAAGTAGAGCCACACATGCTAAGGCACCCTTAGAGTTGGTACATAGTGAACTCATGTCATTTTTGACTACTTCATTTTCAGGGGTCAAATATATGCTCACATTTATTGTTGAATTCTCCTGGCGTACATGGGTGTAATTTTTTAAGTACAAGATTGATGTCTTTGATTATTTTAAGTTCTTTAAGGTATCCATGGAGAAAAAATACGGTCTTTCTATCAAGTGGGTAAGTACAGACAATGAGGGGAGTATGTCAATCAGGATTTAAAGGAATTTAATAACAAGCATGGTCTATAACATCAACTTATAGTTCCATACAACCCTTAGTAGAATGGTGTTATTGAGTGAAAGAACAAAACTTTATGGGAGATGGCTAATTGTATGTGTAATGGTGTGAATTTTCACCCCCTTGCAAATTCCATGTTTATGCTACCTCCTACCTTAGAGAATTAAACCTGATAATTTTCAATTCATATTTTTTCCACCTTCTCTTGTCCACTTGGTAGTTGTTTTACGTGTCAGTGGGGGATATTCTGTTGGGGACACTAGTACGAAGCACAGACATCTACATGGCATGTTATCATCCTAACATGATTCCTACCTCTGGAATCCATAGAGGTGTTACACTCCTCCATTAGATGTGAAGCGTAACATCTCCTACCCTTTGAATAAACTTTGAATGACTCATTTTCCTCCATTTTTCTTTCAAATGGCTATCTTCTCCATTCAATTCATCTTCTTCATATGCTTTTAGATCATCTTTACACTTTGGGAAACTCTCTTCGCTCATCTTCAGCTCCTTCAAGCTCTACCACCTCCATTGAAGCTAGAAGTTGATACTTTGTTGGTTTACTCTCTTCATTGTTGCGGCAACATTGGTCTTTAAAGGCTTGCACGCTTTCTCCTTCTCCCATTTTCCTTGAGTGCACGTGGTTGAAGGTGATATCACTCCATCTCCCTTTTACTTTGCATTATCATTTTAATATTGTAGCATATCGTTGTTCAACATATTTCTTGGTATTCCCTTTCAATATTTTTCTTTATCATATTTCTCCAATTGTTACCATTTGGTTATCCATGGAGGTGGAAACACCAAAGCAGGGGATTGACTACGACAGTCCTCTAAACACACCCCCAACATTTTTTCATCATCTTTCTATAGGTTCTCCTTGAGGTGAAGATCTTGAAGATATCAACTTGTGGGTAGGAAGGTGCACTTTCCTCACCCCTCTTTGTCATTTCGTAATTAGATTAATTATAGTGTTCTCGATATTTTGTTATTTTTCTATTCTCTATTTATGTCATTACATCAAATGACATCCATTAGGTCATTAGTAGGTTTTCCTTAGTTTTTTATTGTACTTTATGCTTTCTATCCATACGGACATCAGAGCCCCACCAAGATGCCAGTACATGACACTATCTTTTGGGTCCCGCACTATATTCCTTTGGCAGTGAGTTGTCTAAGTCATAGTCCACACTCTAGAAACTTACTCACTTGACTCCTTGAAACATTTGGTCTTGTAAAAGGACAACAACAACCTGGTTGCTCTTCCTTTCAACCTTTAAACTTTAAACTCTCTTGAAGCACTCCCTTAACTTGAGGTAGATCAAGGTAGCCTATTGTTATATACCCTTCTATGACCTGGGGTCCTGAGCAGTCGGTCCCCCTCCTCTATAGTATGATTCAATCACAAGATATGCATTCTTCTTTTTGGATTGAGGTGTTTAATTTTTCCAATTATATTCAAAATTGTATGCCTCACAATGTATTGCGACATTTGACTCTTAAGGAGGCATGGTCCCATGTCAATTTTGATGTATCTTCATTTAGATTTGTTGGTAGTGAAGCTTGGGAATTCATTCCTAAAGCTTAGCAGATATCCATGTAGAGGAAAATCCAACCACTCATATATGTTGGCTATTTGTGAGTATGTTAAGGTGTATAGGTTGTTTGATCTTGATTCTAAAGATGTCTTGTTTCAGTGGGATATCCAATTTGATTAGCGCCTCCTTTGATGGATTCTTCATCATTGAATTCTCCCTCACTAACCACTACTCTTTCATCTCTTGAGGATTCCTTATCTCTTGAGGATGAGGATGATACCCAAACTATCCCTTCACCTCTAGATATTCAACCCTTACCCATGTGGCTCTAAAATACTATTGATGCAGCTAGATCTTTGGCATGTGATCCTTCAAACTCTTGTTGCACTCGTGCACAAACATTAGGTGTTAGTATTTTGATTCATTCCATTTTGGATGATCCTTATAATTTTTTAGAGGTGGTTGGTATTCCTGAGTGGGATAGTTCTTGAAACATAAAAATGTGGTGATTCCTTAAAACTTAAGATCAATGGGCAAAAATTTCTAGGATTTCATTAGGATGCAAATTAACAAGGTGTATAGATTGACTTACAACCTCCAATTAGACCTACATCTGATCCTTTTGAGTCTTACGAATGAATTGGAAATGATTTAGAATGATTGACCTAATTAGACTAAATGGCCTAATATGATGAATGTAATTTCTTGAAAGTAAACAAACTAAAATAGTGATTTGCAAGTGGATTTGGACAGTGTAGACTAATGTATGCCTATGACCAAAAGTTGAGTCTAAGTGTTGTAGTAGGACTGGGTCGCCCCTAGCCGAATGGGTCCTTGATGAAGGGTCCGAAAAAAAAATTGCAGTCCTCTGATTCTAGATCTAAACTCAAGTTTCTTGGTTGTAAACTTGTCAGAATGTCATCAATAAATTCTATAATTGATTTTTTGTGGCTTGAAAATTTTGATGACAACAAATACAACAATGCAAAATAGATCTTCAAATTCTCTCCAATCCTATTTAGACTTGTAATCTACACATTCACAAAGAGGGAAGATGTTGTGTCATATATGGGCTTGCCTCAATCAAACCCTATGTAATGGTTTCCACTTCCACAATGGCAATGTTAATGATAAACTGATAATGGAAAGAGGAAGGAAATTAAATTAATGAACATAATGATGCAACTTACCACCCTTCAATGGCTTCCTTGAAGGACTATTCAAGTCATACTCATCACTTCAAGGATTTGGATCTTGCTTGATAGATTTTCTTTAATGCTTGAATGCTTTGGATGCTTTGGAGACTTAAAAAAAGATGTTAGCCTCCACAAATCTATGAAAACATGAACACACATAAACATTGACATGATGTTGGATTTTGAATTGTTGTAATAATGCTCTGATATGTTGCTCTTAATTTTCTCTTGACAATAGTATTTTCTCAATTGTGTGTCTTGCTAGTTGTTAAATTTCAAATGATGCAATAACTAGGTATTTATAGGTGTTTAAAAAATTTCCCACAAATTAGATTCCAAAAGTTGATACTTCATATATTTGAATTTTGGATGTTAAAATACTGCAAACAACATATTTAAATTTAGGTCTTGGCTAAGAAAGGGGACTTAGTCGCCCATGAACCAAATGGGTCTTGGCCTAAATTTCTAGGACACTCAAATTCAAAGATAATTTAATGATTGAATGTGTTTTTTTAATATTTATCCTTTAAAAAATGGTAAAAATTAGGCTTTGGAATGCATAATTTGAAAAATTAGAAGCTTAATTAAGTCCAATAAATTAGGGGGACAAAACATAATGTGAAATTGTTAAGGTGTACAATTTTCTACACTACATTTAGCCCCCACTTTAGTGAGAGTATGAACTTACACTAGACTCACACTAAAGTAGAGAAATATATGTCAAGAGGGGTTCAAATGTACAAATGTTGAAGAGATGGGATGGCAAAGGATCAATGAGGGTGATCAATCCCCCGAGATCTAAGATCCCATGGCCAACCAACAAAGGCAAAAGGAACACGAATGTATGATATGCAATAGTACAAGATACACAAACATGCAATGTCAAAGTAAATTCAAGGAAAAGGAAAATGGGGTATGGGCTTACAAGCTATATTATGCTAGTGGTCATACAAAAGATGAAGACACATATGCTAGTGAAGATCATTTTTCACTGAGCTCCCCAAATAGGTAGAAAAATGAGAAACACACACTAGGTCTACAAGGTGTGCCCATAACTATACCAAGAGTTATACTCCATGATAACCTCGATAAAGTGCTACAAAATTGGTCAAAATGCTATGCCAATGCTATACTAGGTTAATCTCCTATGATATGTTTCCAAATAAGGATAATTCATGACAAGGGGTTTCCACCAAACATAATGCAATGCATAACATAGAAAGGTACATTGAGGGATCCACTGATCTAGGGTCAGTATATGTCTTTGCTAAAATATTATAATAGAGCTCAAAACTGACATAATTCCCCAAATACTCATGGAATAATGAACAAAAATGAGGAATGACAAATAGAGAGAGAGAGAGAGAGAAAAAACAAAGAAGCTTTTGGGTCAAGATGGAAGAGACCTAAATGTCTCTATGCCTTGCATTGTCCCCAAAAGGAAAACACAAGACAAAAAGAAAAGATAAAGTTTATGACATATAGAAGAATGAAGATACAAATATAAGAATGCCACAATAGGTTCATTTCCTTTGTATCCATGTGCCAATAGAGCAACAAGGGTCATCCAAAGTAAACTTCACAAACATTTAAAGACATGCCAATCAACACAGTACGAGAGATCACATTACATGCAAACAAACACAAAGAACATAGAAATAAAACACATAAAATAATTACTTCACATGCAATCCAACCTAGAGTAAGTTTTTTGCATCCCAATCTTTCTCGTAATATAAGGAAAAAAAACTAGCCCAGGGGACTATAGCAAGTGTCATACTAGGAGCATCACTAGGTTCAACACATGGTGGGTCACTCTCATCAAGAGGATCATCATGATTGTCCCCATCTAACTTCATAGAAGTGGAGAATAACAAATTCAACTCATTATGCACCTCTTCATCAATTTTAGCAATCTCATCATCATCATTTGAATCGATCAAAATAGGAGGTTTATGATTATCGCATTTGAATTTTCTTGTTTCTCCTCTTGTTTTAGTGAAAGTTGGATTTCTTGATTTTTTTGAGTTTTTTGCATAGGTATTAGTTTATTCTTTTCATCCAATTAACGAGCAATAGCATGATGTCTTTGCCTACGCTCTTTAGCATTACGATTTCTTTTTGCATGGTTTTCAAGTTGTGATGGAGTAGGAGGGGGTTTATCATCCATTGGTCTCTTTTCTTCCTTTAGAGGGGGAACCAAAGGGACTACTGGGGGTTGGGAAACCACTATCTCTTTAGGTCTATAAACTTGTTTTATCTTTGGTAGCACAAAAGGAATCATCTTATTGACTCTTGGTCTTTTTATAGGAAAGTGGTGGAGGTACCATGGTATACTTACTTTGTTACTTGGAAGATTTTTTGGCTCAATCATACGTTTAACAATGATGGGTTGGGGAGAAGGACCAACCATGGACCTATCAGATTCAGGAATATTGCTAAGAGATCATTTTTCTATGTGTTTTTCCTTGAACTTTTGATATGACTTAAAAAATAAATCTTCATGAGGCTTTATAGGTTCCATAAGTTCAAGCCAAAATAAATCTAATGAAAAATTCCCATAGGAAGACAAAGGATTGAATCTACTATGATGCACTGTAAATATCTCATTTTCAAAGGGGAACTTTATGCACTTGTGAATAACCGATAGGATGAAATTCATGGAGCATAGCCATGGATAGCTTAGGTTCACTCTAATGGTGGGATGATGTAGAATGATTCATCTAATTTCTTTGATCCAACATTTAATGGAAGAGTGATCGAACCTATCATAGGGTGAGAAAAACCATTATGTGTTTTTATCCATGATTTCAATTGTTCATAAGAATCTTGATAAATTTCATGCACAAACAAGAAATTCCTTGGTGATCACATTTTCTATGCACACAGGATCAATAAGTATCCCCATCGGTAGTTTATCATTAATTTGTTCAACAATATAGATAGGACCATTGGGCACATGTATAGATGCATCAATATGTGTGAAAACAATGTTAGGTAATAAAGAGGTTTGGTCCATACAAGGTTGAACATCTATGAGAGTGATCATGTCATATAGATAATCATCATTATAACTCTTATCATCATCTTTATCATCATTCATATCCTCAATCTTATCAACATCCATCACATCATTCTTAACTTTAATAGCTTTAACAAAGTTGGTTGAATGATTTGGCATTGGGTTGGTGAAAATTTGAAAATTTTGGTTGGGTGGAGCAACTAACTTATTACCTTTGTCATTAACACCTCCAACTAGATATTATTAGAGTCAATGAGGTCTTGCACTTGATGTTTAAGATGCATGCATCGTTCTGTGTAATGTTCACTTTGTTGGTGATATTAGTAGAAGGAATCTAGGTTATAATTTGGTGGTAGGGGTTTGGTGTATCCATAGGTTTGACCAGAGGTAAACGAATTAGGTTCTTATTCAAAAGTTGTAACATGATTGAATGGACAGAATTGGGTAATGGAGTGAATTTCCTGTCAGTAGGTCTAAATTGGTATTGGGTAGAGCATATGGTAGCAACTTGAGGCTCAACATGGTTTGTTTGGGATGGATTTATCTTCAAAAATTTCTTGTTTGGCTTCTTAAATTGTTGATAATTGTTGTGATGTATAGGATCAGACTTCTCAGTATGTTTTGATGAAGATGCCTCTTCATATTTATTAATTGAATTTTGGTAATCACGAAGCATCATACACAAACTTATAAAAGATAGAAATTTTTGTAATAAGACTTTTTCTCTTATGTCATTTTTCAAGTTGTTAATGAGCATTCTTTGAATTTCCACATCAAGTAGAGTTAGATTGGCATGTGATAGTATCAACTGATAGCGGATTATGAAATATATAATCATTTCACCTTTTGATGAAGGGTACTCCCCTTACAATCTAAAACTCACAAAAACAACATATAATGGCACAAACAAAATGCAAGAAGGAAGCAAATATTTTCTATTGTCACTAAAATGAAAAATGAAATTACAACTTTATATTTTCCATCACATGCGCTTTCTAATTACATAAATCTACAAATATTCAAATTGGATCCACCATCTATGTTGATCTTCCCTCCTTCTATATCCCCCCTTTCACATCCTTTATTTGGAAGGTGTAACCACCCTAGAATCTTCTGGAAAGTGTAACTTCCTCAAGAAGATATTTTAAAATTTTATTAATTTTGGTAGTACAACTTCACAAGATCATAACTTTTGATCCGACTGTCGGAATTTCTATTATAATACCTTGTCGGAAAGCTCTCAAGAGATGTTCCGTCAAAATTTGGGACCTAAAGGATAACCACTTTTGTTTTCCACTAGTTTTTAAGCCCATCCAAAGCATCTAAGTGCCTCAAAATTGACTTCGAAAATTTTAATAGGATTTTCGGAAATTGAAATTCAATATCTCTCAAATGACAAATCGTATTGAAGTGATTTCTTCACCATTGGCTTCAATTTACCATTCTGGAGGTTTGTGTAAGATTTCTTGTCCAACCATGCATAAATGCAAACTTACTGTAGACACTCAAAATATCTTGATCAACATCATGCACTTGATTCTAATTAACTAACACCAATTCTTCCTTAATCACTTCCACACTAACCAATTAATTGAATAATCTTTATTTAATTAATTAAATTCATTAAATTTCCTCCTTAAATCAAATAATGAACTTTATCAAATTATTTGATTATTGCCAATCCTAATGTTCTTCCTTTAATTAAATAAACCAATATATTTAATTAAAATCCTAATGCTCTTCCTTTAATTAAATAAACCAATATATTTAATTAAAATGCTAATGCTCTTCCTTTAATTAAATAAACCAATATATAAAATTCTAATGCTCTTCCTTTAATTAAATAAACCAATATATTTAATTAAAATGCTAATGCTCTTCCTTTAATTAAATAAACCAATATATTTAATTAAAATCCTAATGTTCTTCCTTAAATTAAATAAATCAATTTATTTGATTAAAATCCTAAAGTTCTAACATCCTCTCATTTGATTTAAATAAACTCAAACATTCAAATCAAATGTCATAAATCAACTAATTTCACTTAATTAATCCTAGATTAATTAACTCCTAACAGTAATCCCCCATTCCTCTAGCTTTTAACTCCGCCCTAGGGTAAGTCAACCTTGATCAACTAACCAAGTTGCACATGTAAATCAATTTATTTGATTTACTAAATTACCCTATTTTCATTCAAAAATGGCATATTCTTTGAATATTCCACCCACTTGACTTTTCCCTCCCAAAGGACTTTTGTCCTCTTTTTTGAGCCACCTTTGCATTGATGGATCTTACATGTCCTCTTTTTTTAGCCACCTTTGCATTGAAGGCTCTTACACCTCCTCTTACACAAGCCACCTCTTGGCATTCATTCCTCTTACACATCTCCTCTAAGATTCATTAGCATGTTGACAAGTGGCACAATGCCATTGGTCCAATTTTTAATCCCACATTCTCCCCATTATTCCCTCTTCAACCCTCATTCCTTATAAATAGAGGCCTTCTCTATTGATTGAGGATCCACAATTTCATGCAAGGTTATTATTCACAATATCATCCAAGTTAGTATAGAATTTTTCCATCATAGCTAGGTTTTTTCTATTTTGTTCATCACACATCCATCATCAAGCTTATCAAGGGATTGGGAAAGGGCTGCTTTCCACATCAAAGAAGCACCAATCGCCCTATTGGATGCTCGTTTGAGCATTTAGAACAGTATTTCATTAGTAGTTTATTTGATATTTTACTTTGTTTTCATGTTCATATGTTTAAATGAATTTCATATGGAATGCTTAATTTCTACTTGTTCATTGACTAATGATCACTTGTTTGTTCATGTTTGAGCAGGTCTAGCAAGACCATTCACACTTACTAAAAATACTAACCCTACCAAATTTAGCACTTATTGAAAAGAAACAACATTTTTTTGGGTGATGCAAGATTGCTCTTACACCCTGGATGCTCCTACATCACCTTCTCTTTGCTTGCATCACATTAAATTAGTTATATTAATATTCGGACCAATGTGCACTTGGAGATGGTTAAGAAAAGCATCAACAAGCTCAGTAGTGAGTGAATTGAGTTATTCAGTAATGAACAAAATCACCCCAAAGTCATGTCCTTCAGTGACCTAGGAAAGAGTTTAGCAAAGAGCTTATCTTTAAAAGTGAAGTCGCTACATAAGTTCGTGTATGCATATAAATGGTTGCTAGGGTCTCCTTTATCATCGTATTTCTCAAACTAGGGTACCTCTATGTTTTGTGGCATTTGTGCTTTCAATATCTCTAATGACAATGGGTTTATTTTGACATATTTTGATGGTTTTCCATTTTGATTTTGGTTCAATGTTGATATTTTTTGTTGAAGGTATGTCACATTTTGTAGGAGTTGGTTTATAACAGAATCATTGCTTTTCGTGTTTTGGGAATGAGATGAATATGGTGGAATTATATATGTATTATGTGGACTACTATATTGCAAGTTTTTGAATGGTGATGGGTTTGGAGATACTATGTTTGAGTTGACAAAACTATAAGTTTCCTAGTGGAAATACCCAAAGTTGGAGCTATACTATTGCTTGGTTGCATCGTTGTGGTAACAGATAGATTTTTATATGAGGGAATAGAGGCTATAGTTTTAGGGAGAGAAACTTGACTTCCTCCTTGATTTTGATTATATCCCAAATTTTGAGTGTAACTAGCCATTGTAGGTACATGATTGTCTATGATGTGGGATAGACTACGCATTACCTCTAGTCCTTGAGAATCATCAAGCATTTTCCTCATGTTATCTATCATAGGGACCATTGTACCAACGATATATTCCATTCTCACAAAGTCTTGAAGTTTTTCTAAGGCTTTGTCCAATTGTTTCAATTTCTCTTTAGGGACATGAGCCACCATAGTTTCAACATTAGTGATAGTGGTTGATGGTAGGGTCATGGGAATTGTGACATAAGGAATGGAATCCAAAATGGGTTGAGTATTGGCAACACTTGTCGCAAAAGGTTTGGAGAACTCAAGATCCACAATGGATGTACCAACAATGCAGGATTTTATGATTCTCGAACTACATCTCACTGAAGTGTTGTTTATAGGACATTGGGTTGTGAAACTCATACAAGTTTCACAACACCAAAAGTGCACCTGAGATGAACACTAAAATTGTTAAATAAGTACATCAAACACTCATAAATAGAAAGAAATAAGTACAAGCAAATAGGAACCACAACAACAAAGGTTTCAAAAAAAATTGTTTGATTAAGACAAGCAGAACAAGGTTGCCCAAGGGCATCTGAGTCCCGGTTAGGGATTCTGAAAGTTTGAAGTTTGACTAAAGACTACTTTGTTTAAGGATTTTGATTCTACTTGCAGACAATTGTAACAGTAAATAAATTTCTAGAATTTGCTTAATTTATTCCAATTTGATGAAAAATGTAAGTATGTAATGATTTTGAAGATCTTTGAACAAATTTGAATGTACTTTTCAAATCTAAAATGTAATAAATGACTAATTGAAATATGTAGAGACCTAAAAATGATGATTTTGAATGCAAATTTTGACCTTAAACAATTCATTTTCTTTCACTAAATGAGATAAATGCAAAAATTCCTTATAAAATGTAGTTATTGATTTCAAAACAAGGATATGCAAGTATAATGAAACTAAGTAGATAGAGACAGAAAAGTGTGAAATGCTTTGTTTAGGAACTTATACAAGGATAGGATCACCCAGGGGTGACTAAGTCTTTGTTCAAGATTCTAAAAATTCAAAATCTAAATGTTGAGATTGATGTTTAAGGTTACTATTCCTATCTGCAAACAAGTTTGACTATGACTATTTTTCCAAAAAAAATCAATGCAAAGGAAATGTAAATGTATGACAATTTTGGAACAAAATGAACTTTTTTTAAACGCAATTTTGAAATGAAAAATCTGATCTAAAGGAATGAACACATTGTAATGCATGTTATGATGTAGTATGTATGCAATATTTTTTTATTTTTATGATTTTTTATGATGTAAATATGCAACCATAAATGAGAAACACAATGATTCAAAACCTAGATCTAGGGTTTGAAAGGCTTCCAAATCATAAAGCTATGATGTAAGAATATCGAGTTCGCCAAAATGAAACATAAAAATGTGGTGATGCCTTAAAACTTAAGGTGAATGGGCCAACATTTCTATGATTTCATTAGGATGTAAATCAACAAGGTGTATAGATTGACTTACAACCTCCAAGGTGATTCAATCAAACCTGGATCAGATCCTTTTAAGTCTTAGGAATGAATTGGAATTGATCTAGAATGATTGACCTAATTATACTAAATGACCTAATATGATGAATGCAATTTCCCGAAAGTAAATAGACTAAAACAATGATTTACAAGTGGATTTGGAGAGTGCATATTGATGTGTACCTATCACCAAAAGTTGAGTTTTAGTGTTGTAGTAAAACTAGGTCTCCCCTGGCCGAATGGGTCCTTGATTAAGGGTCCTAAAATTATTTTTCCAGTCCTCTAATGCTAGATTTGAGCTTATGTCTCCCAGTTGTAAACTTGTTGGAATGTCATCAATAAATTTTGTAATTCAAATTTTGTGACTTGATAGCTTTGATGACAACATATGAAACAATGCAAAATGGATCTTCAAATTCTCTTCAATCATCTTTGGACCTATAACCTTAACAATCACAAATAGGGAATATGTTGTGACATATAGGGGCATGCCTCAATCAAGCCTCGTGTAATTGTTTCCACTTCCACAATGGTAGTGTCAATGATAAATTGATAATGGAAAGGAAGGAAATAATGAATGAACACAATGTTGCAACTCACCACCCTTCAATGGCTTCCTTGAAGGACTGAAGTCATACACATCACTTCCAGGATTTGGATCTTGCTTGATAGATTTTCTTGAATGCTTGAATGCTTTGGATGCTTTTGAGACCTACAAAAATATGTTAGTCTTCATAAAACTATGACAACATGAACACACATAAACCTTGATATGATGTTGGAACTTGAATTATTGTAATAATGCTCTGATATGTTGCTCTTGATTTGCTCTTTACAATAGTATTTTCTCAATTGTGTGTCTTGCTAGTTCTTGTTGTTAGATTTCAAATGATGCAATAAAAAAGGTACTTATAGGTGTTTATCCAATTTCTTGAAAATTAGATTCCAAAATCTGACACTTCATATTTGAATTTTGGATGTTAAAATAACACCAACATATTTAAATTTGGGTCCTAGCTAAGAAGGGGGACCCAATCACCCATGGGTGAATGGTTCCTAGCCCAAATTTCCAAGACACTCAAAGTTGATGATAATTTAATGATTGAATATATTTGATTAATACTCGTCTTTCTTTAGAAAACGATAAAAATTAGGCTTTGGAACACATAATTTGGAAAAATAGAAGCTTAATTAAGTCCAATAAATTAGGGGGACAAAACATAATTTGAAATTGTTAAGGTATACAATTTTATACACTAAAGTGCTATGGAAATTGATTATTCTTCACTGATGAAGAATAATACTTGGGATCTAGTTCCTATTCCTAAGGGAAGAAATTTGGTTCAATGCAAGTGGGTGTACCATACCAAATATGTTTTAGATGGTTCTATTGATAAGTTCAAGGCTCATATTGTTGCAAATGGGTTCTCTCAAGTTGAAGGAATTCACTATTCTGAGACCTTCACCCATATTTCCAAGATGAATTCTATTTTCCTTATGCTTTCTCTTGTAGCTTCACAGGGATGAATAGTATTCCAAATAAATGTGAAGAGTGATTTCCTTCACAATGATCTTCATGAGGAGATTTATATGGAGCAGCCACATGATTTTATTGAGGACTCTTCGTTAGTTTTTAGGCTTCATCATTCATTATATGGTCTCAAATAGAGTCATTGGGCTTGGTATGAGAAGACGGATACTTTTCTACTTTCTTATGGCTTCACATATTCTCATTTCAATCCCACAATGTATATTCAGTGACATGAGGGTGATCTTTTGATCCTAGTGCTATATGAATATGATTTGATCCTCATAGGTGATTCTTCCTCCATGATCTACAACATTCAATGAGATTTGATGGAGGAGTTTGAGATGACAGAGCTTAACCTTTTGCACTACTTTCTTGGTTTACATGTTATTTAGTTTGTGGATGGTATTTCCATATTTTAGCATAATTATGTTATTGACATGCTTCAAATATTTGGAATACTTGATTGCAAGCCTACCCCCATAGTATTTTAGTTAGGAGTTGTATATTTCCACTTTTTCTACTCCTTTATTAGATGCTACATTATACAAATAGTTGGTTGGCAGTCTTTTATACCTGACACATTCATGTCTTGATATTTCTTTTGTGGTTGGTCTTATCTCTCGATTCTCACATGAGAGTCATTAGCAAGATTTTAAATGTATTTTGAGAAATATTCAGGTCACCTCACATTATGGTACTCACTATACATCAAGAGATTCTTGGATAGTTGGTTTCATTGACTCAGATTGGACTAGTGATGTCAATGATAGGAAGTCCACTTCTAGCTTTGACTTTTGCCTTGGTTCTAGCTCCATTATATGGTCTTGTAAGAAGAAATCTACTATTTCATTATCATCCATGGAAGCTGAGTATTGTGCAACGATTTTAGCTAGCTAAGAGGTTTTACGGCTTCATTATTCATAAACCGAATTCATTGTTTCTCTTGATATTCTCACTATTCTTTGGTGTGACAATTAGAGTGTCATTCACATTTCTTGCAACCTAGTGGAGTATCAATGTACTAAGCACATAGATATCCACATGCACTTCATAGGACAATTAATTCAAGATGGTTTTCTCACTTTGGAGTACATGCCTATAGAGGAGTAGGTTGCAGACATATTCACAAAACCTTGTCTTCGTCTCATTACCTCCAATTGTGATCAATGATTAGGGTGAAGGAAGTTTTCCTTAGGGGGTCTTCATGAGGCCTCCTTCATTCATTTTTTATACATGCTTTCATCTCTCTTTAGGAGAGGAGTTTTTCCCATGAGTTTTTCTCCTTTTCTCTAGTTATGAGATTTCTTTGATTGTACATGGGTACCTCATTAGGCCTTGTTGTTAGGACCCATTCATGCTTTATTTACTTTTTATGCATTGGTTTTTTATATTTTTTAGCTACTTCCTAAGTTACACTTAAGGGGGGGTGTTAGAATAATCATGCATTAGCTAATAATTAATTAATCTTTAATTAATTATTAGGCTAATTTCTTCTCATACACTTAAGCTAAACTTAGGAGTGATTTTTTTTGTTAACTAGAGTGAGCTTTTAATAGATCATTATGTCTCATCACATAGGATGATGACACTTGTCATGATTTAATCCCTTTATCATTTAGGGTTTCTCTTATAAATCACTCTCTCTCTTTGTATTATTTTATTTTGTAAGTTTTTATAGTTAAGGATATAGAAAATTATTGTTTGCAACTCTCTTGTGTGGAAGGTGTTATTGTTTGTTGTTTGATCTCATGTCTTGTGTTATTCACAATTCTAACAGCCTAAAACCAACCATTTATGATCTCAATAGAAGATATAATAGCTTCAACCTTTCAAGGAAATCTTCCATACTTGATTCTCATGAGAAAAACTTATCATTGTCCTCCACCCTATCTAGACATAGAACATTATTTACCTAATTGAGAAAGATAAAGTATAGAATATTTTTCATGCATATATTTTACTAATCAATATTTTGGGTATGTTCATGGAAATGGGGGACCAAAAGGGAGTCTTAAGTGGCCATTTTTTCTAAAAATAATATAAATAATCTTCGATGAGAAATTAAAGATAGTTATGCTTGGAATTTGAAGATATGACAAGAAAAAGAGTCATTTTTTTTAATCTACTTTCTAAACTACAAAAAAATTTAAAAGGTTTTGATTAAGGGGTTCAAATAAAAGGAGCACACATAGTGCTCTATTTTTTTGTCAAGAAAATATAACATAGCATCTGGTGGGCTCCCTCTAAATTGTTAACTTTCTTAGTATTTTAAAAATCACTTCAAAGGAAAATTAGCTAACACCATGTAGTTTATGCTTTATTTTCTACTATTTTTAATGAATGTATGATTTTTTACTAATTTTCAAAGTGGAACATCCTAAAAAATGAAAAATTGAACCTACTCTCCCCTAATTATTTAGAAACTAATTGAAAACAATTTTTTTTAATGTCTAAATATAAAAATGTAATTTATTTCAAATTTGGATGAACAAATTAAATATGAAACCAAAAATACTATACATAGGTTTTCAAAAAATGAAGACACTAGCAAAAGAAATTAAAGATCAAGACTTAATACATTCAAAATGTAGAAAATTACATGGTTAGAAAGGTAAGGGAGATCTTGGTGTTATTTTGGTATTTTTTTAGCTCAACACTAAAAGATGTGTAAACCTAATGGAGATCATTCTCAATATTTAATCATTCTTATAATTTACACGTGTAGAGGAGGAAAATTGGCACCCCCCTTGTCAAGGGTGAATGCTCCTCAACTACCTCGAGGACCAAAGCTTAGGTGACAAGGAAGGAAGAATAAGGGAGATTGCTTATATTTTATGCCTGAGATGAATTAAGAGATGAGAGTTTTAGGGACTGAAAGAGTAGGTTGCAGAGGTCTCATGAGAAAAATGATAGGCTCTCAACCAAGGATGAAAGTGTGGCACATGGACATCCATGTGGCACACTATAGTCTCGTAAAGACTAAAAGAAAATTTTACTGGCAAGGATAGCAAAGAGCCTACCAAATATTTGACAACAAAAATCTTAAAGATGTTCTTAACTAACAAAATAACAAAGATAAAAAAAATAACAATAACATGCATGAACTTAATGGGATCAAATAGAAATGACATTAATGAAAAGAGAAGAAAGAATACTTACAAGAGGTCCACGAATAAATCCTCCCATAAAGCAACACCTTAAAACTTGCACACACAAAAATAAAAAATGGTTGAGGTTGTTTTAGGGGCTTTCCTCAGTCAAACCCCTGCATAGGTGTTCCCACCTCCACAGACAACCAAATAGATAGGTAGAAATAAAATAGACAATGGATAAGATAAAGATAATAGAGAAGTTAAAATAATAATATGTTATCAAAATAAAGATGATAATGCAATAGAGAGATTACAATTACCCTCCTTTGGTGAATGAGGATTTCGAAAGGAAGAGCATGCAACCTCCAAGATTGTACAATATGTGCCAAGAGAACCAAAGTGTTGGTGTAGAGAGAAAATGAGAAAGAGAACTTGATAGATTTAGAGAATGAGAATGAGAAGAGTGAAAGAATGAGATACAATGAATGAGAGATCGAATAGAGTGAATATAATATAAAAAATGAAAGTTTGAATGGGATATAGACATGCAAATGGGAATTTTTGACACATCTACAAGTTGTAGGGACATTATAATTCATGAGCAGATAGTAAATGTAACGCCTCAATGGATATGCAGGAAGGAATCTTTTTGGGATGTTCATTCAGCACACAAATGTTTGTGCGACGTGTGGTTGTTCGTGACAAAATTTTCCTTCAATGATTGAAAAAGAAAGGGTTAATGACAAGATTAAGGTTAGGTGAAGGGGACATTGCATTATCGAATTTAAATAAGCTAACGGGGAGGTTTATGAAATGAAAAATTACATAGGATGCAATTTTTAGCATTACATTTTTCCCCCACTTTAGTGAGCATATGTATTCTAACATATGTGAGCTAAAGTAGAGAGAAAGAGGTTGAAGAGAATATACCTAGGATAAATATGATGTGGGTCTTTGATTTGGCATATGCAATTGAGAATTTGAGTCAAGACACTAAGAGGATGTGAGTCTCCCATACTATAAAGATGACTGTAATCTCACTACAAACATGTTAGCTACAAATAAACACATTAGTCAGAAAATTGAAAAATAGATATGACAAAATTTGATCAAACAAAAGATGACATTGATAGGTATGGATAGAAAGCTGGTCTATGCTAGAAACCATGCAAAAAGTATATATAAAGATGTGTGATATAAATAAACCCCGCAAAGTAGGAGAACCCCTATCACAAAAAGATGAGTGATTGAAAAAACCCCACAAGGAGGAGAACCCATTTCACAAAAAGACAAGACAGGTCTAGTCAGGTTTCCCCCAAGCTAGACGATGAGATTAAGAGACATCAAGATTTTAAAGATATACATTTTTTAAAAATAAAGATAATTCAAATATGATATCCCCCCCTTAGAATGAAGTGTGCTACGTAGAGGAACACATATCATTATAAGGAGAATAAAAGATAGATTATATATATTGTGCCATTACATACATAGCAATATATATTCATGGAATGTTGTCATGTGCGGGACAACACATAGAATCAACAACATCAATAAAAGCAGAGATGAAGAACTCAAGAGAATAGGTGGATCCAATTATTAGGGGTCAGAACTAATCATAGATATATGTAGATAAATATAATATAAAGTATATGAACTATCATCACCCCCCAAATAGATTGGAATGAGAAGAAGAGCACATGAAGAAAAATAAAAATTTGGGTCAACATAGAAGGTGCCTAAATGCCCTGACGCTTTGCATCGTTCCCAAAATGAAAAGTAAATATTATGAAAAATAGAAGAATGATGAAACAAAGAGAAGTTTTACAATAGGTTTTCTCTCTTGTATCCAAGTGCCTACGAGGGTATCAAGGTTCCTCTAGGTGAGAGTACAAACATAAATAGGAAAGTGCGAGGGAACACAAACAAACACATGAATCTAATCTAAATATAAAGAAGAGGTATCGCTCTAGTCTGATACCTCTAACAAGTCATCCTACTCCCAATCTAGATCATCATAGGGAGAGTAAAGATGAGCTTGGAGAGGGAAGATAGCAAGGACAATACCAGTCAACTCACTTGCAGCAAGGGCTAAGGAGGAGGCCCCCTCAAGTTCTCCATCGATAAGCTCGTGCGAGGTCAAGGCCATCAATCTAAAAAAGATAGATGAAAATTTCAAAATGTCCTCCATCATGTCGAACATACACTTCTTTGGAGTGAAGTGATGTGACTAAATGGAAGGAGGTGGACAAACTAGAGATTCATTTTCGATCTTTGGAAGAGGGGTGGTGACAAACTCTGGGGAAGCAAAAAAAATTTCCAAAATAAGAATGAAACAAACCAAAGTAGAACAAGATGGTCAACAAGAAGAAGAATATTTCATACGACTATCCTTTAGAGAAAGGACATGCTCGGATTTGTGCTTAAGAGGAGGATGTGGAATCCTCACATCAAAATTGGAAGGATTCATAGTAGATACAGCCCTTGTAGGAGGCATGACCACGGGCTTAGAAAAAGGAGGAAGATCTAGCAACAAGGTGATCAAGGGAGGCTCTAAAGAAGGAGCTATGAACACCTGCACCAGCTTAAGGTGAGCTTCATCAGGAACCATTGAGGAAGTCAAAAGCAAGATAGAGGCAATGGGAATGGAAGTAAGAACAAAGACAGGAGTAGGAACATGAAAAAAATAAGGAATTAAATCAGAAGCAGAAACAAGAGGCTCCCCCTCAGTATTTTATGAGCCCTCACATTCCTAGGCCAATACACGTTGGCGACATTTACGCTCATGTGAAAGTCGTTTGTGATGAATATGGCCACCAGGAAGGGAAGTTTGAGAAGATTTTGGGGAATCTCATTCCACCAAAGGAGTAGCCCTTGCAACCATTTTCGGTGGAAGAGCAAGCACCTCAAGAGGAACAAGAGGAGGAGCAGAGATAGAGACGAGGGTCTCGACCACAAGCTCCTTTCCTTTTTCTACTTTAGAGGTAGGTGGAGGAATGGGAGGAGGCCTCGGGGATCAAGATGCTAGAACAATGGAAGAAGGTCCAACTCTAGATGTATGATTCCCCTTACCATATAGGGTGGGTCGAGGATAGTGGGAAAAATGAGAGTTGGAAGACTTGGGTTTTAGACTTCCACAACACGAGTTCCTTTTCATTTTTTGTGTTAGGAATAGTAGAAGGAATTGAGGACACCATCAGAGATTATGAAGTTGCAAAAGAGAAAGAAGGTCTATGTGTGGGAGCCTGCTTGTCCTTAGCCTTTAAGGAGGAAGGTGCAAAGGATAGGGCACACTGTTACGCGTGCATAGAGGCCTTCACAGAAATTGCATGAGATGAAGGTGGAAAAATAGCATTAGGGGTCATGACTCCCATCTTGTTCCTATAATAGGCCTTATAGAATAATTCTCCATAGGGTGGTAAAGGACCAATAGGGGCAGGCCAAAAATAATCTAGAGAAAATCCCCCACACAACACAAGTGGATTATATCTAGTATCTTAGATAATATGCATTGTGTCATCATGAGGAAATTTTAGGCATTTGTGGGTAACTAAAGCAATCACATTCATGGAGACTATCCAAGGAATTCCTAATCTCACTCTAAATAGGTCAGATTCAAGGATCACAACAAATAGGACATCAATGGACTTAGGCCCAACAAGGACCGATAAATATTTGGAAACAATAGGAGGCATGAAAAAACCATCATGAGTACGGATGGTGATCTTCAATTCTGCATACTTGTGTAAATTATTGATAAAGAGGGTCTCCATAATAATTGTAGACACTGAAAATGTCTCAAGCTTACAAGCAACATTTTCTCACCATTTCACCTCCTTTCTTGTATAATTAAATAATTTTAATTATTTAATTATTTTTTAAGGTCATATTATTTTATTAATTAAATAATTCTTAATTATTTAATTAATTCACTCTACCTTTATTCTTCTTTTGATTAATTTCAATAAATGTCATTTTTTTTAAATTACGTCACCAATTATCTCTTTTCATCTATATTTAAATAAATTCTTATTTATTTAATTATTCACTTGTCATTTGCTTCTATAATAAAATAATATTTTTTATTATTTAATTATTCATTAGCCTTTTCCCTCCATAATTAAATAAATATTATTTATTTAATTATTTATCATTTTCTTTCCATCTTCTATTAAATAATTATTTTTTAATTATTTAAAGTTCACACTCCAACCTTCTCCTATAATTAAATAATTACTTTAATTATTTAATTATTCATTTTCCTTCCCTTAAATTAAATAATTGCTATCATTATTTAATTGGTTTCTCCTCAGCCAAGCCCTAAATCTCAACTAATTTCTAAATTTTTGGTCCATCCTTATCTCTTTTCTTCTCAATTAATCTCATCCATTGATTTCCATACCTAATCATTCAATCCTCACCCTTCGTTTGAATTGGGATTTCTATAAAAGAAAGTCATTACTTTCATTTCAACCTAACCACAATATTTGAAAGTTTAACTATCTTAAGATCTAGCTATCTTGCATCAACATCAAGCTTATCAAATATCTTGCATACTACAAATTTGAGAACAAAGAAAGAAAAATGGAGAAGAGCAATGGAGATGATTCAACTTTGGCATAGAGATTAGGTATTATTGCATTATCATTATGATTTATATTGTCATTTGTGCTTCATTGTTGGATTAGGGTCTTTATTAGCTTGAATTAGATATTTTTGTGGTCGCTATCATTGATTCATGCTCATTCCTCAATTCTACCCTGATCTACATTTGGTTAACTCGATGTGAACTAATCAATTTTTAAAAAAAATAGAAAAATTTTGATTTTTCAAGAAATACGACACAATTGTCATGTGTAGTGATGCAATCAGATCTTCAAACACCACAATTTTTGTATGGGGTGACACATTTGAAGTTTCCTACATTGCATTTTTTTCCTAGAATAATGCATCTAACTATTATCTTGTAAAAGTTAAAATCATTCAATCATTGTTGTTTTAGATCATTTTAGTGGATGTTGGTTAGTATTCTAACATTCTAACAGTCTTCTTATATCATTTATACCATCATATTTCTTTTTTTTACATCTCTTTGTTTTTGTAGCTACAGGTTTTTCATCGCAATCATGCCCTAATACGACGCAATCGTCTAACAGTATGCCACAATCACTATTTCATATGTCATAGTCATTGTGTCATAAGCTACATTTTTAGAATTCTATGACACATTATAGCACCATATTTGATCCTTTGTGCACTACATCCAATTGTTATAGCAAAAAGAGGGTATAAATTTCAAATTCTCTTTTTCTTCTTTTTGCATCTATTACGGCAAAGGTTTCTTGGTTACTGATTTCTAATTTCCATCTTGTGGAAATTGTTGGGAGAAGACCTTCTTGATTTAAACTACTAATCCAATTTCTTGCAGGGTTCCATTGTGTGTTTGTGATTTCTAAATTAGGAACATTTGGAATTGGTTCTTAAAAAGAATAAGTGTGTTTAGTCTTGTGTGCACTTGCACACATGTTTTATTACTGAAGGCATGTTTACCTAAATTATCTTCTCCCCTTGTGCTACATGTGATTCATGGGTGATGAGAAATAACAACACAACATAGTCTTAAGTATCATCTCCCCATGTGCTACGTGCAATTCTTGGGTGATGAGAAAGAGCATTGTGCAAGCCTTCCATTTTTATTTTTTAGTAGGGTGGGTCTGCTATTGGGGTTTCACCCCTGGGAATGACCCCTAGCATATATACCTCTAGGACACTATATAAAAGTGCAAAAACTAAAAGGTGAGAATTATCCATTTGAGCCCTAGTGGGGTGGGCCTTCCGATCACAGGTGATTCCACATGGGGGTTAGAGACTTTGGTCTTCCATTTTTGTTAGGCCATGGTGTTACTTGGAGTTCACATGTGAGTAAGAACCAATTTTTTTAGAAACCTAAGACCTGTTTTGGCCATCTACTATTCTTGGTGCAAGGGATGTGAATCGTACCCTAAAGTTACTTACCACGCTTTGTTCTTGGTTGATTTGGAAAGGTTCCTTTTTTGGATTTCATCCTTTCAAGGCAAGAGGTGTTAAGTTGGTACATGACCTTGGCATACTCTAGCTTCACCCACTCCTTTTTCTCAGATTTAATATCACCTAATAGGTGAGGTAAGCCCACTTTAGTAGATAACCCTATTACTACTAGTTAGGTTGTGCTTGCTTATATTGTTTGTGAACCAAGGCCAAGTGAGTTTTGTGGAAGAAAATTTGCAAATTACTTGCTTACCAAGAAGTTAAAGAGTAAAAAAAAATAGCCAAATCTATATTCTAAGTGTTTGTTATTTTTTATGATCAAATCTAGAAATTACCCAAAACAAAAAACCACTTAGAAAACATCAATTTTAGTCCAAAAACCAAAACACCACAATAATCAAAACAAGAACACCATAATTTTTAGTTCAAATGACACATCTAATAGAAACCCTAGGAAGTCAAAAATCCACATTTTCTTGTACATCACAATTGACAGATCTTGCATTGCAATTGATTGGTCATATACGCATATGTGGTTTCATGTACTACATCTGCCAATACCTATGTGTCCAGCTTTTGGCTTCTTGTCATACAATGACTATACCATCATACCTAAGACTTGTTCAGTCCATTCATTCCATTCATTGCATTTTATCATTTTCGTTAGTTTTATCTTGCATATCCTAGCTTGCATTTTACATCTTAGCTTGTCTATCCATTATTATATCATTTTCGTTAGTTTCATCTTGCATATCCTAGTTTTCATTTTCTATTTTAGCTTGACCATTTATTATCATATCATTTTCCTTGCATATCCTAGCTTGTGTTTGTCATCTTAGCTTAGTCATCCATTACCATCTCTGAGTTTTGAGATTCAAAAGCTTGTCAAATCATTGACCTCACCATAGTCACATATTTAAGTGTCTTGACCTTATCATATTTCATTATCATATCCTTAGGTTGGGCTTAGAACTCATGTGTCTAGTCTAGGTTCATCCTTTTATCCAATCATCATCATCATCATCATCATCATCATCATCTTGGTTCTCATCCTCTTGAGGTATTGGCATTTAGATTCATTACCTTTTTTTGTCATAGTTGCCCAACATCCCTTTTTCAAGGTCAAATTTGCATACCCAACATCCCTAAGCATAGGCCACACCTTCATTATCACCTTGCATAGTCATACCTCCATTATCACCTTAATTATAATTTTGCATACCAACCTTAGTCATAGTGACATTACCATCTTGCATTCTTATATCAAAAATAAAATCCAAAAACATAGCAAAGTGACATTTCCATCTTGAATTCTTATATCCAAAAAATCCCAAAAACATAGTGTGTGTATGAAATATTGGATCAATCTAAATAAAAAAAATCAAACACATATTAATAAGACATTGAATCAGAAAAGCTGAAAAAGAAACAGAAATATGCAGACCATTACTGCAGCTTCCTGAAATCGTCTTATCTTCCTCTAACTTCAGCGTTTTGTTGTTTCCGAATGGCTCTCAGATCAGCAGATTGAGCTCAACAAAATGACAGCTAAAGAATGAGATTTTGAGATGCATAATATGCTAAATGAAAAACTATGCTAATATGAAAGTATGGCTGTGATATTGAAACTGATATAAATGCATAAGCTAATTGTATGAACGTATGTATGTGTAGTTATGCGAAGGTGAGTGCGTGCGTGTGAATGCGGATGATTAACCAAGGCTTAGATTCGCGCCGGAATTTATAGAGTTTTCAAGAGGATTTGATTGGCTGATTCAATCGATGGTCCGGCCCTTCGAAACTCAATGATAGAAATTGACGAAAAAAGGAAACCTTCCATCTTCTCTTCCACTTTCGAAAATCTCCCACCGTCTGTTCGAACAAGCTTAATCCAGGCCGTCGATCGAATCAGCCAATCGAATCCGTTCGAAAACTCTATAAAAGCCCGTGCAAATCCAAGCCTCGGTTAATCATCCACATTCACATGCACGCACTCACCTTCACATAACTACGCATACATACGTTCATACAATTAGCTTATGCATTTATATCAGTTTCAATATCACAGCCATACTTTCATATTAGCATAGTTTTGCATTTAGCATATTATGCATCTCAAAATCTCGTTCTTTAGCTATCATTTTGTTGAGCTCAATCTACTGATCTGAGAGCCATTCAGAAACAACAAAACGCTAAAGTTAGAGGAAGACAAGACGATTTCGGGAAGCTGCAGTAACGGTTTGCATATTTCTGTTTCTTTTTCAGCCTTTCTGATTCAATGTCTTATTAATATGTGTTTGATTTTTTATTTAGATTGATCCAATATTTCATACACACATAAAATGATAAATGGTATGATAATGAAATGATATGGATATAAAATGAAAATGATAGTGAAATGTTATGCGAATGGTTATGATGATGAAATGATAATGAATGATAAAACAATAATGGATAAATGAAAATGAAATGCAAATGAAATGATGATAGAATGAGAATGAATGATGATGATAATGGATGATAAATGTGATGAATGATAATGAAATGATAAGATGATAATGCAAATGCAATGATAAGATGATAATGATAATGATAATGTGATGATAAGATGATAATGCGAATGAAATGAGGAAATGATAATAGAACTAAGATGAAATGAAAATGCAACTAACATGAAATGATGAAATGATAATGGATGCAATAATGAAATGATATGAAACTAATATGAAATTATAATGAAAATGCAATTAATGAAATGCTAATGAAAATGCAAAGATAATGAAATGATAATGATACTGAAATGATGATGAAATGATAATGACACAAATGTTTGTATTGTCCTCCACAAATAGTTCAAAGAAACATGGCAACCATTTGATGTGATTATTATCCTTTCAAAATTCCAATGCAAATCTACTATGCAGGTATGTACCATGACCTAAAATGAAATGCAACTAAATGAAACTGACCATTTTGTTGAGCCTTTTATTTATCCTGCTTAAATCATCATAGAGCGTTTGAAAATGTTGGAAGCGTGTACAAGCATCAAAGGAGAAATTAGCACCAATGATGACTTGAGTACAACTTTCATGATTTTTGATATAGCAAGTGAACACAAGCACCTAGGTATATTTGAACCGAGATGACCTGAGCATTTCTTGCATAAACAGACAAAGACTAACCACCATCTAATGCAAATTTGGAACTGTCATCAATGATAAACTTTCAATTATCACGTCTCGCAACATATTTGCAACAGATAAATGATTAACCTCCAGACAACAGACAAAGAAAAATCATCCTCTTTCCTTGCTACTCTAGTTCAGTACATCATCGAGTGTGCTCCAAAGAAATGATATCAAAAATTAAACCATTATTCAAAAATGATAGACTGTGATTCCAAACATTATTCAGATTATAGATCATCCAGATATGAGTCGTGATAAGGTACGCAACTGAAATCTACTGTGATGTGGATCAATGATTGGATGTTTTGGTTTGATTTGGTTGTTTTGTTTTCGTGATTGGTTTTGATGTCATTGTCTCACTGTTGAAAATTGATTGCCCCCAGTATGCCCATGTTTGCCCTTGGTATTGACACAACTTGCTGAAATGAATATGTACAATAGTCAAGCCATGTAAGACGTTATCGCTCAAGGAAAAGGATGATAGCATGGTGTTGGTGTAACCCTAAGATGATGGAAAAGATGCATAAAAGGAATGCTGGAAAGTTAAGTGCAGAACATGAACTAATATATGGAGAGCTACAAATAGCATCTATGTGCCAGATTTTCACTATTTGTTTTTATTGCTTTTTTTTTTTTTTGGATTTTTCTTATTTTTAGGATTTTTTTTCGGGACTTTTTCTAATTTTTAGGATTTTTTTCAAGACTTTTTCTGATTTTTAGGATTTTTTTAGGACTTTTAGATTTTAGGACTTTTAGGACTTTTTCTTATTTTTAGGATTTTTTTAGGACTTTTTCTGATTTTTAGGATTTTTTCAGGACTTTTTCTGATGATGATAACTGCCTTAGACATAATACTTTTTCAGGTGCATGTTGTTGATAGGTTCATCAAACAGGTCCCCTTCTGGCATTGATAGTTTGTAGGCTCCTGAACCATAGACTGCGATAACCACATAAGGACCTAGCCAATTTGGTTCAAACTTTCCTTTCTTCTCTCTGTCTTGTTGATTGCATGGGTTCTCTTTCAAAATAAGATCACCCACCTGAAAGGTACGTGGCTTTACTTTGTGGTTATAGCTATGAGACATCATTTGTTGATATGCTTTCAAATGATTAGCTGCTCTTTGTCTCTTCTCATCTAGGAGTTCAAGCTCTTGGAGTCGGGAAACTCTGTGTTCATCATCTGTTGTGAGGCCTTGCAATGATACTCTGAGTGAGGGAATTTCAACTTCTAAGGGTAGTATGGCTTCTGCTCCATAGACAAGAGTAAATGGAATTGCTCCTGTTGGTGTGCGGACACTGGTTCTATAGGCCCACAAGGTGGGATTGAGTTGAACGTGTCAATCCTTCCCTGAATCATTCACAGTCTTTTTCAAGATTTTTAATATTGTTTTATTTGAGGCCTCTGCTTGGCCATTCCCTTGTGGATAGTACGGTGTTGAATATCTATGTTGAATGTGAAATCTCTCACAAAGTTCATCAACATCCTAATTTTTGAATGGACGTCCATTATCTGTAATAATGGAGTTGAGAATGCCATACCGACAAATAATATAGTTGAGTATGAATGATGATATTTGTTTGTTAGTAACTTTAGTAAGAGGGACTGCCTCAATCCACTTGGTAAAATATTTTGTAGCTATGATGATGAACTTATGCTCGTTCGATGAAGAAGGATGAATCTTGCCCACTAGATCTAACCCCCATTGAGAAAATGGCCAGGTTGGCATGAAGGGTTGAAGTTCCTACGTAGGAGCATGAATGAGATTCCCATGAATCTGACATTTTGAGCATGTTTTTACAAAAGTGAATGATTCCCTCTCCATTGTAGGCCAGTAGTAACCCATTCTAATCAATTTCTTGGATAAGGTCAGTCCACTCGAATGAGTACCACAGATGCCACCATGAACTTCTTGTAAAGCTTTGTCAGATTCCTCACATTCAAGACATCGAAGCAAAGTACCATCAAGACCACGGCAATAAAAGGTATCAGCGATAAGAGTGTAGCGAGCGGATTGATGGATAAAATTGCATTTTTGATTACGGGATAAATCAGGTGGCAAGATATCATCTTTGAGGTAGGCATAAATTTTTTTGTACCAAGGTGAATCGGATCCTACCAAGTGGCAAATGATTTGGCTTTCAAGGGTATCATAAGCAGGTGTAAATAATTGTTCCACCAGAAATTCATAACGAGTCTGAGTTTCTGGGAGTTGTAACAATGATGCGATCGTAGCCATGGCGTCAGCTGCTTTATTATCAATCCTTGGAATTTGTGTGAATTTGATGTCCACAAAGTATTTCTTGAAGTCATCCACCATTTTTTTATAAGGCAACAGTTTGTCATCTTTGGTCTGATAATCATTATTGATCTGACAAATGACTAACTGTGAGTCACCATACACCTATAATTATGTAATTCTCCATTCCAGTGCTATTTTGAGTCTGGTGATTAATGCTTCATATTGAGCTATGTTGTTGGTGCATGGAAACATCAGCCGATATGATCTAGGAATGGTGTGTCCTTGAGGGGTGACAAAAAGTATGCCTGCCCCCGATCCATGTTGAGTGAAAGAACTGTCAAAATATAAGGACCATGGTTGTTTAGATTCTCTAGTAAAGACATCAGCATCTGGAAATTCAATGTGCAGGGGATGATATGCTTGTAGTGGTGCTTCAGCTAATTGATCAGCAATAACTTGTCCTTTGATTGCCTTGCGATCAATATAATGGATGTCAAACTCACTCAAAATCATTACCTACTTTGCTAAGCTTCATGTTAATGATGCTTTGCTTAATAAATACTTGAGTGGATCAATCTTTGAAACCAGATGGATTGTATGGGTCAACATGTAATGCCAAAATTTCTATGAAGCAAAGACTATTGTCAAACAAGCCTTCTCGATAGAAGTGTAGTTGAGCTCATGACTTGTTAGTGTTCTGTTGATGTAGTAGATTGCGCGTTCTTTTCCTATAGAGTCTTCTTGCGCTAGCAGTGCCCCCAGAGATCTCTCTGTTGCAACAATGTATAAGATCAATGGTTTGTCTGGATTTGGTGGTATGGGAGCTGGTGGAGTCATTAAATACTATTTGATTTGTTGGAAAGCCAATTCACATTTATCATCCCACTTGAAAGGAACATTCTTATGCAGTAGATGTGTGAAAGGTAAACTTTTGTCAGCCAATTGTGCAATGAACCTTCGTATAGACTACAGTCGTCCTTGCAATGATCTTAATTGACTGATGTTCTTTGGTGGAGGCATTTCCATAATTGCCTGTACTTTCGTAGGATCTACTTCAATTCCTTTTTTTGAAACAATGTACCCCAAAAGTTTTCCAGATTTGACCCCAAAAACACATTTCTTGGGGTTGAGGCGAACTTTGAATTTCTCTAATCTTGCAAATATTTTGGATAAAACTTCAAGATGTCCTCTTGTGTATGATTTTGCCAATATGTCATCTACATAATCTTCCATGAAGATATGCATCATGTCATGAAAAATTGTAGTCATAGCTCTTTGGTAGGTAGCCCCAGCATTCTTTAGACCAAAAGGCATGATGTTCCAACAATAAGTTCCACATGGACATGTAAAAGTTGTCTTTTCCTGGTCTTCAGGTGCAATCTTGATTTGGTTGTAGCTAGAAAAACCATCCATTAATGAATACATGGCATGGCCAACTATCAGATCAACTATGGTGTCGATGTTTGGCAGTGGGAAGTCATCCTTAGGACATGCTTCATTAAGATCTCTAAAATTTGTGCATATTCTCACAGTTTTATCTGGCTTGGATACAGGAACAATGTTGGAGATCCATTCTGCATAGTCAATTGGTCTTATGAAGCCCACATCAAGAAGTTTTCTCAGTTCTTCCTTAACCAATAATGCAACATGAGGGTGCATCTTTCTAAGTTTTTGTTTCATCGGCTTGGCCCCTGGTTTGATAGACAAATGATGCATGATAAGATCAGGATCAAGACTAGGCATGTCAGCATAAGACCACACAAAATTTACTTGATTTGCTTTCAGGAATTCCATGAACTCTAGTATTTCTTTCTTTGTCATTGATGCAGCTAGCTGTAAAATTCTTGGTTTGTCGGAAGTCTCAAGATTGACAGCATTTGTAGGCTCAATCAAGATAGGCGATCACTCATGGTAGTTCTCCAGGAGAGTGTCAAGTTTCCCATCGTTTGGTGCCTCAAAGAGGTTTTCACCATCTGATACGCTCTTTATTTTATCTTTTGTTTGATCTAATACTGCCAGATTTTGGTTTTCACCATTAGATCTTTCTTTTTTATTTTTACTTTTACAGCTAGGAGACTTGGCACTCTCCTAATCAAAAACTCTATGTCAAAAATTGTGGTGGAACAATCATTTGTGTCATCTGCGGAAAGGAAGTTTACGATAGCTTCGTCACTTGGAAACATGGGTATATCAATCGATTCGGTTGAATCCCAATCAATGAGATCAGGATAAATCAAAGGTATCGAGTCGTCAGGTTGTGTGAAATTGGCTATGGTTAATGTCATAACAAAGTGGTCGGTAGGATCCGAGGTGTGAGGTGGGTCAATGATGATACTATCTTCATGATAATCTTGTTCATTTAGATCTGACTCAGTATCACTAGAATCATAGTCAGTTTGTGGTTCAGATTCTTGCGGTTGGGACCCTAACCCTTCACCTTCAATTAGAGTTGGGGCGTACTGGTGTATTACATCAACCTCTTTATCTCTCCAGAATTCATCATTATAAATGGTGTCCCATTCATATTCAGCAGAATTTGTGTCAGAATTGTTCTCCAAGAAGTTTTTAACTATTGTCAAACATGTTTCTCGTGAATCTAAGCCTTCTTGTAATGTGAAGACAGTGTCGTGTAGTTGTTTGGATGTGCTTTCTTTGGAGTGAGTATCATAACCCAATCCAGTTTTCTCTTTTGCAGCAAGTCCGCGAAGGTGAATGGGTTCAACTACTCCTTCCTTCCTTTTTTCGATAGGCCCTTTGTCATAGCCCATCTTCTACATGATTGAGTACCCTTTTCCATATTTGTCTGTGGGTAGTTTGACATTGGAGACTACTTCTTCTTCATCTTTATAGAGCCAGTTTAGAATTTCTGTATCCTCAGGATTTTCCATGGGGAATTTTTCTTTGATGAATTGTCCATTAAATTTTGTGATTGGCTCTATTGGTGGTTGCTTTGATGTTGATGCTGCTGATATTTGATGTTTCCTGATAGATGGTTGTCCATGTGATTGAGGTGATGTAGGTAGATTGGCAAGACAAAGAGAGTATTCTCCAACTCCATGATCCTTGAATTTCATCTTTTTGTCAAAGCTATTGGTCAATTGACTTATTTGTGTGTCAATCTTTAGAGAGATACCAGCATGAGCTTCTCGATTATTAGGAACCAAAGTATCCTAACTGGCTTTTATGTTGGCACAAGTTTGAATATTGGAATTATCAGCAAGTATCGTGATTTCCTGTCCATCATAAGGAAACTTAAGACATTGATGATAGGTTGATGGGACAGCTTTCATTTTGTGGATCCAAGGACGAGCCAACAAGATGTTATATGCAAGATCATGGTCCAGTACTTGACAAAAAGTATTCTTTATAACAGGGCCCACTCTGATTGGCAGCATGATTAGACCTTTGGATGCTCTTTCTTCATCATCATAAGCTTTTATGGTAATCTTTCTTCTGAAATCAATGGAGTCCTCAGAAAATCCTAAGGCCTTAACCAAGTTCTTCATAGTATAGATATTTAAACCAGCACCTCCATCTATTAGAACTCGTCTGATATGAAACTTGTGAATCATGACTTCTAAGTACAATGATGAATTATGGGGATGAGTTATGGAAACTTCATCTTTTTCAAAGAATGAAAGGCAAGTGGGTGAGGACAAGTGTCCTACCATGGCTTGAAATTGATTCACATCCAAATCAGTGGATACATTAGTTTCAACGAGGGCTTTTTCAAGAATTTCCTTATGAGCTTGGGAAATCTTTAATAATTCCAGAATAGAAATTTGAGTGGGGGTTTTTCGAAGCTGATTGACCAAATCATATTGATGTTGAGGTGGAGGTTCAGTGGATTTTGAAGAGGTGCCTTTCAAGACAACTTTAGCTTGCGCTCTTGTTGTTGCATTGACTTCTCTATATTCCACCTTTTGGTTGACTTTAATGACATTTACCCGCTCGTCATCTACGTAGAGATGATTGATTATATGATCATCATTGATATAATTCACATTTTTTTCAGAAGGCTCACCCTTTTGATAGTTAGGCAAAGGATTGTGAAATGCTTGGTGGTCTACATTGGTTTGTTGATTTCCTTCTATTGTAATGATGTCATTGTTGATCAATTCTTGAATGGAATTCTTCAAAGCTTGGCAGTTGTTTGTGCAATGACCTTTACATCGATGATAATCACAATAGTATGCCTCATTCCATGATGGAGGGTTTACACTGGGTTCATAATTTCATTGAGGCAGTAAAGTAATGACATTTTTGGCCATCAATTCTTTGAATGTGGATTCTACAGATTTCCCTAATGGAGTGAAAGTTCTTCTATTCAAGAAAAATGAAAATCTCTGTGGATTTGAATTTGAGGTGTTCCCTAAAGAATTGTGATTGTTATTGGTTCCTCGGTAACCTTGGTTATTGGAAGTCCCTTGATTAGGAGTAAAGTGTTGATTTGTATTGTTCCTCGGAGGAGGATTATTTCCATGATTTGTAATCGAGTTGACATTGTTGTTGTGAGTGTTTGGAGTGTTGAGGACAAATGGCTTGGTTGAGGCATGATTTGCATCAACAACACCATCATTCACCATATTTTTTTTGCGAGTCCAAAATTTGGACTTGTCCTGGTTATTGTGATGGTTGGATGAGCTAGGATTTTCTTTGTCATGTTTTATTATTCCTCTTTTGACCAAAGCATTTTCAATGGTTAAGGCATCTTCAATCATTTTCTCAAAAGAAGGACAATGTAAGTTCAAATGATAGCTCATCTCTGAATTTAAACTGTTAATGAAAGTAACTATCTTTTCCTTTTCAAGAACAGGACATAGATACCTGGCGAACATTCTTCTCCATCTCTGAAGGAATGTAATGAAAGATTCACCGGGTTTTTGTGCAACTTTGCAAAGATCTATCATGGTGATCTAGTGTTGTATGTTGTAGGTATATTGTGATATGAATAAGTTGATCAATTCTTCAAATGTCCTGACGGGAGGTGCAATCTTAGATAGCCATTCCATAGAGTGTACCCCAAGGCTCCTTGGAAACAATTGCATCAAGTAAGTGTCTTCATGAGAAAATTCCAATGTCATGTTTTTGAAGTCTCTAACGTGATCGATTGGATCCATTTTCCCATTATAGCGATCAAATTTTGGCATTTCACAATGCTTGGGAAAAGGAATCATGTTAAGACTTCTATCAAAAGGATAAGGACAAATGTCCTCAAGAGTGTATTTCTTTGTGGTTGTTCCCCCTTGTAACTCTCTAACTTGTCCTTGAAGTGCCTTGATTTGCTGGGTCAAAGCACTAAAATTAGAAAGGGGTGTTTCTTCAATTTTGTTTTTCAAATTTTCAGTGTCAAAGTCATGAGGCAATTTAGCCCCTTGTTCGGCTAAATAGCAAAAATATTTTTCCTTATCTCGCTGCAAGATCTTTTCAATGGCTTTATGGAATTTTGGATCTTGTTCAGCCTCTCTAAGATGTTCCTCATCTTGTTCCTCATCACTATCCTCATGGATTTTATCTCTATAGTTATGAAATGGATTTTCTTCTCTATTATCCATGTTGTTGTTGAAAAGTGGATTTTGATTTATGCTGAAAAGGGGATTACTGCTTTCTCCTTCTTCTTGAGTGTTTTGAATATGACTTTCTTTTTGGATTGTATCCTTCAATTTATTTTGTTGAGCTCTTGTGAAGATAGGCATATGATTTTGAAAATTTCCACTAGACTTAGATCATGGTTTCTGACAAGTGTGATGATGATGATCTAATAAGATGTGGAATCTTATGATATGATCAAGGATGCTCCTAATCTATTGATTGTGGCTTCCAATTAATGAAGGATTTTAGAATCTTGTTGGGGAAGTTGAACCAAAAATTAGAAAGTTGTTTTGAAAAGTGCACTCTAAAAGATTTTGATCTTCGTTTTTGAAGAAATTCTTTCAAGATCTTTGAAGAATATGACTGGGGTGTGAAGGATACTCAATAGCAGGTTGTGGTATATTGTCAAATTCAAGAGGTTGATTATGATTATGCTGTTGTGATAGAGCTAATCTCTAATAATAAGCTCAAGAATCTAAGGGATCTACAGCATACTCATCAATGAATCCTCTAACAAAGTCTTGGTATCTGTGAAGAAATCTTCTGTAATGAAATAAGACATGTCAAATTTTGTACAAGAATTTTCTCTTTTGCAGTGTTTTCTTGTATCCTAATGGTTTCTTGGGTTTTCTAATCCTTTTAGACACTGATTTCTTAGGAAATTTTGTTGATTTCCAATCTCTAAGCATGGGAAAAGTATTGGGAATGTTATTGGACCAATGATATGAAAAACTTTTGAGTGCTTTCAATTGTTGTTCTTTGTGTTCATTTTGGATGATCTCTTTATCTGAATTAATGTAATGGAAGACACAACAAACAATTTTGAAACAAGTTGTTCTTAAAGCCCTATACTAACATGAAGTGTTTGATCAAGAAAATGTTTTTCAACAAATGTTTTCACAAGTTTTGCACATGAAAGACAATTCAGACAGACTCACTCTTAATGCTCAAGTAGGTCATTCTAGTAATCAACAGCCCACATCTTAGAACTGTGTCGACTCACACAGTCGTGTCACCCCCGAAGGGGCACCCGTGTTTTTGTCTTTTCCAGGCGTGTACTCAGAGTTACGGAAGTGGATATCGGATCCCCTAAGCAAACGGTCCATGGCAGTTATATGGTGAGTGTCTTGGGGGCATATTCTTCCCTCCCCTTGCACTGTGATTATTAGAATGTTTGAAAATTGACTTCAGTTGGCCACTTCACTAAGTTCGTAGTAAGGATTTTCGTTCGGTGCGGCAATAATAAACTCCCTCAGGAGACCTCCCAACCTTTAGAACAAAGGCTTTGGGGATGGTTATCTTGCACACTACTGGAAAAAGAGGGTTTCCCCATATTTGCTTTAAATTTTATAGTGGAGCGGAATAGCCTAGCTTTGGCTTGAACCCACTTGAGTCATTCCTGTAGGGTGAGTACTTTTTCCCACTACGGCAGGCTCTCTAAAGGATGTAATTGAAACAGTAAAATTTTCATGAAAACTAAAAAGGAAAGTCTAGTATTCTGATCACCCAGTTAAGGGGAGAGTATAGACCTATTGCCACATTCAAAGCAAGTAGATGTTCTTTTTAAATCCCAAATCACAATGATCTAATCTAAGTGAAGATATTTCTTCACTAAAAACAAGTTTGTTCAATTTTAACTGCAAGATTCATTGTGTGGTGACTATCCTAGATTGCTTCATTTTATCTAGATGTGGCTACCCTAGGATTGCTTCATTTTAAAATCTAGAAAAAGAAAAAGAATTATGTCTGTGAAAGGTATCAGACTCAAAATTTTGTATTTTTTTTACAATCCATATGTGCCAGAACAGAAGCTATATGCGCCAGAAGATATATGCATCAGAACAGAGGGTATATGCACCAGAACAGATGCTATATGCACCAGAACAGTCACTATATGCGCAGGAACAGCATCTATATGCACCAGAACAGAAGCTAAATGCACCAGAACATAAACTAAATGCACCGCAAGAAAGATTTATAAATTCTAAAAATAGTTAATGCGTGCCAAAAAGAAAATCACTGTATGCGCCTAAACAGATACTAGATGCGCCTAAACAGTCACTATATGCGCTCCAAAATCCTGCAAAATAGAAAAGTTAAAACCCCATATGTGCCGCAGAAAATTTTGAATGCACGTAAACACCAAATTTTTCCAAAAAGTTAATTCTAGAACGCAGAAATTGTCAACGGAAACTCAGAGAAAATGTTAAATTCGTGGGTTCGAGCCCCACGGTGGGCACCATTTTATGTGTGTATGAAGTATTGGATCAATCTAAATAAAAAACCAAACACATATTAATAAGACATTGAATCAGAAAGGCTGAAAAAGAAACAGAAATATGCAAACCGTTACTATAGCTTACCGAAATCGTCTTATCTTCCTCTAACTTCAGTGTTTTGTTGTTTCCAAATGGCTCTCAGATCAGTAGATTGAGCTCAACAAAATGACAGCTAAAGAATGAGATTTTGAGATGCATAATATGCTAAATGCAAAACTATGCTAATATGAAAGTATGGCTATGATATTGAAACTGATATAAATGAATAAGCTAATTGTATGAACGTATGTATGCGTAGTTATACGAAGGTGAGTGTGTGCGTGTGAATACAGATGATTAACCAAGGCTTGGATTCGCACAAGAATTTATAGAGTTTTCAAGAGGATTTGATTGGCTGATTCGATCGACGGTCTGGATTAAGCTTGTTCGAACGGACGGTGGCAGATTTTTGAAAGTGGAGAAAAGAATGGAAGGTTTTCCTTTTCTTTCAATTTTCGTCATTGAGTTTCAAAGGGAAACTTCCATTTCGAAGGATGAGTTGAGAATTTGGAAGGGTGAGTTTAGCGTGAGTTAGAATTAAATAAATTAAATTTATTTAATTTGGAAGTGAAGATGGAAATAGAAACTTCATATAATTAAATAAATCATTTAATTATGAAATTAGGGTGAGGAAAATATTAAATAAAATATTTAATATTTTAATTCGATTATGGGATGAAGAATATTCCATTATTCGAATATTCAAAAATATTCAAACTTTAGAACAATACAATAATCAAATCTAAATAAATTATAAAAATTTATTTATTTTAATTAAGTGGAAGGTGGAAATGTCGATAATTAAATAAAATTATTTATTTAATTAAGGTAGAAGAATTTAGAAGATGAACGATATAAATAAATAATTAAATTTATTTATATGTAGATGACATCAAGAAAATTAATTAAATAAATCATATTTAATTAATTAACAAGCTTAATCATGACCATTTTTAGACGTATACACATAGTATAGTTTCATTTCCATCTTGCATCTTCATCCTTAGTTGCATTCATTCCAAAAGTCTCAAAATTTACAAGTCACAAGTCTTATATGGTTTTTTCTAGGTCACAAAGGAAACGAAAAGACATGGATTCCTCATATGACCCTAATTTCAATCCAACTAGCACCATGAACTTTGGGTCATCTTCAAACTAACCTCAAACATCACAAGGTAAAATTCCAAATGCATTTTCCAATATTACATTGAATGAGGTTAACCAAGGTCAAACTCCTAAAGAGGTCGAACAAGCTTCCCAAGATCCTAGGATAGTATATATCATAGAGGAGCTTGTCAATGTGGATCCTAAAAGGTACTTTCTTGCACTTTCCAAGAAGGGTTCCAAGCTTCCCTTTGATTTTGACACTTCCACAATCATAGAGGGAACAACACAAACACAAAATCAAGGTCAAGGTCAAAACATATTTTCACAAGGTCAATACTCCTCACAACAAATGCACACTAGCTTGCCTCTAGGGGGGACTACACATAATGTAACAACTACACAAATTCCTCCTACTCCAACATTTGGGACCAAAAAAACACATGCAACATCTCAAGGACCAAGTCCCACATTTTTCAATCCATTTGGTTCCTCCTCTAGTGCCATGGGTATGAATTTTACAAATCCATTTTCCACAACATACACTCAAAAGATCACACCATCAACGAACTCAAACACAAACAAAAATCCAAATCCCCCAAGTAAGACAAGAAGGATTCATATTTCCACACTGAGAGTACAAACCCAAATAACCAACACTACACCAAGCACAAACATGTCTTTTGGGTCAACGCTAAACACAAACCAACCTCCATCACAACAACATGGAAATGTGAACCCCAACTTCACACCACAATTCCAACAAACAAACCAAACCCCACAACAACACAATACCAATATCAATACCAACACCATGTTTATGTCTCATTATCAACAAGGCAACCAAAATACTTCTCAAAAAAATATCAACCCAAATCCAACATTTACATCCAACTTCCAAAACCAAAACCCATTGTCATCCTAAAACCATCTAAACACATTTGACACCAACAATAACCCTCTTATACAAAGTCAAAAAAAATTACCACCATCACCCATGGACACTTTGATGCAAAATGCAAGCAATGAAACAACAAATGGAAAACACGCAAGTGGGTGGGACAAAGAAAACATACTCAATGGAAGAATTATGTCCTTATCCCTTTGATCATAGCATATATATGCCACCTTTCCCTCAACGTCCCAAACTTTAAAAAATACAAGGGAAAGGGAGATCTAGTAGAACATGTGAGATAATTAAATTACACTTGTATGCATATCACTTTTGAGCCTATGTACTTGATAATATTATTCCCATGTAGCCTTTCAAGGCAGGCTCTTGAATGGTTCACACATTTACCTATGGGGATAAGACATGGAATGAACTAGCTGAGAAATTCATTGCACACTTTTCCTATAACATTGAAAGCAACACAACCCTTGAAAAACTATGCATGACCAAACAAAAAGGAGAGTTGCTTACTTCATTCTTTCAAAGATAGTGAAGTATGGCTAGAAAATGTCCTTGTCACATACCAGATAAATAGTTGGTCCCTATCGTTTTGGAAAACCTCAACACAAAATTAATGCACCAACTTCAAATCCATTGTTGCAACACATTTGAGGATGTCATTGTAAGAGGAGTCTCCATTGAGAAATCTCTTGTTGCAAAAGGATTGATCAAAATATTTAAAGAAAATCAAAACAATCCCAATGATAAAGGAATTTTTTTGTCTAGAAACAAAAAGATCACCAATGATGGGGTAGTTGATGCTAAAAGGATTAAAAAAGTTCACCCCACTATTCATCTAAAAGGTCCTTCTACATCAAAAAATCTAACACCAAGTCAAGACAAAACTACAAATACGATCCAAAAAAATCAATAGTGAAGGGGTACTCTGCAAGAAAATAGGTCGAAACAAACATACACACCCTTAGGGGAACCTATTGAATCGGTCCTAAAGAAATGTTTACAATCAAACACCATTCAACTCCCAGAAGTCAGACACTATGAACCAACAATATTTAAGCCCACTTGGTGGAATGACAATGACTTTTTTGAGTACCACCGCACCAAGGGACATAAAACATCATCATGTTGGACACTTAAGGACCTTCTCCAAGACCTCATTGAACAAGGTGACATATCAATGGATAATTCATAAGGAAAGACAAATGTTGACCATACCATTTTCAAGAATCCCCTACAAGACCATGGGAAAGGAAAGGTCTCCAGTTTAGGAAATAATACCAAAAAAAATTCCAATTACACCAAAATCTCATATGAGTATACCATTAATAACATTCAAGCCTTTATAGCAATGTCTCTACCATCACCATCAAGAAATATCTAGAATGTGTTGTTACCACCCGGAGATCTAAAGTGGTCTTGCAAGGGTCCGCTTCAAATCCACAACCAAAAATTCATTATAACTTCCTAGACCATCTAGGAAAGATTCTCGTGCAAATATCCATTCTTGAGTTACTTTGCATATCTCCTGAGCACAAAGCCATTTTGGAGAAATCCTTAAAAGGGACTTTTGTTCCTACCAATCTAAATGTTAACCAGTTCTAGGCCATGGTAGGATATTTGGCTACTATCCATCATGTCACATTTTCCAAACAAGATCTTCCTGACCAAAGACCAAACCATAACGATCCATTGCACCTTGAGATATACATTAATAAACATAAAATCAAATGAGTATTGGTAGATGGTGGAGGCGGTCTAAATATATGCACTTTAAAACTGGTCATAACGTTGGGATTCTTTGAAGATTGTATAGACACATCTAAGAAAATCATTATCAAGGCTTATGATGATGTTGAGCATTCATCCAAAGGTATAATCACACTTCCCATTAGGGTTGGGCCTACCATTCAGAATACAATATTCCAAGTCTTGGATCTAGATCTATCATAAACCCATCTCCTTGGTTGTCCATGGATTCATTCCATGAAGGTCATTCCTTCCATGTACCATCAATGCCTTAAGTTTCTCTACAATGGAACTAAGATCACTATATCAGGTGATCCCAACCCCTTCTAATATTGTAGTAATCTGAAAGGGACAGTTGAACATCAAGTTCCTATCAATCAGGAATCATCTTCCTCCATCTCATCGCATTGTATTGATCCCTCATCATTAGCTAAATCATCCGCTCCATCCACTATACTCTCCAAACCTAAGGTCCAAATCCATGACACAAGATGTGGGGAATATAGCATTGAGAGCCTATTTTGTGTTGGGAAGTTTCCCACGTCATCAAAATCTTATGGGAAACCTCATCCTATTCAAAAGGAGCCTAAGGTCATCATTTTTAATCCTCCCACCATGTTCACTAAGTGGGGTGAACTAAGTAAAGAGACTATAGGTGAGGATATTTCTACATGGATCTACAAGGATGAAGAAGAAATCAAGTCCACAAAATACCAATGGATCAATATGAAAAACATTTCAAGATCATGAAACAACAAGGCTATGATGGACATAGTGGTCTTGGTTTAAATAAATATGGAATGATAGAACCTTTATTGCCTCCCAAGTTACCAAAGAATACAGGGTTGGGGTATACACCAGTAAAAGTGAGTACTTGTACTAAGTTACCTTCGGATAAAAATGTTAACAATTCTAATGGCGTTGATACATCTAAGGACTACCATACTAAAACGGACTCCAATGAATGGGAATGGGGTTCTGATAAATCCTCTAGTGACTATGACCTAGATAAAACCTTTTGAGAGCTTGATTTATCCTCTTCCTAAACCAAACCTATGAGTGTTCATGCCTGGATCGAAACCTTTTGGGATCCTAATGATACTTATGTTTTTACCATATCCACCTATTCTTTGAGCTATAATGATATTGATGATTACTTACCCCTTGTCCACTTGCAACTAATAGATTGGGATCAACAAGGACCTCCAAGCTTGGACATATTTGAGAACGATGAAGAAATAGTTGAGTTCATGGGACTTCGAGAAGGAATACCAAGTGGAGATCATAAGGTTGGATTTATCATAGAGCTTAAAAATGCAACATACTTTAGGGAGTCTACTCCACCCTCTAATCACAAAAGTGAGAAAAATAAAAAGAATAGGTCTCTAGGTGAAAATAAAAAGGTGCCTTTAGACCATGAAAAAGTAAAAACAAAGGATGTATCTAAGGGTGAAAACCTTCCTGAGGTGCCCAAGGATGGAGGGTTGGATGTTCTCCCCATAAACCAAGGGATATCACCATTTCTCATGGAAAAATCAAAGGAAATCAATCTTGGTACTGATGAGAACCCTAGAATTATTCACTTCACAACATCTTTGACAATTATAAAAAATCCAACATATGACCAAGCAAAATTGATTTGTCTTTGTGAAAATCAAAGGAAATCAATATGGTGAAAGCATAATTGAAGAAGTTGCTAGACTTTGGTTTCATTCGTCCAATAGACTATGTATAATGGATATAAAATCTTGTACCCATAATGTAACCAATTGGTGGGATCAGATTTTGTACTAACTTCAGAGATCTCATCAAAGATTATCCTAAAGATGACTTCTCGTTGCCTAACATTGATATCATAGTTGACCTCACAATGGGATATGAAATGCTTTTACTCATGGACGGTTTCTTAGGATATAATCAAATCAAAATTTCTCCTAAAAATCAATATCAAATAACATTCACTTATCCTTGGGGTACATATTATTGGAATGTCATGCTTTTTGGTCTTAAGAACACTCGAGCAACATATCAAAGAGTTATGGCTGCAATATTTCATGACTACATGCATACACTCATGGAAGATTATGTTGATGACTTGTTAACCAAATCATCATCAAGAGAAAGTCATTTGGCAGTGTTAGACAAGATTTTCAAAAGGTTGGAAAAGTACAAGGTCATATTAAATCTAAAAAGTGTGTCTTCAAGGTACAATATGGCAAGCTATTGGGATACATCGTCTATCGTATAGGTATTGAGGTCAACCCTGCAAAATTGAAAGAAAACGTGAATATGCCTCCACCAAAAAACATAAGTTAGCTACATACTCTACAAGGAAGACTACAGTCTATTCAAAGGTTCATAGCCTAGCTAGGTAATAAATGTCAACCATTCCAACATTTGCTTTCTAAGGGAGTCTCGTTCATATGAATTGATCATTGTTAAGAAGCCTTTCAAAAGATCAAAGATTATTTGCTAAGGACTCCAGCTCTCTTGTGACCCATTGATGGGAGACACTTAATACTATACATATCAGCAACCTCATCAGCAATGGTAGTCTTGTTAGAACAGAATGATGAAGAAGGAAAAGAGTGAGCCATCTACAACATCAATCATACACTTGTGGGGTATGAGCTTAATTATAGTTCCATTAAATGAGCATGCCTTATAGTGGTCTTTTCCACTCAAAATATTTGAAACTACATACTAAATCATCACACAAAGTTGGTAGCAAAGATAGATCCTTTGAAGTACTTACTTAGCAAAGCAACTCTAATAGACCAAATAGCAAAATGGGTAATGATCTTGAGTGAATTTGATATAGAATACGTTGATTTTAAGGAAATGAAAGAACAAGTGATAGCTAATCAACTTGAAAATGCTCCAATGGTAGCATATCATCCATTAATATCTAATTTTCTTGATGAATCCATCTTCACAATAGAGACATCTACAACATGGAAACTATACTTTGATAGATCTTACACAAATCATGGTTCAGGAACCCGTATCCTCTTTGTCATGCCACAAGGGGACTCAATACCTAAGTCATACACAATAACATTTCCTAGCATTAATAATATGGTCGAGTATGAAGCATTGTGAATGGGACTTTGAATGGCCATCAAATGGAAAATCAAGAATTTTCAAGTCTATGGTGATTCCCTACTAGTTATTTGTTAGGTTAATGATGATTATGACACAAAAGATGAAAAAATCACACCCTACAAGAGAATGGTTGATAGCTTCAAGTAGTACTTTGATGTCATTATCTTTAATCATATTCCAATAATTCAAAACAAAGTAGTTTATGCAATAGCCACCAAAGGATCTCTCTTGGATATACCTAACAATGTGTTACAATATGAGTTCTTGGTGGAACAACTATTGATCCCCACATTCGATGTCCCCAAATCTGAGCTTGTGTGTGAAATATTTTGGTTCTAATTCTCCTTGGTACAAATAATTTTATAATTACCTACATGACCAAAATATCCCTCCTAACTTGTCCTCTAACCAATGCAAGACCTTTATCTGAAAAGCATCCAAATATGTCAGCATCAGTGATACCCTTTACTTTCGCAACCTTGATAGCACCCTCCATAGATGTCTCAATTCAAATGAAGCACAAATGGCTTTACATGAGGTACATGATGGTATATGTGAAACTCACTCTATTGGTCCTACCTTAGCCAAGAATCTCATGCAAATGGGATACTATTGACCTACTATGGAACATGATGCCTATCATTTTGTTAAGAAATGTCGACAATACTAGATATATGGAGATCCTATGAATGAACTTTCCCAAGAGCTTCATCCAATTACATCACTGTGTCCATTCTCTCAATGGGGACTCAACCTCGTGGGAAAGATCCACCCTACATCCACCAATGGTCATAAATTCATCTTCACTGCAACTGAGTACTTCACAAAATGTATTGAAGCCATCCCAATGACCTATATTACCGAAAATCAAATATCCAAGTTCATCCTCAATTATATCATATGTCAATATGGTGTTCCCCAATCCATCATTACAAATAATATTTATCCTTTCAAGAATCAGGATGTTTATGAGATGTACGAGAGATTCTGCATCCATTACCACTTCGCTACTCCATACTACCCTCAAGGTAACGGTCAAGCTGATGCATCTAATAAAACTATCCTTAAAATCCTAAAGAAGGTTTTCAATGGCATTGGTTGTGACTGGAATATCCAACTTAACCTAGCCTTATTGGCTAATTGTACTAGCATTCACACTCATACAAGATCCAGTCCTTATTCTCTCATCTTCAGATCTGAAGCCAATCTTCCCATTGAGGTTTAGTTACCATACCTAAGAGTATCTATGCAATAGTTCATTGACGATGAGGAATATCGTGTATCTTGTTTGCATGATCTAGAGCTACTGGATGGAAGAGACAATGCATTGGTTCACTTACAAGCATATCAAAATTATCTTCATTGCAGCTACAACAAAAGAGTTTGATTTTTCCATTTTGATATTGGTGACCTGGTCCTAAAATTCAAATAATCAAATGGATCAAGAGAAACCCATAAATTTTGAGCCTAATTGGTTGGGTCCTTATATCATAATTGCAGCATACAGGTCTGGCACTTATCAATTTGCTACTCCTAAAGGTGAACCACTACCAAAGCTCATCAATAGCATGTACCTTCATAAGCATTATGCCTAGTTTTCATAGAGTCCCATTAAAAATTTAAAAAAATCCAAAAGATCATCACCCTAATGAAAACCTAAAAAACTGGTGTCTCAATGACACCATATACATATATATATCTAAGTCAAAAATAGTTAAAATAAAAAATCCGTCCAATAGTGAAAACCACTTTGATGGCTCTTTGGATAAGTACCATGGTGAAAACCTGGCAAACATGCATCATGTGTATTCAATATTTTCTCCATTGTCGACTATCATTCTATCTATTTTTTTGTCCCCATATGCGATCCCTTGTGCATATCCCATTCCACAATAAAAATCTACATCCATAATAAAGCTTATTCACCCTTCTTATGGCCTGAGAGTGTCGATGTTTAGCATCTTTCACTTTCCATATCCATCCTTAATAACATTTTTCCATCTAATCTTATCCATAATAAGCTATTCATATACCTAACTAAGGGTAATTCCCTCACTTATGTCTCACAAGGGATCCTATACATGGTTCAAAAATCAAAACATTAGAAAATACAAAAAAAATCAAAACATTAGAAAATCCAAAAAAATCAAAACATTGGGGAATCCAAAAAAATCAAAAAACATCAAAAATTCTAAAAGAAAAGTCTATGTCAATCCAAGTGGTTGAACTACGTTGCCTCTGCAACTTCACTAGGCAAGGCCATCATTGATAAGCCCCTGAGGATTAGTTTAGCCTATTAGGTTTTGTCATAACGAATTGTCAAGTCCATCCATACTCGCAATTATTAATAAGTTATCCATGGTTAGAGTCGATCGAACTACATTGTCTTTGTGCTTTATGTAGGCAAGGCCATTATTGATGAGCCCCCAAGGAATTAGGTCAGTCCCTTAGGGTTTTACATAACAAGGTCTCCATCTATCATAATCATCATCTCATAATAAAATTTCCCTTGCTAAGGTTGACACTTTGAGTAGACATAAACAACAAATCATCAAACAAGAGAACTAAGCTTAGCCAAATCATGAAACAACAAATCAAGCTATCCAACTAGCCTCCAATACAAATATATCAATTTCCTAAAACATAGGTACCTATCAAACATCAAACAATCCATATTAGCTATCAAATATTCTTATAGCTTATGTGGCATCGTAGAGATACCTAGTCTTATATGGCATGCCTCGTTTCTGAAACCGAAATTTATCCAGCAATCCTTAGTCTTAGATAGGATGTTGCATCGTCAAGACCCTTGTTCTTACACAACATGCTTCTATTCCTGAAACTAGACACTATCATTATCCAAAATTTGACCATATAATTTAGCAAAAGATCTAAATGGTTATTGACTCATTGGTTCAATTTGTCTTATCTTTTTATTTGATATATCTTTGGTCATGTTCTATGTCTCAAAAGTATTTAGAGGAGCGATGGTGGATCATGACCTTTTTCTCTTTGATTTCTATTTGTGGTCTGTATAGGCAATATGACTGGGGCAACTAGGTTCCTTGTGTGTGATTAAGGTTCCATCTAGCATAATCAAAACATCATATGGAAGCTAAAGCTCAATCTAATGCTTTATTGCATCAAGATTAACATAATTTATGGTTACTTCCTCACATATTCCAACAAGGTTCTATGGTTACTAGTCTACGTCATGAAATTCCTTGTATGTCGTGTGTCTATTTTTGCAAGGGATAACTATTACACCTTGGTCTATGTCATATCTCGGTGTTTTATATCCATTTCCATAATAAGTTCTATGATGATAATTATGCAATAAAATAAGAGCTTGGTCATTTATTAGCAAGATCTCAATATAGCAATCCCAATTCATTCGTTTTGTTTTCCATTCTTGCTAACTTCTTTTTGTACTAACATCCCATCTTTTCAACCCTGCATTCATCCTAATAGCATGTTGTGACACAAAAATAAATGCATTAGTAGTATCATCCTACAACCACAATAATGTTAGGACATCATAGGTATCATCATCATATGCATATTAGGTCATCCATATGGCATTAGAAAATAAAACACAAATAACATTGCATCATGTAATATCATCATCCATGTAAGCATCACATAAAAGCATGTCATAAACATATATTATCATCCTACATATCCATGGCATCATATCATATACATCTATCCATACATCATAACATGCATAAACATATAGAATCAAGGGCATCCATCTACATATCATAAACACAAATAGCATAAACCATACATCATACATCCATAACATTGTATCATATAGGAAGCATCACATATCCATAAAGTGCATATCATAACATCACATCACATAAATCCATCACATAGAAAAACATAAGGATCATGCAGATAGAATCAAACACATCATGTAGTCACCACCAAAATCATGTATCTTGCATATATATCTAAAAAATAGTGTCACAATATAATATCATGATGTAAGCCAAAAATGGAGCTGGCAAGCTCGATCAAAAATTTTAGTATCTAAAACATATAAAAATAGGCCTAGCCTATGCTACCCTCATCTCCTAATCCTAATGGTCTCTCCTCCATCTACTGTGATCTTAAGGGTATGTCATATGGCCTTTATTGTCTCTATGAGACTACCTAACTGCTCTGATACCTACATGAATGTGTCCTACTCTAACTCTAGCTCTAAAATTTGGGTGCCCTAGCAATCTTTGGCATTGCACGCTTGTAGAGGTCCCTATAATATTGAGCTTCCTTGTTGGCTCGGTACATGGTATTTGCAAATGTTGCATCTAGCCCACTCATTATAGCTATGAACTTAATGGATCTCTTCTCATCCCTATGTGCTCTAATCACTATCTGATCCCTCTCAGTTGTCAGTTTTTGTACTTGACCGTGCAATGTTGGTATCTATGCTAGTTGTGCCTATAGCATATGGACCTATGTCTACAAAGCCTATATTTGTTCCTAGGGACCCTACACTGCATCCTCGGCCTCCTCCTCCATAACATCCATAATCACATCCCTAATAGGAATATCATGTAGTCCCTCCTAATTAGAAACATCCTTAGTTTCCTCCCCTATGGAAATCTCCTCCTCATCCCTCACTACCTCATCTCTCACCTCCTCCATCTTCTCTCCCTCCTCCTGATAGGTGGCATCCACTGGGCCACCCTTTGTGGTGCTCATGGTGGTAATCCTGCTCATCCTCACCAACCCTTATCATCATGTCCTCTACCTCTGTCACCTCTACCTCTATCCCCTCATCCACCACCTCTATCTCTACCATTGTCTCCATCTGCATCTCTATCTCCATCCCGACCACCTCCCCTCCCTCACCCTCTACCTCATAGCCTCCCTCGTGGACCTCAACCCATCCTCTCCACTGGCATTAGTTGGTTTGGGTCTGTGAAAGGTGTGGGTCTATGATTATCCCACCATGTGTCATACTCTAGGGTAGTGTATGCATTGGCCACATCAGTTGTTGCACCCACTAAATAGGCTACAATCCCTCAATCTCTTGCATGGCCACCTAAAAATTGACCATAGGCCCCCACTGCAAGACCTCTCTCAAAGATCTAGCATACTTTTTTGTACCTACTAGCACTCCCCACTACTCATCAAACTAGTGTAGCACCCTATCTGGTAGGTGTCTCTCTATGGAATGATGTGTTAGAACAATCTGTCTAATCAAATGCCTAGTATACAGCCAGTATGGTAAGTTCTTTGCATCATCATCCTAACCTGCACAATCTCTATAGCACCTCCAAGTAAACCCATCTAATAAGTCAATGGCATGCCTCTAGTAGCCAACATCCCCTACTTGGATCTAAGTCACCGCTCCATATATATATCATATGTTAGCCTCGGAGCCAAGTACCTGTCAACCGATGGTCTAAACAATGCAATATTCTCCCATACCCATACCATCAGTAGTGTCGTACCACAACTAATGCTTTTTCCATCTTTGTAGGCTACATCATGTAGCTAGAAGTATAACATGATCACCTGCTCCATCATGCCCTCAAGTATCTCCCCCCATCCCACTAGAAATTTGTGGTCACATATGTCAGGGCATACAATAATTGAGCATACCACAACAATGAGCCAGTGGTACATTTCTACTAGGGTGTCCCACCTGATCTCGTAATCCTCTACCCCTAGCCCCACAAAGGAATCAATCTCGAATATTCGTCACATAGCTTCCAATCCTTGACATGTGTCATAGATCACCTGCTCCCCATGAATAGGTAGTCGTAGGATCCTCTAGATTTCCTTTAGTGTTACATTTGCCTCACTAGTCGGTAGGTGGAATGAACTTTTCTCTAAGTTCCACCTCTTTGCTGATGTATTCAACAGACCCCTGTTAGCCTGCACAACGGGCGTGAAAGTCACATGGTATAATCCTGATATAGTTGGTGTGTCTCGATCCTCCACAACTAGGTGATCTCAAAGAGAAAATGATGTTGATCGAATCTCGCATATATATAGGGGCAAGTCTCACCTGCATTCACAAAACACGCATCATGTTAATCACAACACCTAAATTAGCCTATTTTATCTATTGTATTTCCATTTTTTTTCAAACATTGCACAAATTAGCCTATCAGTCAAATGCATCACACTATTATTCATATGTGCCATACATCAATTGTGTTGCATTTTCGCAATTATGTCATTTTGTCATGCATTTGTGGCGCACTTTTACAGTTGTGTCATTCTAGCCATCAATTATGTCGCCCCAACATGATTGTGGTGCTACAAAACACTTGCGAGTAGGTTGTGCATGCATCACACCTATGTGGTGCCAGAAAACGATTGTGTTGCACTTTGTAATTGCAGTGCATAGCACCACAGTTGCAACGAACGTGATAACAATTGTGGTGCAGAAACTATGTTGCATCTGTATTCCCTTCTTTGAGTCCTAAAATCTACCTAAAAATGAAAAAATTGCGAAGCAAGGATTAGATACATACCACCCCACCTAAGCCCTCCTCGCACTCAAATGATTAAACACGGTATTTTTGGTGTATAGTGATTGGTACAGGGAACATTTTGACAGCATCTTCACAACAAATCTCAAACCGGAGCTCCTGAACTCCTAGAGAAAAAGTGCACAAATGACCTATTTTTCACCCCTAGGGTATATTTATAACCCAATTTGACCTAAGAGGGCCCCTACCTTCATAATTGGTTGCAGATCAACTTTTTCCTTTGAACCCAAATATCAATCCCTAGATCAACTTTTAAGCCTAGTTTTTCATCGCCAATGCATTTGGGCCTATCCAATTAGCTTATCGATAAATTTTCCAATTTTTTTAGAACTTTTCAAAAAAAAAAAATCCCAAGGGGGGCATCATCCTATCCAGTATCCGCCAGAGTACATGCGAGCATATCCTAAGCTGATTTTCCTAAAAAAAATTTGACACAACACTCAAAATCATATTATGTAAAAGAAGGGAAAAATGTCTCGAGCCTGCAAGTAACATTGTCTCACCAATTCACCTTCTCTCTTGCATAATTAAATAATTTTAATTATTTAATTATTTCCTAAGGTCATATTCTTCTATTAATTATTTAATTAATTCACTCTACCTTTATTCTTCTTTTGATTAATTTAAATAAATGTCAATCTATTTAAATTGTGTCACTAATTATCTCTTTTCCTCTATAATTAAATACATTCTTATTTATTTAATTATTCATTTGTCATTTGCTTCTATAATTAAATAATTAATTTTATTATTTAATTATGCATTAGCCTTTTCCCTGCATAATTAAATAAGTCTTATTTATTTAATTATTTATCATTTTCCTTTCATCTTCTATTAAATAAAATTTTTTTAATTATTTGATAGTTCACACTCCAACCTTCTTCTATAATTAAATAATTATTTAATTATTCATTTTCCCTCCCTTAATTAAATAATTGTTATCATTATTTAATTTATTTGTCCTTAGCCAAGCCCTAAATCTCAACTAATTTCTCGAGTTTTGGTTCATCCTTCACATCCTTATCTCTTTTCTTCTCAATTAATCTCATACATTGATTGTCATACCTCATCATTCAATCCTCACCCTTCATTTGAATTAGGATTTCTATAAAAGTAAATCATCACTTTCATTTCAACCTAACCATAATCTTTGAAGTTTTACTATCTTGAGATCTAGCTATCTTGCATCAACATCAAGCTTATCAAATGTCTTGCATACTATAAATTTGAGAACAAACAAAGCAAAATGGAGAAGAGCAATGGAGATAATTCAACTTTGGCATAGAGATTAGGTATTATTGCATTATCATTGTGATTTCTATTGTCATTTGTGCTTCATTGTTGGATTAGGGTCTTTATTAGCTTGAATTGGATAGTTTTGTGGTTACTATCATTGATTCATGCTCATTCATGAATTCTACCCTAATCTACAATAACATTAACCCTACTAGTAGGGTCAACCATAACACCGGTCACAATGTTACCATTGACCTAAGCAAGAATGTAGAGCAAAGAAGGTTCCCTATTTAGAGGCAATCCATGTGGTGTGAAGGTAATATCAAGAAATTTTCCACATGACCTAGAGGAGTAGAAGTGAACATAACCATGTTCATGTACTTAGAAGGGCTAGGATCAGTAGATGAAGAAGTAGTTGTTATCAGGTTGGAAAAGTGGGAAGGAAAGGGATTTGTGTATATCTATAGTTGGTTGTTAGGCTTGGCTATAGATTTATTCAAGTTTTGTTTCCTACCATCGAGCCGGATGTTACCACTATCTATGTGGTCTTGGATGACATGTCTAAGACACACACAACGTTTGGTATCATGGCCAAAGAATCAGTGTTATTAACAAAAAAAATTTCACATCATACCAATTGGGATAAGGCTTAGATATCAGTCTTATTTCAAGGAGTGATTAAACCATCTTTTAATGTTTTTTCAAAACATTAGTGTAGGACTCAGATAGTTTCATGAATATTATATTTCATCCCACAGAGTTATTTTCAATAGGAATGGAAACCATGTTCGCTACTGCTTTATTTCTTTTAGGTTCTCAAAAATCAAACACAGCTAACCGATTATCAGGATGGGAGGACAAGGAGGATTCCCCATACTATGTCACTATCTATTGGTATTCTTTTAATGTAGCACACATATGTGTGAAGGAAGGATATTTCAATAGGAGAACTTTCTCTCTCGACACGGGTAGCAGGTTTTTGATGAACACATGTTGAACATCAAAATTTGACAAGGTGTAAGAGATTTGGGAGAACAAGGATTGGTATCGAACAATGAAATCGGATACCTTTTTATGAGTCCCCTACTTGCAACAAATGCGATTAGTAAAAGTGATCTTTAACTCAATGTTTGCCTGAAACTATTGTAAGAACTAATTAATCAATTGATTGAAGGAGAATATGGAGTTATTAGGAAGTGAGCATAACCACTCTAATGCAACATCCTTGAGGGATTGTTAGAATAGCTTTACTAACAAAGCATCCTGATAGAGGAAATTAGTACACCTAGCAGTAAAGGACAAGACATGGGTCTACGGGTCACCTCTCCATTGTACTTATCAAACTTAGGGATTTCCATCCCTTGAGGGATGGGAACATTTAGGATTGTGAAGGATAAAAGACTGTGGTGATAATATGGTTCAATATGGATTAAGAGGTAGAGCTATCTAGGTTAGCCAATTATGATTGCATTTGTCCCATGTTTTTTAACAAATCATTCAAGATGGGATCAGTTGATGAAGCTTGACTAGTTGAGGTGTCGAAAGCCCGAGTTCTAGTATCCTAAAGGGACACAGTTCACTCTAACTCCAGGACCATCTAAAGGCACTGTGTTGGTATTATCAAAAGTGGTGAAAGAAGTTACAGAAGGACTAGTGTCTATCATATGCACAAACACTCTCGGTATCAAAACATACAATTGCATGCCAGTGATTTCCGATTAAACATCTTGAGGATTACCAAAGATTGAAGTGTACGAGGGGACATTGGTCTCTTCCAGGTTATCTATCCCTTGAAGTAGCTCAAGACCTCTGTGGTATGAGCTGACCATAAATTATAGGAGCATCTTGAATGTATGTATCATCTTTTCTTAGAAGATCTTTGAACTCTTTTAACTTCTCGTCCAAAGATTGGACCTGCTTAAAGGGGACCCTGAGAGTAGACTTGTGTTTTATGGGAGAAGAAGAGTCGGGAGGAGTTCATGGTTGAGATTTTGCTGGAAATTTTGTTGATGGATGAATAAAATCAAAAGGTGAGGTATAACCAAGTGACAATCCTGTAGTGAACTAATCAAACCTAGGACCGAAACGAGGTGGACTGAATTGTCTTCTTGAACCCATATCTAAGTGTCAAAATCTTCTTCTAACTGTGTTCCCGTAAGTAATGGACTAGGTTGTGAAACTCAAAAAAGTGTCGCAACACTTGATTCAACAGACGTCCAAACAAGAGAGAAGAATAGTGAACAAGATTTCTAGATTAGCTATGTGCAAATTTTTACATCAACGTTTCAAATCATACTCCATGATCCATCATCAGGATGATAAGCAACTAGAGAGAGAAATGAAAAAAGAGAGCAAACTCGGATAGAAATAGGAAATGGATGGGAGTGTTGGGAGGCACATAACCCAAAAAATGTGAGGAACAAGAGAGAAGCAAAGGATTTGGAAAAGAGAATATGGGGAAAAAGACAGATGAAAAAATGAGAAAATTGCAAAAAGATGATAGAAAAGGACAATTGCACATAATAACACAAATCAATCAAAAAATAAGACACATAAAATAAGGGAAATAAACCTATTGATATTAAATAGCAACTATTGAAAAAGAAAAATATATAAAAAGGAGACAAATTATTAATATTGAATCTATGATGATGCAACCTATTAATATTATATATCTAAAATGTAAAAAATATTATTATAAAATTCGAGAATAATAAAATATCAAGCGTTATAGATAACAAAGAAAAATAATAATCAACTAAAACACTTCATTTGCTGTCATTCAAACTTTGATGTAAAAATTTGCACATAGTTAATCTATAAATCTTGTTCACTATCTATCATGGACTGTGGAAACAAAATGTTATTAATTAAGAGAGAAGAAATTTTTTCGACAAAAGAACAAGGACATATTCACGTCAAGCTCACCAAAATGTAGATGAGGAAAATTGACACCCACCATCCCCCCGCTGAGGGTGAATGTTCCTTGACTACCTCAAGGACCAAAGATCAAGTGACAAGGAAGGAATAATAAGAGAGATTGCTTCTATTTTATGTCTTTAGATGAATTAAGAGATAAGAGTTTTAGGGACCGAAAGAGTAGGCTACAGAGGTCTTGTGAGAAAACTAGCAGGCTCTCAACCAAGGATGATAGTGAGGCATGTGGATGTCCCTGTGGCATGTTGTAGTCTCATACAAACCAAAAATAGTGTTTACTAGTAGGGACAACAAAGATCCTACTAACCATTTGGTAACTAAAATCTTAAAGGTGTGCTAAAATAACAGAATAATAGAGATAAATAAAATAACAATAACATGCATGAACTTAATGAGATCAAATAGAAATGACGGAAATAAAAATATAAGAAAGAAGACTTACAGGAGGTCCACGAATGAAGCCTCCCACAAATCAACACCTTCAAATTTTACACACATGAAAATGAAAAAATGGTTGGGGTTGTTTTGGGGTTTTCCTCAATCAAACCCCTACATAGGTGTTCTCACCTCCACAGACAACCAGATAGATAGGTAGAAAGAAAATAGATAATGGAAAAGATAAAGATAATAGACAATTTAAAATAACAATATGCTATCAAAATAAAGATGATAATGCAAAAGAGAGATTATGATTACCCTACTTTGGTGAACAAGGATGCCAAAAGGAAGAGCATGCAAGCTCAAAGCTTGTACAAGACATGCCAAGAGAACCAAGTTGTTGGTGTAAATGGAAAAATAGCAAGAGAACTTGATAGATCAAGAGAATGAGAATGAGAAGAGTGAAAGAATGAGCTAGAATGAATAAGAGATCAAAGAGTGAATAGAATAGAAAAAATGGAAGTTTTGAATGGGATATAGACATGCAAATGGGTGTTTTCGACGCGTCTACAAGCTACAAGGACATTACAATTCACAAGAAGGTAGGAAATGTAACGCCTCAACAGCTATGTAGATAGGAATATTTTTTAGACATTCGTGCGACATGTAGACATCTACATGACATGCAGTCATCCACAATAAAAGTTTCCTTAAATGGCTGAAAATGAAAGGGTTAATAACAAGATTAAGGTTGGGTGAAGGGGACATTGCGATATCGAATTTAATTAAGCTAAAGGGGAAGTTTATGGAATGTGAAATTGCATAGGATACAATTTTCCACATTACAACACTAAAAATGCTTTGAGTGTTGGCATGTAAGTTCAACTCTAAAGGTTGGAAATACCTAATGCAAGTAAAAATATGAGCACGTCATAACATGCTCATAGTTTTGGAGAAGCATAAATAAAAGAGGGACGGAGATATAAAGAGGAAGGTTTAGAAAGGAAGAGTCAAATACAAAGATATAAAGAGATGGAGAATTGGAGAGATAGAAAGTGATATATATCTCTCTATCTCTATCTCTCCCTCTCTTTATCTCTCCCTCCTCTCTCTATACCTCTATCTATTACTTATCTATGTCACCTCATCTCTCTCTCTCTCTCTCTCTCTCTCTCTCTCTCTCTCTCTCTCATATATCTTTCCCTCTCTCTATATCTCCATCTCTATTTGTCTCTCTCTCTCTCTCATATATCTTTCTCTCTCTATATCTCCATCTCTATTTCTCTCCCCCACCTTTCCATATCCACTATCTATCCACCTCCCTCTCCATCTCTCCATCCCCCTCATTCCCATCTCCTTTCCTCCACCTCTCCTTCTTCCATTTCCCTCTCTAGACCTCTATATCTATATCTATCTACATCTTTATCTCTCTCCCCTATCTCTATCTATATTTATTTTTCTCTCTCCCTCTCTTAATTTATGTCTCATTATCTCTCTATCTCTCTACCCCTATTTATTTCCTTCTCTTTGTCTCTCTATATATTGCTTCCTATCTCTATCTTTATCTTTCTACCTCTCCATCTCTCCCTCTCTTTGTCTCTCCCTATTTCCATCTTTATCTCTCCCTCTCCCTCTTCCTCTCTCCTTCCATCTCTCCCTCTCTCTCTCCTTGTCTCTCTCTCTCTCCCTCTCCATCTCTATTCTTATCTCTATCTTCCTCTCGCTTTCTATATTTATCCCTATATCTCTATAGATATCTCTCCCTCTTCCTTTATTTTTCTCTATCTCACTCTCCCTCTCTCTAGATCATGTAGAACAAATTTCTCATCACTATGTCTAGTAAAACCTTTAACAATGTGTTAGAAAGTGGTGGAATTTTTAATTGTCTTTATTTATCTATTATTCATACTCCTTAAATGGTAGTTCCATATGTATAATGATTAATTGTAAATATTTATTTGGAACCCAAGTAGAATAAGTTCCTATAGAAGTTGAAATATTTGTTTTCTTATTATTTGTAATACTTTTATTCTTTTCATTTTACTTCACACGAGTAATTTTTTTCATCAGGATCTCTTAAAGGAACAAAAATAAAAAAAATTATGCACATTCACTATAGTTTTTTAATTCGAGGTGATTTAGGACTTGCTTTGTCAAGTTCATTAAGATAGGAATGCACACAAGTAATTTTAGATTTTATTAGTATAGACTCACTTGGTATTATAAATTACCGATCCTTCTCTCAATTATTCTTTCTTGTACACATTGATGTAATATATAAGTTATCTTTACATTTCTCTATCAATGGTCTACCAAGTTATAAAAAAATATCTTCAAAGAAGGATTATTTAACATAAAATATATACCATTTTTTAAGAAACCTCTAAAGAATAGATTATGCATCCCTTAGTTTCATTCAATATGTCACTTATCATTTTTAATGAGAATTTAGAATGTGCCTAATCTTATTTTTAAATATGATAATTAAAAAATAATTCCCCCATGCAAACATTAAATTGACATGTTGGAAAAATTATAGATTTTCAAATTTTAATTAGGTGAATCCATTAAATGAATTCCCCCATCATTAACACTAGTTACTTGTATAATATTATTGTCAATCAAATATTACACTTTATGCTTCAAACCAATATAATATTATGTAATATTCCCTTGAACTCTATGGTGTTGAAAAACCGACTACATGGAGAATACACATTTTGTGGTGATTTGCAACATTTGAGAAATTTTGTACACATGGAGAATACACATAAAATTGGAAATAAACAAGTTTTGGAAAATGGATGTAAAATACAGTAAAGAGGAAAAATAGTGTGAACTAACGAGTGAAAAAATACTAGTATATCAATTTATGTCTATTTATTGAATATATTTTATTAAATGCAATTATTGTAGATGAAGATAGTGAAGAAGGAATAAATTATTATTTGTGTTATGTTGAGAAAAAAATAAATCAGCTGCCCCTATCATAGATGGAGAAGAAATTGAGTATCCTATAGGATCAATGGTTGTTACTAGAACATGGCTTAGAGGTTACCCAATAAAGAAGTTAGATGTGTGGCTGTTTGAGGACTTTGACACACATAGAAAAATTCTTCATTATTCTAACCTCCTTGTGGAATCACATATTCAATTGGTCAAATATTAAGGTAGAACATTGAATAAGAACTCATGGAAAGTTCATGAGTTTGATCATGAGGAAATAATTGACATCATAAAGAGTAGAGTAAATCGACATGGCTTGTTGGATTGAATTGGTGAAACTACCAACCTTACCATTGTCATCCCAAGAAAGACTTTCATGCCACTTTTGATTGACATGTACCTTCACGTGGGCCTTACAATATTCATTTATCACTAAAAAATTGATTGAGAAACATGATAATGTAGTGAAGGTAAATACCAAAATTTCATGAGGCCCCAATAGACATTGTGAGGCCCCATGATAGTCTACATGGCTTGTTGGATTGAATTGATGAAACTACCAACCTTACCATTGTCGTCCCAAGAAAGACTTTCATGCCATTTTTGATTGACATGTACCTTCACGTGGGCCTTACAATATTCATTTATCACTAAAAATTTGATTGAGAAACATGATAATGTAGTGAAGGTAAATACCAAAATTTCATGAGGCCCCAATAGACATTTTTTTCATTCCATGTGTTGTGGGGACAAAATGACTATCCATCTAGGCTACATTATTATGAGGCAATCTCTTAAAAGCCCTAAGAGAAAAAAATCTCAATCTATGGTAGGGTAGTTCTTAGAGTTTGTGGCACCTACAAATGTTCTAGACCTACAGGTGGATGTGAGATCCCTCCATAATAACCTCTTAATTTGCATTAGCTCAACGCTATTTGACTATGCCAAGAATGAATGCATTCTTGTAAAATACATCAATTGAAACATTATAAAGGTCCCAATAGGAATAGTGTACATTTTATGCGTCATGGGGCCAAAATAAATGTGCCAACACATCCAAATGGGTAGGTGAATGCTATGGGAAACCCCAATTCATTCCCTTGATCTAAAAATCCTTCTAGGCTACATTCTTCTAAGGTAGTCTCTTAAGAACCATGAGAGAAAAAGAATATCAATTTATGATAAAGTAATTCTTGGATTTCATAACACACAAATATTCTATATAGACCTGCAGGTGGAGGTGGGTTCACTCCATAATAATTTTGCTCAACTTTTGTTAGCTCGACATCATTTTACCATGCCAAGAACAAATGTATTCTTAAAAAAGGTGTCAATTGAGAGCAATGCAAAGGTTTATGTGATAAGTCGAATGTGAGCGTTAGAAAACAAGCAGCAAATAAAAGAGTGCAAATAAACACCAAAACAACCTACACCTCAAGATTAGCCTAAGTTGGAAACAACACAAGATAAAAGCAACAAATGGAACTTTATACCTTGTCTCGAATCGATCATTTGGTTGGCCCTTCGATCTTTGATGTGTATGCTCCTTGGATGGCAAGATATGCAAACTAGATGAGGATGTGAGGATGAGTGCAAGTGGATAAAAACATGAAAATGGCTAAGTGTAGATTGAGAAATAAAATTGCAAGAGTTTGGCTAACAAAATGATCTCCTCCTAAATGAGAGAAAAGAGGGGGTATTTATAGGAATTTTGAAAATTCCTAGAGGAGATGGATGGCCAAGATTGAGCCACCAAATATCAAGATGTAGGGCTAAGGTGAGTTGAGAACTCACAAGCCCTCACATCTTGACATGTGGCATGTGATATAGCCCTAAAATGTGAGGTGGACATGAGGTGGAAGGATGGTACATGACATGGAGGGGGTACAAAGTACCTTGGGATTAGACAAGATCTCATAAGAGAGGTCCTTGTCGCCATGTGGGTGAGAGGACAAGTGGGGAATTAAAAATTCCTCAAATATTCTCATGGGGAGAGAGAAGGAATTTAAAATTCCTTAAATGCATTGGGGGATTAAATGTGAATTAAAAATTCACATAGGGAAGTGGAGTGCCTTGTCCAAAAGGGGAAGGCCTTTAATGGTTGACCAATGACACATGTCATAAAGGACATGGGGAAGAGAAAAGGAATTTAATATTTCTTGAAAGATGAAAGTGGAATTAAAAATTCTTCAAAGGACTTTGGGAGAGACAAAAAGGAATTAAAAATTCATTGGGGATGGGAAGAGTTGACTAAAGGGGTGGTTAGAGGAAGGTTAGGTGGCTAAGAGAGATTAGAGGCCAACTTGCACAAAGTTGGAGGATGTCACACATCCTAATCAAGGATTAGGCATGTGCACACCTTAATGATGAGATTAGAAGATGGATTAGGATAAGATAAAAATGATGGAGGATGTGACATAAAGGGGATTAAATAAATAACATTTATTTAATTCAGCTTGATGAAATGAAGATTAGAGATAAAGTATTATTGATTAAATACCTTAGGGATTTGCAGAATTAAAGATAATTAAATAATATCAGTATTACTTAATTAACGAAAATAAGACGAAAGGGGATGAATTTGGATAAATTAAGTGTCCAAATTTAGATGTCCACAGTTTCAATAGGCATATTTTGTATTTTGTGCATCGTGGCCATGAACTAATTATGCCAAAACATCTAACTAGGTGATTGAATTATAAGGGAGGCCTCATTTTATTCGCCTAGTCTCTCGATTCTTCTAGGATGCATTATTCCAAGATAGTCTCTTAAGACCCACATGAGAAAAAAATTACCAATTTATGATAGAATAGTTCTCATAGTTTGCGGAACCTATGAATGTTCTATCTAGACCTATAGGTGTATTTAGGTTCCATTCATAATAACCTCTCATTTTTTTTTCATCTTGACACTATTTGACCGTGCTAATAACAAATGCATTCTTGTAAAAAGTGATGCAAGAGCATCTAGTGGTGTAAGGGAAATCTTGCATCACCCCAAAAAAAAATCCTTATTTTATTTAGTTATTTTGGGTCCTATAATGACACACTTAAGGGGTGTAAGACAATCAAAAGTCTAAAAAGGCCAAAAATAGTCACCTACTATTTCTAGTAAGTTAACCTAAACATCCACATATGGACTTAAAAATTTACCCAAATGAGCAAAATTGAAAAATGAATCCGATAGTGAATTAATCATTTGACTATCCTATACTATTTGGAAGATATTAAAGTTTTTTCCTAGGAAATTTCTCCTATAAATTTTCAAAGTAAAATTTGAAGCTCTTAGAAGCCTTGTAAAATCTCAAAAAAATGATGAAATGATTTTTAGATGTCTCAATGTTGTATATCTGTTTGACAGCTTTCCAATGATATATTATAATAGTAAATTAGATGCCTGAATCAAAAGTTACGGTCCCAAGAAGTCATGATACCAAAAGTTGAATTTCAAATGAGATATATATTCTTGGGCGAGAAAATGAATGGCTAGACCCCTAGGCAACAAAAATAAAGGGGAGTTACACTTTCCAGAATATTATAAGGTGATTATTGGTGCCAAATAAAAGGGTGGATGAAGGTTATAGAAGGCGGCTCCATTAGTGCAGATTGTGGCTTTGAATTGTAGAGCTTTCTTAGAGAGTTGTCATTAACATAAACCTTAATATTCCAACAAAGGTCATAAACTTACAAGAAATTGGTGTTTTTAAACTTTTGAAAAAACATTGGAAAGACTACTCCATCTTCCATCGTGTAGCCCTAAATCTTATGGCTGCGGTTTTCAATCAAAACGCTCCTATAATATTGCAGTCAGCTAAAACCAACTTTCAAAATTCACCTCGAGACTTCATGGAAAATTATATGACAACACTCCCATCCATCACCCAGTTTATACAGTTCTCAATGGAAAACCATTTGATGGTGACAATCTACCTCGGTAAGCCTCGTTCAGTTGGAATTTATTCTATATAGCTTTTGCAATGATATTAATGGAGCTAGTTTCCAGATTTTGAATTTACAGCTATTGTCAAGCTTTACTGATGAGCTCGCCTAGTGATATTTCTTTTCTAATAGTAAAAAGAAAAGCACCAACTTTCGTAAGAGCTTTCACCACAATATAGTTAGTCCGGTGAGTCAAATACATTGAATCTTTAAAATGATAACACTCAACATTGTACTTCGTTAATTGCAGACATTGAAAAGTTCATTAACTATCTAATAATTCAGAGCTTTGAATATCCATTTTGATAAACAAATAGCACCCCCACTCAAGCGTAAACCCAATATATATGTGCTTTATCCTTTAAGCATCATTAACTTTCAAGACTAACTCGCATTACAAGATACGAATGACGTTGTATGTCGGCATTTCCAATAGCCAACAAGAAATGAGGGAATGAACTGTCACAAAAATTTAAGTCGAGAAATCCACCATAAATGTCATTGCAACATTTAACGTGTTGACTAAAGAATTCAATGCCAATTAATAGAGAAAAAAGCTATAGGTAATTTACAAATCATTAATACAGCTGAATAGAATTTGTCATACCTACAAGTAGAAAATTGACAAGGATGAAACTCTTCAGTTGATGATTTGAGGAAGGTCAATGATAAATAAGAGGTTCAAATAATTGAAAATAAGTAAAAATAATTGAAAATAAGTAAAATCAACTCTTACCAAAATAAAGAAACATGCAACAGTGCAAGAACAGTAAAATCTAAACATTACTTTAGCCCCACAATGGTACATCAATCTTAATTAAAAAAAACTTTGATTCTATTCCATCTCATTATTTATCTACAAGTTATATAGTTAAAATAAAGTAATGGTGAACTTGAATGATGAAGAATTATTAGTTATAACGTGTAACTAGAATCACTTCCCGTATTATGAATAAATGACTCAGACTAATCTAACACAAGATGGAAAATGTATAGCCAATGCAACATTGTAAAATATTTTGAGACTAAAATTACAACTGGAATGACAGCTTGTTACTCCCCTACAAAAATGTGAATAATGAATTTCATATCCTTGGACTTTCTGATTATGATACACCTGAGCTTTGAAATAGTCAGGACTACAACTCAAATGAGAACTAAACCAGAGGATTAGAATCCGTATAAATGAGGCTGAACTAATGGGGATTGGAATCCATATCAGAGAAGGTGAACTAAACTAGTGGGGATTGAACCCATATGAGAGGCAGATTTTCTGATTTAACATTTCACTTTCAGTGGCAAACTGCAACAGCATGCCCCTTTGGCACTTCTATACTAGTTAGTTCTTATACAAGGCAGGCTAATGGTCTCCATGAGCCTGCCAATGCCTGATTGGTCCATGCTGTTTCACTTCTAAGCTGCTGGGCCATCATCAATTCCTGCAACTGGAGCTAGCTCATTCAGATCAATGAAACGTCTCTTCTTTATATCAGCAGGTTGTTCCCTCAAAACCTCTCTTGTTGAAGAGGTCATTTCTTGTACAGATCCTTTCTCCAAGGAGGCATCCACTTTATTAACAGATTTCCTAAGCAGTTTTTCATCCTTGGGATATTTGGTCATATCATGAGATTCTTCACTTTCCATATCATAATCAGCACTGCTACTCACATAAGAGTGTCTTTTAAACTCATCTATCTCCTCACTTGATCCAACTGGTTTCTCAGAAGCTTCGGCATATTCTTCATCAGAATTTGAAATGTCATATTGGCTGTAATTAATGCTGCGAGTGGCTCTCTTGCTGCGACGCAGACCAGATTGCAGTTCATCAAAAGACTTCAATTTACGTTCCTTCCTTTTTCTCCCATTTAAAAGCCTTTGTCTCCATCTTAAATTTTGACCATTGTCAACATCCTCACTAGTACTTACAGCATCACCATCATCTTCTTCCTCTTCGATACTGTCCTCATCCCCTTTATATTCATCATCACCCTCTGAGCTACTATATTGTTTTTTACGTCTTCGACTTCTAATGTACTCCTCATCATATACTGCCTCCCCAACTATCTCCTCATCACTATCAAAGTCTGCCTCATTATCTGAAACAGCTTCAACAAACTCTTTCTCTGAATACCTTTGAGGCCTTCTTCTCCGTCTATCACTACATAGCATAGTACAAAGCATGTCAACATTCAAAGGGTCCTAATCATACATTATGTAATTGTGTCTGAGCACATCCAAAGAGAGTCCATGACTTTCATGATGGATGATAATTGTATTTGTACTTATAAACCATATAAAATAAGAATGCAATATTTCATGATTTGTTTTACCAGAAAGGTGAACACACCTGCGAGTCAGAGGAACAGGTGAATGATCTGAATCAGATTCTCCACTTTCATTCCCTGGATCTGAGGAGTAAACCACATCAGAATATTCCAGGTTGCTATTTGCTTTACCATTCAATCTACCATTTGCAGTTGGAACCTCAGATCTCATTGGAAACCTCCTAAGAATGGGTTCTGGCGATGGTTGCTTCTTTCTGAATCATTTCAAAGCACTAAACTGAAATCATACTACAACTAGAAATGCAGTAACATCACATTCAAAATACAAATTTAAAACCCTTTTAACAGAATTCAAAAATAAATCTGTATATCAACTGAAAATCACTTACGTTGTTACTTTTATTGCCTCATTAATAGACCGATCAAAATCATCTGCACAAAGAAGAGAGAAAAAACTGCCAATCACTCAGCTGACTTATTATTTGAATTGAATATTAGAGATAACAAATATGTTTGTTTCATCATCGAAAGTGACTATATTCTAGAATCAATTACATGTATTTCAAAATAGAGTATGTAATACATTTAAACTAGTTGTTATACCTATCAAATCCAGTATGTATTCAAATCATAAATCTACCATGTAATAAGTTTGATATACCTATCATATCTAGAGTAGATATTACCTATAAAATAGGTATTACATCTAGATTTATGCAGGATCCTGTATGGACAATGATAAAGAACACTCATCATGTTATGAGGATAAAGTTTAAGGCAGCGATAGAGTTAGAAGAAGACATATACATTTATTTATGCTACTCACCCAAGTCATGAATTAAATTCAATAATTGTTGAAGGCGGCGTTGAAGAAATAGTTAACAAGTCTCCAAAACAGAAATTGAAGGCAGGAATTAAAGGAAATAAAAGGCAACGTTGGAACTTTTAAGGCTGACTTCCACTGATAAAGGAGTTAAGATTAAAATCAAATTGAAGTTTACTGTTTATTAAGTTGTGGCCGACTCTCCATGACGTGGCGCATCCTTTGTGAAGTTTATAAAAACAAAATAAATATGTGATAAGGCCGACCTCCTTTGTGAAGGATCACATTATTTATGAAAGAGCATGTTGTGTGGTATTCAAGGAAGATGAAATGTAGGTTTTCAAACAGGCAATAAAATGATATATTTCTGAATAATAACCGAGTAAAAGAGCAGAAAAATGAAGAGCAAGTCTGATGTATTCTAAAAGAAAATATGTGTAATAAAATGAAGAAGATATGAGCAGATTTATAAAATAAAAATTGATAGACATAGTGACCAAGTTGAAAGAAGATATTGAAAAAGATTGGATGAGACTTGTGAAAAGAAAATTGTGCATAATTTGGATCATGTTTGTGAAAAGAAAAAGTACATGTTAGTAATCAGATTTATGAGGAATATTGGTACATGATGTTAATCAGATTTGAGAAAGAGAGATATTGTGTGAGATGCAATCAGATTTGAGGAAGAAGAACATTGTGTGAGTAATAATCAGATTTGAATAAAAAGTTTTCTAGTTTGGACCAGATTTTTGTGAATGAGTACATTATATCAGGCATAGAAGAATCAATAGGTTGGAGCCTATCAAAGATCAGATTTGTGAGGGGTTGAAGCCTCCAATAGGTTGGAGCCTCTTGCTGGGTTGAAGCTCAGTATCTGTGGGAGTTGGAGCCTCCAATAGGTAGGAGCCTATCAAGTAGAGGTTGGAGCTCTGTTTGTATAAAGATTTAAGACTTTGATTTTAAATAGGTTGGAGCCTATCAAGTAGAGGTTGGACCAGATTTTTGTGAATGAGTACATTATATCAGGCATAGAAGAATATAAAGATTGGAGCCTAAAACAACAACAAGATTAAACTATAATATATATTTAAAATTGTGCCATGGATTTCTCCCGAAAGGGTTTCCACGTAAATCTTGTGTTCCAAATTGCTAGATCTTACTTGAATGGTTTTAATTGTAATTTGATAAGTCCCCCTCTCAGCATCACCGTGTGCTCAACAGAGAGCCATATTTTTATCATTTGATATGCACTACAAAGGATCAATTTGTGTTGGAATATGATTAAAGAATTAAGGATCAAGATTATATATACTTCTTAAAATTTTAAGAATTTCCTTTCAATTGCACTTACTCCAAACTACCTCATTTGACACCATAAAAACTCAGTTGTCACTGACTCATGTAATCGATATGAGTTTATTTCTCAGAACTGTCAAGGACTCAAATGATCTATGCCAGCACTCCTCAAACACAAAGGTGCTGAATACAACTTTTATTTAATGTGTGATTATAGTTATGTCATCTGCTCGTTGTATAAACAGGAAGATAGATCAGATTATCAAAATGGAGATTAGCATCATCCATCGGTATCTGCTATCACATAGTACATAAAATATCTTTTAAATGCACATAGATATTTAACTCTAGGATTTAAACTAGCTTGAAATAATTGCAGGTTAGAAATCTTTATGTGCAATATCCAGATCACAAAAGATGTACATACCAAATGTGTACGTAACAGGTTTACGATCACGGAGAGAGCGTCCTGAAGATGGTCCTCGAGTACTTACAAAGTTATCAAGAAGAAGAGCTTGCCTCTGTTGCTTTTTCAGTGCTCGCTCTTTTCTCTGATACAAAAGCAAGTAGAGGAAAAAGAACCTTCCTATGTTAGACAAGCAAAAACATAGAGATATTTCAAATATAATTTAAATGGAAAAATCTAAATCTATTCCCTGAGCGAACACAAAATGCAAAATGCTGAGTTCTGAACCCTCTCACTCTACCTCACTATCCATTAAATATTCTAGTGATCTGAAAGACACCATTCATTAAAGCAAGGTGACCTTTATTTGAATTAGTTTGTCTTCCATAAAAGCTTTACCTTCTGAAGTGTTTCAAGCTCTGGAAGAATATCATTCTTTAGTTTCTTTCCAATCCCAGCTTCCATCCTGTTTCTACTTGAGAAAAGTTTCTCCTGCACATTACATTAATAAAAATTATAGTAAGAAATCAGGACATATTTTGAACCAATTACAGTTAAAGCCTTAAAAGTTAAAACTACCACTAACCAATAAGCCCTCATCAAATGATTACATGCAATGATATAAAGGTAAGAAAACAAAATACTAGATACAGATGATGAATTCTCATATGTCTGTGATAATCCTAATGAAGATCTAGTAGAGACTATTAAAATACTTTCAATGTATAACTTGGTGTATTCTATTAAATAACAAAATAAGCATCTATATTTTTCAATAAATAGAATGAGGGTTGTTAGTGTGTGCCTAAGCTCTAACCAAAATCCAACAAAATCCAAACCTCTTCATTACCCCAAAATGTAAAACAGTATCTAAATATATTACAAATAATCATCAGTTTTCTACACAGCTAGAAGTCCAACAACACATCTCCCTAACCAGATACATAATAGTGATATTACAAACATATATATCCAATGTATAACCTTGCAGTAGCTATTAAACAACTCAAGTCTAAATAGTTTGAGCTTCATGCCATGTAAAATAAAGTTTAAGTATCTATAATTCAGAATCTGTAGGCCATGTCTGGCAATTCTGCATTATCAATGAATTATCCTGCGATTCTGCCAGCCTGACTGTGTCAGTCACCTACTGTTAACCAAGCCCAGTCAGAGCAACTCTGCTTCCCTGCTGCCAAACTACCACCTACCCCAATCATGCCATAATCAAATCCAGCAACCATCCAAGCATACTTATCCCCTTTTCCATATCCACTCTTCCCAATCTCATCTTGCTGCAAATATACAACTACAATATCCAGTTCAGAGTCAGCATATAGACCTCTCTCAACATGCACTTCATCATAATAGGGCCATTGATGTTCATTACCCCTGGACTGTTGTTGCACCAAAATAGTATAGGTAAGTGTGGAATTAAGGTAACGGAAACTAAACATGGCATCATTAAACATAATGCGGCATGAACTGATCTTTAACTTCAACTTGCTATACATTCTTCTAGTGAACCACTCTTTGTCAAATGTGCCATGACCAACTTATCTACACACAACTTATACCTCGTGTTGCTCTCTTCTAGCAACTTCTTAACTTGCACATTAATCGCCTTCACGTATTGCGCAAAGACCTCAACCTATGCACCCATGCATCTTCCTTCAACCCAATAGATGTCACACCCGATGAGGATGTCCCATACATCACTTGAATGGGAGTCTTCCCTAACAATCAATTCACCAAGTTGTACACAAACTCCACCTGCACAGACCAAAGTGTCAATATGTAGGCTTCTCTCCCAACAAACATCTTATTAGATTGCCAAAATTCCAATTGACAACCTCTATGTATCCATCTGTCTACTCATGATAAGCAAAGTTATAATTAAGTCCCATATCTAATTTCTTCCACAAGGTGCACCAAAACTCAATAAGGAATTTCATGTCCAAATCTGATGTGATGTTGCATGACAACCCATGCAATCAAACTATCTCCTTGAAGAATAAATCAGCTGTCCCATACACATCATTTGAATTTTGACAAGGAATAAATAGCAACATTTTAGAAAACTTGTCCAGCGCTATGAAGATAGTCATTGCCCCTCCAAGTGTGTGGCAATCCAGAGACAAAATCAAAGGACAATTCCACCCACAGTCCATCTAGCATTGTTCCTTTTATTGTTTGGCAAATCTTGCACCTCTATCACTTTCTTCTTCAAGAGCATGAAACTCTTGGCAACAACAACCATCCACTCAAACCCATCTTTCCACATGTAGTGTGTCAAGGTGTGTACATGCCACTAAAATTCCTAAAGAACTTCCAATAGAAGTTCACTAACCCATGGAAACTTCTAGCCTCCATTGCACTTCTTGGCTCAAGCCACTAAATAATCACTCAAAATCCATACGCAATCCACCTTGAGATATCATAAACCTCAAGGATGGCAACTCCTTCACGAAGTTGCATTTCTTTAGACTTATGTACAAGTTTTCTCTCCTCAACTACACCAGCACTACTCTCTTTTCTTTCTAAACACCAAGATGTTGTCGTGATAAACAACCATAAACTTGTCAAGAAAACAATTTCAAAACCCCATTCAGCAATCACATGAACATGCTTCGGGACAACCCAAATGGCATTACCATCAACTCATACAAGCCTTCCTTTGTTCTAAATACAATCTTCCACTCAACTCTTTCCTTGATCCTGGTCTCATGATGAATACTCTTTTAAGTCTATCTAGAAGAGTAATGAAAAACTATACTTGATGGTGATGTTATCGATCTAACAAGAACTCTATTCTCCACCCTTCTTTGATGCAAATACAACAAACATTGTGCTAGGACTCATGCTTTCCCTTATCAAATCTCGAACTAATGATTCTTCAACCTACTCATTCAACTTCAAACTCATTTCAAAATTCAGTATGTAAGGTGCCTTGTTTGGCAAACTAGAACCCAAAATCAAATCCTTTCAATGTGAGATGTGCATTGGCAGCAAGCATTCCTTCACCAATCAGATATGCTAACTGCACAAGCAACACAGTAACTTACAACTCCAACTACTCTTTCTATAAGGACCTAACTATTAGTACATATACAATGTCCTGAACTAGGAATTTTTGTGTATTTTCTGATTTTTATATAATTTTCTGATTTCTGATGCAAAACACAAATCGGAACAGCAAAACAAAAATGAACTAATCGCTGGAAACTTATTATCAAACCCTCTATGGCTGGAAAACAACTTCAGCTTCACCCAAACTAGCAAAAGACTTGTAGATGATAATAAACAAATTGAAACTGCCAGTTATGGTCTGATAAGAAATAGACAGCCAACTTAGAACCCTTTGACATACAATTACACTCAATTCTGAATAACCAATGCTCACAATCTTCAAATACAAGTGCTGGTATGACTGAAAATAAATGAATTAACCCTCAATTTTTCTCTTGGGCATCAAACTTGAATGAATCTGAGTTAAACACCAATTAATCATCTTCAAAATTTCTTTATTAGATTTGCAAAATGCTGAGCAACTTACAATGGCCGATATGCACAAATTTCAGACTTAAACATTTGAGTTTTGTCTACAAACAACGAATGTATAGCTGCTATGCTCTGTAGTGTTGATGTGTTTTTCGTGACCGCACCAACGCAGAATAAAGTCGCCAACGGCTTCCCTATTCTCTCTTGATCAAAGTATTCCGCACGCTAAGATTGCAAGAAAGTTCGTGCGTTCAACTCCAAGGTTCTTTAAGTGCGAATAGGCTCAGTTTGGCTTGATGTGATTTGCTGGTATTTCAAGGGGACTTACGGAATTGTTCAGCAGCGGAGAAAGGAATTAAAATGCTCGAAAGATTTGTCTATGAAGCGCGAGTTTCCTATTCTAATCAGAAAGTACTGAATCGAAATGGGGTAGGTTTAGAGAGTCTAAATCTATTCTAAGGCGTGGGACATGGCAATCAATCTTCACAAGCTTCAAACCGGACTTCGCTTTGCCTCGCATCGGACAGCTTCCACGGAGTCGGTGCAATCTTCTAGGGAGATGACTAAAGATGTTCAAACCACCACTTGACATAAAGATACCATCACAACGATGCATACCATTATTCAAACTGTGATTGAAGTTACGTGCATGTTGAGGCGATTAACAGGCGCATTCACCCGCAAATACACTAGTGGTATGGATAGGCGAAGTTGCTTAAATCAAAACCACATTCGCTCGCTTGCATGAAAATGAAATTCACGCTACTCGCTACTTGAAGTAGAAGGGATGAAGAAACCTCGCTAGCTATCCACAACAAAGATGAATTTCACCATCAATGAAAGATCTTTTATTATGAAAGTTTTACACGACAATTTCTTACAAAGTTTTCAAAGGAAAACTTTCCTTCTCCTCCAACTACACTATCAATCTACTTCTAAGTTGCCCCTTTATTCAATGTCTACTGTCTACTTCTAAGCTAATGAGAGTGCAAATGAGGGGGACTCCCCCTTTATATAGCTGGCCAAGCCCAACGGACGGCTCAGATTACAATCGGCTGGATGGCCCAGATCGTGCCACCTCAGCCCTAAACATGATTTGCCCTAAAAACCGCCACAAAGGAGAGTGGGGTAATAAATGCGTCATTAATGGCCACCACCCTTCTAGAAGATTCCCGTCTACGGACGCGTTCACACTGTTCTTGATCTTCGTACTCGGCCAATTCTGATGATCGCTTGGAGGAGGGTAAAAGAGACTTTAAGATTGCCACCTCGAGTAATAGAATTTGGTAGAATCTGGAGTCCGACCGCTCTTGATTTTCTCCTTGACCCTTGCTCGAACTTCCATTCTTGAATTTGAAGGACTTCTCAGTCTTGGACTAGATCATTTCCGCTTGCCATCCGTCTGACTGTGTTGGGCGCACATTGGATTCTTGAGGAGAAACTCCAACACTTAGCCATTTCTTGCAACTTTTCTTCCTTCGTGACTTATCATCTCGAACTTCTTGCTTCAAAACATCACCGCCTGGCCTCGACGTTCCTCCTGCAAAACAAGCAAGGAGAAGGGCGTTAGAACACATCATAATATAAATTCACCTTACTTACCCGATTTTCACGCTTAGATCGCCAAGGGTTTCATCGTTTTCACTAGCCAACTTCACGTTTAAATTCTCCATGCCTTAGCCAAATTTCCAACCCGTCTCGCATTCTGCTCGGCGCTCTTCACTCTGACATTTTCTCCAACTCGAACCCGAGGAAAGATGCTTCATCAGGAATTCGATTAAAAATCATCTAGGCGATCACTTTCAAATTCATCCGCCGAGGCATTTTATCTTCGACAACATCATTTATTCCTTGCCTTAGAAAAATTTCAAATTTCCCTTAGGAAATTCATCAACCTAGTGCCCATCAAAAATATTCACCCTGAAGGCCTCGACAAAGTGTAGAAGATTTTAAAATCCCTTCCTCATCGACAATCATCAATACCCAGAAGAAAATTTCCTTCAGAACGCGCTAGACCCATGGGTACCCAACGAATGGGTTCATTTAATTTTCTGAATTCTCAACCTTAGAAAATAATTCCTCATCAAATTTAATCCATTTCATCATCTGTGAACATTTCTTTTCGCTCTGACTTGAAAAAAAATTTTATCGTTCCTGCACCGCCAACCTCTTCTGACTTCATCACTTAACAATTTATCCTTGCTTCAGGAAAATTTCATCTCATCCCAGACTTAGGCGTGATTTTCATAAGGAAGAAAATATTCGTGCCTTAGAGAAATTATTTAGCACATTATGCACTTGCCCTAGAAAATTTTAATTTCACCTTCAATTCATCCGCTAGTGGTGAAGAAATTCACTTTTAAGGCCCATTGCCCTGGGCGCATTTTATACTTCATGAGGAATACATTTTCCTAAATTCCCACGCCTAGCACATTTAAATTCCCACGCCTAGCATTATTTACCATCTTTACTCCCAACTTTTAATTTATTTATTATTTTTTTTTTTTATACCTGAAGCACCTCAAGGCATGTTTGGAGTGGGCGACTTTCATTAAAATCCATACTTAATTTTTCAAGATCCACTCTTCTTCTTTATGGGCGCATATAAGAGGGCAGTATTTCACTTTAAACATTTAGGAGAAGTTACTTGGCGTATATACCACCTGGCGTCTTTTTTAATTTCCTTACTTAAACTTCCAGGCGCATATCTCATAGGGAGTTTCCAATTAATGCCTTGGGCGCATATTATATGGGGAGCATCCAGTTAATGCCTTGGCGAAATTCTTCACTCCTAACACCTTAATAGACCCAGGCGCATATCATAGGTGATACTTTTAATTTCATGAGGGCGCATATAACATAGTCAACTTTCGTTTTTAACACTTAAACTTTTCACTCTTAATCCCCCCAGACGCATTTTGACTCAAGCAACTTCCTAAGGGCGCATATGATAGGTTGCACTTTTAATTTACGCCTTAGAACATTATCACATCTCCTTCCCAGTATAGGCGCAGATCACCCTTGGTGTTTTCAATCTGAAGTGAGGCGCCAATGATAGGTCCTTCCAGTCTCAACTCCCACGCCTTAGTCAAATTTCAAGCCACTAACCTCCAGGGCGCAAATGACATGTTGAGGTTTCAATTTAATCATTTTTAAGCTCAAAGGCGCATTTGGATGATCCAACTTTCAGCTTTTGACTTAGCGAAATTTTACCTGACTTTTCCCCAAGGGCGCAAATCAATGTATATGCTTCTAATTTGAAAATTTCACCTCAAGTCACCAGGCGCAAATTATAGGGTCAGCTTTTAGTTTCAACAATTTAGGAAAATTTCTAACTCTTCTCCCAGAGAGGGGCGCATTTCATACTAGCACCTTCCAATTTGTTTGCCTTAGTCAAAATTTTACAGTTTCCCAGGCTTGGGCGCAAATTACATGGTCAACTTTCAATTTGTGCCTTAGTGAAATTTTCAACTTCTCCAAAGAGGGGCGCATATGGCTGGGTCTCCGTCGAGTTTCAATGCCTAGGGGCGCATTTTGACCCATACACATTCACTTTTTGACTTAGGGCGCATATGACCCACCTAGCTTTCATTTCTCCACTGGGCGCATTTGAAGCTTTATGCTTTCATCTTCAATGCCTTAGAAGATTTTCTTCATTTCATGCTTGTTTGGGCGCACTTTGTGGGGTCATCTTCCATTTCAAAACACTTAAGAAAATTTTTTAGCCCCTCTTATTCCTAGCTAAAGCGCATTTGAGACATCTTACCTCCAATTTCCCCTACGTAGAAAAATTTCCTCACTCCATGCAAGCTGGGCGCATTTAGCCAGGGCTACTTCCAGTTTTAAACACTTAGAATATTTTTCAACCAATTTTCAACCTCTTGGGCGCATTTTACTAGTGGAGCTTCCAATTTGTGGCTTGGGCGCATTTCATAGGGGCTACTCCAAGTTTTACGCCTTAGAACATTTCTTGGAAAAAATTTCAATGCCACTTTCCCTCCAAGGGCGCATTTGGCATGCTGGGCTTCCAATTTTGTCACTCAGAGGCGCATATACCACCTGCAACTTTCAATCTCATCATGGGCGCATATAGAGGTCCAAGCTTTCAGTTTTAACACTTTAAGCACAAAGGCGCATTTAACAGGGTCAAATTCCATTTTTCACTTGCCTTAGAAACTTTCCACTAGCTCATCCAAGTTGGGCGCATTTTGATGGGGGAGCTTCTAGTTTTGACACTTAGAAAAATTTTATGCATCTCTTCAAGTAGGGCGCATTTAATGCCCTGAGCTTTTACCCTTTGCCATGGGCGCACTTGGCAGGGTCTATGTCAAGTTTCCGATACTTAGAAAATTTTTCACCTCTGTTCAGCCTTCAAAGTGAGCCTTAGTGCCGGAATTGAAATTTTATCCATTTTAGCACAATTTTACGCCTGTTGCCAGATTTGAGTTGATTTTTTGTGGTCAACCCTAACTCACCCTGACTTTCTATTTTTAGAAAGTTCTTGAAATTTCGCGCCGTTGACTGGATTCTGACTCCTGAAAGCCCGATTTTCACTTTGCTCTGAATTTTGACTAGCTTGTGCTGTCAGCACCTGATGTCTGTTTGCGCCTGCTATTTTTAGCAACCTGCTAAAAATAGAAACTTCTCAGAAAGTCTTCAAATTTCATGTGCCAGAAATGTGGAGATCATGGCTGGATGCTGCTTCTGGTTGACTGTCCTGCTCTATCCTTGAGTTTAGGAAACCCTAATTCCTCTGTGCCAACCTGCTAAAAATAGTAAGCGTCTGATTTTTCATCCTCTATAGTTCCGTTTGATTTGAAATTCGCGCCATAGGGTCCTCATCACATGTTTAACCTGTTTATACTGAGACTTGACTTTGACCTGCTATTTATAGTTGCCTGTGAAGTGACTTACTATTCATAGTAAGTGCTCGTTTCTGAGACTTCCCTAGCTCCGTTTGAGTTGAAATTTGGACAGTGTGCTCTTCGTCGGTGAACTTGCCCGTTTGTGCTGACGTCGAGATCAACTTTCTATTTATAGCCTGCATCTGGAACATTTTACTAAAAATAGCAGGTTCTCCGATCGCCTTCAAATTTTGCCAGCAGACTCTCGGAAGGATGCTGATCATGATGGATACCTCAGTTTTGACCATTTTGACCTTTGACTCCTCATTTTTAGCGCTGAAGCTCGAAACCCTAATTTTGTGCATGTCGTTCAGATGAGCTCCGTTTGATGTCGTTTCAGTTGCATGATGATCAGCTTGCATTTCTGAAGCGTCGAGCTGCTGCCCAAGTGATACCTATTAAAAATAGAAAGTGGCCTGAAAAGTGATCAACCGGCTGCCGGACGATCTTGCATGTCATACTGTCCGAAAAATCTTGAAAAACCCAGAAAAATCTTCAACATGCACGCACTGGCTAAAAATAGTAAGTTTCTGAAAAGTGGTCAGCTCCATTTGCATGTTACATCGTCGCGAAGCTCTTGGAAAACCCAGAAAGAAAATGCCGACATGCGCTGAAAATATCTGCATGCAAACCCTGATATTGGCCTCCGAAGGCCGAATGCTGAAAGTTGTCATCCTGCTTTGCATGTCATATCGTCGCGAAGGTCTCGAAAAACCCAGAAGGAATCTTCGGACATGCATCAGAAACTGTAACATATAGTCCTTGAAATCTGCTCTGGAAGCTGTACTGCTAAAAATAGCAGGTTGTCCGTTTTCGCTCAAATTTTGCATACGAGCAGTCTTATATGCTCTGGACGCAGTATGATTGTCGGAATCTCAAAAATGTTGAAGGATCACCTGCAATTGCACACTTACTAAAAATAGTAAGTTGCCAGAATTCGATGAATTTTCTGCTGAGAGCCTGTTAGGAGGATACTGACAACAGTGTTAGTCTTTATTTGCAATTTATTCTCCTCATTCGACCTCAATTTGGCTGAAAAGATGGAAACCCTAATTTTTAGACTTGTCCAAAAGTTCACGTTAAGGTTCAACGGCGGGCCCATTCGAAAAGACAGACAGTAGAAAAGAGAGACAACAACAAAACGAACGAAAAGCAAAGCCAAAATTAGGGGGTCCCCATTTGCAATGGGGCGATGTGTGAAAAACGTCACAACATTAGCCCCAACCCGAATAAATGTTCCTGAACATTTCAAAGACCAAACCCATTCCATACTCAGAACCTTTGGATAATCTTTCCAACCCATCAACTGACTAGGGCATATACTTAAAAGGGAAGAGGAATCCTAAATTGGACCAAGGTACCTCATCTTTTGATTACAAGTGTGTGCGTATGCGTTCATTCCAGCTCAAAAGACCATTGAAGCTCCCAGAATCTGTCCCAGCAAGTTAAATGAATATCTTAACTCCACAAGCATCCTGGACATCGCCTCGCTGCCGGTCAGGCGTCCATAGCCCCGACGAGGTTGTCGCTACAATTCTCACGAATATTGCTCCACTGCCGGCCGGGCGTTCATAGCCCCGGTGGAGTTACTCGCATGTTCCCAAAACCAATATTTTATGATATTCCTTTCGTCTTTCATTTTCTATTTTTCTTGTTTTCAGATATTTCTTTTAAGCACATTTTTTTTTTTGATTTCTCTGTCAATTCCTTGATTGGCTGGCAGGCAATGAAGCCTCCACTGGGTTTGAGAATTGTAGTGGCGCTGAAGCAAGACGTAAGATTTTCACTCGCCAAGACTTCTCCTAAGAAACAGCAATGACTTAGAGCAATTAATCATGTGTGTAGAATATAGCAATAGATGATTCCCTTCCGAGTCAAGTACAGAACCTAACCAAATGATAAGACTTGAAAGAACAACCTCGGATTCTAAAGCACTTCCTGAATAATTATCTAAGAAACAGACTAACATTATGTCAACATTGTACTGGAGTGTGGCGGAAACAACACAACACCCCCTTACAAAGGGGATCCCCTTTTATTGAAAGCGAACTAAACTACGAAAGCAAGACAACTAATCTAAACAAAAACAAAAATTTTAAGTGAACAACAATCAAAGGACCTAAGTACATACAACTCCTAGCATGATTTCTTAGGATGTTCAGCAGTGACAGAACAACGGTGATAGTGCGGAGCCTAGCAAATTTGTCCTTAAACTCAGAAAAATAATCTTTCACAATACGAATCTCAAATTCAAGCAAAACTTCAGGAAAGATTAGCAGTTGAGGCAACTCATCCGGACCGTGATCAATCCATAAACAAGTTTTCTTTCCAAAATCTCCATAATCAAAATGATATTCTTTGTAATCAACAGTGGGGAAAGATATAACCTGGTGGTCTTCATTTGATGGCATGAGTTCTTGCATGTCGTCCACTGCTTCGTCAGGAGGTCGAAGTTGGTGGTGAACCAAACCTCTCGCATCCAAAACGTGTAGATGATCCAAACTGGGAGGAGTGGGGCGGGAAATAAATTCAAGAGGGCATTTGGAAACTTGGACCACTTCATGCGCTGGATCCTTTTGAATACCTAACAACGGCTCAAGCCCCAACCCGAATTGTTCTTCATTTTCCATCTCTTTATCAAGAAATATTTCATTTGTTTCAATTTCATCAAGCAACTCCTCCATGACTGTGAATAATGGATCAAGTACCGACGCGAAGTGCCCTTCATATTTTTCCTTCATCTTGGTAGCCCACTGATCATCGAACGCATCATCTTGCCTTAAGCTGCTTACCATTTCTTCCATCTTGTCCATGCATGATTGAACCTTTTCATCAAGGAGCATCCCTTCTTGAAGTGTATTAGAATCACTTCCCTCTTCACGTTCTCCTCCTCGAGAGAATGGACATTGAAAATTTCTCACACCATCTATACTTTGAGCTGAGCCCACTCCTGGCACTTGATGGTCTTCAATAGCTTGCAATCTTGTACATTCACTCTCTTCCATGTGCTGACAGTTGCCTTGGGTGATTCCTCTTGCTTGGATATATTCCATTGCTTCTTTGATCTTTGCTCCAATATCCCCTTGTTCTAGCATGATGTAGGAACAATCTTCATCTACTTGCTCCCTAAGTTCAATCACGTCTTCATGTTGTGACTTATTCTCCTTGTGGTTAGATGATGTTGAGCTACACTCTTCCTTTGGTGCTAAAAATGTTTGTGTGGCATATTCAATCCATCCTTTGTCTTTGAAGAATCCATATGGTAGTACTGGTAATCCGAGGCGACATCTAGCAAAGTTGATGGCCTCTTCACATATTGTGCAAGTGAACTCTGGATGAGGCGCATTGTGAATTCGACACCAACGAGGGAGCAAAACGCCTTTCAAACAAATATTGCCAAGTTCCAACTGATTTTGGATCCTAAGTATGAATCTCGTGAAGGCTTCCTCCACAACCTCTGGAAGGCTATAATCATCAGGTTCTACATCCAATATTCATGGCTTGGGGACATCCCAAAAGAAAATTTTCCCTTGGAGAACAAGCTCTATCCTTGAGAGGAATGTTAGGCAACTGATTTCTTCGTGCTGGGAGGTCTCATGAATTCGACATCTTCCTGGCAAAGCAAACTTAGACAAGTTCTCGGGCCACAGCTGTGCATTCAATCTTTCATGAATCTTAGCAATATCTGTAAAACTGTCTTGAGAGCAAGAAATATGCCCATCCGTTAAGAAATCTCTTTTTTGGTTTTCCATTTTTTTGATTTTTTTGAATTTTTGACTTTTCACTTTTTTTGGATTTTTTCACATAAGAGAAATCTAACATATCTCTGATTTGGCATTTCAAACTTTATACTGGTTCTTTCCAGCCTCTGGAACAATTCAAAGCTCGCCCTCCTTCTAGCGCCAATTCTGTTGATGTGTTTTTCGTGACCGCACCAACGCAGAATAAAGTCGCCAACGGCTTCCCTATTCTCTCTTGATCAAAGTATTCCGCACGCTAAGATTGCAAGAAAGTTCGTGCGTTCAACTCCAAGGTTCTTTAAGTGCGAATAGGCTCAGTTTGGCTTGATGTGATTTGGGTATTTCAAGGGGACTTACGGAATTGTTCAGAAAGAGAAGGAAAAAATGCTCGAAAGATTTGTCTATGAAGCGAGTTCCTATTCTAATCAGAAAGTCTGAATGAAATGGGGTAGGTTTAGAGAGTCTAAATCTATTCTAAAGTGGGACATGGCAATCAATCTTCACAAGCTTCAAACCGGACTTCGCTTTGCCTCGCATCGGACAGCTTCCACGGAGTCGGTGCAATCTTCTAGGGAGATGACTAAAGATGTTCAAACCACCACTTGACATAAAGATACCATCACAACGACGCATACCATTATTCAAACTGTGATTGAAGTTAAGTACATGATATTCCAGTTGACCACACAAGGCGCATTCACCATCAGCAAATACACTAGTGGTATGGATAGACGAAGTTGCTTAAATCAAACACCACATTCCACAATTAACATCTACTTGCATGAAAATGAAATTTACGCTACTCTACGCTACTTGAAGTAGAAGGGATGAAGAAACCTCGCTAGCTATCCACAACAAAGATGAATTTCACCATCAATGAAAGATCTTTTATTATGAAAGTTTTACACGACAATTTCTTACAAAGTTTTCAAAGGAAAACTTTCCTTCTCCTCCAACTACACTATCAATCTACTTCTAAGTTGCCCCTTTATTCAATGTCTACTGTCTACTTCTAAGCTAATGAGAGTGCAAATGAGGGGGACTCCCCCTTTATATAGCTGGCCAAGCCCAACGGACGGCTCAGATTACAATCGGCTGGATGGCCCAGATCGTGCCACCTCAGCCCTAAACATGATTTGCCCTAAAAACCGCCACAAAAGAGAGTGGGGTAATAAATGAGCCATAATGGCCACCACCCTTCTAGAAGATTCCCGTCTACAGACGCGTTCACACTGTTCTTGATCTTCGTACTCGGCCAATTCTGATGATCGCTTGGAGGAGGGTAAAAGAGACTTTAAGATTGCCACCTCGAGTAATAGAATTTGGTAGAATCTGGAGTCCGACCGCTCTTGATTTTCTCCTTGACCCTTGCTCGAACTTCCATTCTTGAATTTGAAGGACTTCTCAGTCTTGGACTAGATCATTTCCGCTTGCCATCCGTCTGACTGTGTTGGGCGCACATTGGATTCTTGAGGAGAAACTCCAACACTTAGCCATTTCTTGCAACTTTTCTTCCTTCGTGACTTATCATCTCGAACTTCTTGCTTCAAAACATCACCGCCTGGCCTCGATGTTCCTCCTGCAAAACAAGCAAGGAGAAGGGCGTTAGAACACATCATAATATAAATTCACCTTACTTACCCGATTTTCACGCTTAGATCGCTAAGGGTTTCATCATTTTCACTAGCCAACTTCACGTTTAAATTCTCCATGCCTTAGCCAAATTTCCAACCCGTCTCGCATTCTGCTCGGCGCTCTTCACTCTGACATTTTCTCCAACTCGAACCCGAGGAAAGATGCTTCATCAGAAATTCGATTAAAAAATCATCTAGGCGATCACTTTCAAATTCATCCGCCGAGGCATTTTATCTTCGACAACATCATTTATTCCTTGCCTTAGAAAAATTTCAAATTTCCCTTAGGAAATTCATCAACCTAGTGCCCATCAAAAATATTCACCCTGAAGGCCTCGACAAAGTGTAGAAGATTTTAAAATCCCTTCCTCATCGACAATCATCAATACCCAGAAGAAAATTTCCTTCAGAACGCGCTAGACCCATGGGTACCCAACGAATGGGTTCATTTAATTTTCTGAATTCTCAACCTTAGAAAATAATTCCTCATCAAATTTAATCCATTTCATCATCTGTGAACATTTCTTTTCGCTCTGACTTGAAAAAAAATTTTATCGTTCCTGCACCGCCAACCTCTTCTGACTTCATCACTTAACAATTTATCCTTGCTTCAGGAAAATTTCATCTCATCCCAGACTTAGGCGTGATTTTCATAAGGAAGAAAATATTCGTGCCTTAGAGAAATTATTTAGCACATTATGCACTTGCCCTAGAAAATTTTAATTTCACCTTCAATTCATCCGCTAGTGGTGAAGAAATTCACTTTTAAGGCCCATTGCCCTGGGCGCATTTTATACTTCATGAGGAATACATTTTCCTAAATTCCCACGCCTAGCACATTTAAATTCCCACGCCTAGCATTATTTACCATCTTTACTCCCAACTTTTAATTTATTTATTATTTTTTTTTTTTATACCTGAAGCACCTCAAGGCATGTTTGGAGTGGGCGACTTTCATTAAAATCCATACTTAATTTTTCAAGATCCACTCTTCTTCTTTATGGGCGCATATAAGAGGGCAGTATTTCACTTTAAACATTTAGGAGAAGTTACTTGGCGTATATACCACCTGGCGTCTTTTTTAATTTCCTTACTTAAACTTCCAGGCGCATATCTCATAGGGAGTTTCCAATTAATGCCTTGGGCGCATATTATATGGGGAGCATCCAGTTAATGCCTTGGCGAAATTCTTCACTCCTAACACCTTAATAGACCCAGGCGCATATCATAGGTGATACTTTTAATTTCATGAGGGCGCATATAACATAGTCAACTTTCGTTTTTAACACTTAAACTTTTCACTCTTAATCCCCCCAGACGCATTTTGACTCAAGCAACTTCCTAAGGGCGCATATGATAGGTTGCACTTTTAATTTACGCCTTAGAACATTATCACATCTCCTTCCCAGTATAGGCGCAGATCACCCTTGGTGTTTTCAATCTGAAGTGAGGCGCCAATGATAGGTCCTTCCAGTCTCAACTCCCACGCCTTAGTCAAATTTCAAGCCACTAACCTCCAGGGCGCAAATGACATGTTGAGGTTTCAATTTAATCATTTTTAAGCTCAAAGGCGCATTTGGATGATCCAACTTTCAGCTTTTGACTTAGCGAAATTTTACCTGACTTTTCCCCAAGGGCGCAAATCAATGTATATGCTTCTAATTTGAAAATTTCACCTCAAGTCACCAGGCGCAAATTATAGGGTCAGCTTTTAGTTTCAACAATTTAGGAAAATTTCTAACTCTTCTCCCAGAGAGGGGCGCATTTCATACTAGCACCTTCCAATTTGTTTGCCTTAGTCAAAATTTTACAGTTTCCCAGGCTTGGGCGCAAATTACATGGTCAACTTTCAATTTGTGCCTTAGTGAAATTTTCAACTTCTCCAAAGAGGGGCGCATATGGCTGGGTCTCCGTCGAGTTTCAATGCCTAGGGGCGCATTTTGACCCATACACATTCACTTTTTGACTTAGGGCGCATATGACCCACCTAGCTTTCATTTCTCCACTGGGCGCATTTGAAGCTTTATGCTTTCATCTTCAATGCCTTAGAAGATTTTCTTCATTTCATGCTTGTTTGGGCGCACTTTGTGGGGTCATCTTCCATTTCAAAACACTTAAGAAAATTTTTTAGCCCCTCTTATTCCTAGCTAAAGCGCATTTGAGACATCTTACCTCCAATTTCCCCTACGTAGAAAAATTTCCTCACTCCATGCAAGCTGGGCGCATTTAGCCAGGGCTACTTCCAGTTTTAAACACTTAGAATATTTTTCAACCAATTTTCAACCTCTTGGGCGCATTTTACTAGTGGAGCTTCCAATTTGTGGCTTGGGCGCATTTCATAGGGGCTACTCCAAGTTTTACGCCTTAGAACATTTCTTGGAAAAAATTTCAATGCCACTTTCCCTCCAAGGGCGCATTTGGCATGCTGGGCTTCCAATTTTGTCACTCAGAGGCGCATATACCACCTGCAACTTTCAATCTCATCATGGGCGCATATAGAGGTCCAAGCTTTCAGTTTTAACACTTTAAGCACAAAGGCGCATTTAACAGGGTCAAATTCCATTTTTCACTTGCCTTAGAAACTTTCCACTAGCTCATCCAAGTTGGGCGCATTTTGATGGGGGAGCTTCTAGTTTTGACACTTAGAAAAATTTTATGCATCTCTTCAAGTAGGGCGCATTTAATGCCCTGAGCTTTTACCCTTTGCCATGGGCGCACTTGGCAGGGTCTATGTCAAGTTTCCGATACTTAGAAAATTTTTCACCTCTGTTCAGCCTTCAAAGTGAGCCTTAGTGCCGGAATTGAAATTTTATCCATTTTAGCACAATTTTACGCCTGTTGCCAGATTTGAGTTGATTTTCTGTGGTCAACCCTAACTCACCCTGACTTTCTATTTTTAGAAAGTTCTTGAAATTTCGCACCGTTGACTGGATTCTGACTCCTGAAAGCCCGATTTTCACTTTGCTCTGAATTTTGACTAGCTTGTGCTGTCAGCACCTGATGTCTGTTTGCGCCTGCTATTTTTAGCAACCTGCTAAAAATAGAAACTTCTCAGAAAGTCTTCAAATTTCATGTGCCAGAAATGTGGAGATCATGGCTGGATGCTGCTTCTGGTTGACTGTCCTGCTCTATCCTTGAGTTTAGGAAACCCTAATTCCTCTGTGCCAACCTGCTAAAAATAGTAAGCGTCTGATTTTTCATCCTCTATAGTTCCGTTTGATTTGAAATTCGCGCCATAGGGTCCTCATCACATGTTTAACCTGTTTATACTGAGACTTGACTTTGACCTGCTATTTATAGTTGCCTGTGAAGTGACTTACTATTCATAGTAAGTGCTCGTTTCTGAGACTTCCCTAGCTCCGTTTGAGTTGAAATTTGGACAGTGTGCTCTTCGTCGGTGAACTTGCCCGTTTGTGCTGACGTCGAGATCAACTTTCTATTTATAGCCTGCATCTGGAACATTTTACTAAAAATAGCAGGTTCTCCGATCGCCTTCAAATTTTGCCAGCAGACTCTCGGAAGGATGCTGATCATGATGGATACCTCAGTTTTGACCATTTTGACCTTTGACTCCTCATTTTTAGCGCTGAAGCTCGAAACCCTAATTTTGTGCATGTCGTTCAGATGAGCTCCGTTTGATGTCGTTTCAGTTGCATGATGATCAGCTTGCATTTCTGAAGCGTCGAGCTGCTGCCCAAGTGATACCTATTAAAAATAGAAAGTGGCCTGAAAAGTGATCAACCGGCTGCCGGACGATCTTGCATGTCATACTGTCCGAAAAATCTTGAAAAACCCAGAAAAACCCAGAAAAATCTTCAACATGCACGCACTGGCTAAAAATAGTAAGTTTCTGAAAAGTGGTCAGCTTCATTTGCATGTTACATCATTGCGAAGCTCTTGGAAAACCCAGAAAGAAAATGCCGACATGCGCCGAAAATATCTGCATGCAAACCCTGATAATTCGGCCGAATCGCCGGAAGTTGTCATCCCGCTTGCATGTCATATCGTCGCTGGTCTCAAACCCTGTATGAATCTTCTGGACATGCATCGAAACTCTAACATATAGTCCTTGAAATCTGCTCTGAAGCCGCACTGCTAAAAATAGTGTTGTCCGCGCTCAAATTTTGCATACGAGACTTTATTGCCTGGACGTAGTGATGATTGTCGGAATCTCAAAAATGTTGAAGGATCACCTGCAATTGCACACTTACTAAAAAATAGTAAGTTGCCGAATTAATGAATTTTCTGCGAGCCTGAGGAGGATATGACAACAGGTTAGCCCTTATTTGCAATTTATTCTCCTCATTCGACCTCAATTTGGCTGAAAAGATGGAAACCCTAATTTTTAGACTTGTCCAAAAGTTCACGTTAAGGTTCAACGGCGGGCCCATTCGAAAAGACAGACAGTAGAAAAGAGAGACAACAACAAAACGAACGAAAAGCAAAGCCAAAATTAGGGGGTCCCCATTTGCAATGGGGCGATGTGTGAAAAACGTCACAACATTAGCCCCAACCCGAATAAATGTTCCTGAACATTTCAAAGACCAAACCCATTCCATACTCAGAACCTTTGGATAATCTTTCCAACCCATCAACTGACTAGGGCATATACTTAAAAGGGAAGAGGAATCCTAAATTGGACCAAGGTACCTCATCTTTTGATTACAAGTGTGTGCGTATGCGTTCATTCCAGCTCAAAAGACCATTGAAGCTCCCAGAATCTGTCCCAGCAAGTTAAATGAATATCTTAACTCCACAAGCATCCTGGACATCGCCTCGCTGCCGGTCAGGCGTCCATAGCCCCGACGAGGTTGTCGCTACAATTCTCACGAATATTGCTCCACTGCCGGCCGGGCGTTCATAGCCCCGGTGGAGTTACTCGCATGTTCCCAAAACCAATATTTTATGATATTCCTTTCGTCTTTCATTTTCTATTTTTCTTGTTTTCAGATATTTCTTTTAAGCACATTTTTTTTTTTGATTTCTCTGTCAATTCCTTGATTGGCTGGCAGGCAATGAAGCCTCCACTGGGTTTGAGAATTGTAGTGGCGCTGAAGCAAGACGTAAGATTTTCACTCGCCAAGACTTCTCCTAAGAAACAGCAATGACTTAGAGCAATTAATCATGTGTGTAGAATATAGCAATAGATGATTCCCTTCCGAGTCAAGTACAGAACCTAACCAAATGATAAGACTTGAAAGAACAACCTCGGATTCTAAAGCACTTCCTGAATAATTATCTAAGAAACAGACTAACATTATGTCAACATTGTACTGGAGTGTGGCGGAAACAACACAACACCCCCTTACAAAGGGGATCCCCTTTTATTGAAAGCGAACTAAACTACGAAAGCAAGACAACTAATCTAAACAAAAACAAAAATTTTAAGTGAACAACAATCAAAGGACCTAAGTACATACAACTCCTAGCATGATTTCTTAGGATGTTCAGCAGTGACAGAACAACGGTGATAGTGCGGAGCCTAGCAAATTTGTCCTTAAACTCAGAAAAATAATCTTTCACAATACGAATCTCAAATTCAAGCAAAACTTCAGGAAAGATTAGCAGTTGAGGCAACTCATCCGGACCGTGATCAATCCATAAACAAGTTTTCTTTCCAAAATCTCCATAATCAAAATGATATTCTTTGTAATCAACAGTGGGGAAAGATATAACCTGGTGGTCTTCATTTGATGGCATGAGTTCTTGCATGTCGTCCACTGCTTCGTCAGGAGGTCGAAGTTGGTGGTGAACCAAACCTCTCGCATCCAAAACGTGTAGATGATCCAAACTGGGAGGAGTGGGGCGGGAAATAAATTCAAGAGGGCATTTGGAAACTTGGACCACTTCATGCGCTGGATCCTTTTGAATACCTAACAACGGCTCAAGCCCCAACCCGAATTGTTCTTCATTTTCCATCTCTTTATCAAGAAATATTTCATTTGTTTCAATTTCATCAAGCAACTCCTCCATGACTGTGAATAATGGATCAAGTACCGACGCGAAGTGCCCTTCATATTTTTCCTTCATCTTGGTAGCCCACTGATCATCGAACGCATCATCTTGCCTTAAGCTGCTTACCATTTCTTCCATCTTGTCCATGCATGATTGAACCTTTTCATCAAGGAGCATCCCTTCTTGAAGTGTATTAGAATCACTTCCCTCTTCACGTTCTCCTCCTCGAGAGAATGGACATTGAAAATTTCTCACACCATCTATACTTTGAGCTGAGCCCACTCCTGGCACTTGATGGTCTTCAATAGCTTGCAATCTTGTACATTCACTCTCTTCCATGTGCTGACAGTTGCCTTGGGTGATTCCTCTTGCTTGGATATATTCCATTGCTTCTTTGATCTTTGCTCCAATATCCCCTTGTTCTAGCATGATGTAGGAACAATCTTCATCTACTTGCTCCCTAAGTTCAATCACGTCTTCATGTTGTGACTTATTCTCCTTGTGGTTAGATGATGTTGAGCTACACTCTTCCTTTGGTGCTAAAAATGTTTGTGTGGCATATTCAATCCATCCTTTGTCTTTGAAGAATCCATATGGTAGTACTGGTAATCCGAGGCGACATCTAGCAAAGTTGATGGCCTCTTCACATATTGTGCAAGTGAACTCTGGATGAGGCGCATTGTGAATTCGACACCAACGAGGGAGCAAAACGCCTTTCAAACAAATATTGCCAAGTTCCAACTGATTTTGGATCCTAAGTATGAATCTCGTGAAGGCTTCCTCCACAACCTCTGGAAGGCTATAATCATCAGGTTCTACATCCAATATTCATGGCTTGGGGACATCCCAAAAGAAAATTTTCCCTTGGAGAACAAGCTCTATCCTTGAGAGGAATGTTAGGCAACTGATTTCTTCGTGCTGGGAGGTCTCATGAATTCGACATCTTCCTGGCAAAGCAAACTTAGACAAGTTCTCGGGCCACAGCTGTGCATTCAATCTTTCATGAATCTTAGCAATATCTGTAAAACTGTCTTGAGAGCAAGAAATATGCCCATCCGTTAAGAAATCTCTTTTTTGGTTTTCCATTTTTTTGATTTTTTTGAATTTTTGACTTTTCACTTTTTTTGGATTTTTTCACATAAGAGAAATCTAACATATCTCTGATTTGGCATTTCAAACTTTATAATCGGGTTCTTTCCAAAATCTCGAACAATTCAAAGCTCGCCCTCCTTCTAGCCAATTCCGTTGATGTTTTTCGCGGACCGCACTAACGTTAGAATAAAGTCGCAACGGCTTCCCTATTCTCTCTTGATCAAAGTATTCCGCACGCTAAGATTGCAAAGAAAGTTCGTGCGTTCAACTCCAAGGTTCTTTAAGTGCGAATAGGCTCAGTTTGGCTCGATGTGATTTGCTGGTATTTCAAGGGGACTTACGGAATTGTTCAACAGCGGAGAAAGGAATTAAAATGCTCGAAAGATTTGTCTATGAAGCGCGAGTTTCCTATTCTAATCAGAAAGTACTGAATCGGAATGGGGTAGGTTTAGAGAGTCTAAATCTATTCTAAGGCGTGGGACATGGCAATCAATCTTCACAAGCTTCAAACCGGACTTCGCTTTGCCTCGCATCGGACAGCTTCCACGGAGTCGGTGCAATCTTCTAGGGAGATGACTAAAGATGTTCAAACCACCACTTGACATAAAGATACCATCACAACGATGCATACCATTATTCAAACTGTGATTGAAGTTACGTACATGATATTCCAGTTGACCACACAAGGCGCATTCACCATCAGCAAATACACTAGTGGTATGGATAGACGAAGTTGCTTAAATCAAACACCACATTCCACAGTTAACATCTACTTGCATGAAAATGAAATTCACGCTACTCTACGCTACTTGAAGTAGAAGGGATGAAGAAACCTCGCTAGCTATCCACAACAAAGATGAATTTCACCATCAATGAAAGATCTTTTATTATGAAAGTTTTACACGACAATTTCTTACAAAGTTTTCAAAGGAAAACTTTCCTTCTCCTCCAACTACACTATCAATCTACTTCTAAGTTGCCCCTTTATTCAATGTCTACTGTCTACTTCTAAGCTAATGAGAGTGCAAATGAGGGGGACTCCCCCTTTATATAGCTGGCCAAGCCCAACGGACGGCTCAGATTACAATCGGCTGGATGGCCCAGATCGTGCCACCTCAGCCCTAAACATGATTTGCCCTAAAAACCGCCACAAAAGAGAGTGGGGTAATAAATGAGCCATAATGGCCACCACCCTTCTAGAAGATTCCCGTCTACAGACGCGTTCACACTGTTCTTGATCTTCGTACTCGGCCAATTCTGATGATCGCTTGGAGGAGGGTAAAAGAGACTTTAAGATTGCCACCTCGAGTAATAGAATTTGGTAGAATCTGGAGTCCGACCGCTCTTGATTTTCTCCTTGACCCTTGCTCGAACTTCCATTCTTGAATTTGAAGGACTTCTCAGTCTTGGACTAGATCATTTCCGCTTGCCATCCGTCTGACTGTGTTGGGCGCACATTGGATTCTTGAGGAGAAACTCCAACACTTAGCCATTTCTTGCAACTTTTCTTCCTTCGTGACTTATCATCTCGAACTTCTTGCTTCAAAACATCACCGCCTGGCCTCGATGTTCCTCCTGCAAAACAAGCAAGGAGAAGGGCGTTAGAACACATCATAATATAAATTCACCTTACTTACCCGATTTTCACGCTTAGATCGCTAAGGGTTTCATCATTTTCACTAGCCAACTTCACGTTTAAATTCTCCATGCCTTAGCCAAATTTCCAACCCGTCTCGCATTCTGCTCGGCGCTCTTCACTCTGACATTTTCTCCAACTCGAACCCGAGGAAAGATGCTTCATCAGGAATTCGATTAAAAATCATCTAGGCGATCACTTTCAAATTCATCCGCCGAGGCATTTTATCTTCGACAACATCATTTATTCCTTGCCTTAGAAAAATTTCAAATTTCCCTTAGGAAATTCATCAACCTAGTGCCCATCAAAAATATTCACCCTGAAGGCCTCGACAAAGTGTAGAAGATTTTAAAATCCCTTCCTCATCGACAATCATCAATACCCAGAAGAAAATTTCCTTCAGAACGCGCTAGACCCATGGGTACCCAACGAATGGGTTCATTTAATTTTCTGAATTCTCAACCTTAGAAAATAATTCCTCATCAAATTTAATCCATTTCATCATCTGTGAACATTTCTTTTCGCTCTGACTTGAAAAAAAATTTTATCGTTCCTGCACCGCCAACCTCTTCTGACTTCATCACTTAACAATTTATCCTTGCTTCAGGAAAATTTCATCTCATCCCAGACTTAGGCGTGATTTTCATAAGGAAGAAAATATTCGTGCCTTAGAGAAATTATTTAGCACATTATGCACTTGCCCTAGAAAATTTTAATTTCACCTTCAATTCATCCGCTAGTGGTGAAGAAATTCACTTTTAAGGCCCATTGCCCTGGGCGCATTTTATACTTCATGAGGAATACATTTTCCTAAATTCCCACGCCTAGCACATTTAAATTCCCACGCCTAGCATTATTTACCATCTTTACTCCCAACTTTTAATTTATTTATTATTTTTTTTTTTTATACCTGAAGCACCTCAAGGCATGTTTGGAGTGGGCGACTTTCATTAAAATCCATACTTAATTTTTCAAGATCCACTCTTCTTCTTTATGGGCGCATATAAGAGGGCAGTATTTCACTTTAAACATTTAGGAGAAGTTACTTGGCGTATATACCACCTGGCGTCTTTTTTAATTTCCTTACTTAAACTTCCAGGCGCATATCTCATAGGGAGTTTCCAATTAATGCCTTGGGCGCATATTATATGGGGAGCATCCAGTTAATGCCTTGGCGAAATTCTTCACTCCTAACACCTTAATAGACCCAGGCGCATATCATAGGTGATACTTTTAATTTCATGAGGGCGCATATAACATAGTCAACTTTCGTTTTTAACACTTAAACTTTTCACTCTTAATCCCCCCAGACGCATTTTGACTCAAGCAACTTCCTAAGGGCGCATATGATAGGTTGCACTTTTAATTTACGCCTTAGAACATTATCACATCTCCTTCCCAGTATAGGCGCAGATCACCCTTGGTGTTTTCAATCTGAAGTGAGGCGCCAATGATAGGTCCTTCCAGTCTCAACTCCCACGCCTTAGTCAAATTTCAAGCCACTAACCTCCAGGGCGCAAATGACATGTTGAGGTTTCAATTTAATCATTTTTAAGCTCAAAGGCGCATTTGGATGATCCAACTTTCAGCTTTTGACTTAGCGAAATTTTACCTGACTTTTCCCCAAGGGCGCAAATCAATGTATATGCTTCTAATTTGAAAATTTCACCTCAAGTCACCAGGCGCAAATTATAGGGTCAGCTTTTAGTTTCAACAATTTAGGAAAATTTCTAACTCTTCTCCCAGAGAGGGGCGCATTTCATACTAGCACCTTCCAATTTGTTTGCCTTAGTCAAAATTTTACAGTTTCCCAGGCTTGGGCGCAAATTACATGGTCAACTTTCAATTTGTGCCTTAGTGAAATTTTCAACTTCTCCAAAGAGGGGCGCATATGGCTGGGTCTCCGTCGAGTTTCAATGCCTAGGGGCGCATTTTGACCCATACACATTCACTTTTTGACTTAGGGCGCATATGACCCACCTAGCTTTCATTTCTCCACTGGGCGCATTTGAAGCTTTATGCTTTCATCTTCAATGCCTTAGAAGATTTTCTTCATTTCATGCTTGTTTGGGCGCACTTTGTGGGGTCATCTTCCATTTCAAAACACTTAAGAAAATTTTTTAGCCCCTCTTATTCCTAGCTAAAGCGCATTTGAGACATCTTACCTCCAATTTCCCCTACGTAGAAAAATTTCCTCACTCCATGCAAGCTGGGCGCATTTAGCCAGGGCTACTTCCAGTTTTAAACACTTAGAATATTTTTCAACCAATTTTCAACCTCTTGGGCGCATTTTACTAGTGGAGCTTCCAATTTGTGGCTTGGGCGCATTTCATAGGGGCTACTCCAAGTTTTACGCCTTAGAACATTTCTTGGAAAAAATTTCAATGCCACTTTCCCTCCAAGGGCGCATTTGGCATGCTGGGCTTCCAATTTTGTCACTCAGAGGCGCATATACCACCTGCAACTTTCAATCTCATCATGGGCGCATATAGAGGTCCAAGCTTTCAGTTTTAACACTTTAAGCACAAAGGCGCATTTAACAGGGTCAAATTCCATTTTTCACTTGCCTTAGAAACTTTCCACTAGCTCATCCAAGTTGGGCGCATTTTGATGGGGGAGCTTCTAGTTTTGACACTTAGAAAAATTTTATGCATCTCTTCAAGTAGGGCGCATTTAATGCCCTGAGCTTTTACCCTTTGCCATGGGCGCACTTGGCAGGGTCTATGTCAAGTTTCCGATACTTAGAAAATTTTTCACCTCTGTTCAGCCTTCAAAGTGAGCCTTAGTGCCGGAATTGAAATTTTATCCATTTTAGCACAATTTTACGCCTGTTGCCAGATTTGAGTTGATTTTCTGTGGTCAACCCTAACTCACCCTGACTTTCTATTTTTAGAAAGTTCTTGAAATTTCGCACCGTTGACTGGATTCTGACTCCTGAAAGCCCGATTTTCACTTTGCTCTGAATTTTGACTAGCTTGTGCTGTCAGCACCTGATGTCTGTTTGCGCCTGCTATTTTTAGCAACCTGCTAAAAATAGAAACTTCTCAGAAAGTCTTCAAATTTCATGTGCCAGAAATGTGGAGATCATGGCTGGATGCTGCTTTTGGTTGACTGTCCTGCTCTATCCTTGAGTTTAGGAAACCCTAATTCCTCTGTGCCAACCTGCTAAAAATAGTAAGCGTCTGATTTTTCATCCTCTATAGTTCCGTTTGATTTGAAATTCGCGCCATAGGGTCCTCATCACATGTTTAACCTGTTTATACTGAGACTTGACTTTGACCTGCTATTTATAGTTGCCTGTGAAGTGACTTACTATTCATAGTAAGTGCTCGTTTCTGAGACTTCCCTAGCTCCGTTTGAGTTGAAATTTGGACAGTGTGCTCTTCGTCGGTGAACTTGCCCGTTTGTGCTGACGTCGAGATCAACTTTCTATTTATAGCCTGCATCTGGAACATTTTACTAAAAATAGCAGGTTCTCCGATCGCCTTCAAATTTTGCCAGCAGACTCTCGGAAGGATGCTGATCATGATGGATACCTCAGTTTTGACCATTTTGACCTTTGACTCCTCATTTTTAGCGCTGAAGCTCGAAACCCTAATTTTGTGCATGTCGTTCAGATGAGCTCCGTTTGATGTCGTTTCAGTTGCATGATGATCAGCTTGCATTTCTGAAGCGTCGAGCTGCTGCCCAAGTGATACCTATTAAAAATAGAAAGTGGCCTGAAAAGTGATCAACCGGCTGCCGGACGATCTTGCATGTCATACTGTCCGAAAAATCTTGAAAAACCCAGAAAAATCTTCAACATGCACGCACTGGCTAAAAATAGTAAGTTTCTGAAAAGTGGTCAGCTCCATTTGCATGTTACATCGTCGCGAAGCTCTTGGAAAACCCAGAAAGAAAATGCCGACATGCGCTGAAAATATCTGCATGCAAACCCTGATATTGGCCTCCGAAGGCCGAATGCTGAAAGTTGTCATCCTGCTTTGCATGTCATATCGTCGCGAAGGTCTCGAAAAACCCAGAAGGAATCTTCGGACATGCATCAGAAACTGTAACATATAGTCCTTGAAATCTGCTCTGGAAGGTACTTGCTAAAATGTACGGTTGTGCGTTTTCGCTAAATTTTATCGAGCGGTCTTATATGCTCTGGACGCAGTATGATTGTCGGAATCTCAAAAATGTTGAAGGATCACCTGCAATTGCACACTTACTAAAAATAGTAAGTTGCCAGAATTCGATGAATTTTCTGCTGAGAGCCTGTTAGGAGGATACTGACAACAGTGTTAGTCTTTATTTGCAATTTATTCTCCTCATTCGACCTCAATTTGGCTGAAAAGATGGAAACCCTAATTTTTAGACTTGTCCAAAAGTTCACGTTAAGGTTCAACGGCGGGCCCATTCGAAAAGACAGACAGTAGAAAAGAGAGACAACAACAAAACGAACGAAAAGCAAAGCCAAAATTAGGGGGTCCCCATTTGCAATGGGGCGATGTGTGAAAAACGTCACAACATGTAGGCACCTTAAAGGATGAATATTCAGCAAGTTTGGCAGCTGGAGATGAAAGGAAGCATGCTACCAAGGCTGCACAATATCCCAGAACTGCTCAGATCTGATTTGGCACTGCCCTATGATGATGGCAATCAGCAGATAGAGATGGAAGATAGCAGCAATGAAGACCCCAAAAGCTGGACCCTAAGGATGAACCACAAAAAAAAATATTCAACGAAAAGCAAAAATGTCGTACACTGATTAAAATATGATACATTGTTAGAAATATTGTCATTGATGTCAAAGGAGAATTAACATCACAATATTTTATTGAAGTTGAAAGAGAGTTAATTTGCTGGCCAGCCCATGGATTAAAATTATGATTTAATTTATTATGGTCGACCCATGTGTTTGGGACCCAAGTTGTTTCATTTTATGGCGTCCATGTTTGGGGACAAGTCATCCCATTTAAATATTAATTGGGGCGCCTCTTTGAAAGGGGACGACTTCCCTTGGAAAAATCGCCCCTCTCGATGAAGAGGCATAAAGTGATATAAAAAGGAGAAGAGATGTAGGTAAGGTAGTGTTTGTGAAAAATGTGATATTATTCTAATGCAAGCAGATTTTTGAAGGAAAGTAAAATGTTCATCATCCATTGAAGAAGCAACAACCAAAAGGTGAAACTTTGTTTATTTGGAGGCCAGCGCCTCCTAAAAGAAGAGATTGATGTCTCTTGCTAAGTTGGTGCTTAGTAGTGGGGATTAGTGTCTCCAAAGGGTTGGTGCCTACAAATTTTGCAAGAGAATTTTATTTTGTGACTGGATTTGGATAGTAGATCCAAGCAGTCTTTCTTTGTGGTTTTTTCCCGAAAGGGTTTCCACATAAATCTTGTGTTCTTAATTGTGAGATCTTGCATGATTGCTATTATTGTGGTTATTAAATTTTAAATAAGCAAAATATTTGTGGAAGGTTCTCTTTTCTAGACTATTGGTAAGAAATATGCCCTTGAAAGGAGATATGAAAATTATTTATTAGATAATATGTTGACAAAAGAATCTCAATTGCAAAAGGAGCCTAATAACCAAAAATTAATTGATGATCTTGGGGAGATCAAACATAATTTGAGATACCTAAAAAACATAAAAGTCCAAGGTGCAAGAATCAGAGCCAAGATAAATTGGATCAGGGAGGAAGACAAAGGATTTAAATACTTCTTTAATATGCTTAAAGTTGAGAACAATAAGGAGATAATTGGCCCTATTCTGGTTAATGATTTCCACTGCAATAAGAATGATGATACTAAAGAAGCTTTTAGAATTTTCTATAAAGAACTTAGTGTAGATGGGTTGCCTAGTGAGTTCTATAAAGCAAATATTGATTGGGTAGTTGATGACTTATATCTAGTTCATAAATAAGGGCTCTTTAGGAGACAAAATAAATAGACGGATTATTAAGTTACTTTCTAAAGAGGGAGACAAAACTATTATCAAGGATTGGAGGCCAATTACCTCATTAAATTTTTCCTATAAAATATATGCTAAAGTCTTGGCCATGAGATTACCAGATATGCTCCCGAGGATCATTAACAATACTCAAATAGGGTTTATGAAGGGTAGATACATCCTTGAAAACCTCATCACCAATTAGGAAGCTCTTGATTGGGCTAAAGGGAATAACCAAAATGTGGTAATGTTGTTACTTGACTTTGAAAAGGCATATGATAGGGTATACTAGATGCTTTTGGTTTTCCTAAAATATTTTTGCAATATGGTAAAAATAATGTTTCAAGATAACATATTCTCAAATTGGCATCAATGGCAATTGATTGAATTAAAAAGGAGAGGAATACTCCTTAAATAAGAAATTACAAATGATGTTTCTAAATCAAAAACAATCGATAACAAAAGAAATAAAAGAAAGTTGCTAAAACTAACTGAAAGCAAACTAAACAACTAAGATGACCATTATACGCTAAATATAACAATATTTTACTTTAATACTCTCCCTCAATGGTCATTCTACTAAATACACCAAGTTTGCCACTAAATTTTACAAATTTGTCCGGACTCAAGGACTTAGTAAGAATGTCTGCAGTTTGATCCTCAATTGGAACATACTGCAACATCACTAATCCATCTTCAACAAGTTGTCGTATGAAGTGACAATGAAGCTCTACATGTTTTGTGCACTTGTGGAAGATTGGATTTTTGGCAAGCTTTAGCACCTGTTGGTTGTCACAAAACAAGGGTGAACACCCTGCTTGAGACATTTTCATGTCAAAAAGCATCCTCTAAAGCCATACTGCCTCACATGTTGCTTTAACAATTCCCTGATACTCTACTTTTGTTGAGGAAAGAGCTACTACCTATTGCTTCTTACTGGTCCATGTGACTGCACTCATACCAAGACTGAAAACATATCCAGAAGTAGACTTTTTGTCATCAACAAAACCTGCCCAATCTAAATCTATAAAACCAACCAACATAGGATCTTTGCATCTACTATACAGAATGCCAAAGTCAAGTGTCCCTTTCACATATCTCAATACTTGCTTCATTGCAACCCAATGTTCAACCCAAGGGGCAGTCATGAAACGAGAGATCTAACTCACAACATAATTTAGATAAAGTCTAGTGGCTATAAGATAAATGAGGCTAGCAAAAAGTTGACTCATTGACCACTGGTGAGTCTGATTTGACTAAAAATTCCAAGCCTTTCTCCATTGGTGTAGATGATATTTTGCAATTTGTCATCCTGAACCTTTCCAACAAACTCTTGGCGTATTTAGACTAAGAAATGAAAATATTGCCTTCTATCTACCAAACTTCTACACCAAGACAATAGTGCAGAAGACCCAAATCTATCATATCAAAAGCCTAACACAAATTCAATTTGATTTAGTCAAGCAAATGTACCCCACTACCAATAATGATGATATCATCCACGTAGATGACAAGAAGAATATCACTACCAATGCTTTTTGACATATAAATTGGCATTTGAGGGACTCCTCTAAAAACCCTATGCAACTAAATACTTCTCAATCTTAAGGTACCATGCCCTAGGGGCCATCTTTAGGCCATAAACCTAAAGATACCTAGTGCTCTTTACCTGCAACTTTAAAACCTGGAGGTTGTCATGTAGACATCTTCCTCCAAATCTCCATTGAGGAAGGCACTCTTCACATCCATTTGATGGACCTTCACGCCAGACTGTGCTACAATGGCTCGGACAAGCCGGATGGTGCTCATCTTTGTTGTAGGTGCAAATGTCTCCTCATAGTCAATGCCCTCTCTTTGTGAGAACCCCTTAGCCACCAACTTTATCAAGTGTTCCATCAACTTTGTATTTCACTTTGTAGACCCATTTGCAGCCAATGGGTTTTTTCGCTGATGGAAGATCTAACAAAACCCAAGTATTGTTCTTCAAAAGACTATGATGCTCAGATTCTATAGCCTTTTCCCATTCAGGTTTACCTTTCGCCTTTGAATAGTCCTAGGGCTAATAAACCCTTTGAATGTTGGCCATAAGAGAAAAATTCACTATATTCTACTTGCTCTTGCCTCTAAATGATCTACCCTCAACAAGTTCATCATCTCGAACATCACCAATGAGCTTCTCCCACCACTTAGGCCGGAGAGTAGATGCATCTTCTTCCAAATCAAGATGATCATCATGACTTGGGCTGCCTATAATGAAATCATCTAGATGTCGGTCTAGGTTGTCTTGAGGGAAATCTATTGGTATAGGGTCGTGCCTTGCAGATTCCACAAGTTCAAAATCAGAATCCCTCCCTTTAGGTTGAGCTAATGGAAGCCTAACACCCAAATCTTTAGTCTACAGAGGTTGATCCTCAAGACTCTTGATGGGAGAAGAGAGTTGAAAGGGCCCACCTTCTTCATCAAAAACATCCTTGCTGAATGTTAGACAATCAATGTCCACATCAATCAGTCGATAGGCCTTATGATTGTCATTGTACCCTGTAAGCATCAACTTTTGGCTTTTGGAATCCAGCTTGGTCCTTTTTGCATCTGGAATCCAAACATATGCAGTAGATCCAAAAATCCTGAGATGGCTAATTCTCGGTTTCCTTCTAGACCATGCTTCCTTTGGGGTCATCCTCTTGACAGCCTATGTGGGAGACCTGTTAAGAAGGTATACTGCAATATACACTGCTTCAACACAAAAAAAATTGGAACATTTATGTTCTCCGACATACAACGGACCATTTTCGTAATAGTACAGTTTCTTCACTCAACAACTCCATTATGTTGAGTATAGGGTGTGGTAAGCTGACACTTGATACCGTGTTTAGCACAGAAGTTGGTGAATTCGTTGGAATAGAACTCGCCTGCATTATCTAACCTAAGAGTGATGATTGGGCATCTTGACTCTTTTTCAACTAATGCTATAAACTTCTAAAATTCATTAAACACACATGATTTTGCTTTGAGGAAAAACACCCACATTTTCCTACTGAAATCGTCAACAAACAAAAGAAAATACCTGGCACCAGTGACTGATGCAGTATTCATTGGTCCACAAACATCTGCATGAACCAACTAAAGGACCTTGGATGCTCTCCAAGCTTGTCCATCTGAAAATGGAGTTTGATGTTGCTTCCCTGCTTGGCAAACTCCGCATACACCATGTGTCTACTACTAAATCTCAAGTAAGCCTTCTCCTAAATCCTCTCAAGCCGACTAAGAGAGGTATGCTAGGTTGAGATGCCCATACCGCTAATACCAAAGAGTGTTGATGGATAAACTCTTCGCAGCCATTGCATACTCCTGTGACTCTCCAATATCAACCAGCCTATACAAGCCATGATCTTCAAGCCCAACTGCAATTGTTTTCTTGGACCCCTTGTCAACAATGTGGCATTTATGTGAACTGAAGATGATATCCAACTTCAGACAGTGTCACATAAACTGACTCACAGAAAGCAAATTGAGCTCCATGCCTGTAACATAATATACATTGAGAAATATAAGACTTCTCCATCTTGCAACCAATGGCCTCCAGTTGATCACAAATGTCTTTGATGTTCATGAGATGATTCTACAAAGACATCTTGTCAACCATCATTAAGGAGAACATATTTTTAAGGAAGAATGCTCTACCCTTGTCTGAGGTCTCGTGCAAATCCTTCAAGTGTGTCCAGATCTCTACAGCAGTCTTGCCAAATGGTACTTTTGTAAGCATCTCATCGGTGACAAATAACTTGAGTAACATAACAGCTTCATGATTACACTCATTTCCAAAGGCACAAAAAACGAGGTCAAAGTTAGCAATGAACTTAAATTTTTTTTATTGCAAACAAAAATTGAGTTTTTTTGTCAAAAATCAAACACCCTAGGCGATCTATCACAAATCCCTAGGCGCGATATTGTCACAAATCTTGAGGCGAGATGTGAAACCCATGATTTTTAATAAAAATTGTAAAAAGAATAGATAGGCTGAAAACCCACAATTTTATCCAAAAATCGAAAAAAAAAAATCTGCAAAATTTTAAAACTCGGGTCAAACCCTAGACGCTAAGCACAAGCTTTTTTTTGTTCAAAAGAAAATGGCAAAAAAAACCCAAAATTGTGTGCAGAATCAATCAGAAATAGGTCACGAAAATGCCCAAACGCAATTTTGAAAACCACGAAATTTAGAAATCACAATTTTTTCCAAAAAAATCTTCAAAAAACCGGCTCAAATATGGCACAAGATTTTTAGAAAAAGCGCATGCAGAAAATTCGCCTAGGTCGTACAGGAAAAAACCCCAGTCGCAATAATTAGAAATCGTGCAGAAGAATCAGATGCTGCAATTTTTCAGACCCACGATTTTTATTGCCAAGTTCATGATTTTTCAGCAGAACAAGTTGCCAAACATGCAAAGTTTGCACAGGTAAAAAAGGATGCCCAGGTAGACTTTTTCCAACACTGGACATGATTTGTAGCCACTATTTCAAACAGCAAAAAAGCCCACAATTTTTATTAAAAAATTGATTAATAACTTCTGACAATCTTTTTCAAAATTTTCAGGTAAAAAAGACACGAATTTTATTACAAAAGTTCGCCAAAAAATTGCCTCTGCTCTAATACCATGATATGGTAATTGATTGGATTAAAAAGGAGAGGAATACTCCTTAAATAAGAAATTACAAACAATGTTTTTAAATCAGAAACAATCAATAACAAAAGAAATAAAAGAAAGTTGCTAAAACTAATTGAAAGCAAACTAAACGACTAAGATGGCCATTATATGCTAAATATAACAATATTACTTTAAAAAAGATCTATAAAGCAAGGTTGCCTTCTTGCACCTGCCCTATTCATTATTACATCTAATGCCCTTCATTATATATTAAGATCTTACAACCTTGGTAATATGGTTAAAGGTATCTCGTTACCTAATAAGGATATGCTATTAAAAATATAATTTGCTCATTACACAACTTTGTTTTCTAAAATTGAAGAAGAGAATTTTGATAATTTAATCAACAAGCTTAATATATATCGTCAAACATCAAGAGCTAAAATTTCTTAAACTAGATCTTACTTATTAAGTTGGTATGACTCTCCCCCTAAGTGGTTTAATAGATACAACTGGCAATGAGGTGATCCTAAATCCTAATAGACAAGTTAGATATTGGGGGATTCCTTTTCTTTAAATCTAACCTTGAAAAACATGTGGGAATGGATCTACTATAAAATTGAAAATTAAAAATCTATCTTCTTATAATGTTTATCATGCCCCATGTTGGCATCCAAAACATAATTAGAAGTTTCCTCTAGTCTAATGGTAAAGGCCAAAGGAAAAGACATGAGCTGAATTGGAATTGGTATTGATTGAGCAAAGATAAAGGGGAGTTTGGCCTTAGAAGCTTGAAAATCCAAGGTGTGGCTTTGGCCACAAAGTGGATAGCCATTGCTCTTAATGGAAATGGATAGTCATGGTCTGAAGATTTTAATTAGAAGTAACACTCAAATGTTGTTCCTAAAAAGGCCTAGCACTGGAGAGGACTTCACCCCAATGACTTCTTGTTTGGGAACTTCGTGATTAAGCCTACAGTCTCTAAGGTTTATAGTAGCATTTGGAAGGCTTGGGAAACTACGAGGAACTTAATTGTTGGCAGTGAGGCCTTTAAAAGAAATGAGAATGACATTCTCAGATTCACATCCATTTGGTGGACATTGGAACAATACACCATAGAAGCAAAATTTTGGAAAAAATTTGCAATATATGCAATAATTTTCGAATTGGTCCAGAGGCCAATTTTTTGGAGGTAAAAATCACATTTGGTGAAAAAATCATTGATTCAATTTTCAACAATTTTTACACATAAAATCGTTGAAAAATTGTAGAATAATCTCCCGCTAACCTGCAAAACCCTAAAACACCTATGAAATTGCTATTTGACATAATCACTCGACATTTTAAGGGCACAATTGCAAACACATGCTCATTAAGACGTGCGAAAAAGGTGGGACTAGCTGCAGCGAATTGGGAGGTGTTAAAAGGTAGGCAATTCATGGTTTAGTTCTATGCAAATTTTTTTGGTATGAATCCATTTGATTCTTATGAGTGTTCAGCATTTTTCCTAAAAAGGTTGTTTGATTCTTATGAGTGTTCAGCATTTTCCCAAAATAGCCTGTTTGATTCTTCTTATTACTCTGAGTGTCAGCTAACACTTCTTGAATCTTTTATAAGTGTTACAGCATTTTATATAATAATGTATTGTCAAAATGAACCCATTACTCATAAGTTCTTTCACACCTGGGTATTTTGAAAATAATGAATATAAAGGCAGGCAAGGAAAAAAATAGTTTAACTTCTACTTAGTATGAGAGGCATTGCTATAGGGCAGTGGGCCTAGCTCGAACAGATATAATTTAGCCAAAGGAGAATTTTACATGAAAGAAGACTAACCTGTGATGGAAGACAAACTTGAGACTAGGAAACAAAATGGTATTTATAAACATCTAAAATGTAGAGCTTTAACTGTCAGAGGCCAATGTTTTTGTGGGATTGGTATTGTGTAGGAGGTCTGATATGGTATATGCTAAATTGGAAGCAGTTGCACCTCCCATGAAAGAGGTCTTGAGGCTCTCCAAGACCTTGACTACATCTCTCATAGAAGGTCGCACTCTTGGTGATTCACTGGTACAGAGCAAACCAACATAAATGAAAGAAATAAGACATCTATTGTCTTACATGTTTTCATTCACATCTTTGAATAGCCCACTATCAACAATATTTGCCAATTTGTTCGGAAAAGCTGACCTCGCCCACTTTTACAAGTTCATGTCTCCCACATACTTGTCATCACTTGGCCTCTTACTCGTAAGCATCTCCAATATCAAAATTCCGCAACTATAAACATCTCCCTTTGAAGAAACATTCCATCCCAGAATGTACTTTGCAATTAATTTTATTCATGAAATTCTAACAAAGCTAATAATGGAAATAATAATGCCAATATAAAGAAAACTCAAAAAAATTACGGAGTGAATCTATGGAGTTTGTAGTAATTAAACAGGATATACCAAAATCAGTCACAAGGGTTGTCACGTTGGCATCCATGAGCACATTGCTAGGTTCTAAAGCATTGCTCCAAGGAATTCTCTTTGAGGCCCAAGGCATTGCTCCACTTCTTCTACAAGGAAGTGAAGTATGAGTGGTTCTCCATATTTAGTTGGCACCCACTAGCCATTTTGTACAAGAAGTTAGGTGAGAATTATTTTTTAGCATGTTGTAAAAACGACATCAGATAATCTCTCAAAACTGTGTTTCTTTGGTTACTGCAGCCTTAAACATGGGTTGATGAAAGGTATAGCAAAAATGAGTATACTATATTCAAAATTCTCTCATAGGTATTCCTCTTTAAACCTTTTTCAACACGTTGCTTTAACCAAATCCTATAACAAGTATTAACCGCTAACAAGTCAAATGCAATGACCTCAAGTGGTAATTCATTGGGGCTTTTATAATGGAAACTAAGGTTCAATGTGTATTGTACTTTTAAAAGAAACTATAAGTACATTAATGTGTGTCTAATAAGATTCTCCATATTCTCTAAATTAGTTCTATTAAACTACATAGGTTGTCTCACAGCAATAAAACACCATGTGCAAGAGAATTAAAATTAAATTCGCAATTTTCCCCAAAAAATTATTCATGCCTTCAAACTTTCTTGTGGCCTTTGATGTCAATCTAGACTATAAAATCATTTGGATGAGGTAGCTGGTATCATGAAAGGCTGAATTAAAATGCTTTTGCAGATTTGATCATAATGCCACATCAAAAGACTTTACGTGGACACATTGCACATCAATCTTGGGTACAACTACAGTTAAATGCAACTGGTGTAAAGCTGATACCAATGGTGGCATTTATCGTTTCAAATGGCATTTGTCAAAAAAAGCAAGAAATAACACAACTAACTTGCATAGAATGCCCTACAAATGTCACATATCAGACAAAACATGCTCTACAAGCAATTTTTGAGGTAAGGTAAAAAAAGCAAGAATTAGGATAGAAACAACTTATAAGTCTACAAATGCTAGGACCAATCCTTTGGATGAGGTAGTTGGTGCACAAGAGTTTTTCAAAAAATCTAGGTCAACACCTTCTTCCACAACACGTGGCACAAACACAAGTGGAGTAAACATTAATTCTTTCTTCGTACATCATACTACAACAAGATCACAAAACAATTTGGAGAATACAAGATGGAGGAAGAATGTCCATGAACAAGCAAAGAAGGCGATTGCAAATTTCTAGTACCACTCTAGCTTGCCATTCCATGTTGCCAAGTCTCCATACTAGCAAGGTAAAGTGGATGCTATTGCAATTGCAGGTTTTGGGTTTCAAGCCCCATCTTACAAAACATTGAGGGTTGGTATGTTCAATGATGCAATAGAGGATGTTAAGGATGTTGTTAATGAATATTGACTAGAGTGGGTAAAGACTAGAATATTGTTAATGATCACCATAATGTCAAATGGATGTACAAATAAAAGGAACCAAACCCTCATCAACTTCCTTGTCTCTCGTGATATTGGCACGATATTTTTGAAATCCATGTATGCATCAAATACAATCAAATTTGCAACTGCATTTTTCGAGATGTTGCTGCTAGGAGACTATTGACAAACAAATACCCCTCTATATTGTTTATCCCATGTGTAGCTCATTACCTTGATCTAACCCTAGACGACATTAGAAAACTTGAAAGGGTTAAGTAGGTATTGCAAAAGGCTCGCACAAATTCATCTATAATCACACGAGAGTTTTGTGTATGATATGCTCTTACACAAAGGGCAAGAAGCCAGTTCAACCAAAGTGGCAAGATTTGCAACACATTTCCTTGCACTATAAACTCTTTTCCAACAAAAAATGAATTTGAAATCAACATTTGTTTCAAACGAGTGGATGGAGTTTGCTTTCGCAAATCAAGGAGATGGCATAGCAAAGGCAAAGTACATTTATTGTACTAACTAAACAAATTGTAAAATTTCAAATCCTCTAGTAAAAGTCTCAAGACTAGTGGGTGGGGAGAAATCCCACATGGGCTATTTGTATGAGGCCATGGATAGGGCCAAGGAGGTGATAAGGGATAGGGTGGAAAATAACAGGGACAGGTATATGCCACCATGGGACATAATAGATAGATGGGATCGACAGATGCACTCTCCTCTCCATGTTGTTGGATACTATCTCAATCCAACGTTGTTCTATAGCTCTCCATTCAAAGATGATAATGCTAAGGTCACACAGCTTGTTCATATGGATGGAGAAAATGTTTCCTACCTCAAAAAAATTGCAGGAAGCTGACCTTAGCTTGTTCATATGGATGGAGAAAATGTTTCCTACCTCAAAAAAATTGCAGGAAGCTATGGCAAAGTTGTTAATGTACAAGCAAGCAAGATGTTTTCTCTCAACTAACGCTATCGTGGAAGGAAAGAAAACCTTCAAACCAAGTAGATATCCTTACATGATTGAAGAGCACTCAGTTATGCTAAGAGGGGAGTGAATCAATATAACAAAAATCTTTATTTTCCAAATCTTAAACAACCACAGCAGTAATACTTTGCAATTTAATCATCCATGACAATAACACACATGCAAGATCTAGCAATAAGGAAAACAAGACGAACACACGATTTACATGGAAACCCTTGTGAAAGAAAACCACGGCAAAATATTGCTTATATAGCTCTTCTTGTAGGCACCGACCTACTTCATTTACAAAGCTTCTTTCGTAGGCACCAACCTACAAGAGACGCCAATCCCCTCAACTAAGCACCAACTCAGCAAGAGACACCAATCTCTTCTAATGAGCGGCACCAACATTCCGATCTCCTTAATTTAAAGGCACCAACCTCCGAATGAACAATATAATAATAAAAACTTGAGTTAAGTAAAAATTTAGTATATCACTTGCAGCTCTAAAGAAAGAATAGGCAAGACAGAAAAGTATAATTCCACATAAAAGTATATTGAATATTCCACAAAATGCAAAAAAAAACATTACAATATTTGCATTATATGTTCTCCAGCCGGATTAATTCCAAAACATGTTTCGGGCTATAAGCCCTAATCAGTTGGAATCGAAAAAATCCACTGGGAGGAGAAAAAAGCAAGATACAAATTGAAACAATATAATAATTTATTTGAAACTTCTTAGATCTTCCCTAACTCATCTTCATACATCTTGCTCAATACTCACCAAAATCTGCCTTTAGAATTTTCAAAGATCCTTCATAAATTCTGCCATAAGCTCTCATGGATCTGCTCACATGTTTCTCATAATTCTGCTTATGCGTCTTCAAAATTCTACACTCGTATTCCTTTTATGGCTGCTCCTTATACAAATGATATTCAATGAATTGCTTGCCTTCAAATTTATATGCACCATTGCACCTTTAATTTGGGCGCTCCAATAGAGGTCAGCCCCTATATTTAATTCATTTTTTTTTTTCAAAAATAAACCCCCAAAAATGGGACGCACCACTTGGGATGGTCGGCCCTCTTTGTAAAAATTAATTTGCAATTTTTATTTATTTTAGTGAGAGTGCCTAGAGTCTAAGGGTCAGCCCTTAGCAAAAATATATTTTATTTTATTTTCTTACACCTTCAATCTTGGCATTCGAATGCCTTTGACATCAATGACAACAATTTCCAACAATGATATCATCTCCAAATAATTTGTGTTTTTCAATGCAACGGTGGGATTTTTTTGGTTTGAAACCATATATATTATATGAATGGCGAGATGCATTTTGAGCAAGCCATGCAATTCATCTAATTGTGAATGTACTTGGAGTTATTTAAACAGATGCATTTCAAAAAACGCAAACATCCAATACAACAGATGAATGATTGGTGTTTGTTCACCACAACCTTCGCTTGAAACTAGAGAAAGCTCAATGTTAGACTTTTAATATACTTGCAATAATAGTTATAATTGTATTCATTATGTTTTTCACTTGTGAAGCCAAGACTAATTTCCACATGGAAAAAATCAGGTACTATTGAGGATGATAAGTCAATTGACCTTGATGAAATTCATCCAAAGTTTGAGTGGACTGCAGGTGATGATGACTTTCTTGAACCTTGGGATTTTGAGATCCTGGAGGCCAACTTGGATAGTGATGAGGTTGAGCGACATAGGAGAGGCTCTAACCCGAGAGCTTCATCATCAAGACTTGCAACCCTCTAGCATAGCTCTATTTGTAGTAGCAAGAGTCATTGGCTATGCTTGATTTTTTGGAACTTTGTACTTAGTTTATAATTTGACTTTGTACAAACTATATTGTAATTGAAATTTTGTCAACTATCAGCATCTAGTTATTGTTTATGCAATATAAAGTATGCTTTGTGCAATGCAATGTAATCAGCAATATAAATATAAACAACAAAAATCTGTTTTCTACAATTCATGGGTAAAAATCTCTATTTTATTCGCTTTCTATATCTCTATGCTGGGGAAATGCCTTTAAATTTAAAAAACAAATAGTTTGTCTCTTTTTCTACATTTTTTTTTAATCCGATGTTTTCCCAGTTTTTTCAAAAAATCTTATGCTTTTGGTTTGCTGATTTTTTTCCCAAAATATTTTTGCTGCTATGCAATAGACCTCTTGTTCTTCTACAAGGTTGCTCAGCAAAGACTTGGACCAGTAAAGGGATTTTTTATTCTAGTTACATTAAGAACTGACTTTACCTTAAAACCAAACACTTATTGCTCGACTCTCATAGAAGAACATTCACTCTGCTAAAGAAAGCTTTGTTCAATATACAAGTTCCCATGAAATTGAATTTAATATATAGAGATCTATGAGATTTTTTGTAGAAGGATGGTACTGCTTTCTTCAACATTAATTCTACCAAGTTGTATAGGCTTCTCACAAATACCCAAGAGGTTTTAGCCCATATTAGTTCTGTTTGGACGGTCGTTATTGATGATAAAGCTTAGTCTCTCATTTATAAATGTTGGTGATGTTGGTGTAAATTTTTAGAAGCTAGAAAGAATTGTTTTAGATGGTTTCTTTTGGTTAAAAAGATTGTTGTGGATTCCCATCTAGAATATGTTTGATTCTTGCAATTTAAATTGTTTTGTTTGTAGTATTTCTAAGGATTTTGATCACCTTTTTTAACTACAAGTTTGCTAAATCTATTTGGATGTTATTTTTGAGTAACATATATTAAGAAGAATTCTTTTTGATATTATATTCCTTTTGGTTATGTTAATGGTCTGAAGCCTAAGCTTAACTTGTTTTGGCTTTGCTCTATCTACTGAAATTTTATGGGTCATTTGGAAAAAGGAGAAATGAGGATGTTTTCCATGACAAAAGAAGGCACCTTATGGGGTCTTCCAATAGACTCATATTTTATAATATGGTTACTATGACATTGGAGATTCCAAAGTAAAGATTTATGAAGATTGTGGATGAAAGCTCGGCTATGGTTTATAAATCAGACATCGAATTTGCAGAATTTTGGCCACATGATTTCAATAAAACTGATGAAAAGTTTGTCAAAGAGTACATGGAATTTCAGAACCAGTACAATAAAATCCACAATTATGCAAAAAAGAAAGAAACAATAATTTGGATTTTCAAAACCAAAATTTTAATACCAATGACAATAGAAATACCATCTCGTCTCCATTAGGTACAATTGAGATGGATTTTTTGTTGGGATAAGTTTGTCATTGATGTCACGGTTGAGCTGTGTGCTTATGTGCTAGAGCTGCTTGACCTGCTTGACCTTCTTGGTTGTCTACTGGAGCTGTCTGTGTGTCTGCTTCAGCTGGTTGGGTGTGTGCTTAAGCTATTTGCCAGCCTACTTGTCATCATTTATGCCATATCAGCATATTTTGTCTCTTGGTTGAAAAGTCAGCATTTACTTAAGTCAATTATTTCCTTCACCTTCATATAAGACAAATTTCATACTATCTTTACGTGTCGGGTGCTGCTTGATGTTGCCTATGTTTGTGTGGCATGTTTTTAGAGTTTAAGAGGCGGTGCTTGAAAGAAGCATATCAAATCATATGTTTTATTATGATAGACAGTTTCCCTTTTATTTACGGTGAATATCTTTCACTAAGTGGCTCGAGTTAATTGAGATGTGAAGAAGTGCTATTATTTTTTGACGGCTTCTATTTTGGAGATTTCTTTTGTTTGGTGAATTGATTAATAAGGACGCAGCATTAATATTTCAGTGGACTGTTCTAAGAAGATGCAGTCAGTGTTTGCGTTGAAAAGTAATATCGCTGCTTAATTTCTTGTTCTGGTTATTCTATGAAGACGGTTTCAATAGCAGGCTTTGTGGTTTGCAAAATGAAAGAAAGAAGCCGCGTATGGTATTGTTAGTGGTAAAATAATCGATGAGTCTTCTTTTTTATCTACAGTCGACTTAATGAATAAGCAGGATGGGAGTGAAGGCGGTGAATAATGGTTGTCGGCTTATTAAGAATTTCTCCCAGCGACTCCTTCATTCAAATGAAGCGGCTTAATTCTTATCCTGGTCAAAAGAATCTCCTCTGCCTTCGGTTTTGGTTTGACGGCTTTTCAGAGAGAGGGTCGAGCAGAATACAATTAATTGTTTTGCATTACTCTTTGTGGAGTGTGGGTGTTAGTGGATACATTATTAGTTGGCATCGGTTACAAACTTCTTTTGTAGATATGTGCAGGGCGGCTAATATTCTCCTTGGATTGTGCGATTAGATTGGTGGTATCGGGTTGCTCAGTATATGCCGTCTGGCGTGATTCATTATATGCAGCAGAATTTATTTAAGACTATATCGTGCTCTTCTCCTGGCCGTATGTTTTGAAGTTTTTTTTTTTTTTCCTTGCAGCGACTTTAATATTTTCATATTGTTTCTGAGCTTGGTGCAGTGGCAGTTTCTGATTGGCATATAATGCTCTGGCACTTGTTTTCAACGTCTTTTTCTGAAAAATTATTTGATGCCTTTGTTTCATGTTCATCACTGTCTACACTCCATTTGAGAGGTGAAGTCGACTATCTTTAGGCAACGGCTCAGTTATTTTGATGGCTACAGGGGAACCTGAAAAATCTAGAATAGAGTTGTTCTTATGCATATCTTCTTTCTATTAGGAGTGTTATATTTTTGCTATGCTGAATAGTTTTGAGAAGACATTATTCTTGTGTGAGTGGTTGATTGTCACTCATGGTATGCATCTGAGTATTGATGGACTTCTTAGTGGTAGACGTCTATTTCTTTTGCCTTCTGTTAGTGGCAGTGTGTGCCTGTGGTGAAAAGAAATTTATGAGACAGAGGTATGTGTGTGCCTAGAAAATAATCAAGCCTTTTAGAGCAAATAAGTGAAGTTAGTGTGCGGGCTACAGGTGTTGTATCAAGTACATGAATGAACTTCAATATTAGCTAAAGTTCGTGGATGGGCTGTGTATGTGTCTTGACTCTGAGCCCATATCGATGCTGAGTATTCTCCGGCATTCCTATCATTCTCCTTGGTATCGAGTGCACAAGGGAGTTTAGATATCTGTTGTGTACATGGATGGGCAGATTATTGATGCTGTAAGAATATTATCTGAATTTGGATTTGAATGGCATGAGGAGGTTTTGAAGTTTATGTTCTGCTATGTACTTTGGAGTGCTGCTGCAGTATATCTTATCATGGTCAGCAGTTTGTAATTGAATACTGGTTGAAGTCATGTTCAGATTATCTTAATGCTGCATCTGGAGTTATACGTTTTAATTTGCATAAGTATGAAGACCTTGATTAAGAAGAGAGTTTTCAGTTTGAGTGGGGAACTAAGTATGCTGCTTGCTGTCATTGTCTAAAGTTTTATTTCTGAATCCTTTTGAAGACATAAGCGACATTATCATTTGTTTTGACACAGTGATCTTGGTTGCGCAAGACAGAGGTTGTGGTATTTGAGTTTTCTGATCTTTGGACAGTGTGTATGTGGATGTGAGCCTCACAGTTCATGTGAAGGCAGTCATTAAAAAAATCAGTGTTTTGCAGATTTGTATTTGAAGTCTGAAGTTGGTGCTTCAGCCACTAGAGTAGGTGCTTTGGTGTTTTTCAGAGTTGGTGCTCTCGGTGGGTTGGTGCTCACTAGATGTAGTCTGGAGTTGGTGCTTCAGTGTATTCGGAGTTGGTGCTTCAAAGGAGAGTCGGTGCTCTCAGTGGGTTGGTGCTCACTATATGTAATCAGGGTTGGTGCCCTTTGGAGATAAATAAAAGCAATATTTTGCTGTGGTTTTTTACCCAAAAGGGTTTTCCACATAATCCTAGTGTTTATCTTGTTAATGGTGTTTGATGATGCTCTTAATGTTCTGATTTCTGATTTGTTTGATTAATCTGGTTTAAAGTTTTAAAAAGTTTTAAAGTTTTACAATACTTGCAATTGGCAATGTAGGGCCCATTATTGTAGTTGTCAACCTTACCAAGAGCCTAATAGTCAAGATCATACATATAGGAATCTCTGGAATAGATCATTTGAAAACCTCTAATTGTTTCTATTAGACAAACATATTTACCAAGGGGTTTGATCTTCTAGATAGGTACAGCCATAGATCCCCGACAGGTGGGAGGAGAAGCACATCTTTGGTTTCCTGTACTCCTGTTTCTCTGCTGCTCCCATTTCTATGGTCCTCCTGGCTATATCAGTCCTACTGCCCTATCCTCTATAGTGGGGCTAGGGGTAGGAGTCAGGTCATTCCTCTATTCTCTCTCATCCTCCCAGCTCTACCCCTTAGGTTGGGGTAGAAATTGAGCCATTCCTATGATTACACTTCACAACATAATGTCATATCAATTGGAGTGGATGTCCCCTATATATCATATTTAATTGTTATTACCATGATACACTGATTTCTATATTACATGCAATGCAAACAATATCTGTAACAAATAAAGGTAAACATGCAAAACACCTTACATGACTATGTATTGGCTAAGAGAATACCTTTTGTATGATTCCTAGTTATACATTTGGATCTCTTGTCATTATGATGTAGTAAAGAACATTAATCTTTTATCATTTGCCCATGCTTTTTAAGTTGTTGAGGTTATTAATATTTCTTTCTATCCTCTTTTCATGCCTAATTGGTTTCTGCTATTCCACGTGGCCTTCTTTATTAAGTTGCAGAAACTTTTCTAGCAGGGCTGATGAGATTCACAGGCTTACCGAGTTGATTTCTTCACAAATTAACAAAAATATTCATGAAAGTGACATCAAAAGAAATTTAGAAAACAACTTACACCTGTAAATATAAGTGGTTTATTTTCTCTTGTAAACTGCAAAAGATAATATAAGTTTGTCGAATTGCAGCAAATACAGAATAGGGACCAAGTTACCAGCAGATTGCACAAACGTCATTTTCAGATGGATAGGTGGCAGAGTCAAGGGGTAACAAAATGTAAGACCCAAGATGCTAAGCAAATTTATCACTTCTTTTTAAAAGTTCATTGATGTACCTAGATAGAAAGAGATGCTCAACTTACTTGGACTTACTAATATTGCTCATTTTTGTATTTCCTATGGAAGACTAGAAAATGTTTCAAGATTATAAAAACTAAAAAGAGAAAATAATTTGCAAAGTTGTTATTACAAAGATGCATAATCACTAAATGATAAAAACTGCTAACTGAAAGCAAATCTCTCTTCTTGGAATAACTTACCGCTACCACCTGTAACTCATCAAAATTGACTGCAACAGTTTCCCACTGACAAGTCACTATTGGCAACGAAGTACGACCTTTACCCTTGGCCTTGGTTTTGACCTCAATTTTCCAGATCTCTCTATATAAGCGATGCCCAAGAATGGGATCATCCTCGTACCTTAAAATGAATGCAAACAAACTATTTTAGACTTGAAATTTATGGCAGTTTCCATCAATAAATATTATAGAAGAAACTTCCTAATAATCTGACAATGTGATTAGTATTCCTCTAAAAAGATCTATGATAAGCCAAAAGAATCCAAAGAGAAATGAGATCCTTGATGATCGAATATTTTACCAAAAGGAGGTTCCATGTGCATCACCCCCTATTCGCTCCTTTCTGAATGTTGAGAATATGATCCCGTGCTTTAGAGAATCATCTATATAATGTTGAATGTCCTCTTGCTATTGTCAAACAGAAGGCACAGTGTTTCAAAACATGTTACATATTATTAGTCATATAAGATACGGATTAAGCTATACTAGCAACAAGCTGTTACCTACCCAAACTGGTAAAGATAATGAATATTCAAACAATAATTTGAGACTAGCAGAATTAAAATGAGCACAAAGGAAAGAGAGCATTTCCTATTGATGCACTTATGCTTCTGAAAAAACAATGATAGGAATAATTCAAAAACAGTGGTAGTAGTAATTCAAGAACCAGTCAGGAGGTATTGAAAAGTATAATACGGAAAAAGCAATATTCTGTACAAACAAAAATTGTTATCAAAAAAAGGCAACTGGAAAATGTAGGAAGAAAATAAATTTGTATCTTCCTTGCTACTTGTCAACAAAGTATGCGGCATTCATCCATCACAATTTTACCAACACAAGAAAACCAATGCATAAACATGTTATACCTGTACACGAATCTCACAAAGTGCTTTCAAAATCAACACACGAGTACAAGGGTCAAGTTCTTTGTATGCTCCAATCTCCTCTCTGCACAATCAATGACATGCCCTTCATATTCCTCCTAGAAATAGAAACTGCAGGGACAAAGAGATGATACTTGAAACTGAAATGCTCACCCATGAGATGCTATGATCGGAAGCTCCCCTTCTGCCACCTAAAGACAAAAGTAACCAAGTTCAGTTCCAGAAATTCACCACCATATCAGTAGACCTCAAAATTCCCATGTCATGCCTATAACCTACCCAGAACCACCAGTCCTTAAGCTTCTTACATAATACAGTCACCCATGTGCCTCGCCCCAGTGCAGACCTGATTATAGGAGGTATTGCCTGCAAGACACAGTTATGGCGTTTGACATATCAGATTGGCATTTTCAAATAGTCGCATTTGAAACCTACATGACCAAAAGAGATGTTAAAAACTTTACTATATTTTCCTTCTATCCACATTTCTATAGCATTCGAAAAATAAATAAGTGGAGAATATGAGCAAAACATAAGACACGACCTTGTTCTCAGTGATTTAGCTCAACAATAGTTCTATGATAATCATTTAATAAAAAAATTCACTTCATTATTGTTCCAATTAAGCTTGTTTAATTGAAGCTGGCTCATGCACGGATAACTAAACTTGATTATATTTGCCTCCTTCAAATTGCAATAGAGATGAAATCAGTACATAGTACGACCAATGTAGTAACTGAGAGACAGCAAGAACACAATTATTAAATTAGGTGTATAACATGTCTCCTTCACTTGAAAGCTTTGTTCTCAAAATATTACTGAAACAGTGAAAACCTTGCCTTCTCATTGATGTTGAAAAGTGTTGTTCAAAGCTGAGTCTCCTGGCTTGATTGGAACTACAAACAATCTTTATGGGTAGAAATAGAAATCTTGCATTTCTTCACTGAGATGAAACATTCAGTGGAGTGGACCAGAACCAGTGATACAATATTATCAACCATCCAAGTAAAAAATATAAACTGATGTTGCAGTCTCAAAGAAAATGGAGATGTTGAATCCCATGATTTTTCTAGGGTTTATTTTGTGTGTAGGAATGGAGGAAGGTAAAGCAAAAGAAGAGATACTCATGCTAGAGGTTAATGTGTAAGAGAAGAACGAGATTGCAGTATCAGCATGCCTTTCAAAAGGCATGGAAGTGTTGAAGAATGAGGGTGCATGTGGGGATAGTGTTGCAACAAAGGAGAAGCACAAGGTTGCAGCAATGGAATGTCCTTTGAAGGACATAAGGATGTTGATAGATATGATGCATCTAACTGCAGAAGAGAAGAATAAGGAGGTTGGAGGTGTAGAAAAGGAAAATACAGAGATGTTAGTAGATGTAGTACAACAAAGCATTCATGGGATTGGTGGAATGCAGGATGAAATGTTTGTAGATGAAGAGGTGGTGAATGTTATGAAAACATTTGATTTTCATAACAATGTTTATGCTGATTTATGTGTGATTGTATTGAAAAGTGGAGAAGGCTATTGATGGAAGAGGTTGGACTATTGTGGGTCAAATCCCACAAAAGAAGAGTAGAAAACAGATTTTGGTGGAGAATGTCAGAGTGGTGGGGTAAATCTAACAACAGGAGGAAGGAGAAGAAGTATTTGCAGGAGCAGGTTGGCCTATATGGTGCACAGAGGTCCACAAAAGGAAGGAAGAGTGATAACCAAATGTGGTGGAGGACAAGATTTGTCCCAGCTAAATGGTATAAGATGTTAAGTAAGAAAGTTTCCAATGTACCTATTACAGTGGTGGAGTTTGTTGCAAATTTGTTCACAGTCTTGAAGAGTGGTTCTACCACTCAATTCTATTTTATGAGCTTGTGCTTAAAAGAAAATTCTGACCCAGCATGTTTAATGCAGGAATCCACAAGCAATCCCACATCACCAAAACTATTTGTTGTATTGTTTTCAATTTTCCACTTTCCTTTTGGTGAGTTTCTTGTTTGTCGCTTCTGTCAACTTCCTTCTTGAAGAGCTACAAGAGGGTTGAAAGTTTGTGTATTCATTTAGATTTGTAGCTACGCTACAAAACACTTATAAGATACTACAAGACTCTCACAGGTTGCTACAGTCTTAAATTTAGTTGGTTTTATTTGATCTACTTCAGAAACTACTATAGGATCTATGTATTGAATTAATGCTACAGAGACTCTGTAGATTCAGCTACAATCGGATTTTATGTATTTAAATGTCATGCCTTGATGGCAGACCACAATAGAAGTTATATAGGGGTTGCCTCAGATATCAAGCAAAGTTATATTATGGTGCCGATTGGACATAGAAAGTTACGTTATTGCTTTATGCAAATAAATAACCATATATTAAAACTAATGTTTCAAATTCTTTTAGCTGTTAGCTGTCAAATATATCATTTAAGGTGTTATATGCTTTTTCTAAAATAAGTGACAGAGGGATCAAGTTTATTGCTCACGTTATTTACTGCTCTCAGCAATGTAGATATTGAGCAATGATTGTGGCTGAGTTTTCTACACATGGCAGCTAAGTTTTCTACCTGTTCTTGGGAATTTTCATGGTTGCTTTCTCTTCTATTTTGATTATCCTTTCTTGCTAGGCTGCAATTTCTACTTCCTTCTATGTGGCTGGCCAATACTTTGACCCATGGAATTTTGTTGTTATTATTTGACATCTTCCTTGCCCATTAAAACATTATATTACTGTATTCCCTGATCATGTGCCATTCTTGGATGAGCACTTTCAATAGTAGAGACTGCATGATTTTTTGCTGCTGCTTGAGCTTCTTTAACTACATGGAACTTTTTCATGGCCGATTATCATCCTCGTGGCTACATGGCTATTCATTCTTCCTTGGAGGAGACCATTCCATTTATGGGCAGGACTGTTCATCATTGGCTGGCGACAAGAGCTGTAACAGTCTATTGGCTGAGAGCGGTAGTTATATATATTATTTTATTTTCCCTTGTATGTGACTCTCTGTTGGCAAACTGGGTTTAGAGTTGGGAGAGCAGAGAGGGATGAGGAACCCTTGAATGTGAAGAGGGGATTGTATTGAGAAAAATGGTTATGAAGAAAGCCTTGTTTTGAGAGAGTTAGAGGCAAGCTACAGGAGTAGCCAAAGCCACTATAGCAATTGTTACAAGTTGTAATCAGCTACAGGAAGTTAATAAATCTGTTGTTTTGCATTTAAATTGCTTCCATTGTGCATGAGTGGGTGTGAAAAATAGTGTGAGCTGCTAGACTAGGCAGTTTTAATTAAACCATCTAGTCTAGACTGCACTATCTTTCACCTTAGAAATTTGCTCAGACATTCCATATAGCACTTTCAGCATTGAGTACATAAGTTGTAATTCCTTCTCTAAGCTCAGAATGAGGGACTCTGGAATAACAATAACTTGTCTCTGGGGTTCTTTTAACCTTTTAATGCCACCTTCAGCTGTCCTTTTAAGGACGTGATTTACTCAGCTTGCTCATAAAAAGATTCCTTTGTATACTCACTCATTGATTTTACAACATATCCTATCTCCATTTTCTGTCTCTTTCCTTTCTAAGACTTGTCCAATAAATCCTCTTCAATAGTAGCAATGATAGGTTGGCCTCCCTTTATGCCTCTTTGAGTGATGAGGGACTCTGGAAAAACAATAACTTGTCTCTGGGGTTCTTTTAACTTTTTCATGCCACCTTTGGCTGTCTTTTTAAGTACGTGATTTACTCAGCTTGCTCATCAAAAGATTCCTTTGTATATGCACTCATTGTTTTTACAACATATCCTATCTCCATTTTCTGTCTCTTTCCTTTCTAAGACTCATCCAATAAATCCTCTTCAATAGTAGCAATGATAGGTTGGCCTCCCTTTATGCCTCTTTGAGTGGTGACCCTTTTCCACTTCTTCCCAGCATAATTTATTTCTACTTTAGGGTCACCTACCAGTCCCATGTCCAGATTCTCATGCATTTATCTCTTTGTTCTTAGTGTCTGAATCCATGTGGGCTGCTCAAAAGTAGATTGCCCAGATGACAACGCTGAAAATGAAACAATTGGTACAATTTGTGACACTTTGGACCTAGGACTTCTAAGAATTGCTTTACAAAAATCCCATTTGAAACAGGAGGCAAATAATATTAAAAATATTCCATGAAAAGCAGGGGACAAATAATATTCAAGGCTAGTTTTGGCCATGGTGAGAACCAAATAAGTACCCTCTAGAATGGCATGTCTATACATTTGGAGAGATGGCAATCAATTCCTCTTTCTCTACAGGTTCCTCATAAGCTTCTGGAACTCTACCATCACTGAGGTATTTCTAATTCATCATCGTCCAACATTTTCTTTATACCCTCAGTTTGGTCTGCTTTATCCTCTGGTTCAATCCATAAGCCCAATTCTTTCACTTCTTTAGATAAACTCTTCATCATTCTCTACGTTGACATTGCAGGGATCCATTTTGTCTAGTACACACTCATATGTTATGCCAAGCTTTAAAACTCAGATTATAGATGCCTCTTGATTCCACTTGAAGATCCCAGGGTCTATACCCATCTTCCTCAAACTAGTAGGCTAGCACATCCTAAGTTTAAGCTTGAACTGCAGGAAAATTGTTGAACTCCTGCTGTGCAAACACCAGTGGTAATTTTGGATGTACCCTAAAATTTAGATCCAAGTAAACCTGCCAATCCATTAACATACTAATAACAAATTTTCATGATGTCCAACCTTTATGGGACATAATGTGAAAGCAGGGGGGTTTGGTCAAAATTCCCTCTATCCTTATTAGAGTGAAAGATTACCACAAAAACCAACTGCCAGTTCTCTTCATATCATCCTTTGAAAAATAAAGTATCCTAGACATTTTTCCAGACTGAATGGCTCTAGATTCTATACAAATGAGGAAAGAAATTGTTGCAAATCCCAGTATAATGTGTGTGATATTTATGTCCATACATCCCCTGGTCAAAATACCACATGCACAGAATCCATTGAAGGTTCCCATGCAAGAAAGAATCTTGTATCAAATGATAAAGGACTGCATAGCACTCTATCAAGCCAGAGTGTGCTTCATTCATTTGCTTCTCCTGTTAGAAACCAAGATCAGATTTGCAAACCAGAATAATCCTTCCACAAAAGAGAAAAACAAAAAAGCAAGAGATTTGCAAGAAGATGTGCAAATATTATTATTCGAGAATTCAATAAATTACAAAATATGATTTGCTTTATAAAAGCAAAGATGCAAACCCTAATCTTATCTTGAGCAACAAGATAGCTCAAAAGATAAAGATAAGAACCTAAAACTTAGAAATTAAATAAAGCCTAAGTAAACTTATGCAAAGTGTAATTAAATATTAATTACACCAACACCCCCACATAAGTGCAACTTAGGGAGAAGCAAAATTATTATGCAAAGATGAGGTAGAGAAGGAAAAACCCAGTGGGACAAAACCCCCCTACAATGAGATGACTGCTGCAAAGAAGCACTAGAAGAACACTGTGGAGTAACACTGGAACCTGAAACTGGCAAGCAAGGAAAGATACTTCTGTTTACTACTGAAACCAGATGAAAGTCACTGATTGACTCAAGGAATCATGATAAAGTAACAGCAGACTTGATGCCACGGAACACTGGAAAACTCACAAACTAGAACAACCCTAGAATCTGTGAAGCAATAGGACATGAGATGATGACATAATCTAGAAGCTGTGTATCTCGATGCCGATGCCAAACTGTGACAAACTCTTCCATGGGAAGGAGTACCATGAGGACTCTGGAACATTAACCATAAAAACATGGCCCTTCACACTTTAGATTGAGAGCCTATGGTTAACCATGTTAGAAACCAAGATCAGATTTGCAAACCAGAATAATCCTTCCACAGAAGAAAAAAACAAAAAAGCAAGAGATTTGCAAGAAGATGTGCAAATATTATTATTCGAGAATTCAATAAATTACAAGACATGATTTGCTTTATAAAAGCAAAGATGCAAACCTTGATCTTATCTTGAGCAACAAGATAGCTCAAAAGATAAAGATAACCTAAAACTTAGGAATTAAATAAAGCCTAAGTAAACTTATGCAAAGTGTAATTAAATATTAATTACACCAACATCTCCAACTTATAAAAATGATTTGACCCTAGTTTGGGATGATCCCATCTGTTACAATTATATCTAAAATAGGGGCACCCAAGCTATATTTACATGTTCAGTATTTGAGGCTCTATATAGTATATTCAACAAAATCATTGCATCTCTGATAACTGGCACAAAGGAACTAAATGGATACATAAAGTCACTCTGCTTCTTGAAGCTTTTACAGGCTTCAAACCAGTCCTTCAAAACCTCATAAATATATTTTTCATCTTATTGTAGTTCAATGGTCCACTGATCTATTCTAGTCTCATCATATCTAAAATTTGGTTCCATGAGTTTGAGAATCCTCCTCAACAGTAAGCCTAAATTCAACCATCCAAATCCCCAAAAGAAAAATATAATATCCTATTTTTCATCAATGCATATTTAACCACATTTTTAATTGTTTTGAGACAAGGTAATACTTCTGGTTTGATGGGCAGCCCAGTGTAGATAAGAAGTTCTGACATTTAGTGCATAACATGCTGCATTCAAGACAGGTTGTGGAGCATCTGTTAGACACTAGCTCTGCACTCTTGAATTTGTGAAACAATTCATTGTAATTTCTGGTAGATGATAGAACCGGGAAAAAACTGGTATCTCTGAATTCTTGTGCTCCAATATATGCTGATAGAGTGCTTTGTTTTCTTTTCAGTGCCATTCTGAACCTTTAGCTATGATACTTTGTTCTTAGTGAGCTTGGTAAACTGGTGCACTGTGCAATTTCAAATCTTTTGAAACTATGTGCTTAATTCTTCAAGAGATGGCCTTTAATCACAATATAGGTGATGACTGAATGAGAAAATGGCACCCATCACTTCACACAGTTAAACTTTCTTTTCGTCATTACTTTTCTTCTTGGGCTCTCCGCAAATCAGCATTTAACTCTTTACCACTCTTTCCTTTACCCAAGATCATGCCACTTGGCACATTCTCAAATGGTGGGGTATAATGAGAAACTAACCGAATTTCATATGATCTTCACTTGATCACCCAATATGCTGATAGGCCAATATACTGATGTCAATCAATTTATCGTTCTGCATATATCTTTGAAATTCTTCTGTGTAAAATTGTAAAATGCATTGAGCCATCAAACTCAAAGGCAGGCAACCAGTCATAACTCATCTCCCCACAATCACCAAAAACTCAAGAGAACCCTCATCTTGGGAACTTGGAATATCAAAAAATCGTGGTAATATCAAAAAGGAATAACATTCACAGAAAATCATGAGAACTACAACAATAAAGAAAAGGAAGTATTTAAGATTAATATTTGCTATGACTTAAAAGCAAAACAAAGAACAAACTTGGTCAAGCAAAAGATCCAATAGGTTGAGTAGGTGAGATAATGACACTCGTCAATGTCTCATTGGTCGGCATATCAGAGGCACAACTCACTCGCCCAACAATCATAAGAAAAGAAGATCTCAGTAGACTGGGGAAAAAGATGGTGACAATTGTCAAGATCTCAGACAAAGGTGTATCAGAGTCACAGAACACTCACTGAACAATTGAAAGGAAAATAAAAGGTCCCAATGAACTGAGACAAAGAGCTTTAAATGCTCGTCATTGCCTCTTTAAAGCAGTATATCAGAGGGCAAAAGGGTGAAAGCTGAAGATTAAATCCTGTTACAAAAACAACTGATACCCATTATACGCAAAGATAAGACAGAGATAGTTGAAGGTGCATATCCTTAATATAATTACTTTTTCTAAGTTAAAATGATATATATAAACATATTTTTTAGTTTTGTCATGTTCAAGTACCAACCTCCAACTTTTTTTGAAAATTATGTACCTGTCTCCCATACCAGTACCAGTCCACTATCTCCTGGTAACCATGATATAAGCAAATAAGAACAATAGACATGCAATCTTCCACGCTTTTCAAAGTGCCTTGGAAAGAACAACTTCTAGGCTTCAATAAAAATAAAAAATTGAACTTTACTATAAGGTGTGGTTATGTTATGTCCCCTTATGGGAAATTCCTAATTTTAGGCCTGCAAAACAATAATAATCACTAAAAACTGATATTAGTAATAACAAGTATCAACTTTACGGTAATATTCAAATTAACACATAAAATATTATAATATTGAGAGCAATATATCATAGCTAAAACATTATAATATTTAGATCTATGGTTCATAACATTATCAATATTTGAATTCAAAGGCATCTCAACACCTTTAATGATTATTCCAAGGCATATTCCTATAGCCAATCATATTAGGAATTCACTTGAAGTACTTGCAAACCGCAATCTCAAGGATGGTTGTCCTTGTATTACGAGAGCATGGGTATATCCTTGTCGATCCATCTTGAGGTGGAGTACTTGAGAAGACCCTCAAACCCAGAAGCACTCATACGCCTCTTGGCCCACAAGCGCTCCCTCTCAGGGTGGCGTAGTTGAGAAGACCCTCAAGCCCAGGAGCACTCATCCACCTCCCAACCCACAAACATGGCAGGATCTCAAGTCCACTTCATCCCTAAGTCCACCTTGGAGGCACTCCATCCTCCTTGATCAAGCCTAGGAGCACTCATTCACCTCCCAACCCACGAGCGCTCCATCTCGACGTGGCGTGCTTCATAAGATGCATGAAGACTACCTTCCTTAACAAGCCCAGTACGTTGCCCGGTCCACAAGCACTCCATCTCGAGGTGGCGTGCTTGATGAAGGAAAGGCCAGTACTTTATCTCTTGTGAACTCAAAAGGTTGATTGGCCTCCCTATTTGCAAAATACTATATATATATTCTCAAACTTACTTCCCAATAATATTCTTGCTCAAAACAATATTTATTTCCAATGGATATCTTATATTCCAATTTCTTATTTTTCCTTTTTGAATTTTTCTAATCACATCCACTTCTTGATTTCTCCACAAGGAAATGATCTCCCTTTTATATCTTATTATTGAGGGAGTCACAACCTTTCATATTTGAAGGAGTCGCAACCTTTCATATTTGAAAGAACCACAACCTTTCACATTAAGAGTCACAAACTTTCATATTAGGAGTCACATCATATTTATTCTTAATTGATTGATTGAATGATGTTATGAATCTCTTTCTCAAATGAAATGCTCTCCCTTTTATATCTCAAGTTTGAGGGAGTCACACCTCTTCACCTCAATAGTTACAACTCTTCATCACTGCATTTGGAGAATATTAATTTAATTTTAAATAAGTTAATTTGTTAGTGCCGCTGTCTATTACTTGTAATCAGACCTAATAATTCCTCACCCTAACCTTTCCTTCTATATCTACTTTCCTTATATACCTTATATTGCTCAAGGGACACAACCTTTCATATGTTGGTTGACCATTCTTAACAACTTAATCTTTATTTAATGCCAGTTTGGTGTAATATTAATTATCTTTATTGATTTCTTTTGAAACATGGGCTGCAGACATTTAGGAATTAAATGGGACATTACAGGTTAAGTTCCATAGATCTTTATTTTTTATTGTGCAAGGTAAATTAAAAATGGAAATCCATGTAAGTAATTCAAATTTTCATGCAACTAAACTGAAATATATTCAAAAAATGGAGACCCCATAAACCACACTAAAAACCAAAATGACCACTGGCTTCAACTCTTGGAACAACACATTTGATGCCTTTAGTTGATAGGTAATATTTGCTCAAATGGGAGCATAAAAGATTATAATGAATATATTGAGAAACTTGATGCTGGATTACCTGCTCTAACAGAAAGAACAAAAACATTTATATTAACGTCCTCAAATGACAAAAGTAGGCCAACAAAACTCAAGAGAGCATCACTTACAATAGAAAAGTAATAGAGCAAAAGAACCCTGGTGATGAAGATTAACACATACCAAGCACTAAAACAATGTGAACTTAATCATTGGGGGTTCAACCCAGAGCAGTTAACCTCAAAAGCATGTGATCAAAATACAAATAATCAAAGACTAGGTCCATAGAGGGCTAGGAACCTTACATCCACAAACTGATGGTTAGAAATAAATCCAGGACCTTCTTTCAAGCCATTCCATTAGCAGTTCAGTTATGAAATGGTTAACAAACTTTTAATCCACAATAAACACTTGAAATGACTTCAATCCTCTCATAATAACCAAAAACTTCCCCAATCATGGACCTTACAATAATGGCAACAGAAAGGACAATCAGCAAAAATGAAAAAGAAGGATGTATAAAACAACATTCAAGAAAATACCCAAGAAGAACTCAAGACCTTAGTGGAACAACATTACTAATAATAGTTACAATAGGATAGAATAGAATCAAAGGCGAGCAAAGTAATTTGCAAAGATAAACAAAACATACTAACACCACAATTAATTACCAACAAACTCAGATATTATGAAGCAACATAGCTAACTTGTTGTAATTCAGTATTTGCACCAGGCCATGATCTGAAAGTAAGATAAAGCACTTACCACTAAATTTGCCCAGGCTCATACATGGTAGGTTTGCTCTTGTGATAACCTAGAGATATAAAGAAAATTTGCAAAACTATAAAGTAGAAAGATAACTTTCAATTTAGAAGAAACATTAGTGCAATCCAGTCAATTGCAGGGGGCGTCTCTATGCAAAATTAGGGAACTATCAAATAATTCAAACGAGGATGCAGGTCAAGCTGCTGACATGAAAATGTTAAAAATGAAATGTACACAATACAAAAATACACACCTTCAATAGTGGTATGTGTATATCATCCAGCAAGTTGTTTGGCGTAATCAAAGAAGTTTCCAACTCCTCGGCAGTGAATTCTACATTTATCTTGATAACAGACCGAAAAACCTGCAGAAAGGTTGGTTATATTAATCTTAGTAGAAAACTGTGATTAAAATAAATAGATCACTAGTATATTCAGAACCAAAGCAGACAGAACTCAAAAGCATATGAACCCATAATTTTAAGGAAAGTTCCTGAGTGAACGTCAGCAGGGAAGGTAAGTAAGCTAGCTAGGACCTGTGAAAAAGGCATTAGCAAAGGAAGAAAGTAATTGGATGATGACTCGTTGAGACTTGAACTTGTGACTAGTGAGTGTCAATAGACTGACACAAAAGAAAAAGATTGAATTACATGCAAAAACACGAAGCAACAATGTTAAGTTTTGCAGCAATACCATAGAACTCATACTAGATACCAATGAATAACAAATTGACCATAACAATGGAATTAAGATGAAATAAACAACCTGAGGCAGGACTGAAGCTTTCCAAGACAAGTAAATTCAAGTATCAACATAAACCTGAGGCAAGGTTCAAGCTGTGATGTCCTATTTTATTATAATAATTATGTCATGCCCCTGCTAAAGAATATACCTTACCAATCAGAACACAGTAGCAATATGTAATTATTTATTAACAAATTTTGAATTAAAATAATGCTTAACACTTTATTTATGGGCTGACCCCTTTTAGAAAGTAATCGCTCAAGTCAAAGTGGCATTTCATGGGCAGCAGCAATTAATACTAGACAAATGAAGGAGCAGCAATTATCAAGGAGGAAGCACATTCTAAATGCAGTGACCACTAACAATGCAATAATTAATATTCAAAGATCAGCGATTATGTGAGAAAGTGAAAGCAGCGATCATAATTATTAGTTCCAAACGGTGGCTGCTGGATAATGTTTAGTTAAGATAACCACGTGGTCATGAAAGGGAATGATGTATCCTTTCAAAACAAAAAGACATCAGGAAGGATGAAGACAGTGTGATCTGAAAAAGGAAATAAGAAAATAAATTATGTGATATCTGCTGTAAATAAATAATGTTTGCTGCCAGAACATTATCAGGAGGTGAGTGTAGCATATAAATGGAGAATAATTACATAACATATATATATATATAAATACCAATAAATATAAGTAAAGAACAATTATATAAATATATATATATATATATATATATATATGAATACCAATTTAATATAAATAATTATATATGGATATATTCAATATAAATAAAGGAATAACTATACAGAATATATATATGTATATAATTGTCAATCAATGATTGATCAGCATTGGAGAAATATCTGCAGGCCGATATCTACAGCGAAGCAGGTGGAATAATTAACTGCCTAAAGAGTTATCTGCATTCTGTGACTATAACAGGAATATAGTTCATAGATATTGGTATGCTATTTAATGTATATATCTGAGTATATTAATTCCATGTTTATCCATGCATTTAGATATTTGAATATATATTTGATAGGAGTTGTAATTCATACTGCATTATCAATCTGATCATAAATTATTAAGGCCTCTATAATTTGTTCATGGGAAGAAGAGCTGGAAGCACATGAATGGTGGGGAGAGATTCCTTGCTAAGTAGACAAGGGGGTTGACTACCCACCCTTGGGCTTAAAAGTAGGAAAGACTCCTAGCACCCTCTTGAGGTTCCTTCTCTAATCTTCCCCAATGATGGATTATTGAGGGGATAATAATCCAGAATCAGCATTGTGAGTTACTCTATATATATATATCAAATAATGTAGCGGATGTAACCATACAAATAATCAATTAATTATATTATATTATGAATCATTGGCTAACATTATTGCAGGGGTAAACTAGAGTCTATCCGAAGTTGTGTTTGAATAAATTATATCTCTTACTTGGAAATTGTGATTTTAGGGCAGAATTCTAAGTATGTCCAAAAGGAGACATTACACAAGCTTTCCTAGATAGATGTGATCAATGTAAACACAGCTTTTTGTTAAGAATAGAAACTAAGACACAAGAACACCAGATGTAAATAAGGCCCCAATTTTTTAAACAATATGCCTGATTGGACTTGAGCAAGGTAGTCAAGTGAAGTAATCAGGGAATGCAAGAATTGTAGAGCAGTAAAATAACTCAATGGAACTAAAAATTGTTAACAGTACTGGCCAACTTGACCACTACAGCAGAAAAAAGACTAAAATGAAAAACTGCAGCAGGGCTGAAGCTTTCTTAGACATATAATCATCATAGATAAAGGTCTTAATTACATATAGAACCAATGCTTCCAATGTAAATAAGACCCTAATTTTTGAACTTTTTAATGCCTGACGAGAGCTGACAGGGTATGTAGACAAAAGTAATTAAGGTAAATGGGTATTGTAATGACTAGACATGGAACATCTGAACAGTGACTGACAATTGACAGCAAAAACAGAATAAAGATGTCAGCGAACCAGTGTTTCTCCAAGCTTCCAGGATGAGAGGACAACAAATATTTTCCTAAACTTTGGGGGCGGCAGACGACAAACATATCTAAGTTGCCTGTTCAGTATCGGTACAAATATATCTAAGTTGCCTGTTCAGGCTCAGGACAAATATATCTAAGTTGCCTGTTCAGGCTCAGTACAAATATATCTAAGTTGCCTGTTCAGGGTAAGTACGCAGATACAGTAAAAAAATTGCTTTTCAATTCGTTTTGGGTTCATCGATCCAGAAAATATATAAAAATCGTCAAATTATACATATTTGCAGCCTAAGAAAAGAGATTGAGTTCAGAATACCACATAGCATCATAATAAACAAAACCACGATAAAAATTAAAAATATGACTTCGATGTCAATTTGTCAAACTCGAACGTCATGATAGATATGCATTGTTCAATATTAAAATAATACTAGCAATTGCACCTTCATGTGCAATGGGTACGCCAAAGAGATCCCATGTGGAGGAAAAGCAAATTTAGACAAAAAAAAATCTTATGACAAATCAAGAAGCTGTAGAGGAAAATTTTTGTTAGGTTTCTAATGTTTTCAATCGATCAAGTTGGTATTAATCTTCATCAGAAACCTCGCAACCAAATATATTTCTACTTTCCTAATGTTTAGACATTGCTAGTGTTAAGTCTAGAAACACTTGCTAGTTGGACGTGGCATTCTGCAGAACAGTTCATGTGCCATGTCTTTGCTTCCACATTTTGCATACATGCCTACGAACAAATGGCAAGTCAATCTTATTAGAGAACTATACGTCTATGTGCGCCATTCTTCCTCTTCGACGCTTTCTTTCTCTCTAACAGTATGCCGATACGTTTTCTCTCCCAGCTGAACCCAGATGGCATTTTGCATTCTTTTAGGAATTCATTTCAATCTGCAAAATGGGTATAATAATTAAATAGGGATTGAGATGTTGGAATGAGGATTCACTTTGTTTCGATTGTGGTCTATGGCTCAGTTCGCACCAACTGAATGACCTATATGATTTTCTTTTGTTCAAACCAACAATTTTTTCATATCTTTCCTCTCCATGTGGGAATGAGGGTTCACTTTGTTTCGGTTGTGGTCTAGTTTTTTCATATCCTTCCCCTCCATGTTCAACTTTGTTATCACTTGCTTCTTTGTTTCACTATCTTTAAGGAAATAAAGTTTCGTGGCATGAGCGTGCATCTTCTGTGGAAGCTACAAGTATTAGAGACAGAATGCATCTTGACAACGAATACCTATCCTGCAGGTGTCTGCCAGCACACCAATTGAGTGGCCACTGGCCGGTAACATTGTCACACTCACCATTGTGGCATGTCTTGACAACAATGCTTTTATTATCCATTACAAATAACAATCTGTATTTGATATTCATCATATTTGTGGATAAACGTGGTAGATTTTAAATAGAAAAGAGTGAGATTATAGTATCCCTGTTCATCTCTTTATAAACTATTTTGTGAATGCAATTTTGCCACTTATTATTTGTTTTATGTTATGCCTAGGCTACTCCCTATCAATACCTTTTTAGCCTAGTGCTACAGAGTGTAAGAATAAATAATATGATCTACCAATTTGTGGATCTATACAGGAAATGGGCTGTGACTTTGATTATAATGATTATCAAAAGTATATAAACGTTATATCTACTTGTTTGTGATGATGCATTTTCGAATTATTACTCATAATCAATCATTTTTGCAGTTCTGTTCATGGAAGATTGTGTACATTATTAAGCATGCCTCAACGAAGCAACTTGTAGTTGCAAGTGCATTGGTGAATTTTGTACAGAATGTTGGGCACACCAAAAAAGCATCATAGCTACTAGTTCTTTGTAATTTGAGGCATGACTTGTTTGCTTCCACCGTGCTTTAGCCACAGACTCCATCCTAAGGGCTTTCCATGACAAGAGAATGAAACATTTGGTGAGTTTACTCTCTCATAGACTCTGCATTATTATGCTTTATTTTTTAAATAGTTTGGAGCATGGTTTGATCGTATTCAGCACAGGAAGGCTGACAACAAATATGCAGGACAAGTGCGCAGCAGGGATTCTTCACAAATTATCAGAAAAATCTTCATTTTGATGTCTAGCTACCTCATGGCTGCAATATGAATCTTATCAAATATGAATATGATTGATGGATAGAAACTATACCATAATAACTGTTAATAATTTGTTTTCATTCTGTCATCTGAGCATTTTGGTTGTATTTTGGAAAAGTTCATGGTTTTAGTTTGCATCTAAGGTTTTGTTTTCATTGTGTCATTCAATCTTCTTTTGCACATAGAAGAAAAAATCCTTAAAAAATCGCGATTTTTGTGATTTTTAAAAAATCCTCAAGGTTGCCAATTTTTTCCCCCATTTTTTCAGGATTTTTTCAGATCATTGACTGGCAAAAAATCGTTGAAAATCACGATTTTTTAGCGTTAAAATAGCAAAAAAATAACCGTAAATCACCCTAACAACTTCCGCGTTTAAAAACCCTAAATTTGGCACGTTTTCTGCTATAAATCAAGGTCGTGATAAGTTAAGGGTTGTTAGAAAATTATATTCCTTTATACTGTTAATGGTCAATTATGAATATATTTAAGTAGATTAGATATTTTTCTGTTGTCTTTTGTTTCTGGTCGGTAGACTTTTAATGTCTACAGTTGTAGGTGGTTGGTCTCTTAAAAGTCTGTAGGTAGAGGTAGTTGGTTTCATTAATTTCTACAGTAGTTTGTAATTCCTATATATTGTAATCTTCTCTTCTTCTTCATACAAGCATGTAGTTTTTACCAGTTCATTCTTGAACATGGTATTAGAGTGTAGGTGAAAAAAAAAATTGGTCTTATAAAATTTTGAAAGAAATTTTTAAAGCTTTTGAAGATCAAAATTTCCTGGTTTTTATGCTCTAAAAAATTGCGTTTTTTTTCTAAGGTGAAAATCAAGGGTTTGCAGAAGTCTGAAAATCATGTTTTTTTTCTGAAAAAATTAATGGCTCCCTTGTCTGAAATCATGTCTTCTCCTGTGACGGATTTTTGGTGGCATGTGGGCGTTCATGATCTGAAGGACGCAATTTGTTGTAGGCCACATCTTTTCTCTTGGGTGCAATTTGCACGGATTTGGTGCGATTTCATGTCTTTCTGAGCATGATTTTCTACGCTTTAGGGCCGCGTTTTCAGAGGTATTGAGCAAGATTCTTGGACGGGTATTTTACCTACGTTTTTTGGCTCTTTTGAACGCGTTTTTCACCAGGTCTTGGCCTTGACTTTGAGCCGCGTTTTTTGCTTGCTTCCTGGCAAACGATTTCTAGCATTATTAAAGTCATCTTGTGGGCCCCAGTTCTATTGCGGTTCCTCCTTGTTGGATGCAATTTTCAATGCATTTTCCCTGCGTTTTTTCTCCAATTTTTTGAAACTTGTGGTTTTTAAAAGAGCCGACTAGGGTTTTGCAGATTTCTCCTGTGTTTGAAGTCGAAAAAAAAATTGATTTCAAATTCCTTGTAGGTTTTTCGAGATCTCAACTAGGTTGTCTTGAGTTTTTTCTGGGTACCTCGTTTTTCGTGCCTCAAAATTTGTGCAAGTGGGTACTGTCGAAATATTCTGGGTATTCAAAAAAATTATGGGTTTTTAGCGACATTTTCTGGGTACTCTTCAAATCTTCTGGGTTTTGTCTTCGAAGTGCCTCGAAATCCGTGCTAAGGTTTCTGCTTTGAATTTGTGATGTTTCTATTTCCGTTATTTTTCCTTCACCAGTTTGACCTCAGGGTACTTGATGGCATCTCTGACAAATATAATGCTCGAAAGCAGCCAAAAGTTCAATGGGAAGAATTACAACACCTGGAAGCAGCACATGATTACGATCTTTGAATATTGTTGCCTCGATCATGTCATTTTGGGGAACTAAACTCGTTCCACTGTAGCCGGAAAGGACCAGGACAAATGGGATGAACGCAACCAAGAAGCCGTCATGCTTATGAAACTCTCAGTCACAGATGAGCAGCTACCTTAGGTACCGTCTAGCAAAACTGCTACGGAAATCTGGGATCATTTGAAGGACCTTCATGAAACCTCCAACAAGAGCAGAGCGTTCTTTCTCAAGAACATGCTTTTTTCCATCATGATGGATGAGAAAATGTCCTTACAGGAACATCTAACGAAGATTAAGGGCATTCGTGATCAATTGGAGGCGATTGGTCACACAATGGAGGAAGAGGACATGGCCATCATTACTTTGAAGAGTTTGTCAAAATCTTATGAGCATTGTTGGAAATAGGATGCCATTTAATTGCAAATCCTAAACATTAATTATTTCATGTATCTCCTCGATTCTTGGAATGTGTTCAACAACACTAAGATTAGGATGAGATTAATCATTTGGATGAAATAAATCATGAAATTGACATTTGTAGTTATTCCTAAATAATAGGAGCATGTGGGTGCACACATGGTAAGGTGACACTCACCTTGTGTTCAGTTAACTATACGGAGTAACAGTTAACACTTTTGAATGCATGTAAAGATCCTAGGAGTTAGGATTTGATGTTTGCATGTTTGAAGTTTAGTTCAGTTCAGTTCAATTCAGTTCAGTTTAGTTCAGAATCAGTTCAGTTCAGTTCAGTTCAGTTCAGTTCAGTTCAGTTCAGTTCAGTTCAGTTATGGTTCACTTATCTTCAGTTGCATGCATGTTGGTTATTTTGAGTTGCATGTAGTTAGCTTCAGTTAACTTGGAATGCATAGCTAATAACTTGAGTTGTATGACAAATAACAGGGACTACCTCCAGTTAACAGGGGATGACCATTCTTGTATGAATGGTGTTGAGTAAATGTTTCAGTTAACTATAAATCACTTGGAGCCAACTTGGGCGCCCAAGATGCTTTATTGGAATTACCTCTCATGCATGATAAGATATTTTTGAAGGCTCAATTAAGTAGGATTACTTAAGGGTGCCAACTTTGAGGAAGAGCTTTGGAATTATCACCAAAGTGAAGGAGAAGTTGTAGCTTCAGTTTGGGACACCCAAATGCATGAAGCACATGTTGTAAGCTTTAGTCTTTACTGAATAACTCAACTTGAAGGAATATGGCGTACCTTTTCAAGGGCTTGAGCTTGTGCATTGTAATGATCACCATTTGGATATTACAAAGTTGCATATTGTCTCTATATCTCATTCAAGTTGAATAGAGTTTTCATAATTGTTATTGCAGGTGTGAAGAAGATTGGTAAAGACAGAAGAAGCATTCTCAAGCAAAAATTGGAGCTATTGTAATTCAGAGATTGAATAATAGAATAATTTTTGGTGGAGTTTTTTCCCGAAAGGGTTTCTCCACGGTATATCTTGTGTGATCTTTCTAATATCCTGTCTAGTTCTTCTATCAAATTCTCTCTACATTCTACAACAGTAAAATGGATTAATCAAGATAATCACCCACAAAGAATATATGTAACAAAGAAAGAGCTTACTTAGATCAGCAATATTAAAGTTTTAGAGAGTATTAAGCTAAGAAAACACCTCATTTTTCAACAAGCATTTCATTGAAACGCTCAATATTACTTCAACAAATGTTGATTTGAAGTTTCCAGACTTGTGTAACAAGCTTCTACAACAGGATCGTTGGAGACAGCAATTTGGAAGCAGTACCAGTTCCACCTCCACAAAGCAAGCGTTCTCTACCAAATTTTCTGCTAAGAACAAAGGAAAGGCGAAATCTTTTCAACCAAAAGGCTCTAGTTCTTCTCAGGACAGCAAGAAGAAAAAGAACGTTCAATGCAATTATTGCCATAAATATGGTCACATGAAAGCTGACTGTTGAATTCGATTGGCTTCTGAACAAAAGAAGTTGGGCGGGTCTCAACCTAAAGCCAATGTTGCGGAGCACACTAATCAAAAAGAATCTGCATTCTATGTGTTTATGGCCAAGAGAACAACATATCCAGTCCAATCTTCTGCCTGGTATATTGATTCTGGGGCTTCGTGGCATTTTATTCATCATCAGGATTGGTTCACAAAATTCGAACCTATCTCTGATTCTGTCATTTTTGGAGGAGACGAGTATATAGTTACCGGTAAGGGCAATGTTCAAATTCACTCTCGAGGGAGAAATTTAATATTTCTCGATGTCTACTATGTTCCAGGCATGGAACATAATCTTCTCTCTGTCAACCAGATCATGAGGCATTCTCCCCAGTTGGATGTATAGACTTACTGATTTTGATGATTCTTAGAAGCACGCTTTGGCCACCAGGAGTACTTCTATCAACAAACTTCGGCATCAGCGTTATGGGCACTTGAATGTGCACTATCTCTCTCAACTGTCTGGGGAGGGTTTGGTTTGGTTGCTAGTCTACCTGAGATCCGAACTCAAAATCATGGAATCTGTGGAGCCTGTCAAGTTGGAAAGCAACATTGTGCACCATTCTCAAATGATGATTCTTGGGGAGCCTCCAAGGTACTTCAATTGGTTCACTCTGATGCATGTGGACCAATGAACACTCTATCTGTCACTGGGTCCAGGTGCTTTTTATTATTTGTTGATAATTTCAGTAGAAAAATGTGGGTGAATTTTTGAAACATAAATCAAATGTGTTTAGTACATTTCAGCAGTATAAGGCCTTAGTTGAGAAGGAATCAGGTTCTCAGATTGTTACTCTAAGGTTAGATAATGGAGGGGAGTTTTGTTCAGCTGACTTCTCTACTTTTTGTGCTGCACATGGTATTAAGCACCAACTCACCACACCATACACCCCTCAGTAGAATGGTGTCGTTGAACGTAGGAATCACACCATTACTAAAATGGCTCATTCTATGATGGAGTATAGAAATGTTCCTAAGAAATACTGGGTTGAAGCAGTTTATACTGCAGTCTACCTCCTGAATCAGTCACCTACATAAGTCGTTAAGAAGATGACTCCTGAAGAAGCCTGGTCAGGACATAAGCCTAAGGTGGGCCATCTGAAAGTCTTTGGTTCTACAGCTCATGTATGGATTCCAGAAGCCAAGCGTGCCAAGTTGGACTCCAAGAGCCAGACACTTTGTTTACTGGTTACAGCGACATCACAAGGCATATAGATTGATTGATGTGGAGACAGATCGTCTCATATTCAATCATGATGTTGTGATTGATAAGACTACTAGTCCATTTCTTCCTACTACCAATCCTGGGGATCATCCTATGAAGGTTTCTGATGAGGGTGTTCGTCTTCCTCTTGGTTCCTCTAATGGGAGGGCTTCAAAGCATTCTAACTTTAAAGATGAGGAGTCTAGTAGTCATAATTCAACACCGCCTAATTTTCCTTAGGACTCACATCCAGATGGCTTTGTTCCAGAAATCTCAGGAGATGTTGTTTCTCCTATTCCAAATGTTGGTACTTCTACTTGTCGGCCTAAGTGGTGGCTCAGGACTATCGGAGATCTACATGTTGATGAACTCATTGAGGGCAGATCAACTCGTAGAAAAAGCAAGCAGCAAAACACAATCAATTTTGCTCTTATGGCCAACATCCACAGCATCTATGAGCCTTAGACATATTCAGAGGCTAAAGGAATTCCAGAGTGGGAAAAGGCTATGCAGATAGAATACCATAGTCTTCTGAATAATCACACTTGGATTCTTTTTGATCTTCCTCCTGGGAAGAAACCTATCGGCTGCAAATGGGTTTATAAGGTCAAGTATCATACCGATGGTATTCTGGATAAATACAAGGCCAGATTAGTTGCTCGGCGATTCATATAGTGGGAGGGCATTGACTACAAGGAGACTTTTGCTCCTACTGCCAAGATGAGCACAATTTGTCTTCTTCTCGCTATTGCATCCCAATTTGGATGGACAGTTCATCAGATAGATGTCAAGAGTGCCTTTCTCAACGGTGAGTTGTAGGAAGAAGTTTACATGATGCAGCCTCCCGGTTTCAAGGTTGCTGGCAAAGAGCATCAGGTATGTAGGCTCGTAAAAGCCCACTATGGACTAAAACAAGCTCCCTGTGCATGGTACATCAAGATTGATCAGTACTTGGTTGATCATGGTTTTCAGTGCAACCCTTATGACAGTAATCTATATGTCAAACACTCTGGTGATGATATTCTCTTTCTTGTTGTCTATGTTGATGACTTGATCATTACTGGTAGTTCAACACATTTAATTGCAGCAATCAAACAAGATTTGTGTTAGGCTTTTGACATGACAGATTTGGGGCTTCTCCATTATTGCTTGAGTATTGAGGTTTGGCAAACAACTAATAGTATTTTTATCTCTCAGTCTAAATATGCTCCAAGTCTGCTTGACAAATTTTGGATGCAAGATTGCAAACCTGCCTCCACACCTATGCAGAAGGCGCTGAAGTTGTCAACCAACTCTTATTCACCTCCAATTGATCAAACGACATTTAGGCAACTAGTGGGCAGTCTCATCTACCTCACTACCACTAGACCTAACATCAGTTTTGTTGTGAGCTACATTTCTCTCTTCATGACAGCTCCCAAAGTTGATCATTGGATTGCAACGAAGCCAGTGTTGAGATATGTTAAGGGCACTTCAGATTATGGCATTTTGTATGGCCGATGCAAGGATCCAAAGCTGATTGGTTATACAAACTCCGATTGGGCAGGTTCAGTGGATGACAGAAAATCCACTTCTGGGTATGTATTCACTTTGGGTACAAGTGTTGTAACATGGACCAGCAAGAAGCAACAGGCAGTGGGTCTTTCCTCAACTAAATCAGAGTATCGAGGAACAATTAAGGAAGCATGTGAAACAGTTTGGCTCTACAGGATGCTTTCTGACATGCACATGTCAAGAGCAAGACCTTCTCCCTTGTACACTGATAATCAAGGGGTGCTCAAACTAGCCAAAAATCCAGTCTTCCATTAACGTACCAAGCATGTTGAGCTTCATTGTCACTGCATCTGCAAGCTGGTAGAAGACGAATCAGTTCAGTTGCAGTATGTTCCGACAGTGGATCAGACTGCCAATATTCTCACCAAGTCTTTGAGCCCGGATAAGTTTGTCAAATTCAGGGGGAAACTTGGTGTTGTTGACAAATTGACCATTAAGGGAGGGTGTTAGAATATTATATTCCTTTATACTGTTAATGGTCAATTATGAATGTATTTAAGTAGATTAGATTTTTTTTCTTGTCTTCTATTTCTAGTAGGTAGACATTTAATGTCTACAGTTGTAGGTGGTTGGTCTCTTAAATGTCTATAGGTAGAGGTAGTTGGTTTCATTAATTTCTACAGTAGTCTGTAATTCCTATATAGTGTAATCTTCTCTTCTTTTTAATACAAGCAAGTAGTTTTTACCAGTTCATTCCTAAACAAGGGTGACCGTCGTCGACTCTACAATCTACCCTACAGACACGTGCAAACAGGTTCCTTTCTGCTTTGAACTTTAAGATTGCAGTCTTGTCAATATGCCCTAAAATAAAGTAAACCACAGTAAAATAAAGCAAGGGATTCTTCATTAATCAAAATAAGCAATTCCAGCCATTTTCACTAGTCGTGCCTGTGTAAGGTGACCTTATAAATGGTTATAGCATTTACCACCTCCATGCCAAGAAAACTTCAAAAGCTAACTTTGATGACCAAGTTAGTCAAAACTGTACATATGAAACCTGGACAAAGAATGCACATTCTACACCAAATCAGTCCAAATTGTAAATAACTTTATTGTATCATTTTAAGTTCATTGTCTGTTTAGATGTTAGGTGATAGGCTTGACTCTATTGCCCTCAGATAAAACATTGATAGAATTTTTCCCAAAGATTTTGAAGTCCTCATAAGGCCCTAGTTTGTAACAAGGTCCTTGTAATGTCCCCGAAATTACTTGAGTAATTTGGAGGGAAAATAATAATGGTGTTTTTAAACACCAGATCTGCATTTAAAAACTATTTTAAATAAATAATAATATTAAATATTAAATAATAAATAATAAATAACAAATTTAAATTATTATTAAAATAACATTTAAATTTAAATAAATTTATCTGGGCCAACCTGCTTTTGGGAGGCTTATTCTTCAGTATTTATAGGGACTCATCATTTGTCTGGGAACATCACGAATTTGGAATCAGTCTCCTGGCGAATTGAGGACGTAGTTGCTCTATTCGGTCACTTAGATCTGGACGTAGTCTTAGCTTGAGGAGTTTGTGAATTTTGTGCTTTCATTCGTATTTTGAGTCTATCATTGACAAGATCAAGTCTAATTACGGGCGTCAATTTCTCAGACATAACAGAGGTTTTGAGGGTCCCTACAAAGATAAACATTCAGCTGAGCCTTTTGGCTCTAGCCGACATCTTGGCTAGATCCTTCACCGTCAGACCCCGTGCGAGGCTTGTGCAGGAGTAGCGATCGACCATTCCTCTCACATGCGCATTCCCTGGGCAATTCACAGGAATCAATTGATCGGGCTAGATACGCCATTGAGAAGGTCGGAGGAAGTATTGTCAAGCATTGCGAGTGATTAAAGTTGAGGAGTATATCATCGATATTAAGGAAGCCTATCGTTTCCACTATGCAAAGGGGTCGCGAATTCACATCTATCTCACAGGCACCTGACGCCACTGTAAGGAAAGAGGGAAGTGTGGTAATCGTTTCGCACAGGGCCCCTGAGTATCATTCTTCATATCCCGGGGATGCGACAACGACCTCTCTCTGATCTTCGAATCAAGAGAAAGGGATTGTCTGTGTGTAGCCGTGTATGCGCCATCATCTCCAGATCGCAATTTTCTCCTGACAATATATTCAGGGTCGGTCTCCACATCGGCATCTCACAAGAGTCATTGTGAGTAACATTTGATGATGCGATAATTCTGTATGCTCCATCATAGTCATTATTGTTCTTTTGAATTTACAATTGAATAAAATACAAAGCTTGTTGCCAGTGCACTGTAATGATCTTGTGAACAAATCAAATCTTGCAATCCTTATTGAGAATCTATTATTTTCAAAATTCTATCAGTTCTAGTTGCATTGGGTATTTTACAGTCCCCAAGACAAAACCATTTGTGGTACCTATACAAAAATCAATGATCATACTACTTTGTCTCTCTTTATGTCATAGATTAATCATCATTTAAATGTCAAGTCAAATCAATTATAGTCTTCCCCCTATCAGGTTGCAAGGTTATCATGTTTTGGTCTAGTTTTTTAGCTAACTCTTGCAAAATGTCCAAGGTTGTATTATTCCAAAATGAAAAATGATGAGGATCCTCATTGATGATGACTGCAGCAATGAAATGAAAGTATGTAAATGTCTAATACTAAATCTATAACCTGCATAAGCCTATAGGCACTTTACTTTACATAGAGAATATTAAAAATAATTTCACTTCATGTTCAAAACTTGTAAAATAGCTCTTGAAGGATTTCAATCCCGCACCCATTTTTATGCCAAGCATGCAGATTATGTCTGTAATTCAAAGACATCATTTTGCAAGCTTGAAATTGGAGATAGTGCATTACCTTGAATTCGGACTCCATTCTCTGATTGCAAGCTTGCACAGCTTTAAAGAGTATCTGCCTAAGATTTTAAGCATTCTCTTTGACTGGTAATGCACTGTCTCTGATTTCAAGCTTGCACAGCTTTAAAGAGTATCTGCCTAAGATTTTAACCCTTAGCAAATCCTTTATTTTATCACACTTACTTTTTCATCATCCACTTTATTTCACTCATGTCATTGCCTTCTCAAAGCTTTAACTTGTGTCATTTATGACTCCTTCATACACTATCCTTTTCCACTTTTCTCAGATGTCATTTCTGCAAAGATTTTACATTACAATTGATTCCATATCTCACATATACACTACTCTATTGTATGAGGTGCTCCAACCGATCTTTAATTCACAACCTAAGCAAGAAACAGATGCCTTAAAGCTCAACTAACATAAACTTGATAAACAACATGCAAGCTTTCTACAGTTCATGGGTTAAAATCTCTATTTTATTTGCTCTCTATATCTCTATGCTATGGAAATGACCTTAAATTTCAAAAAATCGTAGCATTTATCTCTTTTTCTACAAATTTTTACGTCTTTTTGCAAATCCGTTTTTTCAAAAAATCCTGAACTTTTGGTTTGCCGATTTTTTCCCCAAACGATTTTTGCTGCTATGGTTTTACATTTAAAGGAAAATATGCAAAACTTGTCTGTAGCTTTGATTCATATTTATTTAAAAGATTCAATAAGTTCATTCTAGAAGACAGTATATCTTTTATTAAGTTGCTGAGATATCAGTGTAACAACTAGCTGAATGCTGAAAAAAATATTGCTTGTAAATGGCACTACGTATTGGCCTGGTTTTTCCCAGATTTAAATGAGAAATGACTATTATGAAATTATGCTGTGGCCTAACTAATATTATTATATAAAAATATAAGATATTTTTATTCGAAATAAATACTTTTCTCTGATAAGAAAAAGCCAAGTAAAAAGTAGATTGAAGTTTTAGTTTTATTTATGAATGGTGTAGAAGAATCTCGAATATGGCTAAAAACAGTGAACCGAGAACAAATATTTATTAAAATAAAAATTGAAGGCTAAGATTGTGGTTGACGTCACCTTCAACTGTTTCGACAAAAGAAAAACAGCAAAAATTCAACAGTGGGCATGGTTTGCATCGTTATGCATCCCATCTCCAATAGTCTGCACCGTTGATATTTGAAATCAGCTGGCTCACTTCACATAGGGAACACCTTCAGCGTAAAAATACTTTAAAAGTGGGATAAAAGCAACACCACAGTGACAAGGAGATGGGATTAACCAACTAAAACAAAGTGTGCACACATGTTAATTTGCAGCTTTTTAATATCCTGAGGGACCTACTCTCAATACATGCCAATATAATAAATATGTGGCTTCTCGTTTTTTTTTTTCATAATTACTATTGTTTATGTTGTACCATTAGAGCGGAAGAGACACTTGAGCTAATAATATAACAATATAATAATTTGACAATAATAGCATAGCCAATTGCACGATTATCAAATTGTATATTTGGATGCTCCAATATAATATGACACTGTATCCCAAGGGCCATTTGGTAGCATAACTAAACAAAAACAGAAGATAAAACAGGAGAGCCCATTGTAATATGCCAACAGAACAACACTTCACCTTTACAAAACCACTTCCCAATGCTAGTAAGCAGTAAACACACCCTAACAATCAATATGTATGTTTCTCTCACACATAGCCCAATCAAAAGAGGTAAAAAATTTAGAATTAAAATTGAAAAAAGGCAGTTTTTCCAGGTGGGTTCACCTGGGTTCTGTCCGGGTTCTCCAAGGTTTGTTCCAGCTAGATCCAGGCCTATTTGACAGGACCCTGGCTGGACCCAGGTGTTTCAAATCAGACCCAGATCCGGCTAGTTTTTCTGATGAACTAGTAACTTAGGGATATATATATAACCATATTTTACACAAAATGTACAGACTAATTAATAAATACAGAATTGAGTACACACTACACTGCTGATAATTGATAACAGTGCCAATTGTCAAATAATAAATCTCCACTAGACCCTTCCCTCCACTGTCTGATAAAAAGGACCATCCCACAAAAAGCAGAGGTTTTAATAAGTTCAATTCATTCAAACCCTTAATGAGATAAAGAGCTGTAAACTCCTCCTGATCAGCCCTTCTGTCATGGAAGTTTACATAAAATAAGAATGGGCAGTGCCCATTTAACAAAATTTAAATGGAAACATGTCTTCAACAAAGGGAAGATTCCATGATACCATCTACATACCCAGATGCTTTTGAATTTTTTAAATGGCATTGGGGCACACAATGGGTGTTGGATTGCTGCAAAGTGAAGGGCAATGGGTATTGGAATGTTGTGAAGGAGCGATTTGAGGCCCATTTAACAATTACACTGCAGTTTTGATGCTAAGCTGTTTCTGGTTTCTAGGGTTTTCAGAATTTTGAGGCCACCTTTTTGGTTGTGTTAAATTTGATGCCCTTGGTGCATGTCCCAGCATCCCAGGACATCACAGGGATGTCAGAGACAGCCTAAAGTCCTCCCAGAGTCCCCGTAAATGAGACACATCACAAAGAACATCCCCAACATTGGGGAGATGTCCCCTTCAAAATCTGCAAAAGAAAAGGCACATAGAGGGAAAGTCTGTCCCTGTCCACCATCCCCAAAACCTTTTAAAAACCCCAGGAAACACTGGATTAGACTGAATTTAAACAAATCAACTTCTGCCTGTCCAGCACTTATGTATGTCGAGTTCCCATTGTAAACTGAGATTTTAGTTTTGAAAATGGTAAAGCCAACGCTTGGGTGGATAAGCAATTTAGAGTTATCTAATGACTCAGTGGGACCCAAACTCATAACCAGTGAGTGAAAATTCACTGCTATATTGGAATTTAGATTTATTTAAATTCATATAGGAGAACTAATTTGCATATGTCCATCCTTGAAAGTAAATCAGGCCCTAATTTTTTAAACTTTTAAGGAAAATGTCTTAGCGGACTGTTTGACAGAGTGGCTTAAGTTGAAGAATTTCAATATTTTTCTCGATTTTTGGACAAAATCATGGGTTTTTGAGATTTTGATTTTTTAGCAATTTTTTACAAATGGGACCAACTGATCACCTCAATATTCGTGCCAACTAATTACCTCGTTTTTTGTGCTTTTGGAAAACAGGAGGGATGGCGTCTTTGGCCAACATTATGTTGGAAGGTAGCTAGAGGTTCAATGGTAAAAACTACTACACATGGGAAGCAAAGGATGCTTACCATCTTCGAGTACCGGTGTTTGGATTCACTTGTTTGGGTACAAAAGCACATCCCACAGTTGCAGGAAAGGATCAAAATAAGTATGATGGAATTAATTGAGAGGCGGTTATGCTTCTCAAGTTATCAATCACTGATGAGATGCTACTGGAAATACCATCTAGTAAGTCTGTTGCGGAGATCTGGAAACACTTGAAGGATCTTCATGAAACCTTAGGCAAGGGCAGGGCTTTCTTCCTAAAGAATATGTTGTTTTCCATTATTATGGATGACAAGATGTCTTTGCAAGATCACCTAATGAAGATCAAAGACATTCGCGATTAATTGGAGGCCGGTCGCAAGATGGAAGAGAAGTATATCGTGGTGATCACACTAAAAAGCTTGCCACAATCCTACGAGCACTTCATCGAAACTCTCAACATTGCCTCTACCAATGTTGACCTAAAGTTTGATGAGTTGTGCAACAAGCTCTTGCAGCAAGATAGGTGGAAGAAGCAGTTTGGGAGCAGCAATGAGTCTCCCAGTGTTGAACAAGCGTTTACTGCCAAAGATGGCAAAGGCAAGTCCACTCAACAGAAAGGACAAGGCGAATCGAAGGATAGCTCCAAGAAGTCTTTCACATGCCATTACTCTCCTTGTTTTATAACAAATATCGAATAAGATCAATCAATTAACATTTCAATATTAATCTAAAAATATTAAAATTTAATATAATATATTGAATTTAAATACTAAACTAAAAGTCTAAATAAATATAAATATACTTAAATACTAAAATTAGAGTTAAATAAATTCTAATGTATTAATAAAGTTATAATTCATAAATATTAATATATATTATATAAATAAAAAGTTAATATATAATAACAAAGTTATATTATAATAAAGTTATATTAATATATTACTATTTTTTAAAATTATTAACATTATGTGTTAAAAAATTTATTTCTAAAATTTAGGTTAAAAAAAGACTTAAAAATAAATCAAAAAAAGAAACAAAAACATAATGGAAAAACATAAACATGTCCGTATTTTTTGTAAATAGAAACCGCCAACACCACTTCTCCTCAAATGCCACACAAACACTCCAAATTAGTGAACAAACAGTTGAATCTCCTCAAATCAGTGAACAAATGACTTCAGATCCCAAGAAGTTTGAACAAACTTCTTCAGATGAGTGAAAGAGGAAGCAGAAAGGGCAAAACGAAGACCAGCACCATCAGATCACATGAACAAACACTTCAAATCAGTGAACAAGAGCGCGGAAGGGCAAAAAGCAGACCAAACATGATTAACACACCACTCACAAGAAAAGGGCACAGACAACCCTCCCAAAAACACAATGATGAAAAGGCAACCACCCATCAGACAACCCTGGCAAAAGGCAAACAGAACTCTGGAAAAACATGAACAAAAATCTGAGGATATATTTTTGCAGAGCTTGAGGCGTTTTCTATCCACTAGATAATGCAAAACCCTGATTTAAACCTGTCTTTTTAACAATTTTTTCAAGAAAATCATTCAAAAATTTCTAGTCATATTTAATGCCAATTTTTAAAAATCTTTGGGGTTTGTTTTAGATTCACCAGATTTCAAAAAAAAATTATTAGATTCGGTGAACCCTGTGACATATGTTTGGCTGCTTCTAGCACCATTCTACTCCTGATAAGGCTGCACTGCAGTTTACTGAGCAACAGGTTTATAAGGAGTGTAAAAACGCTCTCAATCCCTTCCACTGTCATAGCACATACTGCAAATCTCGGATTTCAAATGATAAGGGAATTAAATAACTGATGTTGGTTAAAGTTCTTCTAGGGGACACCTCAAATCTTAGCAAAGATGTCCCTCTTTCTTCTGGAGAAAGGAATCAAACTTCACCTTCTTTATCTGGGAGATACCACAATCAGTTTGGCTGATGAGGTTCTGGATCTTCATATTTCTGATGAGTGTTTATAATCAAATGCAGGGGACATTAAAAGTAGACCTCTAGTGTGTAGATGCATGGGAAAGAGACCAACTTATTAGGAATTTGTTCAGTGAATGAATTCGGTTTAGAACAAAGTCATGGAACCCTCTCTCTCGATGTTGGATAAAAATAAAAAAGCTTGTTTAATTTCAGTCTATTGAGGATTACGAATTTGTGTGAAAAATGGCCCTTAGTTCTTTGGAAGGGCTGATGTCTTTGTGAGCCCTTCGACACCCTTTTTGGATCCTTAGGTTCTAAGGTGGGTTTGTCTGTATAACCACCATTTGGTTATGAGAGATTTTGTTTTGACTCAAAGCTTAGAAGAAAAGGTGAGAGATTTGTCATTCCTGAAGGATTTTGTCCTCTCAGGGTTCCTGGACTCAATTTATGAATTTTTAGGGACTGCTTCTCAGGTGTTTTGCTGCAACCAGTTGGGGCACAAGATAGCAGAGTGTCCTTCTAAGAATTCCTTGGGTTCTTCTGTTGTCCGTTTGCAGAAATGGATTCAGAAATATGGTAGTTCAGATGTGGATTTTGTTTAGACTTTGGAGAAACCATAGCACTTTCTGGCTGAATATATATTATTTCTTCTCCACTCCTTAGCAAGGTGGAGGGAAGTCAACTTGGTAGGAGACTCTCAAAGAGTGGGAGCTTTGATCAGCTTAAGGTTTCTGTTCCACCAAATGCAGAGGGCAACTTGTTGAAGGTTATTGATGAAGGGAATTTGCAGGATTTGCAGGATTCACGGAATTTGAAGCATGTGGGACGTCCAGGATTTTAGGGAAAAGGAAAAAGATCAGTCAGCATCCACAGACATTTTAACTATCTGTCAGAGAGAATGTAAGAAGACTGAAGCTAATTGTGGGCCTGTAGCAAAGCGTAGAGGGAGGAAATCAGAAGCAGAGAGGTTGTGTTTGGAAGCCAAGGATGCAATTGGTGATGGTTATCAGTGAACTATGGAGGCTTTTCTTTCTCATTTGAGAAGAAGGTCGCTTTTGACACATGCTTGATTTTTTCTTCTTCAATGAATCTTTGATGATCAGCATTAGAAGATTTGAATATCTTATTGTCTTTTAGTTTTTCGGGTTTCTCTTTAGCATGAAACCTTCTTTTTTCAGAGTGTCTCTCTTTAGTTTCAATTTTGTGTGTATGCATCTCAGATTTTTGTTCTCATGGGCAAGAGCCCCAATAGACTCCCTTCCTTACAAATCAAAATAAAATATCTTCTTCAGTGAAGAATTTGTTGAGTCTTTGATGATCGGCATAGAAGATTTGATTGATTATCGTCTTTTAGTTTGTTAGGTTTCTCTTCAGGATGAAACTTTCTTTTTTCACAGTGCCTCTCTTTATTTTCAGTTTTGGGTGTATGTATCTCAGAGTTTTGTTGTCATGGGCAAGTGCCCCCATAGACTCCCTCACTTACAAATCAAAAAATATATAGAAAATTAAAGATTAATGCAATGACTGAGTGGGACACAAACTTGTGAGCAGCAAGTGGCAACTACATGCAACAATGGAATTAAGACTTTAATATAAAGGTTATAAGAGAAATGAAATACATAAGTTCCATGGGCTATTATAGAGTATGAAGGGCTCTGATTTTCAAAATTGTTAAGCAACAATGCCTAAGTGGATCTGAACAGGGTTCAAGTTATTAGGGTAAGCAAATAATATAAAGTTATGTAATGATTTAGTGGAACTTTAAGTAGTAATTGACTGATTGACAATTGACAGCAGAATCATACAAAAATGTAATTAAATCGAATGTAAAAGAATTGTTTTCCTTATTTCCAACAGGTGTGGAATCTCTGGTAGACAATGTGATCACTATAAAGACAAGCCATACCAGAGTTCGAAAGACAAATGAGGCCCCAACTATCAAAATTGCTAGAGACAAGACCAAAAGGGACCTGAGAAAAGTAAGCAGGTAAAGTAATTAAGGTAAGCAAATAAAATAATTATGGTAAGCAAGAAGAAGAATGTAATGACCGAGTGAGACTTCAATTCATGTCTGGTAAATGATAGTTGAGCGTAACTTTGAAGATAAATTGAGAGTAAAAAATAGACTTATTTATGTCCCACACACCATGGATGGTATAGTGGTCATTGATGTCCTATTTTTTTAAATTGTAAGAGAAAATGCCTGATTGAATCCAGGCAGGGTAGGAATGTCCATTTCTTATAGTTGCCGGGAAACTCCATTTTGGGAACATAGACAACGTACCAGTCCCCGTACCCAAAATTTCTGGTGAATCATTTACATATAAAATAACCATCTCCTTATTCATTTAACTCACGTACCCTAATTTGATTGGCGTCCCCGTCCCGTACCAGTACCAGTACCCTGCGTCTCCCGGCAACTATGCAGCGGGCATTTCTTATGTTCAAAAAGTAATATTGGGCAATCTGATGATTTAGCGGGGTGCAAACTAATGACCAGTGACCAGGAAGTCACAACTGCCTGCATAATGGAGTTTAGACTAAGTTATGTTGAATGTAAGAATATCACTTATGTCTAAAGTGCCATGATTAGACATATGCAGAGCAGGCAAATGATGCCATCGGCGTAGGCAAGTAATACAGAGTAATCTACTGTCTCAATAGAACTGGAACTAATGACCAATAAATGGCTGTTGACAGCAACATTGGAACTACGATTTAATAGATCTAAAGAAAAAAATTGAGTTCAGCATGTCCAATGGGCCATGGTCTAGGTTAAGGCAAAGCAATCGTGATGATGCTAACCAAATTTGAGAACATGCTCCTCACATCAATGTGATTGTATTAAATCATTTCAATTCTAAAGATGATCTAAGCCTGATAATACATTCTCAATCGGATGAGTGGTAGGTGAGCATTAAAAGATCTCCTCCAACAGAAATATTGATTATCAACATCTTTGTGCATGGTTTTTCCACAAACTATTTTAGTCTTAAATTAAACAATGTGGAAGCTTTAAGTCTCTAATCCCTACAAGTCTTTACCAAACCAAATTTGAAAACATGCTCCTCACATCAATGTGATTGTATTAAATCATTTCAATTCTAAAGATGATCTAAGCCTGATAATACATTCTCAGTGGGATGAGTGACAGGTGAGCATTAAAATATTTTATCCAACAGAAATATTGATTATCAACATCTTTGTGTGTGGTTTATCCACAAACTATTTTATTCTTCAATTAAAGAATGTGGAAGCTTAAAGTCTCTAATCCCTACAAGTCTTTACCAAAACAAAAAGAATAAGAACTTACGTGGAAGAAATTGAGAACAGAGGCCAATTCCCACATGTTGCGAAGCAGCCATCGTGGCTTGTGAGGAGGAGGAGGAGGAGTCGTCAAAACTGTACAGAAATCCCTGTCTTCACTGTTATTTTTGCGGGGGGTGGGACGTTCAACAGTTGGTGCAAGGGGCGCCAAACGTGCAGATGTCTTGGCAGTGCAAGCCCGTGCCAGGCGCCGCTTCCTATCCTGCTGCTGCTGATCTTCTGCATGGGACAGGCCTCCACCTCCTCCGTCCAACATAATCATCACACGCCAACAAACCCTCTTATTAGCCTGCCAGACTGTCTTCTAGCGGTAAACCGATGGGAGTTTATTGCAACTAGACCAACTTCAACTCTCAGCTAGAAATTCTCTGCACTGTTCTCTTACGGTAAACTAGTGGGAGTTTATTGCCACTGGTCCAAGTTCAACTCTCCGCTAGAAATCCTCCGGACTGTCTCTAACGGTAAATTGCTGGGACTTTACCACCACCAGTCCAAGCTTGATTCGCAGCTATAACTCCTCTGGCGGAAAACTGGTGGATCTTATCACACGTGGTACACGTTCAATTATCTGCTACCAATCTTCTGACGGTAAATTGCTGGGAGTTTATCAACGATAATCAATTTTTTATTCTCAGCTTTAAATCCTACAGCAGAAAATTGGTGGAGGATATCACATGTGGTCCAAGTTCAATTCTCTGATAACAATATTCTAGCTGTAAATTCTGGGAGTTTATCACCGCTAATCAATTTTTTATTCTCGGCTAGAAATCCTACTGCAGAAAATTGGTAAGAATGTATAGAGGCTCATCCAAATTTGATTCTCAGCTGTAAATCCTCTGGCAGTAATTGGTGGGAGTTTATCATCACTAGTCCAATTTCTATTCTCGGCTACAATCCTCCATGCCTAAATTTGTAGGAGTTCATCACCGCTAGTCCAGAATTCAATCCCCGGCTAGAATCTTCGCACCATCTTAGCCCTGAAATCCTTCCCGCCCACAAAAAGCTAGTCCGCCTTGAAAAAGAAAAACCTTAAATCTTCCAATTATTAAAAACCGAATCACAATGGCCTTGATTTCAAATCTCATAGACAATGTCTTTTATCCGCAAACCCTCTTGCAACAATTTATAGACTGCGGAAAACTAGAAATCTTTAACAAAGACCAATAATGTTCGGCATTGTAAAGGCTTACCACCACTGGCCCAGGTTCGACTCTCCGGGCCGCTTGCAGGCTGCGAATTTTCAGAAAATTAGCCGAACAGAATTAAAACCCTAAGAATCCCTGCCCTGTTATTGAAAGCAGAATCACAGCAATTGGCTTGTTTCCTTTCGCTCTATTTTTTCGGCACAAACCCTCTCACAAAAATTTACGAACTGCCGAGGCACAAAATCTTCAATACAGAACAACGACGGCGACGACGACGTTGTTCGGCATTGCTTCCTGTAAATCCTTCACAGAATTTATTTAAAAATTGGACATGAAAAATATTCTGTGGTTGAAAAGATCCTGCTGACCAATTTGGCCTCCTTGGATTTAACTTTCTAACTCTATCTTATCTCATCTGGAAGGGGGTGAAGACTCGCGTCGAGAGATCGAATCACGGCAAAAGCGAGGGCTGTGCAGAAGAGGCACAGGCGCGACCATTTCTTTCATTGTTTGGCAGCGTGCAGGCATTGTAATTGCACAGAAGAAAAGGACATTAGAGAACCTAACCCGCCCGCCGCGAGAACAATATTTTAACCCTAGTTAGCTGCCTGCCTTGGCTTACGGTTTTGCCTCGGTCTATGTGCCTCGACTAGAGGTAACGGCGAGTGGAGAACTTTCCTCTTGTTGTTTGAGGTAGGTACCCAGTACATTTGTGTAGTTCAATGATTAAAAAGGATTGTATGTTTTTTTTTTCCTTAGGGTGTGGAGGAAAGGGGTTAATGTGGTTATAGGGGACAAGACCCTCTAGTTGAGAATCTTAATTTCGTGTTTTTCAAAATCTTAGGTGAAAATTTTGAATTACTATTAGAGGTAAGATTCATCATATAATTCATTATGTTAGTCTCTTTAATGGAAGGTGTCTTTAAAATTATGTTAGTCTCTTTAATGGAAGGTGCCTTTAAAATTAATTTATAAAGATTTAGTTTATCAAGAAATCTTTATTTGTTTGTCCATGTGTCACTAGGTCTTTTTGTCTAGGCCCTAGTGGCTAGATTTGGCATGTTCAACAAAAACTTATGTTTAGTAAAAATTCAAAATTAAATACATGATAAAATAAAAATATATCAAACCTATACTTGGTGGAAAGTTCGTTTCAAAGGCTACAATCATGAAAATATATTTTTTAAATGATGTTATTTAATCCCTCAAAAGGTAAAGAAAAATTAGTTTTTACTAGCATTTTGATAGCTGTGAAGGAGACTCTATTGTGGACATGATTGAATACTAGAGGGGTTATATCCAAGGGGGTTTGATCTAAAGGGCTCTTATCTATCCCTCTTCAATTAAAACCTTTTAGATGGAGCCTCTCAAGACTTAAATCATTAGTTTTTTTTCTAAAAATAGTGATTTCAGGAAAAAATCAACACATCCCAAAAGTGAGACACAGTATTGTAGAAAAATCCACATCCTTGAGATCTATCCTAAATACAGATGTGGATCCTTCATCCAGAATCTTCATAAACATGTTAGTTAGGATCTTCAATGTTATTATCACATGTTCAATAATATTCAAAGTTGTGAGTCTTAAAGCGGACTCAATAAGAGATCTTATTTTACCTTGTTATAAGTCCTCGTTTCTCTTTTTTCTAGACATTCCACAAAATTTCAATAGAAAAAACAATCCAAAAAACATTCTTGACAACTTTTAAACCCTTAGCATAACCACACAAAATTTCATACCAAGACACATTGTTTATACAATCCCATCCCAAAACATTACCCGTGAAAATTGATCAAATAAAACAAGCAAATTTACATTTAAAAAATACATGATCAACATCCTCAATACAATTATAGATTGTACAAGCATTTTGGGACAAACTGACAACTAACTTTTTCAACAACAAAATTCATCTTAAACAAAATTTATTAGGCTCAACCTTATTTGACCAGCAAGCTTTCAAAGTACCAAACCATTCTTTTTCCCCAAGACTTAGGTTCCAGACTTAATTGACATGTTTCAAAACATCATAGGATTTAGTCAAAATATTATAAGGCCAAACAATTTCACTTACAAGAAGGGGGTTTTGTTGGTGTGAATAAAGTATTGTACCTACTTAATTCTTTACTAGGGACTTAGGGGATTTAGTTCACATGTTAAGTTTACTTAGGATATAAGCTTTCTTCTAGAAGTCTTAGTTGTCTTATTTCGAATTCATAGTTGTCTTATCTAGACTTTACATTATCCTAGGTAGTTATGGGTTAGTTGTCTCATGTGATAGGATTAAGACACTTGTCATGATCTTGTTTAATCCTATCTCTCATCCTTTCCTTTATAAGCAAGGCATATCTAGCATATTTTGTATTGCATTATATTGCATATTATATCATATTGCAATTCTTGTTTGATGGAATAACATCTTCCATTGTTGCTTCTCTCTATTTCTTGTGGAGGTTATTTGGTGTTGCAAATTGAAGATCTTGGTTGCTCACTTCAACATGGTATTAGATCTTGGGTCACAAGTTTGAACCCCTCACTTGCATTGGGGCAGGCGAGAGGGTGATTGTTGCAAGGTGTGTGCCCTTGTTCTCCTTGTGTTGTGTAGCACAACGCTTGGGTTCGTGACATGGCTTAACTTCCTCCAGTGGATTCATTAACTTTGGCAGTTGTATTGTACATTAACAGGTCGATCTTTTGGTGCAACAACAATTGTCTTTCCAACAATTGGCAATAGGAGCAAAGCTCTCAAAATAGTCAATTCCTTCAACCTAAGAAAACCCTTTTTCAACAAGACGAGCCTTGTACTTGTCAATGGAACCATTTGTTGCATACTTGGTATGATACACCCACTTGCACCGAACCAAGTTTCTTCCCTTAAGAAGAGGTACAAGATCCCAAGTATGATTCTTCATCAAAGAAGAATGCTCATCAGCCATAGCACTATCCCACTCTGGAATACCTAAAGCATCTGAAAACTTTTGAGGATCATCTGAAACAACATGACTCAAAAGATTGATTCCTAAAGTCTGAGAATGAGTGCGATGAGTGTATGTGGAATCACCAACAAGAGGACCAACCTCCTCAAGAATAACACGATCCCATCATGGCCTAGTAGGTGAATGAGGAGGAGGTGGATCAAGAACATCATCAAAATCTTCCTCGAGTAGCAAAACATCATCAACTAAAGAAGATTGAGTAGGTTGCGATGAAGAAGAAGTCGAAGGAGGATCTATCTATGTGAAGGTCTTAGAAAACTAAACATCATGATGAAAATGAACCTCTCATGTGTCAGGATCAAACAATTTGTATGCCTTCACATCCTCACAATAGCTAACAAAAATGTACCGTTGACTCTTCTTCTCCATTGATTTATGCTGACCATTTGGAATGAATGCCCAAACCTCACCACCAAATACTTTGAAGAAGAATATGTTAGGCTTGCAATGAGACCAAGCCTCCTCGGGAGTCATATTCCGCACTGGCTTGTGGGGCATACAGTTCTGAATATAAGTGGCACAATTGAAAACTTCGGCCCAAAATGTTGGAGCCATGGACCTAGACTGAATCATACAATTGGCCATCTCCTTGAGAGTCTTGTTCTTTCTCTCTGCCACACCATTCTATTGAGGAGTGTAAGGAATCGTGTGCTAATGAATAATACCATGTTCATTGCAAAAATCCTAAAATGCCTTCTTTTGAGTTGTTTTGTGAGTGTCTTACTAGGGAGGAGGCCAAGTTGATTCAGTTGGATGCACTACCTAGTTCTAATCATGCTCTAATGGCTTAATCATCCAAGGGTAAAGGAGAGAATAAGAAGAATCCCAAGACAAAATCATCTTTAGGTAGTGAGGCTCCCTCCAAACCAAAGTTGAAGAAAAAACATAAGTCCATTCCATCTCTTTCTTCTTCTATCTCTAAAGATTCTTCTTCCAAGTTCAAGAAAAAGAAAGGAGATCCTTGTTCATTTTGTGGCAAAACTAGGAATGATGCGGCTCATTGTTTTAAGAGACTAGAAGTCTTAGAGGAAGTTAGGAAGAAGCATAACATTTCAATGCCTAATTCTTCTTCCATGTTTAAAGGGAAAGCTCTTTAAGCACGGGCCATGCATTCATCTTTAGACTACTGGATTCTTGATTCAAGTGCTTCACATCACATGACCAATTCACGTGATCGTCTTGATTCCATTGTTCATACATCCACTTCTTAGATTGTAGTTGGGAACTCTTCACATACTCCAATTTTGGGGATAGGCTCCATTCAGATGCTAGATGGGTGCATTAAGGATGTTCTTCTTGTTCTTGATATTTCAGCGAATCTACTTTCCATATATCAAATTTTTCATTCTAGAGATGGGAAGTTAATTGAGTTTACTCTATAGAATGTGACTATTAGACAGTTGTAGGATCCTGAGAAGGTTGTTGCTACAGGGATAGTCAATCATGAGAACTATTTGTATCATTTTGATGGCTTTGATTCTTCATCAGGTTCATGTTTTGTTGCTCATGTTGATTCAATGAGCAAGCTTTGACATGAAATATTTAGGCACTTGAACTATAGATATCTTCAGTAGATGCATGCACATAACTTAGTGGTTGGTCTTCCAAAGATCTCTTGCACGGATGGTGTTTGTCAAGGTTGTGTTCTTGGAAAGAAACATCAAGATCCTTTTCCTAAGGGTCAAGCTACATGTGCAACCACACCCCTTGAGTTGGTCCATAGTGATCTCATGTCATTCCCAACTCCTTCATTTTTCAAGGGCTAAGTATGTGCTTACTTTCATTGATGATTTTTCCTAACGTACATGGGTCTACTTTTTGAAGCTCAAGAGTGAGGTTATCACCATCTTCAAGACCTTCAAAACATTTGTGGAGAAGCAGTGAGGTTTTTCTCTTTGACAAATACGCACAAATAATGGGGGGAGTATGTCAATCAGGCATTTTAGGATTTTTGCAACGAGCATGGTATTCTTCATCAACACATGGTTCCTTACACTTCTCAACAGAATGGTGTGGCAGAGAGAAAGAACAAGACTCTTAAGGAGATGGCCAATTGTATGATTCATTCTAGGTCCATGGCTCCAACATTTTGGGCTGAAGCTATAAACGGTTCCAATTATATTTAGAACCATATGCCCCACAAGGCAATGCGAATATGACTCCTAAGGAGGTTTGGTATCATCACAAGCCTAAAGTATCCTTCTTTGGAATATTCGGTAGTGAGGCTTGGGCATTCATTCCAGATGGTCGACGTAAATCAATGGAGAGGAAGAGTCAACGGTAATTTTTTGTTGGCTATGAAGGCATATAGATTGTTTGATCCTAACACGTGAGAGGTTCATTTTTGTCGTGATGTTCAGTTTGTTGAGACCTTCACACAAACAGATCCTCCTTCAACTTCTTCTTCATCACAACCTACTCAATCTTCTTCAGTTTATGATGTTTTTCTACTTGAGGAAGATTTTGATGATGCCTTTGATCCACCTCCTCCTCATTCATCCACTAGGCCACGATGGGCTCATGTTACTCTTTAGGAGGTTGGTCCTCTTGTTGGTGATCCCACATACACTTTCCGTACTCATTCTCAGACTTCAGGAATCAGTCTTTTGAGTCATGTTGTTTTAGATGATCCTCAGAAGTTTTCAGATGCTTCAGATATTCCAAAGTGGGATAGCTCTATGGATGATGAGTATTCTTCTTTGATGAAGAATCGTACTTGGGATCATGTACCTCTTCTTCAAGGAAGAAATTTGGTTTGGTGCAAGTGGGTGTATCGTACCAAGTATGTACCAGATGGTTTCATTGACATGTACAAGGTTCATCTTGTTGCAAAGGGGTTTTCTTAAGTTGAAGGAATTGACTATTCCAAGACCTTTGCTCATATTGCCAAGATGGATTCTATTTGTCTTGTTCTTGCTATAGCTACATTACAGGGATGGTCAGTGTATCAGATGGATGTGAAGAGTGCTTTCTTGCATTGGGATCTTCATGAGGAGATCTATTTCCTTTGCGGTTGGACTCATCTCTCGCTTCTCTCAAGAGCCTCATGAGAGTTATTGGAAGGTTGCCAAACATATCTTGAGATACATTTAGGGAACTACTCATTTCAGCATTCATTACACATCAGGTTCATCTAAAATTGTGGGCTTCGCTAACTCAAATTGGGCTGGTGATGTTAATGATCGAAAGTCTATTTTTGGCTTTGTCTTTTGCCTTTGTTTTGGTTTGATTGCATGGTCATGCAAGAATCATACTACTATTGCATTATCATTGATAGAGGTTGAGTATCATGGTGTAGTTCTTGCCAGTCAGGAGGTTTTGTGGCTTCGTCAGTTGATGGTTGAGTTCAAATTTCCTTCTACTCAACCCAATACTCTTTGGTGTGACAACCAAAGTTCCATTCATATATCTCACAACCTAGTGGGGCATCAGTGTACTAAGCATATTGAGATCCACATGCACTTCATCAAGCAACTCATCCAAGATGGTGTTCTTAGCTTGGAGTATTTTCCTACAAATCAACAAGTTGTAAACATCTTCACTAAACCTTTGGCATCACCTCGATATCTTCAGTTGTGATCGATGCTTGGGGTAAAGGAAGTTGTCCTTGGGGGGTCTTGATGATTCCTCCTTCCTTCTTCAGTTTTCTTTGCATCTTTTTCTCTCTTTTGCAAAGGAGTTTTCTCCCACAAGTTTTTTCTCCTTTTCTTTGTTTGTGAGAGTTTTTTTTTTGTACATGGGAACCTCATCAGGATTTTTTGTTGGGACCCATCTTTTGCATATTTGCATTGGTTTGTTCCTCCCTAAGTTGCACTTAAAGGGGGGTGTTGGTATGAATAAAGTCGTGTACCTAGTTAATTCTGTAGTAGGGACTCAAGGGACTTAGTTCACATGTTAAGTTTACTTAGGATATAAGCTTTCTTCTAGAAGTCTTAATTGTCTTATCTAGAAGTCATAGTTGTCTTATATAGACTTTACATTATCCTAGGTAGTTATTCAAAGTTAGTTGTCTCATATGATAGGATTAAGACACTTGTCATGATCTTTTCTAATCCTATCTCCCATCCTTGCTTTTATAAACAAGGCATCTCGAGCATATTTTGCATTGCACTATATTGCATATTGTATCATATTGCAATTCTTGTTTGGTGGAATAACATCTTCCATTGTTGCTTCTCTCTATTTCTTTTGTAGGTTATTTGGTGTTGCAGATTGAAGATCTTGGTTGCTCACTTCAACAGGTTTCATCCTTTCATTTCAAATTATCATAGCATTCAGGAATGAACTTTCCTTTAGTTGGGAACTGCATCATTTTTAGAGCTTTTATAATAACATAATAAGTTCTCTTGTTAGAATAAGGGATAATAAACTCACTTTTTAGTTCTACCCAAGTTTTAATCTCATTATTGCTAAGAATATCTTGAAACTTTAAAACTCCCAAGTTTTCCCTTTTTTTTGTAGAGCACCCTTGCAATATGGCCAAGGGTTTATTTTTATGAGAGATATCCCACCATATTGATCTAAAGTTAACCATTTCATTGTTAGTTTTATTAACAACTTCACATCCAACCAGCTGATATGTAGTGCTCCTCCCATTTGCATCTTGTTAATGTGAGATTGGTGTTTTAGCTTCACCATTTCCTCGTGATTGTTATGGTGGTTATTTTATGGATTTGATTGGTGTGTATGAATCACCACATGTTTAAGATGAGATTCCTCAACATGTCGGTTGGTGGCATTTTGTGTGTTTACATGATTGGTTTATTATTATGTTTCAATTCAGTGAAATGCATTATTTATGTTGTGATTAAATGTGATCCTCATGATTGATGTAAAAATAATTTATATATCAGATGCATATGTTATTTTATGTTTTATGATATTGGACCCTGTTGGGATGATTATGTTGTGCTTCGGTTATATATACATTAAGGAGGTACCCTTGACGTGTGTTGAATGGTTACAGGTACAGGGTTATTTCTCCACCTCAGGGCAACATGGGTCTAAGTTACTCCCCATCAAACCGCACTCAAAGGTAGGGCATTTCCCATTGATATGGGAGCTCTTGGACCAGAAAGAAAAGTATCTCCAATCATAATCCCTCTCGGATGCAAAATATATGTTTTTCACCATCTCTGTAGTGCACAAGATAGATATATGCACTTCTATTAGGGTCGCTTTCTATTGTTACAATTTTTCCCAATATGTTTTTCTCACTACATCGAAAATCAATTTGACATTGGGCCCCTCCCTATCCATTCCCTGGTCATACTCGAATCAAGTACAATGTGTTATATTTGACCCTATGTGAACCCAAATTCGAGTTAGGAATTATTCTAAAATCCCTATGTGTTGTGAAATACCAGTGCATGCTTGATTTAAATAATTTATGAATTTCATGCTTTTTCATAAAATATTTAATAACTCATAAATTATTTAATAAGTTGCAAACCACATGATTTAATTGTATTTTAATCATAGAATTAGATTAAGGTGAATATTTAAATGATAGTTTAAAATACCTTTTTTATCTTAAATGAAATATTAGGAATTTAAATTATTGTTATATTTATTATTAAAATAATCTCTATGTTTTGGGAAAAGGGAAAATAGAATGAAAGAAGAAATGAAATTTATCTATTGTTTAATTTAAATTTTGAAAATTCCTCAGGTTGGGAATTGTGAGTTGTGTGGTTTAATTATCTTGTTTAAATTTCGATTCCTATAAAATTAAAGGAATATGCTTATATGGATTTAAATCATAAATTTAAATGATATATGTTATTCAAGAATGAATTTAAATGTATAATTGGGATTTGGGGAAAATTGGGAATTAAAGGGATAGAAAATGAATTTTATAGTATTTGTTGTCTAAATTTTGGCCCTCCCTTTGTAAATGGACACCCCCATGTTAAATTTTGGTTAAGTTCTTACCTAGGTAGTGTTTTATTGAATGTTTCTAACCCAGGTGATGTTTTCATTACTTTGCCTAACTTCTCATTTTACTGCCCAAGTTCTTTCTTTCTCCATTTTCTTAAGCCTAGTAGTGTTTTGGGGTTTTGTTGTAACTTGCCACATGTTATAAGTCATTCTTTTAAAGGTCTGTGGTCTGTACCCAAGGTTCACGAACTTGTTGAAAAGACCGTTGATAACATTTTTTAAAGATTTTCAAGGCCGAGTGAGAGTTGAACTAGTTCCTATAACTACAACGATGATTTGTGTAGTTCTATGAACTCTCCACTTTATCACCAAAATGCATTTTCAAAGAAATTAAGAGGTAATAGTGCAAACTATTATGTTTACGTGCTTTCCAGATAAACAAGAAATCTATCAGTACAAAAATGAATAAGATTCCATCCACATATAGCATAATTAAACCAAAATCAAAGATAGAATTGCTCATAATGCAGAGAATCGACACCAAAATTATAAAATGATGTACTTTATTATTATATATATATATTGGTGGAAATACAAAATTTTCTATCGATTACACAAAAGATGGGGAACTAGATAATATCAAAATGGAGATTCGTTCCAGGCACAAAAGGTGAACATCAACACATGGATTGCTTCTACCACCACTTGAAGGCACTCTATCTGGGCATGTGACAAAAGGTTCTTGTGCGACTACAAAAATTCGGCAAACAACCCCATGTTGTTTCTCACCAACCTTGTGTGAAGAAGAGTCACTGCTTCTTCAGTAGCTTCATGCTAGACTGTAGTTGCAATACAAATGGTGTCACCCACCAATCCACTCCATGGGTAGTTGCTAAGGTTGGCAATAGCTACATTCATGTGATGAAGAAACTCTGGTCGAACCAGTGTCTCTGCTACCCTCATTCCCTAGTCGCAATGCCAGAGGTGCGAATCATAGTGTATAGGAAACGCTCTAGAAGCGTTGTGTTGTACACATGAACCTGGTTTAGAAAGGTTTCCCCCAGTATGTTACACAATGCCTCTTCTTCAACCTCACTATCAACTATAAAGATCTCTTTCAATTGATCAAACAAATGCTTGAAAAGAGGGCTAAATTTGATTTCTTCAATGACAATAAAGTCATTCATGGACACTTCATCACTTTGAGCGCTCACCATGTTTGACACTGTAGGTTGGTGAAGTATGGTAGTTCCTATGGAATTTATAGAAGGTTGTCGAGACATAGTCTAAATTAATGGTTGATATGACGAGAATTTAAGTTACATTCCCAATTGATTTTCTAGTTGGACAACTTGCACGTGTGTATCTATCATATCTCCATGACATATGTTTAATGCTCAATTGGTGAGGTATACGAATCACTTTAGAATCAATGGCCACGAGGCGGGAGTTAAATCAAGAAATGCTCGAGAATTGTTTAAAGTCTTTTCACTAGTAATGTAATCATGCTGACTATTTATTATTTACCGATCATCGGTTTTCAAGATAGACAATTAGGCAGCAAGAAAGCGTTACCACAATTGATCAGTAATAATTAAGAGGGAAATGCAACCCCTATATCTGGGTAAACAACCATTTATCAAGGGTTTGATCTTTGGAGAATGCACTATGTTTTAGCCGAGGGAGGAACATTATATTTGTTTTAAATTTTATTTTTTTATTATAGTAGCTCTCAATCTATGAGTTGTGAGTAGAATGTAATGTTGATCATACTAGCCTATGAGTCATGTGTGTAAATAGAATACATTTTTTGTGTGAAATCTATTTGACTGCATTTATTTCATCTATTGTAATTATGGGATCTCTTATTTCAATTTGTGTTTGCTTTCGTCATTAATCAACATGGTTTGTGAAGCAGTCAATTGATGAACCTTAGGATTCATTCACATTAATCACATTTTTATGGGTTAATGTATGTTGCCTTATCGCTTTCTGGTTAAAAGATCATTCATCTTTCATTTAAATCATACGAGGGAGTTGTACCTCTCAATTCAAAGGAAAGCCACATATGCAATTGTGGTTTTTCTAGAGTTGTTAGTGAATTGATACTAGTGCTTATCAGGTAGGAGAGTCATTTATTATCGGCAATATTTATCAATGGGCCAATTCATTCGCTAGCAATATTAAATTTGAAATTGGAAAAAGGGTAAAAAGGGTAAAAAGGAAAAAGGGGATTTATTTCAAGATGTAATTTTATTTTGGGAGAAAACTTTGTGAGAGAAAAACCCTCTTTTGGGTGGAAATTTGATTTGTTGATTGGGAGTGCAATTCTTATCGAAATTTGACGAGGTCAGATTTGTTAGGATAGGAATTAGGAAGGGATTGTTCTTGCTTGTTTTCATAACTCCTCATTTGGTGTGCTTGGCAAATTTCACATTTTAAATTTTGAAGGGCATTGAGAAATTTTCCTTGTTTCAAATTCACTTCATCATCTTTCGTCGAGTTTGTTTATAGGAGAATGATTAGGGGAGTGTAGAATCCTCCCATCTCCTTTTATTTTGCAATTTGATTTGTAAATGTAGAGATTTGTTTAAAATTTCATATTTTTCAAAAATACGGGGTTACCATGCCCAATTTTTTGGGAAATGATGAAAATGTCAATTTTATCGCTTAAGAGGGGTGTTGGGCGTATTTACAACCCAAGGGTATTCATAGAATTTTGACTTTTAAATTTTTAAATTTTGATGAATTTTAATTGTGGAATTGGGGAAAACCCGGCTTTTGCTTTGTTAAAATATTTGGAAAATTTTAAATTTTTGTATGAAAATGATTGAATTGTATGTTTTGAAAATATGGAACATCATGAAATGTGATATTATGCATTATGGGAAAGTTTCATTGACTTTGAGAAAAAAAGTATTTTTGCATTGGTTTTTGTGCCACACTCGTTGGTGAGTGTGAAGAGCTTAGAAATAAGGTACTAGAGAGGGTTATGGGAGTGGATCCCAATCTATCCCTAACCCAAAATGGAAATTATGTTGATCATGAGTGGGGAGCCATTTAATCAAGTGATAATTAATAAAACATGGGTAATTAATTAAGATAATGGATGCCCCTCTCATGCCTTGGGTGCTACTATATACTAAGGATGTTTGGGAAGATATGCTATCTTAGGGAGCTTGGGTCTTGTAAGATAAAGTATCCTTGTATGTATGAGAGGAGTACTAGATTCTATGGGTGTCATACCTACGAACACTATGATGATACTCCCTAACTAGTTCTCTAGCATTTTAGCCTAGTGTCTTGTGTGTGCATGTGATCTGTCATTAGTGAGTTGGCTCAATGATAATCCTTGTGATACCCTTGCAGTGAGTCATGGTTATGACCTTGGTGAGTTTTCTCGAGGATGATTCTTTGTATGGCATTGGTGAGTTGGTCCAAAGCAAAATTGTGATGTGGCATTGGTGAAATTACCCAATTAGATCTTGTGTTGATCCTACTTATATTTGACTTGTCTTGTGTTTGGAAAAGTGTCATGTGATGTGTTTATGGAGTGTATTATTATTCCATGGTGTGTTTTTGTGTAATACATTTCCCCATTTATTTGGCATAAGTGTCGTGTTTGTGGCCCATGTGACTATCTCCTAGCATGGTGGGAGTGGATCATTTGATTCCACAAGGTTGGATGGTGTGATAACCACCATTAGGGACCTAAGGATTGTAGATCAAGGAATGACATGATATCATTTACTCTCAAGTTAAATTCATGTATTAGATGTTGATTCATTCATTTAATTGTAATAATGATGTCTTGGAACCTCTCTTTAGAGATGGATGTAACCTTGAAAAGAAAAGATTAATTTGATCATTTACATGTCTCGATGTTGGTGTCGAGCATGATATATTTATTCTTATCTTTATCATGATGTAAAAATGCTCAATCAAACTTTGGAAAACTTCATTTGGTGCTTAAAGTGAACCTAAGTGTCAAAATTCATAGATGGGTGGCCTGGTCTTGTACCTAGGTGGCCCTGTCAAACAATAAGTTAACCTAGATTTTCAAAAAATCATCTAACTCTATTGGGGAAGCTTGGTGGCATCTAGGGTGGCTTGGTGGAATTCTGGGTGACTTGGTAGTCAAGGGCGGCTTGGTTTTGTATGCCAGTAAACTCAAAAAATTTCCTCAGTGTGTTGGGGTGGCCTAGTACTGTGTTGGGGCGGCCTGGTTCTCATATAGATTCTAGAATGTAAAACCTCTTAACCAGGGTTAGCTAAGGGTTTTCTAAGACCTATGCCCTTGTCAAATAATTTTTATGCCTTTTTTTGTTTGTGGTGATCATTTTTGTCAACTAGGTCTTCAAGAACTTGGTCAAGTTTTCTCTCCTTTTGGTCTTGTTAATTCCTGTCAGTTTCAGAACCTCAGATGGGTAAACCATGTAAAAAAAGTTATTCACCATAGTCCTAGGGCCTAGTAATGCTTTGAATTAGTTCTCAAGTGTCATCATTGAGGACTTATGTCATCTCTTGCATCATTTTATGTGAAACCTTTTGAAACGACCCTGTTGTCAAACCTAGGGTTGGGGAGATTGTTCTTCTAGTCTTGTGAAGCCTTGTGAAGGTTATAATCCTTCATGATTATTCTTGTAAGTTTCCTCAACAATCCTCATAGGTCATTTGGTATTGTGTATTAGTTTCTTCCCTTGGGTGATGTCACTTTTTGACTGGATGTCTTGGGAAGTGTGAGGTTGTCTAGAAGTGACTTGTCATTTCGGTTTGTGGTGAGTTGTGCCTCTTGGTTAGGCAACCTCTTGTGAAGGTTTTCCTTTGTGTTTAGAGGGGTTTAGTGTGTTTGGATGTGAATTGGAGGTTGATGAATCCCTCATCCTATCTTGGTGCATTATCGTAAGATAATATGATCATATAGTTTAGTAACCGAATGTCATGAGGTTGTTGTTCACTCTCTCTCTCGTATGTTCATCATGGTGGATTTATCCCATGAGTGGTTAGTATTTTGTTGTTGTCACCTTCCTTATGCAATGATGAAGTGCATTTTTTTCTTTGGAATTGTGTCATTGTGACACTTGTGTGCACATTGATTATGCAAGTGCAATATATGTCATTATTGCAATTTCAATGTTGTTTAAAAAAAAAGTTGGTTTGCTAGGTTTTGTTTGAGCTTGTCAGCTCAAGGAATTACATTTGGTATCAGAGCCCATGTTGCAACACTGGGATCTCTAGTTCATGTTTTTTTCCCACGTGGTTGTTAGTGCTTGCTATGTGATCATGTAAGTACTTGTTTTGGTGAGTTAGTGTTTGGCTCCTTGCATAGGTGCCTTAGGTTGCATTTTGAGGGTTTAGTGTGAACCAATTTGTGTAGTGTGTTTAAGGAAGAAGAGTGCCTCCTAGGCCCTAATACATTTGACAAGGATGGGAAGATACCCATTATTGAGTCTCCTAAGTGGGGAATCATCACCCTATGATGTGTTGCTCGTTGTGTGAGAGTTTGGACAGGGTCCTTGCGTGTGTGAGTGTGTTGTTAGCAGTAGGTGTTGTTGCTATTTTTCCTTAGCGTAATATGTGAAATGCTTTCTTGTGAGGGTTAGTTAGACACTTTAGTTGTCGAGAAGTGAATTCATGTATGATTTCCATCTTGATGTCTCAATTATTGCTTAATGTGAATGTGTAATGACCCTTGAGTGGTCTTGTTTTTTCTTACATGTTCTCTTGGGATGTGTGTATATGGATGCACATTTGACTGAAATTGGGTGTTAATGCTTTGGTTCATGATAGAGCATTGTGAAATATCTTATGTGACTGATACATTGAAAGTAAATGTGGTGTATGTCATATTCTTGAATGGTAAGAACGTGATCTTATGGTAATGTTTCCTATGGTGCATGGTGCATTGTATTCCTATTGGAGTTCATTACATGTGTAAAGTGATCATGTTAGTGCATGAATGGAATGTTGCATAGTCATAATAGAAAATTTGGTTCAATGACTTATGTCCCCAAATCATGTTGTACCTAAGATTCTCATAAGAACCTGGATGGATAATTGACATTGTTTTTCCTCTTGCATGGGATGCATGTTTAATTGTTAAATAAAATTATGTTTATTAGGAGCATTATGTTGGTTTGACTTAGAGCCTCAATTCTAATGTGCCATGTGAATGATGTGGATGTAATTTTTTTAGCATGTGGTAGTGATGCACAATGTGAGTAATGTGTGTGTCATTATTGTGATTGTAAATTCCTTGTTAAAGTGATGCTTGGGTGAGGACCTACCCTTGTGTGGATAGAATTGTCGATGTCATAGTGAACCTTTTATATGTCTTCTTGCATCATAATGTGATCATGTCTGGATGAAATTCATTTGGTTAGTGTGGTTGTCATTGGAATGGTTAAGTGAAATTGGTGATTTGTGTTTGTATCATTGTTGTACCCAAAATAATTTTTTGCACCAATAAGGCATTTTGATTAAAATGGTCTAAATCTTGTAAAATTGTTGTCAAAAGTCAATTATAGGTCAAATCAAGCTTGGGATTTTTGTGGGTTTATTGTCTAGAAGATACTAGAAAATTTTGAAAATTAGGTTTTCAAACCCCTATTTTTAGGAAAAAAACCCTAAAAATATGATCTTTCTAGAATTAAATGAAAATAATTTTGATTGGCTTATTTCACTTCACAATCACATTGGTGAAGTCAAAATCAAGAAAAAATCAGTTTAGCTTTCGTGGGTCTATTTCACTTTTTCAAAAAAAAAAGTTAGGACCTCTGAGGTCGTTAATGGTAGTTGGCTAGTACCAGATGTCGAAATCTAAGCCTCAAACTCATCATAAAAGATTATATGGCGAAAGATGCTTCACGATGGAGGGGATTTTCAAAATGTGAAAAACGTAAAAAATAGTCAAGTCTGGAAATAGTATGCCTTGGTACAAGGGAGATGCTTGTGCAATCAACACATGTCAACTTTGCAGTATTCGTATACGTAAAAATGGTGAAATGCAGTCACGTACTCACGTCTGCAGCAACAATGCTTCAATGTAGTCAACCTAGCCAAGTGACATAGTGTTTGTGAAGCACGAAAGAGATGAAATCATCAAAAAATCACCAACTCTGGAGCTAATTGTGCCCCTGCAGGCTAGGGGCACCCTTGAATTTCAAGGCCCAGATGCAATTGTTAACGCTTGCAAAACTATTCATCTTCCCCAAAATTTTGTTGGCTTTCCAGTTAATCATCAAGCGAATCCATCTAATTTGTCAAACACTAGCAAATGACAACAAAAGTAGAAGATGCAAAGCAAAACAAACGTAAAAAATGAGAGTCAAATTATAGAAATTGTGCCCCTGTAGCCTAGGGTCGCCCAAGAATAAAGCCTATCAGATGTCAATTTTTTAGTTTTTTTATCTCTAGATGATATTCTCGGCTTCAACCCAGCTTCGCGATGAATCCATTCGTCAATCCATAAGACATATCATATGACTGTAGTTGTTGATCCAATGAGCATGTTGTTATCAATAGTAGTGCACCTATGTGCGAAAGCAAAGATGCTCTGCAATCTTGTGTAACATGGGGAAACTTCCAAGTTGTGGGTACCCTGTGTTGAAGGTTAACCTCCAGATTATAGGTTGACTTCCTATATGATTTTCTAATGATGGACTATAATTTTGATGGAAAAGGGAAGAAAGGATTGAATTGAATGCATAATTAGAATTTAAACTGTGGTGATGCACCTAATGATGACTACTATGCAGGCTGTTTCACAACTAATACTCTCAGAAGTCTATTGACACAGTTCAATTTGAGCACCTTTATCACATAAATATTTCACAAAAAGGTTTGTTTAATCTTTCTTTATGAAGAAAAATTGAGTCTCACAACCTAAGAGAAGAGATAAACTTAACATAATCTATGCCCTGTGAAGAAATTGTTTTTTTTGTACATGCATCCAGGAAATGAGACAAAAATTTAAAGGTTTTAGATTTAAAACACAATAAATTTGCATCAAATCATTTAGAAGAAACAAAACACCAGAAATTGAAGAGATGAACATTGATATAAATTGATATATTTTGAAGGAACTTCTACAAATAACAATACTAAGTAACTTGAAAATTTGTTGTAAAAAATATTGTGAAAAATATGAGTTACAAAATCAATCTCTTCTTTGCAGAAATGCAAAAGCAAAATTATCAAGAACTGAGAAAAAGACTAAGTATTTTTCTTAATATATACAAAGTAGAAAACTCCAATGCATCAAGAGGTGGAACTGAAAGCCAACTAAGAGTGAAAAATATCTCGAAAATATCCTCTCACGAGCAAAGAAGAAAAGCCACAAAAAGAGGGCCCACAACTGAAGTAAACTGAACTCAGAATGTTGCAAAATCCTCCCCTCAACGTGCATGATCAAAATCTTTCCAAAAATGATGTGAAGCTGCAATTATGTCTCACCATTTGCTCCATTTTTTCTTTGCATGATTTTGGGAAAAAGGGACTATTTGATTAAATATTAAAGATAATCAATATGATTATTTTAATATTTATCATGTGAGCTCTCTTTTTTTTCAGGGACAATAGGGACAACTTGCTCATTCACTCCAAACCAATATTTGGTTGATCAAAATCAGAGGGTGAGTGAGTTTGTTTACATTCTTCATGAAGAATTGCAACAGTTTATTGAATATCTTCTTATTCTTCATCTAGTTTCAGCTATTCATAAACATGTAAATCAATGTTTTTTGTTGAGAAAGGGGAGCTACTTTAACCAAATAGTAAAAGGATTTGTTTGAGGCTTTCACGGTTGTTTGGTTAAGGTAGGGTAGGGTTTTCAAGATAGTAAGTGCTTTGAGCACACTTCATTTCAATATTGTTTTGTTTTTCAATAAAGTGCAGATGTTGTATAATTTTTTGGCTCTGTCTTAAACAGAGTTATGCTAGTTTCTTTCAGTTTTGTTTGTTGCTATGGTTTCTACAGTTGAATTTGAGAGGTTTTGAGGTAGAAAAAGACAAAAAGATGGACTCCATGCCTAATGGATAAGCAAGGCAGATGCTCTTATTTGTTTAGCAGGAAAACACCCCAAAGAGGTTGCCAAAAATGTTACTAATTTTTGGCTACCAATTAAATTAGTAAAGTTTTATTAGGCAGTTATTAAACTAGGGTGAAAAAAAAAATTGACATTTGAGAAAATTAGATAAGAAAACTAGACATTCAAATATTTATCAGATACAGGTACATGTTTCATGGCTAGTTCATCATGTTCAACATTTTAATATGTGGTATAAAATGGGCTCCCACAAGGGTTGAGCCCAACATGCTGCCCTCTTAGATTCAAAAGATGCAACGAATAGCGGTTGTGTGTTTCAATCATATCTTAAAAACTATGATCTAGGTTTTCATGATTTTTGGATATAAATTATAAAACAACAAGGCAAAAAAACCCTTTAAATTTCTCACTAACCTAGTTCGTATTTTTTGAGAAATCTTCACTAGTTCTAAGGAAAAAGATAAATCCACCTTTTTAGAAGTATTGTAACGCTCAAAGGGCAGTTCTACATTAGTTTTGAGGTCCCACATGGGCAGACCATCACTCAAGGGGAGTTTTGGATAGTTAATCACTCAATTTGCTCCAATTTTGAGGCATTTTTTGCATGCTTTTCAAACTTGCATGACCAAAGATGATTCATCATGCATATTGGTGGAGTTGATAGTTAAGTCTCAATATTATCATTTAATTTTAAAGTGAAAAACACTTAGCTTGTATCTTTTGTAATTAAATATTAAAGGTAAATATTTTATTACCTTAATATTTACCATGCAATGTAAAAAAAAAAGAGAGCTCACATGATAAATATTAAAATAATCAATTGATTATCTTTAATATTTAATCGAATAGTCCCTTTTTCCCAAAATCATGCAAATAAAAAATGGAGGAAATGGTGAGACATAACTGTAGTTTCACATCAGTTTTGGAAGACTTTTGATCATGCAAGTTGAGGGGAGGAGTTTGCAACATTTTAAGTTTAGTTTACTTCAGTTGTGGGCCCTCTTTTTGAGGCTTTTCTTCTTTGCTCGTGAGAGGATATTTTTGAGATATTTTTCACTCTTAGTTGGATTTCAGTTCCACCTCTTGATGCATTGGAGTTTTCTACTTTGCATATATTAAGAAAAAGACAGTTTTTTTCTCAATTCTTGATTATTTTACTTTTGCATTTGACCAAAGAAGAGATTGATTTTGTAACTCATATTTTTCACAGTATTTTATACAACAGCTTCTCAGGTTACTTAGTATTGTTATTTGCAGAAGTTCCTTCAGAATATTCATTTGAATTCAGTGTTCACCTCTTCAATTTCTGGTGTTTTGTTTCTTCTAAATGATTGATGCAAATTTATTATGTTTTAAATTTGAAACCTTTTAATTTTTGTCTCATTTCCTGGATGCATGTACACAAAAAACAATTTCTTCATAGGTCATAGATTGTATTAAGTTTATATCTTCTCTTAGGTTGTGAAACTCAATTTTCCTTCATAAAGAAAGATTAAACAAACCTTTTTGTGAAATATTTATGTGATAAAGGTGCTCAAATCGAACTGTGTCAATAGACTTCTGAGAGTATTAGTTGCGAAACAACCTGAATAGTAGTCATCATTAGGTGCATCATCGCAGTTTAAATTCCAGTTATGCATTCAATTCAAGCCTTTCTTCCCTTTTCTATCAAAATTATAGTCCATCATTAGAAAATCATATAGGAAGTTGATCTATAATTCAAAGGTTAACTTCCAACATAGGGTACCCACAATTTGGAAGTATTCCCATGTTACACAGGATTGCAAAGCATCTTTGCTTTCGCACACGGGTGCACTCCTGTTGATAACACACGTAAAATGGAGGATAAAAGGAAAGTCAAAAGGTGAATTGTACCTCTATAGCTCAAGGGCGCCTAGCCTTTTGGTGAATCGAATGAGATTAAATTGGGAACTATTTTCTTCAAGAGATCTACTCATAATCTTTCTCGCTACACGATGAGTTTGATGGTCAGCTCTTGTGACCTATCAAATGCCCGTGAATGAAGATCAAGTGCAAAATGCCAGAGATGAAGGCAAGTTGAAAAACATGAAAATTTGACTAAGTATCAAAGAAAATGTACCTTCCTTGAGAAATGCGCCCAACTTTCTAGGGCCTCAGATGCAACCTTTTGACTTTGCAACTCCCAAGATCATCTCTTTAGAGTTGTTTAATCTCCATGATGAGATCATCAACATGAACATCAGAGTAGTCTAGCTCTTGACAACGAGGGAAAAACTTGAGCATTTTGTTGAAAGTTACAAGTCCCAAAATGCATCTTAGAATGTCGATTGTGCCCTTGTAGGCCAGGGGCGCCCTTGAATTTGAGCATCTTAAACCAACTTTCAGCCATTTAAATACCAGTCATTCTTTCCAGAATTGAATTGGTTTTATGTTCCATACCTCGACATGTTCACAAGAGTCATCAATCACTAATAATTGTAGATTGAAGCATGGAGGGTCAAATTGACAAGATGAAATTTTTCAAAAAGTGGCTAAGTTTGGTGAAAAAAGCACCCTTTTGGGAAAAGGCGCCCTAGAATTCAAGGCACTAGTTTCAGTTTTTAGCACTAATAACTCCCAACAATATCTCATCAAACTTGATCCAACTACACAATGAATTTGACAACTTAGCTCCAAGATCAATCGGGTATCCAGAATTCAGTGTCAAACATAGGCAGTTTGTCATAGCGAAAGTTGAAAATCCTTAAAAAAATTCTAACTTTCTCAAGCTTGGGTGCCAAAAGTCAAAGCTTGACCGTTTAAACTTCAGTTGTGATTTTTGTATGCTACCTCTTGCATATGGCGTCCAAAATTAATGGGGAACCTCAGTTCATGATGCATGCATTATTTCTTACAGGTTGAAGCTAAAATCAGCTATTTTCTCTCCAACGACTTTTGAAGGATCAAACGGAGGTCATTTTTAGTGCTCTTCAAAATTATTCGTTCAGGTTGCACAGAGGAATAATTATTCATGCTTCATTTTTCCATCACGTTCTTGCCAGGAATTCATCAGATTGAGGATTAAAGGAGGTGATTTTCTTGAGGATTAACAAAGGCAGTTTATAAATTCCATCTTCTCACCCTCATATTTCTTCTATCCTTGTCTTAGTTTTTCTCTTGCATGTCCAAGTAAATGACAATTTTTCACAAATATGGCCATCTGGGTTTGCTCAGCATAGTGTTCTCTACAAAACCCATGTTCCAAATTTTCTCGGGAAGATTGCTTTGGTATTTCCCTCATTTTGAAGTTTTGCTTTTTTTTTAAAAGTCTTTGCATGCCAAGCAAAAAAGCATTTTTTCAAATTTCTAATGTTATTTGTTTGCTTAGAAATACATTCTCTACAAAACCCACGTCTCATAATTTTTCGTAAAATTTCCCCTCGATAGGCTATTTTTAGCCTCATCAAAAGCTATTTTTAGCTTGTCGGAAAAGCTATCAAAACATATCCATGTTTATAGTCAACATGCTAGTTTTTTATAATGCATTTCACTCATACTGAATACAAGGCCAAATCAGTCTTGATTCATGATTTCATCAAAATGACTGACACAAATTTGCATTAAGTGGATCTGGAGGTTAACTTGAATGCTTTAGAAATAGACCAAACCAATCTTCAGAACATTGAGGAATCTAGGTTACTTGAAGCGGCTTCATTTCCCATCATAGCATAATGTATAGAGTTTGTAATGGCTTGTGTAAAGCATTATAACTCTACTACATGAGAAATTCAATCAATGGATGGGCGAATGATATGCAGTCTCAAGCCCAAAGACATTGAGAGGTGCTTCAGTATTCCTCCAAATACAAATAATTTGGTCATGATGGAGTGTGACAAGGCATTTAATTCTAAAAGGGAAAAATGTCATAGTAGAATGGCATAAAGATGGCTCAAATAGAAAAGAAGTAACTTGCCAAAGAATGTTGGTCATGGAGAGTTTAGAGATGAATATGCAATTATGATCACCCTTCTTAACTGTGTCTTTGATCAAGCAAATGCCATCAAGTTTAAGCCTTGGATGTATTACACCATGGTTCAACTTGTCAATTGTAAGGAACATTAAGACTAGGCTTCTTTGATCAGTGATGTTCTCCACAAAGAGATGACAAGCTTCTTGGTTGCTCATGAATTCCACATGTGTTCATACCTCATGTATCTGATAGCCTTCCAAGGCTAGTTTAGAGGGTTGAATACTATGGGAATTCTAAGTGTACAAAAGATTCATCAGTATTACTTGTAGCTTGAGTTCACACAATCCGAGTGACACTTCAAGTGAGTGCAGGAATCATTCTTAATGTACGTCGTGAGGAATCTTGATCGAGAGTTACAAGTGCCTATTTTAGCAGAAGAAAAATTGGCGATGGTAGAATGAGTAGATTGGTTAATCTAGTTCCCTACTTTTACCTACATCTGTGTGTATGGATACTCAGGTCATCTGGCCATGTTACCCTATTATCCATCGGATACGGTGGTTTTTATGGAGTTTCTATAGTAGTTGTATGAGGTCCACTCTTATCTATGCAACAAATGCAAACTGATTGTTAATTTTCCATTAAAAATGGGGATTTATAGGTGCAAGTCAGTAGTTGACGCCAAGGCTATGAGCCATGAGATGACGAGATTTAACCTTAAGTATCTCATTGAAAGATGCTCATATGATCCTTGGGGTCACTTTTTAGCATGCCTTGGCAGTCGTTCCTCACACAAACCTTTTATGGAAGACTATTGGTTCAACTGTGAGGAAAAATTCAAGGTGCGAAGGTGCAACTACCGTAGGTTCACCCTTTCATAGATTGTTGATTTTATGTCTGAGGATGTGGAAGGGTTATCCAATGATGATGGGGATGTTACACTTCCTCAATTCTTCAAAGATCAAGTAGACACACTGCCGCTTCTAGCCGTTGATTGGTACACCAAAGAAAGCACATCTGTAAAGGAAACAATAAGTAGAGTTGTTAGAAATAACATACTTTACTTGGATAGCAAAAGGATGAGGAAGGCATCCGTACCAAACACATAGCCGCCACCAAGTACTACTTCACTACCTTCCACGTCAAAATCAAAACCCAGATAGAAGACATGGATTAATCCTCCTAAAGGAAGCAGGATGTGAGGAAGTATAAAGGGAAAAGCACCAGTTGCTGATTTGGACCAGCAAGAACATCATATGGAGATAGCCACAAATACAACTGAGAACATGCCAGAAATAGAAGCAGAGCCTCCCATCCTGTCACTACCACAACAATCTCTGGTTCGCATCGACTTGGAGCCATACTCGCCACCACATAGCAATGCTTCAACACATTCTCACTCATTAGGAGTTCCTAGGACTAGCACCGATCCTTCCAGTGAGATTAGTCGAGACTCATCTTGGCTTGCAAATCTCTTGGGTAGGAAAAGGAGACAACCATCCTATCAACTAGACTTTGCAGAATTTGATCATGTCTCTTAAGACACGCTAGATAAAAAGTGCAAGAAGCAAGTTCATGTAGAAAGGAACATTGATAAAGAGATTCTAATTGAGATCGCCGCACCACCAGAGGATAAAAACTTAGATGGCTTCACCTTGATAAAGGTCAATCTTGGTAAAAGTACACACAAAACAGATATGGATCTCCTCAAAGTTACAACAGTAAGCATAAAGGAGAGAATGATAAAGGATGGTGAAGATAAAGCAGTTGTTAAGGCTGAAAACCAACAGCTTCGCCAATATATCTCCAACCTTATGCACAACACTGAAAATGTCACTGCCTTGCTCCCACAGATGTTAGAGTTACTAGCAAAGAAAAATCAGCTAAGTTAGTTGGTTTTATATGGGAAGTGAATGAAGGACTGGGAAGAGGAGTTCATCATAAGGGGTTGTTTCATACTTTTAGAGTTGTACCAGTTGAGGTACAATGCCCATGAACTTTGCACAAAGATTTAGGATTCAAAGCAAGACATAGCGATAGACAAATCACAGAATGAGAACATGGTCTCTCACTTGAGGATGACATATGACCCAGTCACTACAAAAGAGGATAAGGAAGTGATTTTTACATGGAGATAATAATTAATCTTCAAGGTAAAAGTACATGAAACAATTTATGCAGAATTGATCGAGAGCAAAGAAAAGGTGGCAAGTGCTATCAAGTTCGTGAGAACTTTTGTATCACAAGTCCCTTGCCAGTATCAATGTGAGGATGGTGAATACATCAAGCTTGTCGACGTGCAGTTGAAGTTTCAGAAACTCATTCATGGTATTTTCAGTGGTGATTCAGTTGGTTGTAAGTTGGGTCAATTTGCAGTCATGTCAGCATTATTTGATGAGGTGGCCAAGAGTGAAAGAGAGCTGTAGAGTTAGATCACATATGGTGAAGAGATACTACGAAGACATCGAGTACTTCAAAGGAGTATCATTGTTCTAGATGGTGACATAGTTCATAACTTAGTGGAGGAGTTAATTGCTCATGATCGCAATTAGTGAACTACAACTCAGGACGTCCTATCTTTTCAGGATAGACATTAGACACGACAATTAACTTGATGCCTCTTTCCAAGTTAACTCATTGTCCTACCTTTTTGCATGTCTATTTTGGAGATACCTATGCACATATGGAGTTCTAGTTTAAGTTAACTAATGCTGGTTATCAGTTGAATCTCATATCAATAAGGACTTACGTGTTGCAAGGTCCAATTAGTTTAGTTTATAATTAGTTAATTGAGGTAGTTTTTCCAGTTAACTGTTAAGTTGCATACATTTAGACTTAGTAATAAATATTGCATGCTTGCAAGATTGATGTTAACTCAAGGAGATTTTAGGGTTCCCTACTCCTTTGAGGTTCTATAAATAAGAGCACCCTTGCTCATTGTATTTTAACTTTTTCTCGTGATAACAAATTGTTGTGCCACCTTGCCTGCAATTTTGCTATTAAGTATTTGTTCAATTTCTTTAATATAAAGTTGGTTTGATCATTTATTGTGTGTGTGTCTCATTATGCAATTTGTTGTCCCAAATTTATATTGCCATTTTAATAATCTTTCTTTCATATTTACACCTCAAATAAAGTATTTTACCTCCTTGGAAATTTAGAGATGAAGATTATCTTTTAATGTATGTTTTTCAGTAATCTTATTTCAGCCTACACCTCGGATAAAGTATTTTACCTCCTTGGGAACCCTGAGATCTAGCTTGCCATTTCATGTTGTTTCCAATAACATTATTTTAAGCCTACACCTCGCATAGAGTATTTTACCTCCATAGGAATCCTGAGATCAAGCTTGTCATTGTATGTTGTTTCCAATAACCTTTATTTCAACCTACACCTTGGATAGAGTGTTCCACCTCCTTGGGAATCTTGAGATAGAGTTTATTGTCAACCATTCCCAATTGCTCCTAATTCCTCTTGCTCTATTTTTCTAGAGGAGATAGGATAGTTTTAGCATTAGCCTAGTTGTAGTTAAGATATGTGAAAACCAAAGAAAACCTTAGCTGCAATGCATTTGGTTTTATAACCTTGTACCTCTACCAACTGAGTCAAAAAGATAGGAATTTAGAATACTTTACTTTTTACGCATATTAGTAAAAGAGGGAGCTTACGCTCCTAATTTGAAGAGCAGTTAATACTGTGCATAGCTCTATGTTTCCAATATGCACTCCAGAGGTGCGAATTGAAACACCAATAGTTTTATGGTGCCCATCATGGGGCACGAGGCATAAAAAGAATGACCATTTGGCATCCTACTACTCCAATCCAACAACCAGGATTTACTTCGGCCATCATATAGCTAAATTTTGTACTGATTCATGTAGAGAAATCATATATTATCAATAGCTAGTGAAGTTTTCATCTTTGACAACAACACATCATCTACTCGGTGGAGGAACACAACTACTACTCTAGATGAAGAAGAAGAAAGGGCTAATCGCAGCTGGTAGACCAGTTTTACCCCCTCCTGTGTGGCAATAATTCATCCTGACTTACCAAGTATACATAAGAAGGAGAATAAATCCTCTCTTTCAAGAAGAGCCAATCTTTCAAGAGGTTCCTAATAATTTCCAAAAATAATCTGAAGAAGAATCTCCAGTCCCAGCTGAAGCAATGGGTGACAACAATAATAACAACTGCAATGACTGAAATGCAAGGAATGCAAGACGTCCAACCCCATTGCCTTGGGGTGACAACATTGGACCATTATCCTTACAAGGACACCATGAGCTGCCTAAAGGGTCATGAAAGCACTTCCCAATATTTCATGGCAACGGGGCTCCTCACCTCGATGAGCATATCTCAACATTCACAACGGCTTACTTTGTTTTGCATGTTTCACATGAAGATACCACCATTCGTCTATTTGTTAAGACTCTTGAGGTGAATGTTGCAGACCAGTTCAATCATATAGAACTAGGCATCATTACCAGTCATGAGCAAGAAATTCTTGGCGAGATTCAAGCCCGTTGAAGACAGTCATACACTATTTACGCAACTCTCAACCTCAAAGATGGAGTCACATGAACTGATGAGAGAATTTGTGGCAAGGTTTAACTGCCTCGTCACAAGCCTCTCCCATATGCTCAATCCATCTGATGAGATCTTGATGAGCAACTTCATCAATGCTCTCTTGTTAGAGATAGCGTATTTCTTAAAATCAGGCCATGAAGTGGACTTATAACTTACACAAGAAGAAGCTATTAAGATTAAAGACAATATGGTCACATCAGGAAAGATGAAGATTGACACCATCAGACCACTTATCCAAGTGTCTATAGATCCAATGCTACAAAAGGTAGCCAACAAGGTGACTATCCTCAAAAGACAATCACCCCCTCAAGGGCAGCAAACACCGCCTGCACCACCACCATATCAACTTCAATAGCCATACCAGCCGAAGAGGAATAAATTTCAACCATTCAACAACTACAAGTCGAGGTTTCAAGCAGGACAACCAAGATAACCTGTTGATACTAAGAAGTCTACAACGTTTTTCTCTTTGCATGATATTGATGCACACATTGGATCCACATGTCTAGAAAATTCAAGAATGAACCAAATCATGGGATTTACTGAAGCTTCACCTAGTTTGAGTTTTGTACCCTCACCAAGTGAAAATATTGTCTCACCACAAACAAACAACTTTGATGGCAACTCTGCAATGGGTTACTTCGATAGTGAACTCGTCAATGAAGAAGAAGAAGAAGAAGAATACCGTGAGTACTCTCTTACAGTGAATCATGAAAATATTTCATCGTTTGTGCTCACACGTGCCCAACACTTCAAAGCATAGAAAGAAGAAGAGGAAAAATGAAAAATAAATGAAAAGGGAAAAGAAGTACCTTCCACTTCTAATCCCAAGTCTTCACAAGAAAACACCATGACGGTTGCTCAAGATCAGTCTTCAACAAACTTTGACATCGTGTATTCCATGATGAGGACGAAGGTAAAAATTTCACAACTGGAATATCTTCAGGATCATCCAAAGCAATTGGATCGGATACTCAAGGTTGTAAAGAAGAAAGCTGCAATCCAACCTACATTGCTTGAGTCATTCATACTAGCGGAAGACAAGCCGAAGCCGTTCTATATATCTTTGGATATGGGAGGTTTCAAAATCAGCAACTGTATCATAGACTCAGGAGCTTTGGATAACATTATGCCCTTATAGATCATGAACACGTTAGGACTCTCGTGCACCCAAATTGACAACAAGTGTTACTCACTTGAATCAAAGTCGATGTTGTTGGTCGGTCAACTAAAAGATGCTCAAGTAAGGTTGGCATCTTTCTAGAAAAGAAGATAATGATGACCATCTTGGTAGCCGATATTCCAACTAGTTATGGGATGCTATTGAGTAGAAGCTTCTGCAAGGATCTCAGAGGAGAGATTTGGTTGGATTGGTCATTCGTGACAATCTCGTTGAAGAAAGGCAGTTTCAAGATAGAACCAGAGGCAAAGTTGAGATTCACGGTGGTAAAATCCCAGGACCCCCAAGCACAAGTGTTATATCAAGACATGGGTTCTGGAACATATGTTATGATGTTTAAAGTAATTTAAGAAAGTCAAAAGTTTGCACTCACCACAAGCACATCAAATGAAGATTCAAAAGTGTGGATGATGCAATTTGATGGAAGTTGCTCAACATCAGGCTCAGAAGCAGGAGTTGTCATCACTTCTCCCAAAGGACGTCTATATCCTTTTGCATACCGATTGTAGTTTGAATGCACCAACAACATGATGGAATACGAGGCACTTCTACTAGGTCTCAAAAATGCAAAGGATATAGGAATCAAATTACTTAGAGTCAAAGGAGACATAGAGTTGATCATCAAGTAGATCATAGATCAATTCCAAGTTAGAAAAGATCTCCTTCAATCATATAGACAAAGGGTGTGGAATGCCATCAACTAGTTCAAAGCATTCAACATTAAGTATATTCCATGCATAGACAATAGTAGGGATGATGCCCTCACGGTATCAACTACTTTATTCATGCCACATTTTGATTTTCGTTAGAATACCTTCGCTATTGAGCTGATATATAGGCTAGTTGTTCCGGATAATTTTGACAACTAGTTGGTCTTCGACGATGATGATGACATTGAAGATGTAGACACTCAAATTTGTCCTCACAATCGTAACGATATTCATCTATTGATTAAATAGATATTATTATTTACTTAATCAATTCATTCAATCATTTCTTCTATTCATGCATTTCATCAAATTATTAAACCGTCTCATGCTTGTTCATCATCCATTTACATAAATCATTTCACTTTGACTATTTGCATGATTATTCATTTGCATTAATCATTAAAATGCATTCATATATTTCATTAAATAATTTAAAATTCATAAATCAAATTCCATGAAATTAGCTTAAAATTGCACATTAAATTCATAAATCAATTTCCATGGAATTAGCTCAAAATTGCACAATTTGAGCTTCCAGACATGAATCAAGGCATAAATCACTCCACTCATTTCTCATTTATCATTTTCACATTATGCATTCATCTATAAAAACCTTGTCCTTCTCACTTTTTGGGGATACACATTTTTATTTAAAAATTCAATTTCAATCTCTCTTCCACTCATCACAACTTCTTATTGCACTTGTGCTCATAAAAATTTGAGAGCATCAAATGCATAAATCAAGAATCATAGTAAAACAGGAAAACAATGGAGCTGATTTTGCTTTGAATGCATTTATTTTAGTTTTGCATAATTTAGTTTGCATTTTGCATTTGTGTTCATTTGAAAAGGCTTTATTGAAAATATGTTGAAATTTTGATTTGAATTTATAGATTAAATCATTTAGCTTCTTTAGTTTTCAGCATAAATAAAATGGTGAACCTGATGTGAACACCTAGATGAATATTTTCATATTTTGCATGCACACTGATCTATAGAAAAATTGAAATACAAATCTGATATGATCTAAATTTTGCATCAATTTCTTTGCATTTGATATGATCTACATTTTGCATAGCATCAATTTCTTCACATCTACAACATATCGATTTCTTCACATCTGAATATGATATATATTTTGCAAGATCAACAACTCTAGATCTGATATGATATACATTGTCTCATTTTGTAGTTGAAAGGAAAAATATGATATCAATTTCTTTGCAACAAGTTACATTGTGAAAACATTTCAAAATACAATAAAAACTTTAATTCAAACAAAAAAATAAAAATAAAAAAATCATTGGCATAATTTAAAAATGTATCACTTGCATGATTCAGTTTTCAGCGATTTATGAGCTTGTAGCACAAATCTTTGAATAATGAATAACACCCCACAACATTTTATCCTACAATTTAAATTTGAGTGTCAGTTTTTAGTTTTAACATTTAAATTAGATTTTTAGTTTTCAACTTTTAAATTAGATTTTAGTTTTTAGCTTTTAACTTTTAATGTAGAGTTAGCTTTTAATTTTTAAATTAGACTTAGCTTTTGATTTTAGCTTCTAACTTTTAATAGCTTTTTCTAAATTAGATTTTGCTTTCTTTTCTTTTTTTATCTTTTTAAATTTAGTTTTATTTTAGAATGTAGATTTAATATAGATTTATTTCGGATTTAATTTAATTTAATCTAGTTTAGATTAATTTTTAGAACTAGATTAATTTTAAGGCTTAGATTAATTTAGATTAGTTTTAATGAACTTAGACTAATTTTTAATTTAGTTTAGAGTTTTAGTTTCTAATTTAATTTAGATTTTTAATTTTTAGATTTACTATTTAATTTAGATTCTTAGCCTTTTAATTTAGATTTAATACACTCTCTAATTTTTCATTTAGTTAGATTATTTTTAATTTAGTCTAGATTTTTAGTTACTCATTTAATTTAGTTTAATTTTTACTAATATAGTTTAGATTTTAGTTTTAGATTTCTTTTCTTTTAGTGTGGATTTTAAAGTTAGAATTAAATTAAATTTAGATTTTAATTTAATTTAGAAGTAATTTAGATTTAGATTTAACTAATTTTGTTAGGATTTATGTTAGTTTTCATTTTGGTTAAGTTTTAGTTTTATGACTAATTTTGTTAATTTAGTTTCTTTTGCTAGGTTCGTTTGGCAAAGAATTGAAAATCAAAACATACGCTTGTCAAAGAAAGGAGGCATGAAACTACTAATGAGATTTTGATGCAAGACGTTCGTCGAAGACATGATTTTGAAACCAATTGTCTTTTAGATTAGAAAACACTTCAATTGGTGCATTAAAAATGAACAATTGTCTTCTCTCACGTAGATCTAACTAGGGGGTGGATGAACAATGTTTGTTGTGTTTGAGATGGTAGGGAGTATGCTCTCACCTTTTGCAAAACTTGGTGATTAGAAACCAGACTCATCTATTTTATGTGTCACCCCAACTCAATAATCGAAGTATCCTCTCCCCTTGCGCACTTGTGCGATCCTGGGTGCAAGAGAAACAGTTATTGACTCTAGGACTTGGGCCTTCCTTGGTGGGAAAAAGTACTCACCCCAAGGCGACTCAAACTGGCAACGAAGCTCTTTGGATGAGCTACCCTCGACCGGTATATAAATGTGAATCCTAATGGAAAACTTAGAATTACGAGTGCAGATGTGTCATATAGACCAAGTAGTACTCCCCAAAACCCTATTGAGCGTAACCTCTTTAGGTTGGAGTGCCTCCTAAATGGAGATTAGTCTTGTGCCCCATGTATGGCCACTCGAACGGGGGTCCCGAATTAAACACCTTTGTGTAGTATTCAACAACCTTCTATTTGCTAGCGTAGCACCGGTCGATGTGAAGGCATCGACATCTTCACAGTTTTTAGTAGAGGTGATCAATATGCCATGGGAGTTCATGGGGGTTGGAAGCTTGGTTGGCCTGAGAAGTGAGTGCACTGTAAGGGGGAGCCCGTGTGGCCAAGCTTCTGGATTCACACACTAAGAATATGCGACTGAGAAAATCCATGTGGAATCTAGCAGATATTGTCCTTTCCAACCTTAGGATTTATGCTTGTATTGAAAAAATTCATGATTGAAAACAAACTAAAAAACACTTTGTCTACTATGTCTTGCATGTGTGTTCAAAACTAAACCTCAAACAAACATCACACCTAGTAACTTGCAACACCTCAAAACATTTCCAAAACTATCAACCAAATATGTCTAACTGCTATCCTCCATATTCATCCATGACCTATGAACGAAACTAAAGGATTGAATATCTTGACCATTGTTTGAAAGAGCTTGAAAAATAACTTGAACCCCAAAATTTGAATGAAGTGATGCAATAATCTCATAAGCCTTTATCCTCACCCAAAACTACATCATCCAAGTTCAATGTCCATGAATTTCTGCAAAGGCTAAATGAGAAACCTAAATCTATGTCCTCAAACACAAATAATATTGAGCAATCATACCATGTCATGCACCTATCTTCATCTTCCATAAGTCAAAATAAACCTCATGAGTCTTTCACCCAAGTTAACGAATCTATCCAACCATCCTCTCTCGTCATACCATCTTCATCCAATGAGTCATGTCAATCTATTAGTCCAAAGCATGCTAGCATAGACTCCCCTACAAATCAAGATCAAAGTATTCTTTCCATTCCATCCAATGATACCAAAAATCTCCAATGCTCTCCAATCTTCGACCAAGATCCCATCTCTCAAGAACCTCATGATGATCCCCTTATCTCTTTTTGTTTCATCCAAGATGATCCCCTTCCATCTCAAGAGAAAAGTATCTTTCCAAATCCTCCTTCCACCTCATCTAATGAATCCATACCATCTCATGATTCCATCATATCCAATGATCAAGATATGCTTTCCACAAAATATTAGGATTCACTTCCTCGTCAAGATCAAGATATACCTCCATTCAAGGATACCCTTTCATTCCATGATGATGTTCATCCTTCTCATGATCAAGAAATGCCTTTCATACCACTTCATGATGATTCCATATCTAATAAAGAGCAAGCTAATCCATATCCTACACCTCGTGATCCTTTTCAAAGTCAAGATCAAAGTACCCCATCATCCCCATGTCAAGATCCTATCACCCATCCTAATTCCCCTCATGATTACAATCCTCCACAAGAGTCTATCACCCCTATTCAAGCTATACATGAGCCCCTTACCTATCAAATGGGTTCCCTCACTTTTATCCAAGGTGGTTTACTCCAAGATCTTTTTATTCCTTCAATATCACATCCACCTCATGATAGACTTGTGTCTTGTTTCATAAATAATACATACCCCATTGGCAAACGAATATGTCAAAGTATGAACTACAAAGGCAAAGGATTAGGCATTCATGAAAAAGGTATCCTAGAACCCATTTATATCCAAGAAATCCATATTATCATGGCCTTGGTTATACACCTCACGCTCAAGACATTGATACCAATCGTAAGTCAACAATCCATCAAAATAAACCTAAGTATCCTAGTCCATCAAACCTTCCATCTATCCTAGGTCCTTATCATAGTCCATGAAACCTTCCATCTATCCTTGGTCCTTATCATCCAAACCATAGTTCATCAACCCTTCCATCCATATTGGGGCCCTACATCCCTCCATCTCCTATTCATCAAGAACAACAAAGGCACACATCCTTGATGCCCTCTCAAAATTCTACCTACATTAACCCATCCATAAGACCTCCATATCATTCATCTCCATCCACCCATCCCATTTCTCTTGGAAGCAATTTGGGTGCCAAATGTCAAAAGCTTCCATATCAAAATCCGCATGTATCAAAGGATCAACATGTATCCTTGAAGAGCCATGCAAAAATAAAAGAAAATTTGATCCCAAGTCAAAATAAAAATCCAAAAGGCCACAAAGGCCCATCAAGTCAAAAGAAAAATTTCAAAGGCCACAAAGGCCTATAAATCAAAAAGGAAAATTTCAAAGGCCACAAAGGCCCATAAATCAAAAAGAAAAAATTCAAAGACCACAAAGGTCCATAAAACAAAAAGCAAAATATCAAAGCCCACAAAGGCCCACAAAGCAAAAATTAAAGTCAAAAGCTATGTGGATTCCTAAAAATTTCATTGAAGCCATAAAATTTAAATTGGCATCCAAATTTGCTAATCCAAAAGCTTCCTCCAATCGTCCATCTAAAAACCTATCACCGTCAAACTCCATTTTTCCTCCATCACTCCACCACCATTCAAGGTGTGTGTCGATGTTGATCTTTCCATCCTTTTCGTATAACCATCAACAAGCATTCCAACCTCCTATCCATTATCCAACATTCATCCCCCATTACTCTCCTTTAGTCCAAACCTTTGCATGAGTCCTTAGCTTCTCCCATCATACCATTAAAATACCTATGTTTATGAGTCTAATCCCCATTTAATGGTTTATTAGAGCACATATTCAAGGGATATTAGCTGTGAAACTTGATGCTTGATTCCTCCCTCCATCTTCCTATCATGCATATATTATCTTCCATATTCATTTATCCCTATCCATATCATGTCCTCCATATTCCTCTTGCACTCTACACTTGGGGGAAAGTTTCATCCATCCTGTCATTCATATCCATTATCCTCTTTACGTTCATCCTTTACCTTTCCACCTTTGATCTTGACAAGGTTAAGGATTTTCATGAACTTCATACATCTTATCCTATACACTTTATCCATATCTTCCATGCTATATCCTTCACTTTATCCATATTCCACCATTCTATCTAAATGCATCCTTTCTTCCCTTCCTTGGTCTTGGTGAGGAATAAGGGAAAAATACTTAGGCATTGTGTCCATATCTTATCCAGTTGATCTTGATCATCCTATTCATTATCCTTATCCTTGCTTTATTCCATTCCATATCTCCTAGCTTATCAAAATACATGTCCCATTTCCTTCCTTTGTTCTTGATGAGATTAGGGGAAAAATTACAAACGCATGCTTTGGATTCCCTTTCATATCCTTATGCGTTACCATTCCATCATAATTCACATCCTTATCATTTATCCATGATTAAATTACCTCCAACGTTGGCCATCATGTCCCTTTGCAACCTTGAATCTTATCATGAGCCTAGCTGAAAAATATTATCCAATCCTCATATCTTTTGTCAATCAATTATCAAACAATCATCAATATTATCGTACTTAGAGGAATTAGTGATCCTACTCATCATCATCATGCCTTATGGAATCAATTATTTATGCCATCTTAATCAATCAACCATTATCATCTTTCGACAAGAGATATGTTGCTTGTGTGACATGTTTTGCAGTGAATCTTTCATTTTGATCTATCATTTTTCCATGGTTGCACTACCTCTAGTGTGGGGAATCTAGTTTCTTCAACCAATCCTATATCACATTTCATTTCATTCCCTCTAAAATGTCCTGAAATAATCCAAAAAAACATAAAATGTTTTGAAATAATCCAAAAAAACCATAAAATGTCCTGAAAAAATCTAAAAAATTCATAAAATGTCCTGAAAAAATCCAAAAAAATCATAAAATGTCTTGAAATAATCCAAATAAATAAATAAATAAATAAAAAATAAAAATGTCATGAAAAAATCCATAAAAATCATAAAATGTCTTGAAAAAATCCAAAAAATCATAAAATGTCCAAAAAATCAAAATAAAAATCATAAAATGTCTTGAATTTTTTTTAAAAAATCATAAAATGTCTAAAAATCAAAAAAAATCATAAAATATCCTGAAATAATCCAAATTTTTTTTTATAAAATGTCTTCAAATAATCCAAAAAAAATCATTAAATGTCCTAAAATAATCCAAAAAAACCATAAAATGTTCTGAAAAAATCCAAAAAAATCATAAAATGTCCTGAAGAAATCCAAAAAAATCAAATATTCCAAAAATCCCAAAAAAAATTCAAAAATTCCAAAAAATAGTGACTGTTTCAGATCACCACACAACTTTGAACTTCAATAAAATCAAAACATGCAAGTGTTGACAATCAAGCAAACATTATAACATATACATCAACCCATCTTACAAATCCAATCAAACACATAAATTGTAACAAGAATTAGTTCTACATCGAAGTAGGACCCTTGTTTGTTTTTTGATCTTTGCTTATTTTATGATTTTATCTTTGGTGACATGTCTTTTAGCTTCTTCAGGATGTCTTCGACTAGAGAGGTGAGGATGGGGCATGTTCACTTGTTTGTTGTTTGTGGATTTTTTCTTATTCACAGGATGACTCATCTTAAGACATGGTTGTCTAAAACCATCGAGGACCTATGAGTCTAATGTAGATGAGAGCATTCCTTGTTTGATAGTGTCTTCCATGCAATAAGTATTTAGGTCATCTAAGTTTCTTATACCTAGATGGTTATACTTCATTACTAAATAAACATGCAAACAATATTCAAATTTTCTAGATGTTCATGTTATCTAGACACTTATACTAATTTGCGACATAATAAGCTTGATGATGATAAAAGCACTTAAAAGGCACAAGAGGCTTCACCACCTTCATTCTCTTCCATCTTGCATTTCATTTTATTCATCTTTCTTGTCGCAGAGAAATCAATCAATTTCTTAACTCACTGATATATGTCTCTTGAATCAAATCTCAAATCAATCAACCTGCTTCTCAAAATTTCATGCCCCCTTAATCAATCAGTCAATCCATCATTGCAACACCTTGTCTTGCATAAGCATCATTCTAAATCAGCTTAATCAGCTCAATCAACTTCATTAGCTCATCAACGTGGCTATACTGATCATTTCCATCAATTGTTCAGTTACGCCCATCAATTGTGCATTTTCGTCAAAATGTACATCACCACTTTATCACTTGCACAATATCAGGTATCTAATCATTTTCTAGACATCTATCGAGAGATTAATCTTCTTACAATCTATTCGATCAATCTCTTGAGGGGGCATATCATTCTTATCATAATCCTTACCAGGATATCTTTGGGGCATGTATTAGTTCAATCTTTTTCTTTGAAACAACGCGACAAGCTGCATTGTCTCAAAGAGGGGAAAAATGTAGACACTCAAATTTGTCCTCACAATCGTAACGATATTCGTCTATTGATTAAATAGATATTATTATTTACTTAATCAATTCATTCAATACTTTCTTCTATTCATGCATTTCATCAAATCATTAAACCGTCTCATGCTTGTTCATCATCCATTTACATAAATCATTTCACTTTGACTATTTGCATGATTATTCAATTGCATTAATCATTAAAATGCATTCATATATTTCATTAAATAATTTAAAATTCATAAATCAAATTCCATGAAATTAGCTTAAAATTGCACATTAAATTCATAAATCAATTTCCATGGAATTAGCTCAAAATTGCACAATTTGAGTTTCCAGACATGAATCAAGGCATAAATCACTCCACTCATTTCTCATTTATCATTTTCACATTATGCATTCATCTATAAAAACCTTGTCCTTCTCACTTTTTGGGGATACACATTTTTATTTAAAAATTCAATTTCAATCTCTCTTCCACTCATCATAGCTTCTTGTTGCACTTGTGCTCATAAAATTTTGAGAGCATCAAATGCATAAATCAAGAATCATGGTGAAATAGGAAAACAATGGAGCTGATTTTCCTTTGAGTGCATTTAGTTTAGTTTTTCATAGTTTAGTTTGCATTTTGCATTTGTATTCATTTGGAAAGGCTTTATTGATGATATTTTGAAATTTTGATTTGAATTTATAGATTAAATCATTTAGCTTCTTCAGTTTTCAGCATAAACAAAAGAGTTTATCATCATGGGACACAATTACAAAGAATTATTATTTGAAGGTAGTTCCACTCCTTTCCAAGAATCAATCACAGAAGATTATGAAGTTACAGACTCAGGGATCATTCAATTGAGAGGAAACCAAATTCCCAAGGGCATTTTTTCTTTAGAAAACATTTTTGACAAGCATGACAGATATATTCAAGATCAAAAGAACTCAGCTGATAATACTTCTATTGAACACTATCAAGTAAACAATGGCACTGAGGACAAGCCTCGACTCGATAACTTGGGCAAGTGTTGTACTCTAGAAGAAAGTGAGAATTTTATCTCCTTTTTCAAACAATACAAAGATGTTTTTTCCCAATCTTACAAAGACTTGAAAGTCTTCACACCCATTGAATTATGTCACACAATTCCTCTAAAGCACGATATCAAGCCCTTCAGGTAGAATCAAAGATATTACAATCCGCAGATCCAAGACACTATCTACGCGAAAATTTAGAAAATGGTGGACTCCAAGATTATTTTTCCAATACATCATTCCACATGGGTGCCAAACATAGTTCCTATGTGTAAAAAGAACAGAGAAATCAGAATTTGCATAGATTTTAGGAACCTAAATTAGTTGTCCTTGAAGGACAACTATCCCTTACTGATCATGGAGCACACTTTGTAGATAGCCACCGGTTTGGAAATGCTATCATTACTTGATGGTTTTTCTGGATAGAATCAAATTGTTGTGGCAGAAGAGTATTAAATCAAAACAACTTTCACCACCCCGTGGGGTATGTTTGCTTATGAGAGGATGCCTTTTGACACCATCAATGTTGGTGCAACTTTTAAAAGAGCCATGTATTTGGATTTTGGGGATCTTAAAAATAAACTAATAGTCATCTACCTAACAACCTTACCATTTTTTCAAACAAGTGGCAAGTTCACTTTTCACATCTTATGAAAGTTTTTGAGAGATCTAGCTGTTATCACGGAATCTAGCAGCGCTCGTTCCACGGATAACCCCCCTACGAAACTTGTCCATTTCCTAGTATTTGTGAGTTTCAAGTACGCATAACAAAGTGGTTTTCAAGCTACCTCGAAATGCGTTTCAAAGCCTCAAATAGTCAATTCGAGCATTCCCCCATGTTCGCCTCGCGAAGACCTTCAAAACGAGCTCCTTCGCGAAGTCTCAATGTTTGTACTTAGCAAATTGGGAAAGATGCAGTGGCACTGAAAAAGTGCGCTCCTGCTCTGAAGCCAAAATTTGGCTAAGTATGAAAAGTGCAGGGGCGCTAAATTTTAGCGCCCCTGCATAAAAGTGAATTTCTAAAAAATGTAATAGAGCTAAATTTTAGCGCCATTACACTTTTTCCTGACACTTAGACTTTTTTGGCCCTGGCACGTTTCTTCATGATTTTCACATTTTTCGTTAATCGTGCCACTTTTCGTGCCTAAATTGATTGCTCGACTTGAGTTAGGTTTTCGATTTTCTCTTTCACTTAAAAGTGTTTTATTTCGCCATTTTCATTGTTTATGGTCTTTGTTCTTCTTTTCTTCTTGCTGGGCGAGTTCTTCTCAAGCCGTAATCACGTGTTTTGGAAATTCGAAGTTCTTCTCCAGCGTTTTTCGCGTTTCATCTTTGTAAGTTGTTACCCTTGCTTTCTCTTTATTCTCCAATTTCAATGGCAACTCCATGCAGACAAACAATTTGCAAACCCCAAGCGCCATTTTCATGCACCGTTACATCTGTTTTACAAAATCATGTCTTAGATGCAGAAGCGCTAAAATTTAGCGCCCTGACATGTTGAACATGTCAAAAAATAATTCTAACTCTGAAAGTGTAGGAGCGCTAAAATTTAGTGCCCTTGCATCAAAAACTGAAATCTCAAAAATGTAATGGCGCTGAATTTTAGTGCCCTTACACTTTTTACAATCTTTTTCTAGACTTAGTCATTTTTTGTGCAATGGTGTTGAATTTTTGCACCTTTGCACTTTTTCCAGACTTAGTCATTTTTTGTGCAATGGTGCTGAATTTTAGCACCTTTACACTTTTCTTCCAGACTTAGTCATTTTTTGTGCAATGGTGCTGAATTTTAACACCTTTACACTTTTGGCAGTTTTTAACCTAGTCTCTTCAAAATTGCTCTATTTCCATTCCGAACCTCATTTCTTCGCTCCCGCATCGTTTTCCGTGCCTAGTTGCTCGTTTCATGCTTGCTCAACATCATTTCTCGCTTCACGCTTCCCAATGCTACTTTTTCTGCTAACGTCTATTGATTCACCATCCTTGCAGTTTCTCTCCAGATTTCATTAAGTGATCCTAAAGGTGACATCTTCCTGCCGGCCACAAAAATATCCCAGATCTTCAAGGAGGCCATCATGAATTTGATTACAGTTCAGACTTCTCAGAAGCTTCTCTGAACATCATTTGTGATACAAGGCTCACATTGGACAACCTGAAGACGCATCTTGACAGTTGCAAGAAGGTTCACTCATTTGCCATGAGATTGATCACGAGAATTCACACCATTGTGGATTACACCGTTGGTCCAGATGAGAAGTTCGTGCAGGAGACTAGGAGGAAATTTGAAGACTTCCGCGCCCAATGCAAAGAAACGTGAAGCAACCCCCTATTCTCCAGTGTTAGAATTTCGGTGCATCCCATTATGCATCTTGTAAATATTTCTACATTTTCGAATGTCATTTTGTAAATTGTAATTACACCAAGTCCAAAGATGTAATATTTTCAAAACAAATTACACTTTGACTTTGGTCAAAGTTAGGTGAGATTCCATAAATCGCTCACCTAACTTTCCCCGATTTTCAATCTCTTTCCTTCTTTTGCTCATCCCTTTTTCTATATAATGTGAGGGATTTTCATTGTAAATTTATCCTTTAGTGTTTTGCAACGAAGTGCTGCCCTTTTTGAAGCAAATTTGTGAAACTTTGCGTTCATGCTTTGTGAATGAATTTGATTAATAAAGAAAAGGATTGCAAGCCAAACTTTGCGTTGGATTCGATACTTTTGTGAGTTGATCTTATTTGGTAGTGATTAGTTTGAAGAATCTGAAGGACTCTAAGTAGTTTATGTAAACTTTGTGTTACATTTATTATTTAGATTGCATTTGTATTTCTATTTATCATTGGTTGAATGATCTACAAGACTTTGTGCTTGTAATCATTCATGCTTTTGCATGTTCTGGTTGAATGATCTACAAGACTTTACACTTGTAATTATTCATACTCTTGGATACTTTTGTCGAAAGATCTACAAGACTTTGTGCTTGTAATCATTCGTGCTCTTTGATACTTTTGTTGGATGATCTACAAGATTTTGTGCTTGTAATCGTTCATGTTGTTCGAGGAATTGTTGCGTCTAAGAAGACTCTGTGCTTCTAATGTAACAAACGGTACATCTACAAAGATCCAACACTGATAAAGCTACGAAACGACTTTGTGCCTTCGTGAGCTTTCCCTTTTTTACTTTATTTGTTTGTTATTAATCACTTCTGGTATCTCTACGCTTCGCTTTGATGAGATAGAGATACTGGTATTACTGCTAGTTGTTAGTTTAAGGTTATTAAGAATTGTGAACTTTCAACGGTGAAGCATTGTAAACATCTTCTCTGAAAAAAGAGAGAAGGATGAATGTAACACGCCCCCCCACTCCGTAAGTTTCGTGTACATTTTGTAATTACTTGTTTGTTTTACTATCGCTTCTGTTAGCAGTAAGAAGGGCGCCTCCCCTTTCCGAGAGGAGAGATTCACATCTCACATAGCTATGGCTGAAGTCCAAGTTGTGTAATCTATCAAACAGCTGATTACATAATTTTCACCCAACAGTAGGTACCACAAAATTTCATTGAATCCTAAAAGGTCTATCTTTGCGGTGATGGAGGGCAAGTTGCTTGGCCACATCGTCTCCAAAGAGGGAACAAGGATTGACCCAAATCGAGTGGATTCGATCAAGAACTTGTCTCTTCCAACAAATAAAATAGGAGTGCATTCCTTCTTCGGTAAAGTCAATTTCATAAGAAGGTTTGTACTTGATTTCTCAAAGCTAACTAAGGAGATATTAGCTATGATGAAAAGGATGTCCCTTTTTAAGTGGACAGAAGAAAGAAAGCAAGCCTTTATCAAAATAAAAGAATCCATTGCTATAGCACCAGTGCTGGTTCGTCCTGGCTTTGAAAAGGATTTCATCCTTTATTGTTATGCATCAAAGCACACTTTATTTGCCATACTAACATAGAAGTTGAATGAAGAAGGAGTATCTTCGATAGCTTTCATGAGCAACAACTTTAAAGATAGTGAATTGTGCTATTCTCCATTTGAGAAGAATGCATATGCTGTTGTTAGGGCTGTCAAAATTTTTAGATTCTATATCTTGAACTCCCACACAATGGTGTTTGTCACCGATCCAGCGATAAAAAGTATGCTAACTCAACAAGAGATGGGAACAAAGAGAGGAAACTGGATTGCTAAGGTTTAAGAATATGATTTAGAGATGAAGCCAACCAAGCTCGTTCGTGGGCAAGGTCTTTGCCAACTTTTGGTAAAAGATGGAGATCAGAAGTACCAAAGCAATGGTGAACTTGAACCTGAACCTGAGATTGAAGAGGACCTTCCTATGGTCCTACTAGTTGATTCTGCTGAGGAATGGTACACTACACTATGGTATTATTCAACTTATGGATAATGTCCATGTCACATGGACAAACAACAGAAGAGAAATTTGAAGCTGAAAGCACAATACTTTGTGCTTATAAATAACGTTTTGTACAAGCATGGCCTTGACGAAACATTTCTATTATGCATTGGTAGGGACCAATAATAGAGATTGTTGGAGGTATTTCATAGTGAAGTATGCGTTGGTTACTTCTCATCAGGGGTCATGACATTCAAGATCCTACAAGCATAGTTCTATTGGCCGACTATGTTTTGCGATGCATACAAATGGGTGTACAAATGTCAAATGTATCAACAATTTGCTGGAAAACTCAAATTGGTAGCCATTCCACTCAGGCCAGTGGTCATTGATGCTCCATTTCAATAATGGGGTATGAATTTTGTTTGTCCCATCAACCCACATTCTGGCAAGGGGCATATCTATGTCCTTACAACAACAAACTATTTTACAAAATGGGTTGAGGCCATTCCTACCAAGCAGGCTACTTCAAAAGTTGTTTGCGACTTTTTGAAAGAAAAAAATTTTCACACTTCAGGGTACCTCACAAGATTGTGACTAACAATGAAACATGTTTCTCATCTGAGGAACTCCTAGATTTTTTTTTTATCATGACATCACATTGTCACATATGTTAGATTATTACCCTCAAGGTAATGGACAAGTTTAATCTTCAAACAATAATATAGTCACAATTATGCACAATTTAGTTGACTCAAATCAACGAGCTTGGCACAAGAAGGTATATGATGCTCTTTGGGCTGATAGAATCACTCCCAAGAGAGCCATTGGCACTTCACCTTTTACTATTTTGTATGGTACAAAAGCAATGCTACCCATCACAGTGGAGTTGTTCACTTTGCAACTAGCATCTGTAGTGGAGGATGGGGAATTTAAAGATCCGATCGAGAAGCGGGTTTTGTACCTACTAAAGCTAGAGGAAGAAAGGGTAGAGGTCATTGACATAATCACTCGACATCAAGAGTGAGTGAAGATCTTTGATAAGAAAGCTCATCAGTGAGACTTCAAGGTTGGAGATCAAGTCCTGTTATGGGACAAAAGACATGAGTGCAAAGGAATGCACAAAAAAATTGATTCCTTGTGGTTGGGGCCGTTCCAGATCCATGAGTTCGCAGGAGAGAACACTTATATTCTCTCACATTCAAATGGAAGGCTCCTCCCTCTGCCATACAATGGGTAGTATCTCAAAAACTTCATCCCTTCAAGGGAGGAGTAAATTTTTGTAAAAAAATTATTTATGCCTTTTCATTATGTTGTAATATTTTTCCCCATTCCATAAAGTTTCATCATCTTTTAGGTGATTTCTTAGGTAGTCTTGTTTTAGGTGATTAGGAAAACTCTGATTATTAGGTGAATTGGGATAGATTCCTGACTCCATGCCCAATTGATAAGTCACTAGTCTACCTTTAAAAAATCAGAGATTCTTGGTTCTCCTATGCCGTAAGCATCCGACATGGTCACTAGATGGAGCCTAATATTGTACCCAAAATAAATTTTTAGCTTCAATAAGGCATTTTGATTAAAATGGTCTAAATCTTGTAAAATTGTTGTCAAAAGTTAGTTTTAGGTCAAATCAAGCATGGGCTTTTTGTGGGTTTAGTGTCCAAAAGATATTGGAAAATTTTGAAAATTAGGTTTCTGGACCCCTATTTTTAGGAAAAACCCTAAAAATAGGATCTTTCCAGAATTGACTAAAAATTATTTTGATTGGATTATTTCACTTAATGATCACATTGGTGAAGTCAGAATCAAGAAAACGTCAATTTAGCTCTGGTGGTCTCTTTTACTTTTTCAAGAAAAAAAGTTAGGCCCTTCGAGGTCGTCAATGGCAGTTGGCCAGTACTAGGTGTCAAAATCTAAGCCTCAAACTCATCACAAACGATTCTATGGTGAAAGATGCTTCACGATGGAGAGGATTTTCAAAAGGTGAAAAATGTAAAAAATATTCTAAGTCTGGAAACACTATGCCTTGCTATAAGGGAGATGCTTGTGCAATCAATGCTTATGTCAACTTTGCAGTATCTGTATACGTAAAAATGGTGTAATTTAGTCATGTACTTGCATCAATAGTAGTAATGCTTCAACACAGTCAACCCAGCTAAGTGACATGGTGTTCACGAAGCATGAAAGAGGTGAAATCATCAGAAAATCACCAACTCTGGAGCTAATTGCACCCCTGTAGGCTAGGGGCTCCCTTGAATTTGAATGCCCAAATGCAATTATTAATGCTTACAAAAATGATGCAGAGTCAAAGGAAGACACTAACTCTCTCTCAACTTCAGTAGCCACAACTTAATTTACATATGAAATTAGAGTTCCAAAAGTGCATTAGATCCATCAAACACCATTATCTCAATTCATGATACAAGGATTCAAAAGACTTCAATAGTGCACCCTCAAATGCATTGCATTGAATCATTCAGGAATGAGAAGAAGTCATATCCAATAGTCCAAAAATGACACAACATAGTATTAACACTCACCAAGAACCCTCAATCCAACAATCACAAATCATTAGCATCACTTTGCCCACCATATCCCTTGATTCTTCAAGACTGTCCTAAAGCTGGTTGTTTATACTCTGTCCTTAGAGGACAGTCGCTAATAATCAATTCTAGACTTGTGTCTTTAAAAATACCAAAACTTGAACAGGGTTCAAAGGCATTTAAACTTCCCCTTGAATAACTCTTTGATAAGTTTGCGACATTCACAAAACAAACAACTTGTAACCCTACCTTTTTAGGACTGTATTATCACTGTCTACACAGGACAGTCAGTATAAGGAGAATTTCAAACTTGTTTATTCTCTAAAGATTGAAGGTAATGACTCATAACACCTACTTACACCTTTGCAAAACACTTCCACTCAAATGAAATGCTTTTTCAAGCATCAAAACACGAGTTAAGGACTGCATTTTGTCTTTTTCCAGATTTGATGACAAAACCAGACCTAGGGCCTCCTTGTTCTCGCCAAGACCATAAGTTAAGACTCCAAAATTTTGAATTTTGGTAGATAGCCTAAAAATAGACCTCCACACATATTTTTAGAATAGTTTACCATACAAATTAAGAGAAACACAATTTCTTTGATCCACTGTTACCCTGGCAAGGGTTTTTGAGTAATTTTTAGACAAATGAATGTATTTGATTCAAATGTTAATGAAATTGCATGAAAAAAGAATCAATAGGAAGGTGATTGACTTGTCTCCCACTTAAAATGAATTTTTTACCATTAAAAGTCCATACAATCTAGTACATAAGCCTAAAACAGTCAATTTTCAGGAAAATGTGCATAAAAATAGAGTTTTTTCATTATTTTCTTCAAGGTTTCAATCACCAATGAGTACAAAAGGAGTTCAAAGGAATTTTTAAAGTCATTTACACCATATAGAATCAGTTTCCAACTATTTTGAAACTCCCTATTATTGATTAGACTCTAATGACCCATTAACTCCTAATTTGTGTAACTTTTACACTTTGATTGCAATAATTGTTGACATTTTACATTTTTTTTTTTGCAAATGACTTCTACAAATGGAAAAATGGAATCATTTAAAAAATAGAATAATGGTGAAGGTGATCCTACACCAAAATCCCCATCACGAAGATTTCAAGTCCACTTAAAAGTGTTGTTGCCAACAAAATTGCCTTCTTGAGATGCCCTGCCACTAATCTGCTTCTTATCACCTTCATTTTCACTTTTGGTTTAAATTTGTCCATGAAAATTAGTTGTATACCATGATTCCCCTTTGAAATTAGATTCTTCATTCCTTCATACACCTCAAGATCATGCTTCTCTTTTTGACCTTCAACCTGCAAACAATCCTTTGTCCAAAGCATTAGTAACACAATGAAATAATATAATGTGACAATCATGATACCTCCATCATATTGCAACTCCTTGCAAACCTCTATGGCTAATTAATCCATGATCATTCCCTTAACCAACTCAATGTACTCAACCTTTGGAATTAGGTATATGCTCTTGGTCCTCTCTTCCTCTTCATGACTTGGAATATCTGCAACTTCTTCTTCAATGAAGTATTCCCTTGCATCTTCAAAGGATTCTTGTTCTTTCACTATGATTTCCCTTCTCCTCTTTTTGATTATCTTGTGAATAGGCCATGTGACTCTCCTCTTTATCTTCAGGTGCCAACACATTTAAGTATTTCATCTATTTTTATATCTTCTTTATGGATTCTAGGAACTCTCTATCCATCCTTTCCATCTCTTATTTTATCTCAACAATCTCTTTATCAAACTTGGCTTGTCTCTTCTTATTTCTCTCTTCCTTTTCTTGCAAATGATTCTTCAAGTTCTCCATCTCTCAAGCAAGATTCCTCCTTGCTTCACAACACACTTACTTGCAAACAACCACCATACACACAACTACAAACCACAACCAACTTATCAGCCCATATATTTCCTGGGCTCTGATACCAAACTGATGTAGAGTCAACGAAAGACACTAACTCTCTCTCAACTTCAATAGCCACAACTTAATTTTCATATGAAATTAGAGTTCCAAAAGTGCATTATATCCATCAAACACCATTATCTCAATTCATGATATAAGGATTCAAAATACTTCAATAGTGCACCCTCAAATGCATTGCATTGAATCATTCAAGAACAAGAAGAAGTCATCTCCAATAGTCTAAACATGACAAAACATAGTATTAACACTCACCAAGAACCCTCAATCCAACAATCACAAATCATTAGCATCACTCTGCCCACCATATCCCTTAATTCTTCAAGACTGTCCTAAAGCTGGTTGTTTATACTCTTTCCTTAGAGGACAAACACTAATAATCAATTCTAGACTTGTGTCTTTAACAACCCAAACCTTGAATAGGGTTCAAATACATGTAAAATTCCCCTTGAATAACTCTTTGACAAGTTTGTGACATTCACAAAACAACCAACTTGTAACTCTACCTTTTTAGGACTGTATTATCACTGTCTACATAGGAAAGTTAGTATAAGGAGAATTTCAAACTTGTTTATTCTCTAAAGATTGAAGGTAATGAATCATAACACCTCCTTACACCTTTGCAAAACACTGCCACTCAAATGAAATGCTTTTTTCAAGCATCAAAACACGAGTTAAGGATTGTATTCTATCTTTTTCCAACTTTTGTGACAAAACCAGACCTAGGGCCTCCTTGTTCTCGCCCAAGACCATAAGTTAAGCCTCCAAAATTTTGAAGTTTGGTAGATAGCTTGAAAATAGACCTCCACATATATTTTTAGAATATTTTACCATACAAATTAAGAGAAATACAATTTCTTTGATCCACTGTTACCCTAGCAAGGGTTTTTGAGCAATTTTTAGAAAAATGAATGTATCTGATTCAAATGTTAATGAAATTGCATGAAACAAGAATCAATAGGAAGGTGATTGACTTGTATCCAACTTACAACCAATTTTTCACCATTAAAATTTCGTACAATCCCATACATAAGCCTGAAACAGTCAATTTTTAGGAAAATGTGCATAAAAACAAAGTTTTTTCATTATTTTCTTCAAGATTTCAATCACCAATGAGTGCAAAAGGAGTTCAAAGGAAATTTAAAAGTCATTTAAACCATATAGAATCAGTTTCCAACTATTTTTCAACTCCCTATTATTGATTAGACTCTAATGACCCATTAACTCCTAATTTATGCAACTTTTACACTTTGATTGCAATAATTGTTGACATTTTTACAATTTTTTTTGCAAATGCCTTTTAAACGAATTCTACAAATGGAAAAATGGAATCATTTACAAAATAGAATCATGGTGAAGGTGCTCCTGCACCAAAATCCCCACCAAGAAGATTTCAAGTCCACTTGAAAGTGTTGTTGCCAACAAAATTGCCTTCTTGAGATGCCCTACCACTAATCTGCTTCTTATCACCTTCATTTTCACTTTTGGTTTAAATTTTTCCATGAAAATTAGTTGTCCACCATGCTTCCCCTCTGAAATTAGATTCTTCATTCCTTCATACACCTCAAGATCATGCTTCTCTCTTTGACCTTCAACTTGCAAACAATCCTTTGTCCAAAGCATTAGTAACACAATGAAATAATATAATGTGACAATCATGATACCTCCATCATGCTGTAACTCCTTGAAAACCTCTATGAATAACTTATCCATGATAATTCCATTAACCAAATCAATGTCCTCAACCTTTGGAATCAAGTATATGCTCTTGGTCCTCTCTTCCTCTTCATGACTTGGAATATCTGCAACTTCTTCTTCAATGAAGTATTCCCTTGCATCTTCAAAGGATTCTTGTTCTTTCATTATGATTTCCCTTCTCCTCTTTTTGATTATCTTGTGAATAGGCCATGTGAGTCTCCTCTTTATCTTTAGGTGCCAACTCATTAAGTATTTCATCTGTTGTTCTATCTTCTTTGTGGATTCTAGGAACTCTCTATCCATCCTTTCCATCTCTTCTTTTATCTCAACAATCTCTTTATCAAACTTGGCTTGTCTGTTCTTCTTCTTTCTCTCTTCCTCTTCTTGCAAATGCTTCTTCAAGTTCTCCATCCTCTCAATCAAGATTCCTCATTGCTTCACAACACACTTACTTGCAAACAACCACCAAACACACAACTACAAACCACAAACCACAACCAACTTATCAGCCCATATCTTTCCTGGGCTCTGATACCAAACTGATGCATAGTCAAAGGAAGACACTAACTCTCTCTCAACTTCAATAGCCACAACTTAATTTCAATATGAAAGCAGAGTTCCAAAAGTGCATTAGATCCATCAAACACCATTATCTCAATTCATGATACAAGGATTCAAAACACTTCAATAGTGCACCCTCAAATGCATTGCATTGAATCATTCAGGAACGAGAAGAAGTCATATCCAATAGTCCAAAAATGACACAACATAGTATTAACACTCACCAAGAACCCTCAATCCAACAATCACAAATCATTAGCATCACTTTGCCCACCATATCCCTTGATTCTTCAAGACTGTCCTAAAGCTGGTTGTTTATACTCTGTCCTTAGAGGACAGTCGCTAATAATCAATTCTAGACTTGTGTCTTTAAAAACCCCAAAACTTGAATAGGGTTCAAAGGCATTTAAACTTCCCCTTGAATAACTCTTTGATAAGTTTGCGACATTCACAAAACAAACAACTTGTAACTCTACCTTTTTAGGACTGTATTATCACTGTCTACACAGGACAGTCAGTATAAGGAGAATTTCAAACTTGTTTATTCTCTAAAGATTGAAGGTAATGACTCATAACACCTCCTTACACCTTTGAAAAACACTTCCACTCAAATGAAATTCTTTTTCAAGCATCAAAACATGAGTTAAGGACTATATTCTATCTTTTTCCAAATTTGATGACAAAACCAGACCTAGGGCCTCCTTGTTCTCGCCCAAGATCATAAGTTAAGCCTCCAAAAATTTGAAGTTTGGTAGATAGCCTGAAAATAGACCTCCACACAAATTTTTAGAAGATTTTACCATACAAATTAAGAGAAACACAATTTCTTTGATCCATTGTTACCCTAGCAAGGGTTTTTGAGCAATTTTTAGAAAAATGAATGTATCTAATTCAAATGTTAATGAAATTGCATGAAAAAAGAATCAATAGGAAGGTGATTGACTTGTATCCCACATACAACCAATTTTTCACCATTAAAAGTCTGTACAATCCTATACATAAGCCTGAAATAGTCAATTTTCTAGAAAATGTGCATAAAAATAGAGTTTTTTCATTATTTTCTTCAAGGTTTCAATCACCAACGAGTACAAAAGGAGTTCAAAGGCCTTTTTAAAGTCATTTACACCATCGTTTCCAACTATTTTTCAACTCCCTATTATTGATTAGACTCTAATGACCCATTAACTCCTAATTTATGTAACTTTTACACTTTGATTGCAATAATTGTTGACATTTTTACTTTTTTTTGCAAATGACTTCTACAAATGGAAAAATGGAATCATTTACAAAATAGAATCATGGTGAAGGTGCTCCTACACCAAAAACTATTCATCTTCTCTGGAATTCTGGTGGCTTTCTAGTGAATCATCAGGCAAATCCATCCAACTTTTCAAACACTAGCAAACAACGACATAAGCAAAAGATGCGGAGGGTACCAGACATAAAAAATGATAGTCAAATTACAGAAATTGCACCCCTATAGCCTAGGGGCGCCTAAGAATAAAGCCTATTAGATGTCAGTTTTTGAGTTTGTTATCTCTAGATGATCTTCCCAACTTCAACCCAACTTCACGATGAATCTATTCACCAATCGATAAGACATATCAGATGACCATAGCTCTTGATCCAATGAGCATGTAAAATGAAGGATAAAAGGAAAGTCAAAATGTGAATTGTACCTCTGTAGCTCAGGGGAGCCTAGCCTTTTGGTCAATCAAATGAGATTTTCGGTAGCTATCTTCTTCAAGAGATCTGCTCAAAATCTTTCTAGCTATGCGATGAATCCATCGGTCAACTCTCGGGACTTGTCAAATGCCTGTGAATGAAGATCAAGTGCAAAACACTAAAGATGAAGGCAAGTTGAAAAACGTGAAAATTTGACTAATTATCAAAGAAAATGCACATTCCTTAAGAAAGGCGCCCAAATTTATGGGGCCTTAGATGCATCCTTTTGACTTTGCAGCTCCCAGGATCATCTAGCTTCAGAGTTGTTCAATCTCCGCAATGAGATCATCAACATGAACATTAGAGCAATCCAACTCCTGACAGTGAGGGACAAAATTGAGCATTTCGTTGAAAGTTACAAGTCACAAAATGTATCTCAAAAGGTCAATTGCACCCATGCAGTCTAGGGGCACCCTTGAATTTGAGCATCTTAAACCAACTTTCAGACATTTCCATACCAATCATTCTTTTCGGAATTGAACTGGTTTTCTGTTCCATACCTCGGCATGTTCACAGGAGTTGTCAATCACCGACAATTGCAGATTGAAGCACGAAGGGTCAAATTGATGAGATGAAAAAACATTCAAAAAGTGGCTAAGTTTGGTGAAAAAAGCACCTTTTCGGGAAAAGGCGCCCTAGAATTCAAGGCACTAGTTTTAGTTTTTAGCACTCATAACTCCTAGCAATATCTCATCAAACTTGATCTGGCTACATGATGAATCTGACACCTTAGCTCCAGGATCAACTAGGTATCCAAAATTCAGGGTCAAACATAGGCTATTTGTCACAGCGAAAGTTGAAAATCTTTAAAAAATTTCTAACTTTCTCAAGCTTGGGAGCCAAAAGTCAAAGTTTGATGGTTTAAACTTCAGTTGTGATTTTTGCATGCTGCCTCTTGCATATGGCATCCAATATTAATGGGGAACCTTAGTTCATGATTCATGCATGAGGATTAACTCAATTAGGGTTGGCACACCTACCTAACTGACGATATCACCTCCAAAATACTTATTTATTCAAGCATAGGCATCACAACTTCATTATTTCTTGCAGGTTGAAGCTAAAGTCAACTATTTTCACTCCAATGCCTTTTGAAGGATCAAATAGAGGTAATTTTTAGTGTTCTTCGAGGTTCTTTGTTCAGGTTGCACAAAGGAATAATTATTCATACTTCATTTTTCTAGCACGTTCTTGCCAGGAATTCATTAGATTGAGGATTGAAGGAGGCGATTTTCTTGAGGATTGACATAGGTAGTTTATAAACTCTATCTTCTCACTCTCATATTTCTTATATCCTTGTCTTAAGTTTTTTGTCGCATGTCCAAGTAAACAACAGTTTTTCAAAAATCTCGCCATTTGGGTTTGCTCAACACAGTGTTCTCTACAAAACCCATGTTCTAGATTTTCTCTGGAAAATTGCCTCGGTACTTCCCTCATTTTGAAGTTTTGCTTTTTTTTCTTTTTTCGAAAAGTCTTTGCATGCTAAGCAATTTTTTTTTCAAATTTCTAACATTGTGGTTTTGCTTAGAAATACATTCTCTACAAAACCCATGTCTTAGAATTTTTCATAAAAATTGCCCTTCAACAGGCTATTTTTAGCCTCATCAGAAGCTATTTTTAGCTCACCAGAAAAAGTTGTCAGAACATATCCATGTTTACAGTCAATAGGTTAGTTTTTTAGAATGTAGTTCACTCAGACTGAATACAAGACCAAATCAGTCTTGATTCATGATTTCTTCAAAACGACTGACACAGATTTGCATCAAGTGGATCTGGAGGTTAACTTGAATGCTTCAGAAATAGACCAAACCACTCTTCAGAACATCAAGGAATCTGAGTTACTTGAAGTGTCTTCATTTCCCATCATAACACAATGTATAGAGTTTGTAATGGCTTGTGTAAAGCATTATAACTCTACTACATGAGAAATTCAATCAGTGGATGGGCAAATGATATGCAGTCTCAAGCCCAAAGACATCGAGAGGTGCTTCGGTATTCCTCCAAATACAAATAATTTGGTCATGGTGGAGTGTGAGGAGGAATTCAATTTTGAAAGGGAAAAATGTCAGAGTAGAATGGAAAAGAGATGGCTCAAACAGAAAAGAATTACTTTGCCAAAGAATGTGGGTTGTGGAGAGTTCAAAGATGAATACGTGGTTATGATCACCCTTCTTAACCATGTTTCCGGTCAAGTAGATGCCAACAAGTTTTAGCCTTGGATGTATTACATCATGGTTCAACTTGTCAATTTTAAGGAACATTATGACTGGGATTCTTTGATTAGTGACATTCTCCACAAATAGATGACCAACTTCATGGTTGCTCACAAATTCCACATGTGTTCATACTTCATGTATCTGATAGCCTTCCAAGGCTAGTTTAGAGGGTTGAATACTGTAGGAATTCTAAGTGAACAAAAGGTTCATTAGTATTACTTGTAGCTTGAGTTCACATAGTCTGAGTGAAACTTCAAGTGAGTGCAGGAATCACTCTTAATGTACACCACGAGGAATCTTGATCGAGAGTTACATGTGCGTATTTCAATAGAAGCCAAATTGGTGATGGTAGAATGGGCAGATTGGTTCATCCAGTTCTCTACTTTTACCTACATCTGCGTGTATGGATACTCAGGTCATCTAGCCATGTTACCCTATTATACTTTAGATAAGGTGGTTTTCATGGAGTTTCTACGGTAGTTGTACGAGGTCCACTCTTATTTGCGAAACAAACGCAAGCCGACTACTGCTTTTCCATTACAAATTGGGATTTACGGGTGCAGGTTAGCAGATGATGCCAAGGCTATGAGCCATGAGATGACGAGACTTAACATTAAGTATCTCATTGAAAGATGCTCATATGACCCTTGGGGTCACTTTTCAGCAAGCCTTCACGGTCGTTCTTCACACAAACCTTCTATCAAAGACTATTGGTTCAATTATGAGGACGAATTTGAGGTGCGAAGGTGCAACTACAACAAGTTCACCCTTTCACAGATTGTTGATTTCATGTTAGAGGAGTGGAAGGCTTATCTGATGATTATGGGGATGTCACACTTCCTCAATTCTTCAAAGATCATGTTGACACATAGCTGCTTCTAGCTATTGATTGGTACGCCAAAGAAAGCACATATGTAAAGGAAAGAACAAGCAGAGTTGTTAGATATAACATAATTTACTTGGATAGCAAAAGGACGAGGAAGGAAGCCATACCAAACATAGAGCTGCCACCGGTTACTACTTTACTACCTTCCACATCAAAATCAAAACTTAGACAAAAGACATGGAGTAATCCTCCTAAAAGAAGCAGGATGTGAGGAAGTACAAAGGGAAAAGTACCAATTACTGATTTGGACCAGCAAGAACATCATATGGAGATAGCCACAAATACATTTGAGAACATGCCAAAATAGAAGCAGATCCTCCCATCCCATCACTACTACAACAGTCTCCGGTTCGCACCAACTTGGAGCCAAAATCGCCACCACCTAGCAATGCTTCAACACATTCTCACTCATTAGGAGTTCCTAAGACTAGCACTGATCCTTCCAGTGAGATTAATCGAGACTCATCTTGGCTTGATAATCTCTTGGGTAGGAAAAAGAGACATCCATCCTATCAATTGGAATTTGTGGAATTTGATCATGTCTATCAAGACACACCAGATAAAAAGTGTAAGAAGCAAGTTCATTTAGAAAGGAACGCTGACAAAGAGATTGTAATTGAGACCATTGCACCACTAGAGGATAAAAATTTGAATGAGGTAGAGGTTGATGACTTCACCTTGATAAAGTTCACTCTTGGTAAAAAAAGCACGCATCAAGGAGATATGGATCTCCTCGAAGTTGCAATGATAAGCATAAAGGAGAGAGTGATAAAGGATGGTGAAGATAAAGCAACCATCAAGGCTAAAAACCAGCAGATTCACCAATATATCTCCAACCTTATGCATAGCACTAAAAATGTCACCGCCTTGCTCCCGTAGATGTTAGAGTTACCAGTAGAGAAAAATTAGCTAAGTCAGCTGGTTATATATGGGAAGCGCTTGAAGGACTGGGAAGAGGAGTTTTTCAGAAGGGGTTGTTTCATACTTTTAGAGTTATACCAATGGAGGTACAATGCCTATGAACTTCACACAGAGATTCATGATTTGGAGCAATACATAGTGGTAAAAAAACCACAAAATGAGATCAAGGTCTCACTTGAGGACGACATATGACTCGATCACTTCAGAAGAGGATAAGGGAGCAATTTTTACTTGGAGAGAACAATTAATATTGAAGGTAAAAATATATGAAACAACTGTTGCAGAATTGACCGAGAGTAGAGAAAATGGGGCAAGTGTTATCTAGTTTGTGAGAACTTTCGTATCACAAGTCCCTTGCTAGTATCAGTGTGAGGATGGTGAATACATCGAGCTCACCGACGTGGAGTTGGAGTTTCAAAAACTCATTCATGGTATTTTCAACTATGATTCAATTGGTTGTAAGTTGGGTCAACTTGTAGTCATGTCAACATTATTTGATTAGGTGACCAAGAGTGAAAGAGAACTTCAAAGTTAGATAACATATGGTGAAGAGATGCTACGAAGACATCGAGTACTTCAAAGGAGTATTAGTGCTCCAGATGGTGACAGCTAACAACTTAGTGGAGTTAATTGCTCGTGATCACAACCAGTGAACTACAAGTCAGGACATCCCACCTTTTTAGGATAGACATTAGGCACAACAGTTAACTTGATGGATCTTTCCAAGTTAACTCATTGTCCTACCTTTTTGCATGTATATTTTGGAGATACCTATGTACATATGGAGTTCTAGTTTAAGTTAACTGATGTTGGTTATCAGTTGACTCTTAGATCAATAAGGAATTGAGTGTTGCAAGGTCCAATTAGTTTAGTTTAGAATCAGTTAACTGAGGTAGTTTTTCCAGTTAACTGTTAAGTTGCATACATTTAGACTTAGTAATAAATCTTGCATGCTTGGAAGATTGATGTTAACTCAAGGAGATTTTAGGGTTCCCTACTCCTTCGAGGTTCTATAAATAAGAGCACCCTTTTAACTTTTTCTCATGATAACAAATTGTTGTGCCACCTTGCCTGCAATTTTTCTATTCAGTATTTGTTCACTTTGTTTAATATAAAGTTGTTTTGATCGTTTATTGTGTGTGTGTCCGATTATGCAATTTGTTGTCCTATATTTACATTGCTATTTTAATAATATTTCTTTCATATCTACACCTTAGATAAAGTATTTTACCTCCTTGGGAATTTAGAGATGAATATTATCGTTTAATGTATGTTTTTCAGTAATCTTATTTTAGCCTACACCTCAGATAGAGTATTTTACCTCCTTGGGTATCCTGAGATCTAGCTTGCTATTCATGTTGTTTCCAGTAATCTTATTTTCAGCCTATACCTCAGATAGAGTATTTTACCTCCTTGGGAATCCTAAAATCAAGCTTGCCGTTGCATGTTGTTTCCAATAACCTTTATTTCAGCCTACACCTCAGATAGAGCATTCCACCTCCTTGGGAATCCTGAGATAGAGTTTATCGTCAACCATTCCCAATTGCTCCTATTTCCTCTTGCTCTATTTTTCTAGAGGAGATAGGATAGTTTTAGCAATTGCCTAGTTGTAATTAAGATCTACGAAAATCAAAGAAAACCTTAGCTGCAATGTATTTGGTTTTATAACCTTGTACCTCTACCAGTTGAGTCAAAAAGATAAGAATTTAGAATACTTTACTTTTTATGCATATCAACAAAAGAGGGAACTTTCCCTCCTAGTTTGAAGAGCAGTTAATATTGTGCATAGTTGTATGTTTCCAATACACACTCCAAAGGTGTGAATTGAAACATCAACAATTATGTTTGAGCATACTCTCTCTAACACACTTTGGATGTTGTACTCCCAAGGTATCATATAGCCCTTACTTCCTTTTATGTGGCTAACATTAGTCATTCTGTTCATGTAATCATGTTTTCAAAATTTGATGCTTTACTTTGGTTATTGATGAACTCTCTAACCATTGGTTATAATCGACATTGAATTTTTTATTTTCTTATGAGTGGTCTAATCACCAAATTTTGTCTATTATCTAGTTTGTGGCCCTTGGTCACACTTGACTTATTGTTTCATTGTGAGCATTTTATGATTTAATGTTGGAATTGATAATTCTCCCTCTTGGGTTTTATTTTATCTTTGTGGTGTTTATTCTAAACATTTGAAATTTCTTGTCTCATTCTATGTTACATTCATTTCATATCATGTTCATTATGAACCCTTGATAGAATTTACAAGGGAGTAGATGGTAGAGAATGTGCCAAGTTTTGGTGTTTGTTTTAATTAGAATAATATTTCTTTGATTCTTGTTCTTGATGAAATGGAAGTGGATGTTCTGTGGTATTCAATTTTTTTTTGAAATGCTTGTATGCATATGGTTTCTAGCTTTGAGTGGCTTCAATGTATGTATATGTCCTTGTGTTTGGCATTGAGTGAAGTATATTCAAATACATTTATGAGAGTGTTTATGGAATTATATGATCTTCAAGAGTGAGTTTAAATGTGTGGATAATTGTGTTTGCATAACACCTGAATCTATTTTCTAGTAGATAGTTAGGTGTGATTTAGTCCACTAATTGGTTGTGCTCTTGCTTGTCTTGGCCTTGCTTGTTGTGGTCTTGTGACCATGTTTCCTAGTGCCTTAGCATTAGCTGGGTGGTTTTTGAGGTTTCTTGGGCACTCAAATCCTTGTTATTTGATAGCATGAAGATGCACATTGTGTCATTTGGGGATGTGATTTTCATAGCTACATTCATGTTTGACATAGTGTATGGTATGAAGGTGTGTTAGTAAGTGCTTCAACACATATTATTGTGTTATTTTTATTATATTATATATGTCTACCCTTGTTAAGTTTCCAATTGAAGTTGTCGTGGTGGGTTTTAGGAGTTTCTCCTTGGTTGTTTAGTGGTGTTCCTATCTTAGGGCTAAAAGAAGATGCAATTTTGGTTTGAGGATGTTACACCCCATTTCTAAGTTACCCGATTACTTTTAATTTTATGAGTAAATATGTTTTAATGCAAGATTATGACTAATATGTTCAATGGATGAATGAAATATTCGAATATGAATTATGGTGAGATTACTTTTTAAATGCTTTGATGATGCAAATGATATATGATGAATATGATTTTCATGTTATTAGAGCTAATTTGTTCACATTGCACTAAGTTGTATGCAAGATAGGTTTGAACCCTGTAGAGGGGGAGGGAGAGTATCACCTAGGAGAGGAGATTGGTATGGAAACCATTATCATGATCATCTGAGTAGATGTACACACGTACTGCACTGGGTAAGGAAACATTGTTGAGTCAGTGTTGATATGTGATAAACCATGTTGATATATTTTTGAGTTAATAGGAGTGTTAGGGTGGTTCTCTTTGATTATTTAGTCAATTTGACCATTAGTGTTAAAATCCTTGTGATGAGATCAAGATAAATATTGTGTAAATATACATATATAGGTACATATACATATAGAATATATATGTATGTATATATGCAATGGTGCATACATATCTATGTATGTAGGTATGAGCATACATAGATAAAAATGTCTACGTATACCCATACATAGATACATATCGTGTATGCGAACATTTGCATAAATAATCTATATGTATTATATATATGCATCAATATATAGTGTAATGGCATAAATTTGCACCCTAGGAAAATTTCCCATTTATTTACCCTTACTTTAGAACTACAAGTTGTTGCAAGATGGTGTGTCCCTTGGTCTTCCTTGTCCAACACAACGCTTGGGTTTGTGACATGGTCTAACCTCTTCCTATGTATCTTAATTGACACTTGTATCAGGCATTGATAGGTCGACCTTTTGGTGCAATAGCAAGACCAACAATTGGTATTAGAGCTGGTCACAGGCTCAAACCCCTTGCTTGTGCTGGGGGGATTGTTGCAAGATGGTGTGTCCCTTGGTCTTCCTTGTCCAGCACAATACTTGGGTTTGTGACATGGTTTAACTGCCTCCCGTGGATCTTAACTGACACTTGTATCGGGCATTGATAGGTCAACCTTTTGGTGCAACGACAAGGCCAACACAAGTAAAATGATGCATAAACCCATTGTTGTCTTCCCATTCCTTCCATGTAGCCTTGCATTTATGAATTGGTGGAGGAATTTTATCAGGGATGCATGCACATCACATGGATGTTCACATGTTGTGCCATCATCCCAATAGATTCTTGCCTCTAGGATTCGGAAAAGCATTACATTTCCTGGTTGATTGTGAATGTAACATTCCCTTTTGGGTCTTGACTGATGAAAAATGACTCCTTGCCTCCATTTACCCATTCAAACTCATTCTATTAGTTCTTCATGCTAATTCTCACTCTCAAGCTTAGTATCTCTCACTTCTTGATCATTCTTGCTTCTCCATAGCTCTATCTTGCTACTACTAGCTTTCTACTCGATTTCTTAGGTGTCTTCTTGCTTCAACACCATCATTGTTGTAGGTTTATGAAGTTCTATCTCCTCAACGTGGTGGTGGCATTCTCTCCCTTCCTCTATCAGCCTTGAGTGCTTATACCAATGAAGGTAACATTGTGTCTTTTCATTTATTTGCATATATTATCTTGTAGAGTAGCATTCAGGTTGTCATTGTTCTCTACTTTATTGTGTCATTTCTATTTTCTCTTCTTTATCACTTTTTATATATTGTTGCCTATCTAGCTGTCTATGGAGGTGGAAAGGTAAACATCAAAACATAGCCCAACATTTTTTTTGTTTCTGTGTGTAGGTGCAGCTTCGTCCACTTGGTATTATAGCTTAAGAACTTGATTGTGCATGAAAGGTATCTTTTCCTACTCTTTCCTTATCATTTTTTTCATTAGAATAGTTCTTTCCAGTATTCTTCTTGTTGTATTTCTTATTTCCACATTTTTACATCAAACTATTAAACTGTAAAACTCTATTATTTGGGTTGCAAGTAAACCTTGAGTGTCTTTAACTGTCATTCAAATCGTTGTTCGTACAGGATGCCGGCGTGTCCTTGAGACTCTGGTGCAATGCGATGAAGTCCAGTTCTCACACTTCCATCCTCAGACAAAGAGTTGTCTAAGTTGTAGTTCGATACCTTTGTAGTCTGCTCACTTGATTTTTGAAACACTTATTTCTCATTTCTTTGTCATTTGATCAACCTGAGGTAGTTTTGGGTAGCTCATTCCTTGGGGCTTGATGAAGGTCATTGTAGTATTCATCATTTAATTATAAATGTCAATCCAGGGTGGTGTCCATGGCGATATGCAAGAGGGAGAAGAAATCAATTGCATGACATTCTTTTTCTACAAATGGAATTGAAAGGCAATGCATGAAAGAAATTATTGGAATCAAATCTAAACTAAGAGTAAATGAAAATGATGGAATTAAATCTATCTTAAGAAGCATTCAAAGGGAAATTATAGAAATGTAAATAATAGGGAATGGAAAGATTGCTAGAAAATAAACTATGAAATGAAAACCTTAAACAACTACACTATTGTTGCAAAAAACTGAACTCTATTATTTTATAAAACTCCTCCCCATTTGATTCCTTGATTATAATGAATTTATAGAATTCTGAAAGATGAGCCTTATAGTTGTGCAACAACTTGCTAGAAGATAGGAACATGTGTTGAGGGAAAAAGATGTCTTTTCTTCATCTTGCTAAGTCAATCTTCTTTGGTCACGTCCGAAACAAATATGCCTATTTTGTAGCCCCTAAACAAGCTCCAAAAATACATTTGAATGCTGAAAAATTCATGCCTTTCCTGTGTGTATCATTAAATCTCATAAAATAGTTCCTAGATGCTTGCAAAAAGGTTCAAATTTCCTAAAACTACCTCCTAGATATGGTCCATTTATTTTCACAACCCAACAACCTACCTCAGATGCTTGGAACTTTCCCCTAAATGCTCTCAAATATTGTCCCTTAACTGCTCATAGAAGCCCAAACTGTTCAACCTCTTCATAAATGCTATCATACTTATCCTTCACTTAGATCATTCTTAGCTCTGAAAATTTTGGAGCATGAAAGAAAAGTTTTGGAGCATCGGACTGGTGAAGTTTTCTCTCAACCCATAAACTAGGTTTTCGTGAAATTTAATGGGTTTTTTTTCCTTCTTATCTCCTAATTTCTATCCAAAAATCTTAAGAACCCAGATCGTAATTTTCAAGATATGATGAAATATTGACTGCTCCAACTGAAAAATCTCTTACTTTCCTCATCATGCTCAGTCTTGATAAACTTCATAATTAAGCAAAATACATGGTTTTATTTAGCTAATAGATGATAATTTTTTTTTGTCTCATCAGGGATCTCCCATGACCTGGAGCCTTGGGGGTGATGAATCCTTGTACTCTACATTTTTGGTGAACCTGACATGAACATCCTTGTTTTCATTTCTTGGTATGGGGAATCTTTCTCTCATGTCCTCGGTGCATTGTAGATTTGTGTGTCGTTAAGCGTGCAACTTTGTGACCCAATCTATGACCCCTAGATACATAGTTAGAAGGACTCTTGGATATTTGGGAATGGAATATAGGTAGGTCATTGTCTGCTAAACACAATCTTCTGCATCTTCTGAGTTAGTTCCATCTAAGTACGTGAACATGGTCTTGTCCAACTGTGTCCCTCCTCCTAAAAATACAAGTGCAATGCCTAATATAACTTTCACCTTGCATGATGTGCCACTAAATAAGGAGCCTTCCGCGTAATACATTCCTACTCAGATTAATAGTAACATCTAGCATCTTAGTTGATCCAACAAGTCGGGTAAATGTGATAATGGAGGAGACTTTATTTATAAGCAACTTACATAAGGAGAGATATGAAGAGTCGCAGACCACTCTCCATACCCATGATGGACTCTCTATTGCCCCTATGGGTGCTATTTATTTATTAGTCTTGGTAGGACCCAAGGTTGTTGATGTCCCATTTGTTATCATTTCGGATTTTGACCTATTTAGAGTAAGGCTAGGCATTTCGTGGCTAGCCTCTATGAACAGTGTCACCTTTGTAGTTCATAAATGTTTAAAGTTTCCTCATGAAGGCACTGTACACGTGGTGCATGACACTAACTATAAATCACTAGTGTCACATGGGGACTTCTCACTAGATCACTTTTGGCCTGCCCAATTGAACCTCTCCCTCTTAGGGGATATTTTTTATATAAGGCTTATGTTAAATATAAGACTAAGGGATCAGTGTCAAAGGCTAGTTATTTGATGTCTCCTTATGTTATCTCTATGAAAGCCTCTATGCTAGCGTAGTAGCGAGCTACCTTCTAACCCACCCAAGGGAAAGGGGAAGCTTACTCGTGCTCTAAAGCCTTCTCCTTCTATATCTGGAGTTCCATCTGCTTCTACTTCTCATTATGTTGTGATATTTTCAACTCTTGCTCTTGTACCTCACATGGGAAGTGCAATGGTGCCTACATGGCAAAAAGCGAAGCATCAAGTTTTTGAGCTTCTTATGCCTCCCACAGTACCACAACCTACTATTTGTGATAGGGGAAGTCTTCCTCCGAGGTAATTCCTGTGTCTTGGCCTTTGTGTCCTTTTATTGTTCCTCCACCAACCCCTAAGGTAGAGAATAGGAAGAGCCATGCCATTGAGGTGTTAGTGTTTGTTTCTCCTCCTATGGTTGTCTTTGCTCCTATGCTTCCTCCTCCTGCTCCTCTCTAAGATACCATCCTTCCATTGGAAACGGTTGTGAAGGATATTCCTATGGCTAAGCAACAATCTCCAACCTCTTCTCAAGTCATGTCTTTCAATGCCCGCAACTGACGTAACTGGCTTTTGTGTGAGCAGAAGTGCAGGTGAAAGGCTCTAGCCACAAAATACACCGCCTTGTAGAAGATGGAGGGGGAGCTAGTGGCATCTTTCTTTGAATCTTCTGTTGTTGTTCCACCTTCTCCTATTGTTTCTGCCTCGGTTCCCATCACCTCTATTTTTCTTCTAGCTCCTCTAGCAGGTCTTGATGATGCTCACCCCAAAAGGGTGCAAGTTTTCTTCGGTACCTCTGTCAATCCACCTCTCTTGATGTCCTTCCTGGAAATCCCTCCTTTCTCTCAGCCCATAGACATGTTGAATAAAACAATGGTGTATGTTTTAGCTTTGTCTTCTTCCTCCTTCGCTTTTGCTTCTTCTATGGGGATTCCACATCCTCCGCTAAAGCACAAGTTGGAGGATGACCTCATTGCGAGTGGAGGTCGGAAGAAGGGTTTTCCTTTTTCAGAAGTTGGTTCTATCTTTGCTTGTGTCGTCCTCATGACGGAGCTCACCACTGCATCCCCAAAGTTTGTCACTACCCCTCTTGATGAGGTTGCTAAAGACTCTCAGGTGTTTCATTCTTCTCCCACCTGATTGACACATGAAACTTTGATAAAGTGCATGTTTAATTCAGTGGATGACATCCTGACTTTGTCATCAATTTTTGTGAAATCAATGACCTTTGCGTCACAAGAGCTTGGTGAAGAAGACCTTGAGGGGCCTTCTTCCTTGGAGCTTGTTGTAGATGAGTTAGGTGGTATCGCTCTCTCTATCCACCCCTTTAGGCCCATCTTCCCTTCCCTTACAATGATCTAGATTGGGAGCAGGACGACCTGCTAGTCAATGAGGACTAGGGTTGTACCTATTCTTTATCTATAGCATAGATTTATTTGTGTGTTTGTGTTCCCCGTGCTTGTCTTTTTATGTTTATGATCCTAACTAGAGGACCCTTGCTACCCTTATAGGTGCTTGGATATAGGGGCAAATTTTTTTCGTACACTTCTTTTGTTTGTATCATCATTATTTTATGTGTCATGAAATTGCTTTTTGATATTGGGGATGATGCAAAGTGTTGGGGGCTTTTAGGCCTTCTTCCATGTTGACCCAATTTTTATTTTTGCTTTGTTTTCATGTGCTCTTCTTCATATTCTGAGAACTTTGGGGATTGATGACCATTCATTCATACACCATATTATATCTATTTGTATCTATGAACAGATCCGACCCCAAACTCTCAGATCCCCCTATCTCTTGATTTCTTCATCTTTGTTTTCTTCTTGATGTTGTGGTTCTTATGTGTTGTCCCTTGTGTAAATGACAACATACCATGAATACATCTCATCATGTGTTGTGAGCCACAACCTCTCTACATGTGAATGCAACTGTATACTTGTGCTAAAAATGAACAAACACACAAGGATTAGTCATATTAGCACATATAAATTGCATTCCCTATGAAATACTTGAACATACAAAGAAATGAAGAAAATACACAAAAAAACATGAAATATCAAATAAAGCATGCATGAAAACCTATCTAAGTACTCCAAACATCCATACCATAAGGGGATTGGTGCCAATTTGATGTGGAAAGTGGCCCTTTCCCAATCCCTTGTTGGATAAGCTTCAAAATGTTGATGCAAAGTGATGGATTTGATGCAATAAGATAGTAGATTCAAGCTAAAATGATGAAGAAAGCATGTGATTGTGGATGAAAATGTGTAGCATAACCTTACATGAGATGATGGATCCATCCTTCATAAGAGAGCCTTCTATTTATAGGACTCAAGGGTTGGAAGAAGAGGTTAAATTAGGCAATGTGGGACTAAAATGAGGATCAATAGCCTTGTGAAAAGTGTCACAAGGCTAAGAGAAGCAATAGGGATATGTGCCTCACACAAGTGTGTGTACATATTGGGAGAAGAGATGTAAGAAGAAGTTAAGGCATAGGTGGCTTGTGTAAGAGGAATGTAAGAGGCCATTTAAGGAATGTGGGTGAGAATGTAAGAGACAAGATGACTTGTAAGAGGCCATTTAAAGCCTTTTGTAAGAGAAAGGTGGCTCTTGTAAGAGCATTAAAGATATTTGTAAGAGGCTTTTAATATTTTGGGAGGGAAAGTCAAATAGAGTCCAGTTATTAAGAGAATATTCCAAGAGGATTTCCTTTTGTGAGGGTAAATAGCCCATTTAATTAATTTAAAGAAATCAATTTCATGTGCAAGTTGGAAGGGAAAGAGAATATTCCTTGGGAATATTCCCTTATGAGGAAAATAGGCAATTAGTTAATTTGAGGAAATTAATTAATGGTGCAAGTGGGGTTAGTAAGCCATAGGTTTATTTAACCTTGGCGGGGTTAAAAACTAGAGAGTTGGCTAATGAAGATTAGCAGGTGTTTTAAGGTTAATTAATCCAGAATTGATTAATTTAGGTGGGTTAGGGGATTTAAAAGAATGTGACATTTAATTAAATAATTAGATTTATTTAACCAAATGAGAAGAAATAGGGGTTTTAATTAAATAATTTGCATTATTTAATTAAATGGGTTGAGAATTAGTAAGAAAGGGGGTTAATTAATCTAATAAAATTAATTATTTGATTAATAGGAGAAAATGATGAATTTATTAATTAAAAAATATAGATTATTTAATTAAATAGCTATTATAGAGGTGATTTAGGAGGAAATGATGTTAATTAATCAAATTCAGATGCGTAATATCGATCATAACTATTTAAGTGTCTACACTACCTCTCCTTTCTCTTCTTAGGATGCCATGTACTCCTCTGTGCAACACACACCATCCTAAGGGGGGCTACCATGATGTTCTAATTTTCAATAAAGAAAATTATTTCAAAAAGGATTCCTTGAAAAAAGAACCCCTTATTGAAATATCTTTCATTTCTCTAAAATGTTGTATTCTCTTAGGGCTCCTAGATGAAATTTTCTTTCAGAAAGGATTCTGTATGTTAAAGAGTCTGAAAAATTTCCTTTGAAAAAGGAGCACTTTTAAAAAATGAAAGAATCTAAAAATTTTCCTTTGTAAAGGAGAATTATTTCCAATGGATTCCTTGATGAAAGATATTTCAAAAGGATCCCTTGATGACAAAATAACTTGCAAAAAATGTGGTGTCTTTCAATTAGAGCATTCCTTTGAATGGGCCCCTTGGTGTCTTGAAGGGTTTACTGCCGAAGGAACCCCTTTTGAAAGATTTCTTCTCAAATGAATTCTTTGGTATTTTGTAATGTGTGTCTTTTATCTGATATTTGATGTCACGTGTCTTGATGTCAAACATCTTATATCTTGGTGTCTAGCTTTGGGAAAGCCTAACTAGACCCGTCTTTTCTGTGACTGTCTTGCAATGTAGTTTGCGGTAGCCACATGCTTATTTATTTGATCAGATGGTGTCTTATCATGCCAACTTGTGTCTTATGATTAAATTATTCACCTAACATGCTTGTGGTGAGATTGCAACTAGCTTTGTAGGACTGAGAACCTTTGGAGCTCCCTCTTTCACGTCCAGGTATGTTGGATTGAAGATTTACTTCCTTCACGATATTGGTATATTCTCTTCAACCTCTTTCTACTTTAGCTCACATACGTATTGATATGTATGCTTGCTAAATTGGGGGAAAAATGTAATGGCATAAATTTACACCCTAGGCAAATTTCCCATTTATTTACCCTTACTTTAGAATTACAAGTACGATGATGCATAAAATCGTCATTGTCTTCCCATTCCTTCCATGTAGCCTTACCTTTTTGCGTCGATGGAGGAATATTTATCAGGGATGAACACATGTCATGAGGACATCCACACACCATGTTTCCATCCTAATAGATTCAGATCTCTGGGATCTGCAAAAGTATTATGTTTCCTGGTTGGTCGTGAATGTAACGTTCCCTGCTAGGTCTTGATCAATGAAAAATGACTCCTTGCCTCCATTTTACCCATTCAAACTCATCTATCACTTCATGCTAATTCTCTCACTCTCAAGCTCAATATCTCTCACTTCTTGATCATTCTTTCTTCTCCATAGCTCTATCTTGATGCTACCAACTTTCTACTCTACGGTGTCTTCTTGCTTCAACACCATGGTCGTTGCAAGTTTATGAAGTTCTATCTCCTCGATGTGGTGGTTTCGTTCTCTCCCTTCCTTTATTAGCCTTG